>CM038678.1:480715932-481454033 GCA_021605205.1 Aegilops longissima | reverse complement strand
GGAAAGCGGATGTGTACAACATCCGGACTATTCAAGCGTGGAGATACAAGACTCAAGACTTCGGCCCATGTCCTGATGGGACTTTCCTTGGCGTGGAAGGCAAGCTTGGCGATCCGGATATTATATTTCCTTCCTTGTAACCGACTCCATGTAAACCCTAGCCCTCTCCGGAGAGGTTGGTCCTTAGAAGGCCGAACACAATTACAATCATACCATCATAGGCTAGCTCTTAGAGTTTAGCCTCTACGATCTCGTGGTAGATCTACTCTTGTACTACCCATATCATCAATATTAATCAAGCAGGAACTAGGGTTTTACCTCCTTCGAGAGGGCCCGAACCAGGGTAAACATCTGTGTCCCTTGCTTCCTGTTACCATCAGCCTTGACGCACAGATCGGGACCCCCTACCCGAGATCCGCCGGTTTTGACACCGACATTGGTGCTTTCATTGAGAGTTCCTCTGTGTCGTCGCTGTTAGGCTCGATGGCTCCTTCAATCATCATCAATGACACTATCCAGGGCGAGACTTTCCTCCTCAGACAGATCTTCGTGTTCGGCGGCTTCGCACTGCGGGCCAACTCGCTTGGCCATCTGGAGCAGATCGACAGCTACGCCCCTGGCCACCAGGTCAGGTTCGGAAACCTAAACTACACGATGGACATCCGTGGAGACTTGATCTTCGATGGATTTGGGCCTATGCCAGGTGCACCGGACAGTCACGACGAGCATGGCTTAGACCTGCCGTCGGACGAAACTCGGGGCATCATCCCCGTACTATCCCTGGACCTAGATCCGAAGAAGGCTGCGTTGCCTAAGGATGGAGGGATGGACCCCGCCCCCCAGGTCGCACACTCATCGGTGGTGGAGCCGAACACGGGCCTTACCTCTGCAGTGGCCTGTGACTCCGAACCCTCGGATTCGTATCCGGACGTTGGGTCCAGTCCGCACACTCCCGAGCCCGTCGGGCCAGGATGGGCTCCGGTAATGGAGTTCACCGCTGCGGATATCTTCCAGTACTCGCCCTTTGCTGACATGCTGGACTCATTAAAGTCTCTCTCTTTGTCAGGAGGCTCTTCACCGAACTATGTCCGGCTCGAGTGGGAGGCAGGCGAAGAAGGAATTCGTTGCCCACCCACCACCCACTTCATTGCCACGGTCGGTGACTTAACCGAGGTACAGAACTTCGACTCCGAAGACATCGACGGTATGGACGATGATGCAGGAGAAGAACATGAACCACCGCTCACTGGGTGGTGGACAGCCACCTCTTCTTATGATATATATATGGTGGACACTCCGAAGAAAACAAATGGCGATGAGGCAACGGAGGATAAAACCTCAGGGAAAAAACCAAAGAATGGGCGTCATTGGCGCCACTTCAAGCCCCGCCACACTAATACCGGCCCAGGAGACGAAAACAATCCGAATGGTGCCGAAGAAGAATACAACCCTGAACAGCCCACCTTCGAGCAGGCCGAACAGGAGGATGGCGAGTCAGCCCGTAAGAACAAAGCGACGGGCGAATACCGGAGGAGGACAGCTACATGCCCCCTCTCGAAGACAAGATTAGCCTCGGCGGACAGCGAGTTGGCGTGCACGAGGATCCGTGAAAGCAGGGGCGCTTGGCGTCGGCTTATAGCCCGCTGCGAGGAGCCTGAAAAAAGCGGCGGCAACTCCAAGCTGATCAAGACCTGCTCCGCGACGGATGGGTGAAGTCACGGCAGCCGAGGAATACGGACTCGAGCACCACACGGCTGACCGGCCACCTCGTGGCCGGGATAAAACGGCATACCAGTCCGCATACCAGCCAACACCCCCACGCCAACATACTACGGCCCGGGGTAACAAATCAGGACAGCCAAGATCGATCTACGGATCGCGGGGGCGCGCCTCGGTACGCGACGAGGACCGTCACCCCGGACACACCTTCAACAAGTCCGGTCGGGCCGAATATAGCCACCCAGAGCAATTCGACCTGTGTAGCCACATAGCCCGACGCAGGCGCGCGCACCCTCTCGCTTCGCGGCAAGTAATGGATCATGAATTCCCAGAAGGGTTTAAACCCGTAAACATCGAATCATACGATGGCACAACAGACCCCGCAGTATGGATCGAAGATTTTCTTCTCCACATTCACATGGCCCGCGGAGACGATCTGCACGCCATCAAGTATCTTCCCCTTAAGCTCAAAGGACCAGCCCGGCACTGGCTAAACAGCCTGCCAACAAACTCCATTGGCAGCTGGGAAAACCTGGAAGATGCATTCCTCGACAACTTCCAGGGCACATATGTGCGACCACCTAACGCTGAGGACTTGAGCCACATTACTCAACAGCCCGGAGAGTCAGCCAGGATATTCTGGACTCGTTTCCTAACTAAGAAGAACCAAATAGTTGACTGTCCGGACGCCGAAGCCCTGGCGGCTTTCAAGCATAATATCTGTGATGAGTGGCTCGCTCGACACCTCGGCCAGGAAAAACCCAAGTCCATGGCAGCTCTAACAACACTAATGACCCGCTTTTGCGCGGGCGAGGACAGTTGGTTGGCCCGCAGCAGCACTACGCCATAGTCTGGCAATTCGGATGGCCGCGACAATAACGGCAAGCCACGGCGTAACAGACATAAGCGACGGAACAACGGCGACAGCACTGAAGACACGGCAATCAGCGCGGATTCGGTGGATCAAGCCAGTCGACGAAGAAGCCGTTCAAAAGAAATAATCGAGGACCGTCCGGTCTAGACCGCATCTTTGGGCGCTCGTGCCAAATTCATGGAACCCGTACAAGCCAGCCAACCACACCAATAGAGATTGCTGGGTATTCAAACAGCCGGCAAGATAAGCGCCGGCGACAAGGACAAGGGCTGCAATGACGATGACGAGGAGCCCGACGTCCGAACACGGCGGGACGAAGAAATCCCGGTGAAAGCGGTCAACATGATCTCGCCACGCACATCCCCAAGCGGGAGCAGGCGGGCACTAAGGGACGTCTATGCGATGGAGCCAGTCGCCCCCAAATTCAACCCTTGGTCAGCTTGCCCGATCACCTTTGATCGTAGGGATCACCCTACTAGCATCCATCACGGCGGCTCGGCCGCATTGGTCCTAGACCCAATCGTTGACGGATTCCACCTCACGCGCGTCCTTACGGACGGTTGCAGCAGCCTGAACCTGCTTTACCAGGACACAGTGTGCAAAATGGGCATTGACCCTTCAAGGATCAAGCCCACTAAAACCACCTTTAAAGGTGTAATTCCTGGAGTAGAGGCCCGCTGTACGGGCTCTATAATATTGGAAGTGGTCTTCGGATCTCTGGATAACTTCCGAAGCGAAGAGTTAATCTTCGATATCGTCCCCTTCCGCAGTGGTTACCATGCACTGCTCGGACGAACCGCATTCGCCAGATTCAATGCGGTACCACACTACGCATATCTCAAGCTCAAGATGCTAGGACCACACGGGGTCATAACGGTGAACGGAAATATGGACCGCTCCCTACGAACAGAAGAACATACTGCAGCCCTTGCGGCGGAAGTACAATGCGGCCTTCTCCGACAAACAAATCCGGCGACAACAACTTCAAGCAGAGTCAAGCGAGTCCGGAGCACCCCGCAACAGGATCATCAGGCACGCCAAGAGCGCGACTAGCAGTCCGGCCTCCGCTTAAGCCCCATCAAAGCAGCATTCGTGCCACGTGCACACAATTACGCACTTAAAATACCATGGGCATAGGCGGAGGCGCATCAACGACTCAGTCAATAGTGTGGGTAACCGCCAAATACTTTCATACTCTTTCCCTCTTACCTTTCAGGACACCTAGTTGGCGTAACATCCTCAAAAAAAGCTGAATTGCCGGACTTACAGGGAAGAGACATCCAAGGAGGCAATAGACGTTGTGCACAGAAGAAAATACCCAGGTGGAATCTATTTACGATAATTATACCTGCTTTATCTACCTGAACACAGCCTGCCCCTGGATAGGACATGTCAAATAGTCCTATTTTATCTCTGCTTAACGCATCCATTGTAAATGTACGCTTAAACGTATTTTTCGTCAATGAGACACTATATATAGCGTCAGCTTATTATTCTCATTTGAGCATTTTTCTCTTATAAATTTTTATTTGATATTGCATCCGTACACCTTGGTGCAGTAGGCTTGCCAGGGGCTTCTTATGGCACCCCGCTATATGGCAACTAAAGTCCAAACACTTTCAACAGTGCGGTGCCCCGAACTTATAGCACTATATGCATCAGCTCCGAATCATGTCTTGGGTCTACAGTTGGGATAGCCCGGCTCCCTTGTTTTGGTGCCTTACGTTCCGTTATATCGGCTAAGGTAGCGCAGGAGAACTACTGCGATTGTGTCCGGTTCTTCGAGCGAGCACCTCGATGAAAGCGGCCCGGCCCGGCATGATGTGGCGAGAGCTGGTCGCTGTTCGAGAGGTTCTAAAATCCTTATAGATTTTCCGCTTTAGGCGATAAATAAACCCGTCCGATCTAGGCATGTATAGCGCCCGATTCGGTCTTCGGATTGTAGGGGCTTCACGAAATTAAAATTGTAGACTTCTATGGCTAAGTGAAAGTTATAAAGCCGCATAGTACGATTGCCTTGTTCGCTGCGCCGGACACCTCCTTAAGGGACCAAACATTTGGGTAAAGAGTGTCCGGGTTTTCCACGAACACCCAGTGCTAGTCGCAGCGAAGCGAAGCGATGGTAGCCTACTTTCAGGATTTTATAAACAGCCGCACAGAAGGTAATATTTTAAATAACAAAAGCGCTACATAGTGCAAGTAACTTCGTCTTTAATTACAAACATGACAGAAGTGAATTCATTCAAATATGGCGTCCTTCGTACACTCATTGGCGACGAGCCGAGCACCCTTCATCACGCCATTGTAGTACATTTCGGGATGGCGATGCGCCTTGCCCTCCGGCGGCCCATCCTTGACCAGCTTCTCCACATCCAGCTTGCCCCAATGCACCTTGACGCGGGCAAAACCTCGGCGGGCACCTTCGATGCAAACGGATCGCTTGATCACTTCAAGCCGCGGGCAGGCATCCACCATCCGCTTGATCAGGCCAAAGTAGCTACTGGGCAGCAGCTCACTAGGCCACATCCTAACTATGAAGTCCTTCATAGCCAGTTCGGCCGCCCTGTGGAGTTCGACCAACTGCTTGATTGGTCGCTCGAGGCTGTCGGATGTTCGCCCCTGACATCTTGGGACCAAAACAGCTTCTCCGTTGAGCTCCCCTCCTGGGCACGGTAGAACTCTGCAGCGTCTGAGGCGCTGCGTGGCAAATCTGCAAATGCCCCTGGAGAGCTCCGTATTCGAGTAAGTAAAAGAAATGCCTCCTCCACATGTTTGCTTTGCATAAAGAATTTCTTACCCGCTGCTATATTTTTGACCTCCTGGATCTCCTGCTGTGCTTTCTCGGCTTCGCCCTTGGCATCCTTCAAACTTACAAGGGCCTTCGCAAGCTCGGCCTCCTTCATCTTCAGATTATGCTCCACGGACTCGCACTTCTTGTCGAGGTCCTGGAGCTCCTGCTGTACCTCGCCCACTCTAGCACTTTGCTTTTCGCGCTCCCTGTATTCCAAGCCCGCTTTGTTTTCGGACTCGGACAGCGCCTTCTTCAGGGACACCACTTCGGCGGTGGCCCCTGTTACACAGTCACGACGCTTTGGCGTTAGATTGACAAATTTTGCCTATCTTTAAATACACAAGAGCGGGAATCACTTACCCTTGTTCTCTCGAGCTGCCTCTTCGTGAGGACGAGCTCTCCCTGTGCCTGCTCCAGGTCCCGCTTCATTCGGCAACCTCGATAGTACGTGCGGCAGCAGCAAGCAGCATAGCCTGCTTATTCACAACAATGCTTATTATTAGACTCCTGTGGATTATACTTGACCCTCCGTTTGGCTTTTCTTTCCGAACACCAAACAGAGTATCAGGGGCTACTACCTATCGGGTGATAATTTCATACATTTTTATTACTTACCTCAAAGCCCGTCAGGAGGCTTGTGCAGGCTTCGGTTAGTCCGGTTTTGGCGGACAGAACCTTCTAAATCACCGCACTCATAAGAGTACGGTGCTCTTCTTCCATGGAAGCGCCTCGAAGCGCTTCCACCAGACTATCCGGCGCCGTCGACGCGACGGAAGTCCTCGGCACGGGCGGCTCGCCCTCCCTAACGAGGGGCTACCCGCCTAAGTCCGGAACCGGCTGAGGTTCCAGAGCAGTGTTCGGTTGGGAGGCCGCCTTGTTGCGGCTCTCATCGATGCGATCCGCGGGGATCTTGAAACCCGCATGTCCAACATTCGTAAGTCCGCCTTGGGGCGTCTTCAGTGCCACCTCCCCCTGCTCGGGGAACCTTCGGGACAACACCTCCGTGTCATCCGCAGGCTGAGGAGTGGTGGCCGTCGGGAGCGAGTTCATCTCTGAAGCGCTCAGAGACCCGTCCGAAGACGACTCCTCCGGATGAGCCCTGGCCGGACTGCATATATGCTCGGCGTTACTAAACAGCTATGACTTAAAACCACGGTAGAGTGCGGACAGTTATGATCGCGCCAGGGGCTTCCCCCTGGGCAGCCACCCCTCATCGCTGTAGGCAGCCGTGGTGGAGTAGTCCGGAAGGGATGTTTTCCCCTTCTTGGACGCCCCAGCCTCCCCCTCCGGGGCGGCTTTTCTCTTCTTCTCCCCCGAGTGCGGGGAGGTGGAATATCTTCTTGATTCGCCCCGCCTCTGCGGGAGGAATCTGTCTCGTCGTCGTCGGACGACAGGGGTATAACGGCCTTACGCCGAGGGCCTTTTCCGGCCCCCTGGCCCGCTTCGTCGGGCCCCTCATCCTTTCCGGATGGGGCGTCTTCTTCTTCTTCCTCCTCCCCTTCGTGGGAGGAGTCTGCCTCGTCATCTTCGGACGAGGCTTCTGGCACAACCTTACGACGGAGACCCTTTCGGGTCCCCGAGGCCTTCTTCTCGGCCTTCTTCTCCGGCACCTTGTATGGTGCCGGGACTAGCATCTCCGTCAGGAGAGCATCCGTGGGGCCTTCCGGCAGGGGAGCCGGCCAGTAGACCTGCTCCGCTGTCTCCACATAGTCCTGAAATGAATATGCATGATTACTTAAGGGACTCCCGTGAATATATTGTGAGAAATTGGGTCTGGTGGCAGTCTGAGAACTCACCTGACTAGGAGCCCACGCGGCGTGAAGCCCGCGGTCCTCGGACGCGGGAGGAGGCACTTCGGAGGCCTTAAACAGCTCCTTCCACGCGTCCTTGTGCTTCTTGCCGTAGAGCCTCTGGAGCGTCTGGTGTTCGGCCGGGACGAACTCCCAAAGATTGAATGCCCGCCTTTGGCACGGCAGGATCCGGCGAACGAGCATGACCTGGATCACGTTGACGAGCTTGATGTTCTTGTCCTTCATGCTCTTGATGCAGGTTTGAGTCAGTCAACTCTCAGAGGTTCGCCCCAAGCCAGGCCCTTCCTTTCCCAGGAGGTGAGCTGCATGGGGGCTCCGGATCTGAACTCGGGGGCCGCCGCCCAGTTGGCGCCGCGTGGCTTGGTGATGCAGAACCACCCCGATTGCCACCCTTTTACGGTCTCCGCATAGGAGCCGTCCGGCCAGGTGACATTAGGCATCCTGCCCACCATGGCCCCTCCGCATTCCGCTTGCTGGCGGCGTACGACCTTCGGCTTCACACAGAAGATTTGTAGCCACAGGCCGAAGTGAGGCCGGATGCAGAGGAAGGCCTCACATACGACGATGAATGCCGAGATGTTGAGGACGAAATTCGGGGCTAGATCATGGAAATCTAGCCCATAGTAGAACTATGAGCCCTTGAGCGAAGGATGGGTAAATCGATCCACAGACGAAGTGGGCGGCGAACACGACTACATCGCGGGGTCCTAGGGTCGAGAATGACCTGCCCCACATCCGTAGCAGTGCGCTATGTCTCATGACCAAGTATCCGCCGCCCGATGACTGTGATGTGCTTCTCCACGACGGTGAAACCACCCACTTGCCTCCTGCTCGGACATGTCTGGCTGTGCGGAGGAGACTTGGGCTTGGGCGCTGGAGCTCGAGGGGCAAGAATGGGCAGAGAGGGAGAAGGCGTGGGTAATAATGAAATCTTATCCCTTTATAGGCGGCGACTTAAAGCGGTCGCCTCCCCACTTGCCCGTTGGAAATCGCTTGCTTCCCAAGCTCCACGATTAATGATGTGGTGGGATTACCCGTACCCGTATTGATGAGAATCCCGTAATAAGGGGGCACGATCTCTGATTTGACGAGACGTGTCAAGGAAACCACCTCGCAATATGCGTTGTGGCTGGTTGTGGAAACACGGTTCGAATAATGACCTGACCGTAGTGACACGTCACGTTGCCTAAAAAGTTGTCGGCAGATTGCATTTGTGAAACATCATTCTCTCTACGGTGGCATGCGAAGATCATCTTGTGGATCCGGACACGGTTTGAGTGTTCGATAATTACCTTGGATAATTCGGAGGAGGAACCCGCCCTGCAATGCCGAAGACAAGACTGCGCGCCTGACTCATCGTCATTGAAGCCTGGTTCGAGACTCTTGAGGAGTCTGGATTAGGGGGTATCTGGACAGTCGGACTGTGTACAACGTCCGGACTATTGAAGCGTGGAGATACAAGACTCAAGACTTCGACCCGTGTCCGGATGGGACTTTCCTTGGCGTGGAAGGCAAGCTTGGCGATCCGGATATTATATTTCCTTCCTTGTAACCGACTCCATGTAAACCCTAGCCCTCTCCGGTGTCTATATAAATCGGAGAGGTTGGTCCTTAGAAGGCCGAACACAATTACAATCATACCATCATAGGCTAGCTCTTAGGGTTTAGCCTCTACGATCTCGTGGTAGATCTACTCTTGCACTACCCATATCATCAATATTAATTAAGCAGGAAGTAGGGTTTTACCTCCATCGAGAGGGCCCGAACCTGGGTAAACATCTGTGTCCCTTGCTTCCTGTTACCATCAGCCTTGACGCACAGATCGGGACCCCCTACCCGAGATCCGCCGGTTTTGACACCGACAGGGTCCACTCTCAATCTAAAGGTTCGCCTAAGTTGAACTCTTCCTAAAATACACGCAAGTAAAACATTAGTTCAACAACATGTATGGTGACAAGAATTATCAAAACCACCGAGAGAGTGAACGAAGGGTGGAGTTATTAATGAATCTGAAGCATGGTGCAATGATGTTCTTAGTGTTATATATATCTGCTTTACATTTGAGTTTGTTGAATGTGTTGGTTGTTGAATATGTAATTTAGCGACCCGACCCGACCCGAATGGATCAAAGTCTCTGTGCTTAAGTGTCATCCCTGGATCAGTATGCTGACACACACCATACTCGAGGATCACATGTATAAAGTAATGTAAATACTATACCTCAATCCATATAGCGGAACTAACAACAAGGTTGTGGAGTCCCAACAACACCAACGACAAAGTTGAGTGTAGACATCGTAACCCTAACGTATCACTTACTCGTCGTAAGATTCCTGCAACATGTGATGTTGTAGCCATGTAGGTCAGTACATTGAATGTACTGGCAATTTCAAACCATAGAATAATAATGAGAATATCTATCTCTATATGCAAATTTGGCTGGTGGAGGCTCTAAGTTTAATTTTGCACAGAGCTAATTTTTTCCTACAACAAAGGAATAGATTTTTTACTACCAAGTTTATGCCATTATTGAGAAGGTTTCCCCAACTCAATCCCAAAAATTACCAAGTAATAATAATAACCCAACAAATTCATTAAGTAAGGTGATAGGATCAACCAATAATTCAAATACCAGATACTCAAGATGTCCATAATCGGGGACATGGCTAACCATGATTAGTTTATACACTCTACAGAGGTTTGCGCACTTTTCCCCACAAGACTCGACCACCTCCTTGATCGGAAGATCGAGATACAGTCTTTCTGAAGCATTAACTCTTTACTCTGGGTAGACAGTTACACCTACTTTCCCCTACATCTGCTAGTCTACCATTGAAAGAGGTCACACAACTTGCTCAACTATGCCAGAGCCCATAATGGCTTATGGCTGCACACGAAAGTTTCTAGCATGAACAATCTTATGATCCCTTTGAGCCTAGGTGGTGGACCTAGGGTAGTCGCACGGGTACTCTGGGATTCCCTAGGGCAAGCACTGGGTTCTCCAGGTGCCCAAAACAATCCACCTAGATGTTTGTTAATGTTGCCACCTTAAGTTTCCCTTAATTATTATCTCTCGCAAGTTTCATGAATCTCACATACCAATCCCCGTCTACGAGCATGGCTAAGAAATATATGACATAATGAAAGTGCGTTATATCGATTAGAGGGGGGTGAATAGGCGATTTTTATGAATTCTTCACTGAGGAATTTGCGGATGAGGAAATTCCTTAGCGAAGAACTACTAGCAGCGGAATAAGTACTCAAAAGTAAACATAAGAGAACACAAGCATGGCCATCATGATGAAATGAAGACAAGCACAGAGTACAGAAAGCGTAATCATAGGATAACACAGGATGAAGATAAAACAGACTGAAGAAATTGAATTGAGGAAATTGAGAAAGTCTTCAGTCAAAGTCTTCAAACAGATATGAACAAGTGCACAACACAGTTATGAGGAAATGAAAGAGTTAAGGAAATAGAACCAGTAAGCTTGGTGAAGATAATGAGTTGGTAGACCAGTTCCAACTGTTGTGTCAGTTGTACATCTGGTTGGAGCGGATAGGTATTTAAACCTGAGGACACACAGTCCTCATCGTATTCGCCTTGAGATAAGGTCACACAGACCTCGCCCAATCACTCGTGGTAAGTCTTCAGGTGACTTCCGAACCTTCACAAGCTCGGTCACTCGGCGATCCACAATTCCTCTTGGATGCTCTAGACCATGATGCCTAACCGTATGGAAGAAGCACAGTCTTCAAAGGTAACAAGCGTCGGATCCACACAGGATCAATCTCTTCAGTGATGCTCAATCACTTTGGGTTTGTAGGTGTTTGGGTTGGGTTTTCCTCACTCGATGATTTTCGCTCAAAGTCCTCGGAGGATGGGATGCTCTCAAATGACAAGTGTTAGTTTCTCTCGGACCATCCAACTAGCTAGTGGTTGTAGGGGGCGGCTATTTATAGCCTAGGGAGCACCCCAACATGATAAGACATAAATGCCCTTCAATTATATGACCGTTAGGTGGGTAGATATTTTGGGACAGCTGGCACAAGGCACGGAAACGGTCGGAAATTTGAGTATCAAATTCCTAAGGGCTATCATGTTCCTCACTGTGAGGCAATCCGCACTGGCGAATTAATAACTCCTCAGTCAGAACAAATTCCTCAGAGACCAGAAGAACTTCGTCTCTGTCATTGAAGAATATGACCGAACTGTATGAGATTTCCAGTGGCTTCACTCGAAGGGATTGGTAGGTGTAGGATTTTGAGTTGAGCATCACATGGAGATTTTTCCTTAGTATTTCCTCGACCCCCTTTAACAGTATGGTGTTTCCTATGACTTAAGAAAAAGAAAATTAAACTACGAAAACAAAAGTCTTCACGCTGCATGTTCCTCGAATGAATACCAAGTCTTCAAGGTCACACCAATTTCTTCACATTCAAAGTCTTCAGAAAGTCTTCAGAAATCCAAAGTCTTCAGTCGAAGAACTTCATTTTTAGGGGCCGACTTTCTTTGTAAATATCAAACTCCTCATAGACTTATAGTCATGTGTACACTCATAAACACATTAGACCCTTAACCTATAAGTCTTCAATACACCAAAATCACTAAGGGGCACTAGATGCACTTACAATCTCCCCCTTTTTGGTGATTGATGACAATATAGGTTAAGTTTTCAACGGGGATAAACATATGAAGTGTAAATACTGATATTGAGGAATTTGATTGCAAGATATAGAAGAACTCCCCCTGAAGATGTGCATAGTGAGGAATTTGCTTTTGAAGCAATGCACACTTGAAGAGTTGAATCATGGAGATCTCCCCCTATATCTTGTAATTCATACACGCATTTAACATATGATATGAAGAATTTTAAATGCATGATGAAATATGGTGACTGATGTAATTCAGCATGCATGCATAAACATTAATGAGGAATAAGCATGCAGAAAACCACATCAAAAGTATCAGGCCACCATAGAATTTAAGTTTACAACTCGATCCAGCAAAGTCTTCAGAAGAACGAGAGTTGTAACTTTGCAAAAAAATGCCCATATAGGATAGACCCGCTTGAAGACTAACTCAAATTTCTCCCCCTTTGTCATTGAATGACCAAAAGGATCGAAACTGAGGACTAACGCCCCTGAAGAATATCAAGTTGATGAAGGAGCGTCAACACTGTTGGGGTCGATTGTTGATGTTGGGCGTGCCGCAGTGTTGTCCAAGTCTTCATGCTCGTCGGTGTCGCGCGATGAAGAATATGAGCTGGTCACCAAGGAAGGGACCTTGACCTTCTTGTATTTATTCGGCCGAGGAGCAGACCAGTTAAAATCTTCCTTGAGACCCATTTTCTTCAGATCTTCTTTGCTATAAACATGAGACGGAACAGCCCAGGTATGGTTGAAGGTTTCATGGAGGTAGTAATGGTTTTTCTTCACTGCATTGTGGGTAGAAGTCATGTTGTGAAGAATTGAACCAAACTGACGCTTGAACCATTTGTGATTGCGATCAACCTTCTTGTGAAGACTAAGGAGAAGCTCACGATCAGTCATCACCCTGGGAGCAGTGCCTTGAGGATTTTGCTTGGTAGCGTTGGCGGCAGAGTCATGGGTGGCAGAGTCGTCATTGGTGGAGTAGGATGCGGCTTTGCAAAATTGACCATCCAATGGACGAATGCCTTCATCAATAACAGCAGAAGCCTTGCCCTTGTCATCAGCTGAGGAAAATGTCCGTTTGAGGACTTCAATCGGGGGCAAGTAGCTGCAGTGATTTAGAGTATTAGCTTTGTAATTGAGTGAAGACCTTGTTCTGATGAATCTCATAATCCACGGAGCATAAGGCTTTAGCTCAAACAGTGACATTGCGACATTTGCCAGAGTCCTCATGAAAAAATCATGGAAGTTGACGGGAACGCCATGCATGATATTGAAAAGCAGATTCTTCATGATGCCAACGACTTCTTCTTCATTCGAGTCGTGGCCCTTGATAGGACTCAATGTCTTCGTCAGAATGCGATAGACAGTCCGAGGCACATATTGTAATTCCTTCACGAGGAATTTTGTTCTTGGGGCCTGACCTGGCTTCAATGGCTTCATCAGCACTTGCATATAGTGGTCTGTAAGCTCAGGCTCTTGGTACATGCAACGAGCAGCTTCAAGGGGAGGACTGAGAGGCAAGGCACGAAGCAATTCAGTAGCTGGTGCCTTATAGTGAGTATTTTAAAACATCCAGTCCAGCACCCAGGAGTTCACATCTTCAGATTCTCCGGTGATGTGCAGAGTTGCATAGAATTGAAGAATGAGTTCTTCATTCCAATCACAGATGTCAGTGCAAAAATTTAATAGTCCAGCGTCATGAAGAACATTGAGGACTGGCACGAAGCACGACATAGATTCCATATCCACGTGAGGAATGTGCTCATGATCGAAGACTTTGTCTTTGTTGAACAGAACTGAGGAATAGAAATTTGCTTGGCTGGAAGTCCAGAAACGTCTCTTCCTAATGCGATCAGAGTCATAGGGGTTGTAATCAGTGAAGAATACGTGCTCGCCGAAGAAATCATCAGTCTTGAATTTTTTTCTTCCTTGAGAATGGATCCTTTGGCTTGGGTTGAGGAGTGTCAGTCAGTTGCATCACATCCTCAGGAATCGCAATCTCAGGTTCTTCAGGCTGAGGAATTTCTGGTTCCTCTTCAGTGGTAGTCTGCATCTTCAATGATTCAGCAGCAGCAGTTTCTGCAGGACTAGTGGCTAGAATTTCTTCATGTACAGACGGAGTGGGGTGAGTTTCTTCAGAGCCCAATGGAACAGTATGTGCTGGGGACTGAGGGATTTGTTGCAATGGCGTGAACAGAGGAGAGTTGGGATGCTGACTATCCCAAAAATCATCATTCATCAATGGAGTAGTACTCCCAATGTCCACGTCAGAATTTTGTTCATCCAATTCCTCAACGCCGGCCTCTTCCGCAGTGAACTGGGGCATGGGCGAGGAGACAATTGGAGTTGAAGGGATTGTGTCCGCTTCAATTTCTTCATCCATCTGCTCTGAGGAAGCAGCAGAGGTAATGTCTTCATCGGATTCACTTGGAATCACATAGTCTTCATCAAAAGGAACAAGGTCCTTTGATGGCATGGTTGAGATAGGAACAGCATCAATTGGGTTGTCAAATGAGCTGGTCAATTTCTTCATCTTCTTTAGAGCTGAAGAATCTGATGAAGCTGATGCTTTCCTTTTCCTCACCGTTGCACGCTCTGCAGCCTTGGTCTTCTTCACATCTGATGCAGATGGAAGGATCGGAGTTGGGTAGGTGCAGGAGGAGCAGAGGAATTTGGTTGAATTTCTTCAGGCACAACTGATGCAGTTGCCCTGACTTCTTCATTTTCTTCAAGCGCACCACTAGTGGATGCCCTGGTAATTTCTTCAACAGCTGGAATGCAGTCATCAGCCCTGGAACTCACATTTTCTTCAGCAGCCTGATTTTCATCAGCGGTGCTGGCGTGCTCTTCTGTTGGTTGAGCAGATGCTTCGGCTTGAGGAATTTCTGGTTGCGATGGAGATGCAACCTTTGAAGTGAATTTCTCAGTCAGTTTTACAAACCTGACCTTGGCTCCCTTGCCAATCAGCATAATAAGCATTGAAATCATCGCCGAGGACTTTGATTTCAGCCTGGATCTTCACTAGTTCTTCAGTTGTCATAGAGACAACGTTTTTCTTCAGGAAGCGCTCCTTCCTGTACTGAGCTTTCTTCATCTGCCTTGCCTTCTCAAATTTCCATTTTTCTTCTTCAATGAAGGCAGTCAGAACATGACTTTGACTAGGAGTGAGGTTCATCTCCAGCAAAGGAGTGTTGGGATCCTTGTGCAGAGATCGATGTAGTCTAGGATCAGCTTTGGATCCAAAAGCAGTGGCACATTGCTTCCTTTGGCTCTAGCGGCCTTGACTTGTCTGTCTCTGATGATTTCGGCTAGTTCATCATCATCAGCCTCATCATCATCAGAGGGCACTTGGAGAGCAACCTGCTTCTTGTGAGGACTTGATCGAGGACCTCGTCTAGCAGCAGACTTTTTCTTCAGCAGAGAGGGGCCAGTAGAGGAACTTGGAGTAGCTGAGGAACTTGCATAGGCTCCTGAGGCAATAGATATGCCTGCAGTCCTTTGGCACATGGCGAGATGCACAGGTGCTGAGGATTTAGTCGGAGCAGCCAAAGACTTTGGCGGAGGAGCTGAGGACTTTGGAGGAGCGGGAGCAGTTTGAGGAGATGGCCGTGAGGGCTTTGAGGAATCTGGCCGTGAGGGCATTGAAGATGAAGCACTTGGCTTATGCGCAGGCTTCTTTGCCATGGCCTTCTTCGGCTTGACAGCAGAGGCAGCAGCAGAGTCCTCGTTGAATTTCCTCACTGCTTCTCTTGCTTGTCTGGCCAACTTGGCCTGGCGCTTGGCCCATTCATCAGGAAAATCCTCACCGCGCTTGAGGCTAGTGGGATCTGCTTCTTGGCCAGGTGCCAATGGAGGTCTTGGTCATGGAGGATTTAGAGCGAATTTCTTCATGTATTTGGGAGTAACATACTTGTACTCCCTCCACTCTCTTGCCCATCTCCTCTCTATCCTTTGGATGCGCACCTTGCGCTGATTTTTGTCCTCCTTGCGAAACTTGGCCTCATCAGGAGTGCAATAGTCTTTGTATATGTCATCAGGGATTTCAAAGGCACTGTTGACCTCAGGCCTCTTTCCTCCCTTCTGTGGCTTCTTTCCATCAGCCATTTTCTTCAGATGAGGAATTTGAACAATGGAATTCTCTGAAGAGGTATGCAACTTTTCTTCGAGGAACACTGCAAATGAGTTAAATTGATGAGAACCTAGTGATTCAGCAGCTGTGTAGCGACCTGACCCAAAATCGGTCAAATCTACGTATGCATACCATCCCAAGATCATCTTTGGTACTCACGATTACATCGATAAAGTAATCAAAGTTCAATCACACCTGAATATCATTAAGCGATTCTCATATAGAGTCTTTATTACAAGGGAATAAATTTGGCTCAAGGCCAACTCATGAGAAATAAACTACAAATGCTGAAGCGTCGAAGGTAAGCGAGTCCATCCGACTCAAAGGGCAATCGCCAGCGCGGGCGTAGCCTCACTCTGATCGGAATATATCTACGCAACATAATACGTTGCAGCCATGTAGGTCAGCTTTTGGAATAAGCTGGCAAGTCATGAAGAATAACAATAATAAAGTTACTAACTCTAT
The DNA here is from genome assembly GCA_021605205.1 of Aegilops longissima. Classification (NCBI taxonomy): domain Eukaryota; kingdom Viridiplantae; phylum Streptophyta; class Magnoliopsida; order Poales; family Poaceae; genus Aegilops; species Aegilops longissima. The sequence continues at coordinate 481,437,588 of CM038678.1, read as the reverse complement.
ATGCATTTTGGCTGTGGAGCTCTAAGTTTCATCATTTTGCGAAAAGCAAATTTTATCCTACTACAGTGGACTTGCTTGCAAATTACTACAATTGTTGGTAGTTATTGAGATGGTTCCGCCAACCAATATCTCGTTCCCAAATTATTAAGTCATAAACCCTCAAATTATTTCATTAGTTTTAGTGTTGAGATATCCGAATACTTCCAAGTTCCAGAGGCTCAAATGTCCGTAACCGGGGACACGGCTAATCGATTAGATCTTTAACTCTGCAGAGGGTTGCGCACTTTCCCCGCAAGAATCATTCCCTCCTTTAAAGTCTTAGCACTTCATGGTGTTTGAAGGCGGGACAGATAAACAGGTCTTCCAAAGAGTTCTTTGGCCACTACGGTACCCATCCAATCCTACCGTTCGTCTACTTCTCGTAGTACCGTCCAGCCAGCGTCACTACTAGGGTCAACCCAGCGAGCCCATAATGGCTTGCGGCTGCAGTAAGCTTCGGTCATGGGGCATCCATCCTTCTCTTTGTGGCTGGGTGAAGCTTTCCGCAGGATGTCATGGCGCTTCTCCATGCATCCGGCCACCACAGGTGCTCCAGGTGCCGTCAACCGTCCTCCACCCAGTAGTGATTTTCGAAGTCCATCTTGATCATTGTAGTTCATGGGGTTGTCATCATCATTGACTCTCACATCTTGCTTATGAATTTCACTCATCCCAAATCCGTCTCTGAGCATAGCAAAGTAACTACTACGTCCCGGGGTCATGGTAACAAGGGGATTGGTTCATCCTACCACATGATACTACTCAAGTTTAATGACTTCAAGATTTCACTACTGCATGCATGGTGGGGTGGTGACAACTACTAATGCACAAAAACATAGGTATAGAAATAACATGATCAAAACTTGCCTTGCTGATGATCCTCGTAAGCTAAGGAGTCGTAGTAGCAAGCTTCGCACTCCGGAAACTCTACCGAGACAAACAATAGCACAAATAAGCACAAAGCAATAGGATCACACAACATAACAAAAGTAACATAACACAACAAAACAATCAAAACCAAATCCAAAAGGAAAACTCAAAGAAACCAATTCAAGTTTTTCCCTACTCCAAGCAATAACTAAAATAGTTTTTTTATATAACAAAAATTCCTTAATATAACCTAATCATGGTTTTAAGTTAACTTAACAGAAAAGGTTTCACTAAGCAACTAGGAGCAAAAAGAATTAATTAAAAAGCTATTATAAAACTCATTTTAGGCCTAATCCAATTTCTATTAAGAAAAATAATTTAAAACTTTTATTAATTATAAATAAAAGTTCATCTACTAGAATGACAGAAACTAACCTAGAATAACTAATCACAAGTTAAAAATAAATTTACTAATTAATTTAATAGGAAAACAGGAACTAGTTAATTAATTAGGATTAATAGGATTCTGCTTAAAACTAATTATTTATTAACCCTAAAATACCAAAGTTAATTTCTAGGGTTTGGCAATGACAAAATAAAGTTGAGGCAAAAGGAATCATGCAAAAATAATTTTTTAACTAAAGTTATAGCAGATTTACTATTCTGACCAAAACTAAAATAAAGCAATTTTAATTATTTTAACATAGCTAAATATATATTCTACAGAAACTACATAAAATTTGCAATCCAACAAAAAAAGAATCACTCAAAAATATTAAACAGAATAAAAGATATGAATTTTGAAAGCGAAACTATTCGCTAAGCAGAAAAATCAAAATAAAAGAAAAAGGCCTAATGGGCCTATCTTGTATACAATGCGTTAGATAGCCTAACGGGCTCTAGGGTTAACTAAAACGAACCGGGCCAAAAAAATAAACCTAACTAAAAATAAGCCGATCGAACCGGCCGGTTTTCTAAATAAAACCTACCCCTTCGGGGCTTCTAATCGAGGCCGTTCATCTAAGATCGGACGGGGGAGGGTGATGCCGGGGGCTTACCGGACTCCGGCGACGGCGGCGGCGGCGGCGAGAGTGCGTCGGGGCTTCAGCGTCGGGAGGTCCGCGAGTCGTCGGGAAGATCTTGAGGAGCACAGGGGGGTTGGTGGGGTCGGGGTTGGTCGGGGAACTAGGCGTCGACATGGCGACTATGGCGGTGAGGCGAGCTTGAACTCAGCGAGCACAAGCAGGAGGGAGAGGGGTGCGGCGAGGTCTCGGGGAATGGGGTGCGGCGACTCGGCTTTTATAGCACAGGGGTCGGGCTCGCTTGAGGATCGGGCGTCGGGATCCGGATCCCGGGATCCGGTCGATCTCAGCGAGTCGATCGTGGGCGGGGAAAGAAGAGGCGGGCCCACGGGTCGATGAGAGAGAGAGGGGAGGAGCGAGCGGGTGGCCAAGCCTGGGGTTTCGGCGAGGGGGAGGCGGTCAGGCTGGCTGGCTGTTGGCCTAGTGGGCGGTGGCTTGGCTTGGGCCTGAGGAGGGCGTGGCTGGCTGGGCTGGGGTGGCTGGGCTGGCGCCTGGGGGTTTTCTTTTTTTTTAAATAAAACAAAAACAAAAATAAAACAATATCTATAAATATTTTATATAGGGTATATATATACCAAAATGATCGATGGAATATTCCTTTCATTTGAACATTTTTCCAAAGGCAAAATCAAACTTCATAAAAATCTATTTTTTTCAAATTCAAATAAATTTCAGATTTGAATCCAAATCTTTTGGCAATGTTTTCTTCTGATATTTTTGGAGTGTCATGTTTGCTCCTCTCATACTTTTGATCAAGTATTTATCAGGCTTAGTTTTTGAAATGTTTCCCACATGCCAAAGTTTGAAATTCAAATTCAAAACTCAAAATTCTCTGAAACTTCAAATGGCATTCAAATTCAAACAGGATGCATAGGATGCTTATCTATAATTGTAAAACATTCCAAATAGGAAATTTGGGATGTTACAAACCTACCACCTTAAGATGAATCTAGCCCTCGAGATTCGGGTTAACTAACAAATAGGTGCGGATGGTCTCGAAGAAGATCTTCTTGGCGTTCCAGTGGCTTCTTCCTCGGTGTGGTGACTCCACAGCACCTTGCAAAATTTGAGGACCTTGCTGCGGGTGACTCTGCTTGCGGTCTCGAGAATACGGACGGGTTTCTCCTTGTAAGTCAGATCACTATCAAGCTGTATGGCCTCTAGGGCACCTTGTGTCTCTCAACGGAACATCGGCCATGTCGGCATGGCACTTCTTCAAGCGAGAAACATGGAAGACATCATGAACTCCGGACAATCCTTCCGCAATTCCAACTTGTAAGCAACCTCTCCACGACGTTCGAGGATTTTGTAGGGCCAATGAATCGGGTGCTAACTTTCCTTGACACCAAACCTCTTGATTCCACGAAGTGAGACACACGAAGATATGCTCGGTCTCCCACTTCGTAAGTCACTTCCTTGCGCTTCTTGTCGGCATAACTCTTACTGTCTCGATTGTGCTATCTTGAGCCTGTCTCGAATCAGCTTGACTTTCTCTTGGAATCCTTGATAAGATCGGAACCGAAAGTGATCGATCTCAACACTATCCCACAAACAATGGTGTTCGCACCTCCTTCCAGTATAGAGCTTGAAAGGGCCATCTTCAAACTGGATTGATAACTGTTGTTGTATGAGAACTCTGCGTCGGCAAATTATCATCCCAGCTAGACCCATAGTCTAGCACACAAGCTCTCAACATGTCCTCTAGAATCTGATTGACTCTCTCGGTGCATCCATCATCTGCGGATGAAAAGTTGTCTTGAATTCCAGCCTCGTACCCAAAGTTTCATGCAAGCTGCTTCCAAAACTTTGAGGTAAACTGCGTTCCTCTATCGACACGATTTTCCTCGGAACTCCATGCGGACATACGATCCTGGTCATGTATATCTTGGCCAACTTGGCACTGGTATAGGTAGTCTTCACGGGAATGAAGTGAGCTACCTTAGTCAAGCGATCAACTACTACCCGGATAGAATCATAACTGAGCGGGTCTGGGTAATCTGTGATGAAATCCATACCAAGTTTCTCCCATTTCCAATCGAGAATCGGCAAAGGTTGAAGTAACCTGCTGGCTTCGATGTTCGCCTTTACGTTGACAAACATCACATCTTCGCTACGTACTCGGCAATATCCTTCTTCATACTGTCCACGAAACTTTGCTTCAAATCCGGTACATCTTGGTGTTGCGGGGTGAATAAATACGGTGAATCATGAGCCTCTGAAGAATTAGCTTCACGAGCTCGGGATCATTGGGCACATAAATCGATCCTCAAACCATATAGTTCCGTGTTCATCCTTACGGAATCCTTTAGCTTTTCCTTCCTCCATCTTTTGCTTTATCTCATCGATTTCCTTGTCCGACTTACGGGCTTCACGAATCCTTTCGGTCAAGGTGGACTGAACTTCGAGTTGCAACAAATCCTTTGGAACTATCTCCGATCGGAGATCTACGAGGTCATCGACTAACTCTCGGGTAATCCTCCTGTTGTAAGAGTATTCACATAACTCTTACGGCTCAAAGCATCTGCTACAACATTAGCTTTACCGGGATGGTAATGCAGTCTCATGTCGTAGTCCTTTATAAACTCTAGCCATCTCCTCTGCCTGAGGTTTAATTCCTTCTGCGTGAAGATATACTTCAAACTCTTGTGATCGTGTAGACATCACAGCGATTTCCGATGAGGAAATGTCTCAGTCTTGAGTGCATGCACTACACTGCTAACTCCAAATCATCGTGGCATAATTCATCTCATGAGGCCGTAGCTATGCGGAGGCATAAGCTACAACCTTACCTTCCTGCATCAATACTCCTCCGAGTCCTTGGCGAGAAGCGTCTAATAAACCTGGTATTCCTTGTGTATGTCCGCAAAATCAACTTTGGGCGGTGACCAACCGTTTCTTCAATTCTGAAAACTGGCTTCACATTCCTCGGTCCAAACATACTTGGCTTCCTTCTTCAACAGTTCAGTCATGGGCTTGGCAATCTTGAGAAGTTCTCAATGAACCTCCGATAATATCCTGCGAGTCCGAGAAAACTGCGGATCTCCTTGGTGAGGTGGGTGACGCCAATTGGTGGTGATTCAACCTTAGCGGGATCAAGCTGCTATTCCTTCTCCTGAAATAACATGTCAGGAATCCAACTTCCTTCACCAAAATTCACATTTGCTGAACTTGGCATACAAGCGATGTTCTCGAAGTTTCTCCGAACTAGTCGCAAATGTTCCTTATGTTCTTCCTCGCTCTTGGAGAAAATCAATATATCATCGATGAACACCACGACAAACTTGTCCAAATACTCCATGAACACCTTGTTCATCAAATTCATGAAGTATCAGGAGCATTAGTCAATCAAATGACATGACGGTATACTCATATAAACCATACACGGTAGTGAATGCTGTTTTGGGTATATCCTTTTCACGAATTTTCAGCTGGTGATACCACGATCAAGATCGATCTTAGAGAATACCTTGGCTCCAACAAGCTGATCAAACAAGTCATTGATCATTGGCGGGGGTACTTGTTCTTGATGGTTACTTCGTTCAATGCACGATAATCCACAACCATCCTCAAGCTTCCATCCTTCTTCTCTACCAAAAGCTGGGGCTCCCCAAGGTGATGAGCTTGGGCGAATATATCCTTTCTCCAATAACTCATTTATTTGATCCTTGATCTCTTTCAACTCATTCGGTGGCATCCGATAAGGTCTCTTGGATATTGGGGCTGTGTCGGGCAATAGCTCAATCAGAAATTCAATGTCCTGTCGGTGGCATTCTGGTAATTCCTCAGGAACACATCGGGAAATTCTTGCACTCTGGCACTTCCTCTGTACAACTCCGTGAGGGAATGCACTGATTATTCATCTGGCTGTGCTGGCTACATACTTGATCCTCTTACGCTCCGGGGTGGTGGCAGAATAGACTTCTTGAACACGATCAATGTTCCTTCAAACTTTGACAACCAATCCATGCCTAGGATTACATCCAAGGTCAGGTTTCCAACACTATGAGGTCCACGGAAATTTATGATTCCCGATGTTGAGGGTTGCAGGACAGCCTACACCGCCATCATTTCTCCTCTGCGGGCCCGACGCGAAGGGGCTTCTAAGGGTTCTAGTCGTAACCGTACTTTTCCACAACTACCCTTGATATGAATGAATGTGTTGCACCGAATCAAAGAGAACCAAAACTGAGCGTGAATTCAATAAAACTTACCAACCACGATTGTCGGTTGATCATAGGCGTCCTCCACGTCGATGTGGTTCACACGAGCACGAGGAGCGGATTTGGCTTCTTCTTGAGCCTCCATTGCCATTTGCATTCCTCTGCTTGGCCTCCGGCAGTCGGTGGCGTAGTGCCCTGTCTTCCGGCACTTGAAGCGGTGATGTGGCTCAGATCCTTCTGAGTGGGGCGAGAACGGTGCTGATTGCCATTACCACTTCCATTGCCATTGCCATGGCCTGACTTGTTGTCTGGCTGCGGTTGTTCCCATTTCCTCCATGGTTATGACCTCCATGGTTATGATGGGTGTGCCCTCCCGAGTACGGTGCATAGCGGGCTTCGCTGAGCTCCCGAGTTGTGCTTCCCTGGCTGTACTTCCGCTTGCGACTTTCTATCTGTTGCTGCTTGCCTTCCGAATGGTGGCCTTGTCTACCAGCTCTGGTAGTTGTTGAAGGTAGCCACAATAAGCTGCATGCTCAGTTCATCATTGAGTCCCTCAAGGAACTTCTCACCTTGGCGGCATCGGTGGCCACATCATCGGGGGCATAGCGGCGAGCTTGCTGAATTCATCCACGTCTTGTGCCAAGATGCGGTTCCCTGGCGTAAGTTGCGGAACTCACGCTTCTTGAGACTCATGGCTCCAATCGAGACATGAGCGGTCTGAAGGCCTGCTGGAATTGATCCCAAGTGATGGCACCAATGGGAAAAGTGGCGGTGTAATTCTCCCACCAAGAAGCTGCAGGTCCATCCAGTTGATGTGCGGCAAAGCGCGCCTTCTCAGCATCAGTGCATCCAACGGTGACTAGCTCCCTTCCGATCTTGCGGAGCCAATCATCAGCCACAATCGGCTCAGTGCTACTAGAGAACACTGGCGGATTCAACCTCAGAAATCTGGTCAAGTTGTCCACAGTGGGTGGTGGCGGTGGTGGTGGATTGTTGGCGGTGTTGTTCTGATTCTGAATAAGGAGCTGCATCAGTGCATTCTGCTGTTGGAGCAGCTGGGTGAGCTCCGGCGGGAAACCAGTGTCACGTCTCGGAGGCATCTGGTGTTTTGGAGGGGATGAGAAGTTTAGAATAGAACAATGGTCTATGAGGAATACACTACCCATATGAATGCACAATCATAACACACCAATCATTTATTCATTCCACTAAAACATGGTTCAAACTCGATTACAAAAGCTCATGACTAAACGAAGGAAAACATCGGCCTAACTGATCGACGAAAAAGTAAAAGATAACATGGTGGTCGACTAAAAGTCTTCATCAGTGGCGCCTCCTCTTGGGATTTCCTTCAGTGGTACTCCCTTCAAAATCCTGATCATTGCTCACGAGGGGTGCTTCATCTCCACTCGGGTAAAGGTCCTCTCCCAAGTCCATCTTTTCCTCTATCGCGGCAAGCTTCATCTTCAGATCGTCGACTATCTCCATGAAGTCCGTGATTTCTTCCTCATGGCCAAGGAAGTCTGCGCGTGCCTTCTCCTCCGTTCGATTCGCGGAACAAAAGCTTCGGTGTGTCTTGAGTTACGGCGAGTCCGAATCTCCGTTTCGAGAAGACACTCCAAGTCTGGATGTCGAGAGAGTGGAATCGTCCTCAATGGTACGGATGATATCTCCATTCCTTGCCTGCGAGAAACCATGGCGAGTGCGAGTGATCGAGCTCGGCCTGTACTCCTCTCGGAGATGTCCAAGTGCTCGATAGATCGCCACGTCCCTTCCGATGATCCAGTTGAACTCGGTGAACTCAAAGTTGATAGGCTCCGTGTGTCCTCCGAAGGTTCTCCACAGGATATGCACTTCAATCTCATGGCGGGTGTCCGTCGGAAGTGCATTAGTGGGTTTCCGGTGATCGAGGTAGAGCTATCTTCAGCTGCTTCACCATCTGGACCAGCTTTCTTCGAAGGGCATCGTCTCATCGGGCTGGCGAACTCCGTAGCAAAAGCGGGGTGAACTCGCGCCATCTAGAATGTTGCAAAGGGAGAAGAGTCGAGAATTGAGCAGGGAGAATTATAGAATGAAAAGGGTTCAAAGTAAATGGTCTCTTATGGCTTTCCGATCCTAGGGTTACGATCCTACGGTCAGCGTGTGCTCGATACCATCTCTATAACGACTGACCCAAAATCGGTCAAATCTACGTATGCATACCATCCCAAGATCATCTTTGGTACTCACAATTACATCGATAAAGTAATCAAAGTTCAATCACACTGAATATCATTAAGCGATTCTCATATAGAGTCTTTATTACAAGGGAATAAATTTGGCTCAAGGCCAACTCATGAGAAATAAACTACAAATGCTGCGGAGCGTCGAAGGTAAGCGAGTCCATCCGACTCAAAGGGCAATTGCCAAGCGCGGGCGTAGCCTCACTCTGATCGAATATATCTACGCAACATAATACGTTGCAGCCATGTAGGTCAGCTTTTGGAATAAGCTAGCAAGTCATGAAGAATAACAATAATAAAGTTACTAACTCTATATGCATTTTGGCTGTGGAGCTCTAAGTTTCATCATTTTGCGAAAAGCAAATTTTATCCTACTACGGTGGACTTGCTTGCAAATTACTACAATTGTTGGTAGTTATTGAGATGGTTCCGCCAACCAATATCTCGTTCCCAAATTATTAAGTCATAAACCCTCAAATTATTTCATTAGTTTTAGTGTTGAGATATCCGAATACTTCCAAGTTCGAGGCTCAAATGTCCGTAACGGGGACACGGCTAATCGATTAGATCTTTAACTCTGCAGAGGGTTGCGACTTTCCCGCAAGAATCATTCCCTCCTTTAAAGTCTTAGCACTTCATGGTGTTTGAAGGCGGGACCAATAAACAGGGTCTTCCAAAGAGTTCTTACGGCCCTTGCGGTACCCATCAATCCTACCGTTCGTCTACTTCTCGTAGTACCGTCCAGCCAGCGTCACTACTAGGGTCAACCCAGCGAGCCCATAATGGCTTGCGGCTGCTGAGTAAGCTTCGGTCATGGGGCATCCATCCTTCTCTTTGTGGCTGGGTGAAGCTTTCCATGAGGATGTCATGGCGCTTCTCCATGCATCCGGCCACCACTGGTGCTCCAGGTGCCCGTCAACAAATCCTCCACCCAGTAGTGATTTTCGAAGTCCATCTTGATCATTGTAGTTCATGGGGTTGTCATCATCATTGACTCTCACATCTTGCTTATGAATTTCACTCATCCCAAATCCGTCTCTGAGCATAGCAAAGTAACTACTACGTCCGGGGTCATGGTAACAAGGGATTGGTTCATCCTACCACATGATACTACTCAAGTTTAATGACTTCAAGATTTCACTCTGCATGCATGGTGGGGTGGTGACAACTACTAATGCACAAAAACATAGGTATAGAAATAACATGATCAAAACTTGCCTTGCTGATGATCCTCGTAAGCTAAGGAGTCGTAGTAGCAAGCTTCGCACTCCGGAAACTCTACCGAGACAAACAATAGCACAAATAAGCACAAAGCAATAGGATCACACAACATAACAAAAGTAACATAACACAACAAAACAATCAAAACCAAATCCAAAAGGAAAACTCAAAGAAACCAATTCAAGTTTTTCCCTACTCCAAGCAATAACTAAAATAGTTTTTTATATAACAAAAATTCGTTAATATAACCTAATCATGGTCTTAAGTTAACTTAACAGAAAAGGTTTCACTAAGCAACTAGGAGCAAAAAGAATTAATTAAAAAGCTATTCTAAAACTCATTTTAGGCCTAATCCAATTTCTATTAAGAAAAATAATTTAAAACTTTTATTAATTATAAATAAAAGTTCATCTACTAGAATGACAGAAACTAACCTAGAATAACTAATCACAAGTTAAAAATAAATTTACTAATTAATTTAATAGGAAAACAGGAACTAGTTAATTAATTAGGATTAATAGGATTCTGCTTAAAACTAATTATTTATTAACCCTAAAATACCAAAGTTAATTTCTAGTGTTTGGCAATGACAAAATAAAGTTGAGGCAAAAGGAATCATGCAAAAATAATTTTTTAACTAAAGTTATAGCAGATTTACTATTCTGACCAAAACTAAAATAAAGCAATTTTAATTATTTTTAACATAGCTAAATATATATTCTACAGAAACTACATAAAATTTGCAATCCAACAAAAAAGAATCACTCAAAATATTAAACAGAATAAAAGATATGAATTTTGAAAATGAAACTATTACGCTAAGCAGAAAAATCAAAATAAAAGAAAAAGGCCTAATGGGCCTATCGTGTATACAATGCCTTAGATAGCCTAACGGGCTCTAGGGTTAACTAAAACGAACCGGGCCAAAAAATAAACCTAACTAAAATAAGCCGATCGAACCGGCGGTTTTCTAAATAAAACCTACCCCTTGGGCTTCTAATCGAGGCCGTTCATCTAAGATCGGACGGGGAGGTGATCTTAGGGGCTTACGGACTCAGCGGCGGCGGCGGCGAAGTCGTCGGGGCTTCGGCGTCGGGAGCTCAGCGAGTCGTCGGGAAGATCTTGAGAGCACGAGGAGGGTTGGTGGGGTCGGGGTTGGTCGGGGAACTAGGGCGTCGGCGGCGACTATGGCGGCGAGGCGAGCTTGAACTCAGCGAGCACAAGCAGGAGGAGAGGGTCTGGCGAGGTCTCGGGGAATGGGGTGCTGGCGACTCGGCTTTTATAGCCAGGGGTCGGGCTCGCTTGGGATCGAGGCGATCGGGGATCCGGATCCCGGGATCCGGTCGATCTCAGCGAGTCGATCGTGGGCGAGGGAAGAAGAGGGACGGGCCCACGGGTCGATGAGAGAGAGAGGGAGGAACGAAGCGGGTGGCGAAGCCTGGGGTTTCGGCGAGGGGAGGCGGTCGGGCTGGGCTGGCTGTTGGCCTAGTGGGCGGGTGGCTTGGGCCTGTGTGAGGTCTTGCGCTGGCTGGGCCTCGGGTGGCTTTGGTGGCGCCTGGGGGTTTTTCTTTATTTTTAAATAAAACAAAACAAAAATAAAACAATATCTATAAATATTTTATATAGGGTATATATATACCAAAATGATCAGGGAATATTCCCTTTCATTTGAACATTTTCCAAAGGCAAAATCAAACTTCATAAAATCTATTTTTTCCAAATTCAAATAAATTTCAGATTTGAATCCAAATCTTTTGGCAATGTTTTCTTCTGATATTTTTGGAGTGTCATGTTTGCTCCTCTCATACTTTTGATCAAGTATTTATCAGGCTTAGTTTTTGAAATGTTTCCCACATGCCAAAGTTTGAAATTCAAATTCAAAACTCAAAATTCTCTGAAACTTCAAATGGCATTCAAATTCAAACAGGATGCATAGGATGCTTATCTATAATTGTAAAACATTCCAAATAGGAAATTTGGGATGTTACAAGCTGACATGAGTACCTGTGAACAGAGTATAGTTACGAGGAATTTGGAGAGGGCATGTGCGTTCTCAGAGGTTTTTCAAAAAGAACAAGTTTGAGGAATTTGACCAGATGAGTCTTGAAGAATTTCACTAAGCGTTCTTTGTCTTAGGTTCCAGAGTTGTATAGATCAGAAATCCACACAATTGAGGAATCTTGAAGAAAAATATAGCTTAGAGAAATGGATCAAGAACAGATGACATGTGAGGTGTTTTAGTGTGTGAGGAATTTGAAGAATAAACACCTTTGAAGATTTTGTAGAAATCATGTGAATCAAAGAGAGCAGTAAAAGTAACTTTTAATTACCCTGGAGGAAGAACACGACGAACTGAGAGGTGTAGATGTGAAGTTCGTCAGTTCAGATCTTCCACGCCCTAATTTGGCCGGGGAAGACAGCTACGGCAGCGTCGGAGGGAAGAAATCCGCGGCCGGTGCGAGTACGACAGCGACGAGGCCGAGGCAGTGATGCTCTTCCTCACCGGCGACGATGAAGTAGTGGCAGTGCTAGGGTTTGAGAAGCTCGAGCTGGAGTGAGGTCGAGCGGAGTAAAGGAGAAGTGAGGAAGGGGAGGGGTATTTATAGCCACGGTGAAAAATTGTTTGCCCGAAGAATTTGGATGAACGTGCCCCTGACCCTTCTCATTCGCTTGACATGTGTCACCCACGTACTGAGAAGTGGAGATCGTGTGAGATCGTGGGTGAATAGATAAGTGTTTTCGTGGGATGCAAAACGGTTTGAGCGGCAAAACCGAAAATTTTGGATAAGATAAGTTAAAAGTTCTGTTCGCAAATTCTTCAGCTGACAAGGACATAGTGAAGATTTTGAACGAGTTTCAAATAGAACGCACGTGAAGAATTTGTGAATAGAATGGGTTGAGTTTAGCATAGAGGGAAGGGTCCGATCACATTCACTTAGCGCAACTTGAAAAAGCAACTTGAAGAAATAGCAATAAGTGAATCTTTGTAGAGGACATAATATATATATATATATATATATATATATATATATATATATATATATATATATATATATATATATATATATACCAATGAAGAAAAACGACGGAAACAGTGAAGACAATGCAAAGTTGAAGAACATGAACAACTGAGGAATTTCAAAACTGAGAAAAACTCAAATTGAAGATTTTCAACTTTTGGTGGTGGCGTGACCCACTGTATAAGAATGATGATTTCAGACACCGCGTACAATTGTCGTAGGGTTCTGAGAATCAAATTCTTTGTTAATTTCTTCACACTTAGATTGTTATTCTTCATTGATTGAAGAAAAATGTTACTTCATGTGTTGCACATCTAAGTCATCAATTTTGCATAAGTGTTAGGATGAGTGTCCTTTTCAAAGAACATTCGAAGATTCTAAGATATTTAGCTCACACCGCCACTTGCTAAATCTCTTCTCATCCAAGGGCTTTGTGAAGATATCGGCTAGCTATTCTTCAGTCTTCACATGCTCAATAGAAATGTCGCCCTTCAACACATGATCACGAAGAAAATGATGACGAATCTGAATGTGCTTTGTCTTCGAGTGCTGAACTGGGTTGTGAGCAATCTTGATGGCACTCTCATTATCATAGAAGAGAGGCACATTCTTCACGTTGACGCCATAGTCCTTGAGAGTTTGCTTCATCCATAGCAATTGAGCACAGCAAGAACCAGCAGCAATGTACTCGGCTTGGCGATGAAGCGGTGATCTGTGCATTCTGTTTCTTCGAGGACCAACAGACCAAAGATCATCCAAGGAAATGACATGTACCAGATGTTGACTTGCGATCCACACGATCACCAGCATAGTCAGAGTCAGAATATCCAATGACATCAAAAACCGAGCCCTTGGGGTACCATAATCCAAGTGTTGGTGTGTGAGCTAGATATCGAAGAATATGTTTCACAGCCTTATGGTGTGATTCCTTCGGTGTAGCTTGAAATCGGGCACACATGCAAACACTAAGCATAATATCTAGCCTAGATTCACATAAATACATTAAGGAACCAATCATGGAGCGGTATACCTTTTGATCGAAGTCAATACCATTTGCATCAGTGCATAGATGGCCATTTGTGGGCATAGGAATTTTGACGCCTTTGCAATCTTGCATGTCGAATTTCCTCAGTACATCCTTGAGGTATTTCTCCTGAGATATGAATATGCCATTGCGCTGTTGACGAATTTGAAGACCTAAGAAGAATTTCAATTCTCCCATCATAGACATTTCATATTCCTCTCTCATCATATAACCAAATTAAATCGATTATAACGTTGGTCGATCTGACCAAAGATAATATCATCAACATATATTTGGCACACAAACAGTTCACCATCATAAAATTTAGTGAAAAGAGTAGGGTCGAGTGAACCGGGTTTGAAGCCTTTCTTCATGAGGAATTCCTTCAAAGTATCATACCACTCCCGAGGGGCCTGCTTGAGGCCATAGAGGGCCTTATTGAGTCTGAAGACTTTGTCAGGATGCTTTGGATCTTCAAAACCTGGGGGTTGAGCAACATATACTTCTTCCTCTAGCTTACCATTGAGGAATGCACTTGTCACATCCGTTTGATATAGAGTGATATCATGATGGTTAGCATAAGAAAGTATTATACGAATAGCCTAAAGTCTAGCAACAGGTGCAAAAGTTTCATCGAAATCGATTCCTTCAACCTGTGTGTAGCCTTGAGCTACAAGCCATGTCGTATTCCTCACCACAAGACCATTTTCATATTGCTTGTTGCGGTACATCCACTTTGCGCCAATGATATTGTGCTTGCAAGGATCTGGGTGTTTGACCAGTTCCCAGACGTTGCTGAGCTCGAATTGATGTAATTCTTCTTGCATGGCCTGAATCCACTCAGGCTCCAGAAATGCTTCATCTACCTTAGCGGGCTCTGTGATAGAGACAAAAGCAAAGTGCCCACAAAAGTTAGATAAATGTGAAGCTCTTGGGTGTGCGAGAGGACCTGGTGCTTCAATGTCATCGATGATCTTCTCAATTTTCACTTCTTTGCAACGCGAGGATGAGCTGGTTGTCGTCGAGGAATTTGATCACATTTTCTTCAGCACCATTTTCTTCAGGTGCCTCGGCTCGATGTTATTCACGTTATGGAATGAATTCTTCAGCAGATTCTTCGGTAGGAATGACATCCTCAGTAGCCTTGAACTTGATAGGTTCCTCAGGTGCTGGTTCATCTATCACAGAAGCTAGGTGCTCGCTTTGCGAGCCATTAGTTTCATCGAACCGCACATCTACAGTTTCAACAACCTTGTGAAGAACGTTGTTGAAGACTCTGTAGGTGTGCGAGTCCTTTCCGTAACCAAGCATAAAACCTTCATGTGCTTTCGGTGCAAATTTAGAGTTGTGATGAGGATCTCTAATCCAGCATTTAGCACCGAAGAATTTGAAATAACTCACATTGGGTTTCTTGTCAGTGAGGAGTTCATAGGCAGTCTTCTTGAAGAATTTGTGAAGATATACTCTGTTGATGATGTGGCACGCAGTATCAATTGCATCAATCCATAAACAACGAGGCGTTTTGTATTCGTCAAGCATAGTGCGAGCCATCTCAGATAGAGTCATGTTCTTGCGCTCCACGACGCCATTCTGCTGAGGAGTATAAGGAGAAGATAGCTCATGAGTAATACCAAGTTCATGAAGATAGTCATCAAGACCAGAATTCTTGAACTCAATTCCATTGTCACTTCTGGTGTGCTTGATCTTCACACCAAAGTTGGTTGAAGCCCTCGAGAAAAATCGTTTGAAGACTTCCTGCACTTCATGTTTGTAAGTAACAATGTGTAACCATGTGTAACGAGAGTAATAATCAACAATAACAAAGCCATATTGAGATGCATCATTTGAAACTGCGGAATAATGATTAGGACCGAAGAGATCCATGTGAAGCAATTCAAATGGTCGAGTAGTGGTCATGATAGTCTTTGCTGGATGCTTGGCCTTGGTCATCTTTCCAGCTTCACAGGCTCCGCATAAGTGACCCTTGAGGAATTTGACATTCTCAATGCCGATGATATGCTTCTTCTTTGCAAGCGCGTGCAAATTCCTCATGCCTGCATGACCAAGTCTTCGATGCCATAGCCAGCCTTCTGAAGCTTTTGCAAGTAGGCACACGGCTGGTTGTGGTCCTGTAGAGAAATCAACAATATAAAAGTCTCCTCTCCTAAAGCCTTCGAATACTTTTGAATTGTTAGCTTCCATGATCACAACACAATGATACTTGCCAAAGACAACAACCATATAAAAATCACAAAGCATTGAGACATACATGAGGTTGTATCCTAAGGCCTCGACAAGCATGACTTTGTCCATGTGTCGATCCTTTGAGATCACAGCCTTACCTAGACCCAATACCTGACTTTTGCCTTTGTCAGCGAAGATGATATGCTTCAGATGCGATGGAGATAAGGGAGCATCCATCAATAGATTCTTGTCACCAGTCATGTGAGTTGTACATCCACTATCGAGGACCCACTCAGTGGCTTTGGGTTGATCATCCTGCAGATGAATTAGTGCAACTTACAAACTCATATACTTCATCAGTGAAGAATATGACATCAATTCATCAAATCAATTTCATCAAGCAATAGAACAGATAAAGCAGTATGAGGACGTGAGAAATGAAAGTTATTTCTTCATTGATTAGCATGCGTCCTTTCAGGCACTTTCAGGTCTCCGGCAAATTCTTCAGACGTTTGAGCACGTCTGGAGACTTGACCCTGCAGAACAGATTAGTTCTTTTTCTTCACCACCCACATCTGAAGGGGTGGCAAAGAGTTCATCACTCTGCGAGCTCCATACGAGAAAGGTGGCATGGAAGCCATCCCATTTCTTTCACATAAGAGGAGTTAGGATAAGCATATGAATAAGCAGAGAAATTCTTGAGGACTTATGAACATAATGGATAGAAGAATAATGCTCATATTCATAGCCCTTAGCTCTTCCCTGCGAAACAGAGTTGTTAGCACGATGATATTCATATGAGGACTTTGATCCTTTTGAGGAATTTGATCCACGTGAGGAATTTGGTCTGTATGAGGACTTGGATCCATATGAAGAATTTGGTCCATATGAAGAATTCGATTTGGGGTTCCTATTCTTCACAGGTGGTGTCATGAGGACATTCACCTGAAGACTTTCAAGGCATCTTTTGGGAACCCAGATTTTCTTCATAGGGGAACCGTTCCTGCAGTTAGTGCCAACATATCTAGCAAATACTTCACCATTCTGATTCTTGAATAGTTTCTAGTTGGAGTCAAATGACTCATCAGAAGAATGAGGAGATTCACATGTAAAGCCAGATAAATTGGATGGATCAACTGGAGGTCCCTTTGCAGCAACCCATGAGGTTTTGGGGTCGCTCGGGCTTCAATATGTACCATCAGCATTGAGTTTCCTCTCAAAGGCAATACCCTCTTTCCTAGGGTTCCTGTTGAGGATCTGCTTTTTAAGCACATCACAAAGAGTCTGGTGCCATTTGAGGCTTTTGTACATGCCTGTCATGTACAATTCCTTCAGCCCTGCATCATCAGTGATACTAGCAATGTCCTCATATGAGGAATTAGTGATAGCAGAGACAGTTGAAGAATTTGTAACATTAGAAGCATTTGAGCATTCAGGTGATGAATTAGCAGATTCACGTTCAATGCATTTCAAACATGGAGGAATAAATTCTTCCCGAGCAGCGCTGATTTGTTGAGCAAGTAATGAATCGCGCTCCTTCTGAAGATCTTCATAACTCACTCTTAGCTTCTCAAGATCTTGCTTTTCCTGAAGAAATTCGTAAGAAAGCTTCTCATTATCAGATAAGAGAGTGTTATGATGACCTTGAAGGTTATCAAACCTAGACTGAAGTCTCTGAAGATTTTCGGTCAAGGTTTTAGTGCGATCCATTTCTTCACCCAACATATCATCACTTTTGTCTAGCATGTTTTGAACCTATTGAAAAGCCTTTTGTTGTTTCACAGCAATTTTAGCAAGTTTAGAGTAGCTGGGCTTGAGGTTTTCATCAGATTCATTCTCACTTGATTCAGAGGAGGTATATTTGAGTACCTTGGAACCCTTTGCCATGAAGCAATAGGTGGGAGCGTAGTCATCATTGCCTTCATCAGCCTTGTTGGTGAGGTCATTTTGTTCTGAGTTGAAGATAGACTTGCTGACGAATGCAGTAGCGAGGGCTAGGCTCGCCACACCGGAATCGGACTCCTCAGATGCCTCCTCTTCCTCATGTTCCTCAGATTCAGCCTCAGAGTCCATTTCCTTGCCAATGAATGCTCGAGCCTTCTTGGATTTGTTCTTCTTGTGAGATGAAGATTTTGAGGATTTTGATGATGAAGACTTTGAAGATTTCTTCTTCTTCTTCGCATCATCAGAACTGTAATCCTTGTATTTCTTCTTCTTTGATTCCTTTTCCCACTGAGGACAATCTTGAATGTAGTGTCCAGGTTTCTTGCATTTGTGGCAAAGCCGCTTCTTGTAGTCACTGGATGAGGAATCATTGCTCCTTGAGGGTTTTCCAAAGCGACCACGTCTTGAGAACTTCTGGAATTTCCTCACGAGCAGTGCTAGTTCAAGGCTCAGTTCTTCAGGATCACCAAGGCTGCTACCAGAATCTTCATCTTCAGACTCAGAAACTGCCTTGGCCTTCAGTGCACGTGATCTGCCATAGCTCAAACCATAGAGATCTCTCTTTTCAGCAAGTTGGAACTCATGAGTATTTAGCCTTTCGAGGATATCAGTGGGATCAACTGACTTGTAGTCGGCACGCTCTTGTATCATTAGTGCTAGAGTATCAAATGAGGAATCAAGCGATCTCAGCAATTTCTTCACCACCTCATGGTCGGTGATGTCAGTGGCACCAAGTGCTTGAAGCTCATTTGAGATGTCAGTGAGGCGATCGAAGGTTTGTTGAACATTTTCATTCTCGAGTCTTTTGAAGCGGTTGAAGAGATTGCAAAGAACATCAACTCGAGAGTCACGCTGTGTTGAGACTCCTTCATTGACTTTGAAAAGCCTATCCCAGATAAGCTTAGCAGTTTCCAAAGCACTCACTCTTTCATACTGTCCTTTGCTCAGATGGCCACATATGATATTCTTCGCTTGAGAGTCGAGTTGCTTGAATCTCTTCACATCAGTAGCATTCAGAGAAGGTGTTACTGAGGGAACACCACTTTCCACAACATACCATAGATTGTTATCAATTGCCTCAAGATGCATCCGCATCTTATTCTTCCAGTAGGGGTAGTCCGTCCAATCAAAGGTAGGACACCCAACAGAGAACTTGATCATACCGACGGTTGACATAACTAAAACTCCAGGCAGTTAAACCAAAATCACACGGAACAAGGGAGTACCTTGCTCTGATACCAATTAAAAGTGTGTTATATCGACTAGAGGGGGGTGAATAGGCGATTTTTATGAATTCTTCACTGAGGAATTTGCGGGTGAGGAAATTCCTTAGTGAAGAACTACTAGCAGCGGAATAAGTACTCAAAAGTAAACATAACAGAACACAAGCATGGTCATCATGATGAAATGAAGACAAGCACAGAGTACAGAAAGCGTAATCACAGGATAACACAGGATGAAGACAAACAGACTGGAGAAATTGAACTGAGGAAATTGAGAAAGTCTTCAGTCAAAGTCTTCAAATAGATATGAACAAGTGCACAACACAGTTATGAGGAAATGAAAGATTTGAGGAAATAGAACCAGTAAGCTTGGTGAAGACAATGATTTGGTAGACCAGTTCCAACTGCTGTGTCAGTTGTACATCTGGTTGGAGCGGCTAGGTATTTAAACCTGAGGACACACAGTCCCAGACACACATTCTTCACCGTATTCTCCTTGAGCTAAGGTCACACAGACCTTGCCCAATCACTCGTGGTAAGCCTTCAGGTGACTTCCGAACCTGCACAAACTCGGTCACTCGGCGATCCACAATTCCTCTTGGATGCTCTAGACCATGACGCCTAACCGTCTGGAAGAAGCACAGTCTTCAAAGGTAACAAGCGTCGGATCCACACAGGATCAATCTCTTCAGTGATGCTCAATCACTTTGGGTTTGTAGGTGTTTGGGTTGGGTTTTCCTCACTCGATGATTTCCGCTCAAAGTCCTCGGAGGATGGGATGCTCTCAAATGACAAGTGTCAGTTTCTCTCAGAGCAGCCAACCAGCTGGTGGTTGTAGGGGGCGGCTATTTATAGCCTAGGGAGCACCTCGACATGATAAGACATAAACGCCCTTCAATGATATGACCGTTAGGTGGTTAGATATTTTGGGACAGCTGGCACAAGGCACAGCAATGGTCGGAAATTTGAGTATCAAATTCCTCAGGGCCATCATGTTGCTCACTGTGTAGGCAATCCGCACTGGCGAATTCCTAACTCCTCAGTCAGAACAAATTCCTCAGAGACCAGAAGAACTTCGTCTCTGTCATTGAAGAATATGACTGGACTGTATGAGATTTCCAATGGCTTCACTTGAAGGGATTGGTAGGTGTAGGATTTTGAGTTGAGCATCACATGGAAATTTTTTCCTTAGTATTTCCTCGACCCCCTTTAACAGTATGGTGTTTCCTATGACTTAAGAAAAATAAAATGAAACTACGAAAACAAAAGTCTTCACGCTTCATGTTCCTCGAATGAATACCAAGTCTTCAAGGTCACACCAATTTCTTCACTTTCGAAGTCTTCAGAAATCCAAAGTCTTCAGTCGAAGAACTTCATTTTTAGGGGTCAACTTTCTCTGCAAATATCAAACTCCTCATAGACTTATAGTCATGTGTACACTCATAAACACATTAGACCCTTAACCTATAAGTCTTCAATACACCAAAATCACTAAGGGGCACTAGATGCACTTACACATAACGAATAATCCCGAGGTGATTAAGGGTATTAGGTTCCTACCTCAACAACTACATAGCAATAACCACATGTTCCCGATCCTACTCATGCAATATTTGAGGTTGTATCCTACCACACTTAAAACGAATCTCGCCCTCGAGATTCGGAGTGGCTAGCAAGAAATAGGTTAGGTTCGGAGTCTTCTCAAAATCTACCGATCGTCACAGGGGGTCTGGGGTGTTACCACCCTTAAAAACATGGTTACGGTTCCATCAAAACTTGTATACTCCATCCTTATTGTTGACAGGGTCAGTCTTCTCAGATTCACGGGAAAATTCCTACTCTGGCTCTTTTCGTAGTGGCATAACCTTTCCCTCAATTCGTCTGTCCTTTCTTCTTAGTAAGGTCCTCCTGTGACTAGGTCTTCTTAGGTGACAGGTCTGGCGCCAATACTAAACAACTATCGATATCTGATGGTGGTCATCAAAAATTTGACTGGGTCCCTGCAGAAAACGGATATGGTCTTCATTCTCACAGTATGACCTACGGCTGGAAACAACTGCCTTTTACAAGGGAAAATTGTCATACCATTCTAAGGTTCAATCAAGGTTTTGATATCGTCGTCTCTCTACTATGGGTAAGTCACTCAGATTTACCATCCCATATAGCAGAGGCGAATAATAAGAGTAAGTCGGCATGGTGATCAATCCATTCAGCACCCAAATCATTACCTTGTATATGGTTTAGTGAATCTCGCATTCTAACACTCGGTCATCCTCACAAGCATTGCAGAGTTTCTCTTGTCGATGAACTAAGTTCGGGTAATTCCATTGATTCTGCAAGCCAAACAAACATCTATCTTTTCTTCACAACTCTCAAGTTTTGCGTAACTCCTATAAAATTGTCTATTGATAGAGTCGTAGCTTCTTCCAGGGTTTTTCCGTCAGCAAGAGTGTGCTTGCTTCTTGGCAGGTCCTGGATCCTGTGGGTTATGGGCCCACCTCATCACATTTATAGCTTGAACTCATCCTGGGGTTACAATTGCTGCGTATTACCAACATTATACCTTCTTTCTATCCAATAGTACTTCATCCCTTCATATTCTAGGTGTATCCCACATATCAAGATAAAACTCATACTTATTTTTGTCCGAAGTCCACTTCGAGGAATATCATTTTCTTTTCCAGGGGTCAAGTGTCCTCACAGGGTACTACCACCCTTGAAATGCACAAATTCTTCCATAGACCATATTTCTCATATCCTCGAAAATAGTCAAAATCTTTCTTCATAGAGTAACAACTCATAAAATTCAACGTATGAAATCATGACACATGAAATTCATTGTTTTCATGAATTTATTACAATCTCTTGCATATCCATTACATGCCTCAACTCAACACCTGAGTATAAAAAGAAATGTTCCCACTACTTCTACTATATTTCTCAAAGACTCAACTATTTAACACGAATATCCTCATTGGGACAATCTCTGGCAAAGTGCTCTGCTTCATTACAGCGGAAACATATTACTTCTGACAAATCTCGAGGTTTCCTTGTGATTACATAGCCTCCTTGGGTCCTCGTCTTCCCTTTTGGGCAATCGCTGAAGTAGTGTCCTGAATCTTTGCACCTAAAACATGTGATATGACTCAGGTCCTTCTTTATAGAAATTGGGTTGTTCCTGGAATCCACTCTATTTCTCTTCCTGGACTTTTCCGTGCCAATTAGGGCTTCTATTTCCTGTGGGTCATACTCTACTTCCACTGTCAGGAATGCTACTAGATCCCCCTTCAGACAATTCTGGGAGAAGTGTCCTTCTTGTCCACATGAATAGCATGACTTGGTGCATGGTTTAATTGGGTCTTCTTCGGGGGTGTCCTCCACCTATTCCTTCATCACGGGTTCTTCTAAAGTTTCCATGAGGGCTCCTTTCATTGCTTCTTTCTTCTGCTGGATGGTTCTTTGTACCATGGGGTAAATGTGACACTGAGCAGAGTAGTGGGTAGTCCATTCACACAAGTAATCTGCCTTGTTGGGCATTCTTCGGCTGGGTGACTTTCTTCACAATGGGGGCATTCATCCTTGTGTTCTTTATGGTTGTGTCCTATTTCTCCATAGAGCTTTCAGGCACAAGGTTTCTTCATATCATTTCCATAAGGCTTGAATTTCTGGGACACAAGACGAGACCTTTGCAGAGTCAACCTAAATTCTTTCCAAGTGGTTACTCCTTGCCATCCATTGATGGTTTGGTGCATCCTCCACCAAGTATCAGCACCTCTTTCAAAGCACTAAAGAGCATGCTGGGCCATATACTTTCCGGCTATAGTGTTATTCTTCATGTGATCTTCCATGTTCTGAATCCATTGGTCCGTGTCCAATTGGGTCATCGGTCCAGAAAATATGAGTTCGTCTTCATTCATCCTCTATTGGTTCCAAGGGTTTTGGGGTGAGATAAGAGAGATAGAGAGGGATACTCACAATACAAACAATAGTTTTGAAGAGACGGATTTTATTTTGTGGCCGTCGGAAAAACATCAAACAAATGATAGCTCACAATCGTCGCATCTAACGTAAATATATAACAGGGGTTTGGTCTTCTAATGGTCAATAAATCTTGGAATTTCATCTTGGTCTTTGAATTCTTCAAGTCTTCGGAGTCTACAACTGTTGTATCTTCAACTCTTCTAATGCGTGCTGAAATCCTCTTTACTGTGAAGTGGTCCTCGGTTGTCCGATATTTTGTCCTTCTCGGAGTGGTCTCATTAGTTGATCCTGTGTGTGGTAAAAGGGGAAAGGGTATTGTCCAACTAAAAGGGAATTTTTGATAAGGCTCAGAAAAGAAGAGAGGTAAAAGATCTTTTTGAAAATAAAGTTTTAGAGAGATCCTTTCCGAAGGCTTTCCAGTTTATAGGGGTCACGTCCTATAGTCAACATGTGCTTTGATACCATCTTGTAGCGGCCCGACCCGAATAGATTGAAGTCTCTGTGCTTAAGTGACATCCATGGATCGGTATGCTGACACACACGGTATTGAATGTACTAGCAATTTCACACCATAGAATAATAATGAGAATATCTATCTCTATATGCATATTTGGCTGGTGGAGGCTCTAAGTTTAATTTGCACAAAGCTAATTTTTTCCTACAACAAAGGAATATATTTTTTTACTACCAAGTTTATGCCATTATTGAGAAGGTTTCCCCAACTCAATCCCAAAAATTACCAAGTAATAATAATAACCCAACAAATTCATTAAGTAAGGTGATGGGATCAACCAATAATTCAAATACCAGATACTCAAGATGTCCATAACCGGGGACACGCCTAACCATGATTAGTTTATACACTCTGCAGAGGTTTGCGCACTTTTCCCCACAAGACTCGACCACCTCCATGATTGGAAGATCGAGACACAGTTTTTCTGAAGCATTAACTCTTTACTCCAGGTAGACAGTTACACCTACTTTCCCCTACATCTACTGGTCTACCATTGAAAGAGGTCACGCAACTTACTCAACTATGCCAGCGCCCATAATGGCTTGTGGCTACACACGGAAGTTTCTAGCACGAATAATTTTATGATCCCTTTGAGCCTGGGTGGTGGACCTAGGGTAATCACACGGGTACTCCGGGATTCCCTTGGGCAAGCACTGAGTTCTCTAGGTGCCCCAAACAATCCACCGAGATGTGTGTTAATGTTGCCACCTTAAGTATCCCTTAATTATTATCTCTCGCAACTTGCATGAATCTCACATACCAATCCCCGTCTACGAGCATGGCTAAGCAATATATGACATAACGAATAATCCCGTAGTGATCAAGGGTATTAGGTTCCTACCTCAACAACTACATAGCAATAACCACATGTTCCCAATCCTACTCATGCAATATTTGAGGGTGTATCTAATGCAAGTAAAACTGGGTATAGGAAGAGTATGATCAAAGTGTGAACTTGCCTTGTACTGTTGATGTAGATTCTTCGCACTCATAATTCCTGATAGTTCTACTCATCACACTCCGTTCAATCTATCATGAGCAAGCAATTATAACCATACATAAGCAATAACTCAAAGATCCAAAAGAACGAAGAAAACACTTCGGAAAACTTCAAAAACCATAAAATAAAACTCATGAACATAAACATATTTTTAACAGTAACAAAATTATGTGATTGTAATCTTAACAGAAAGTACATGTCAAGAGCTTTGATTTGCAAATAAGAATCAATTAAATCGGAGTTATAAAACTCAAGTTATAGCCAAAACAAGTTTGAATTTGAATATGATCTAATTCAAATTTTAAAATTTCAAAAAATTGATTTAATAAGTTCCCTGGATAGATGAGATCATAACGAAGAATTAGGCGTTGGTTTCGTTGGATTTGGATAAACAGTAAAATGTTAGAGGGTTTAAAGATCAGGGGCTAATCTGCGAAGAAAATATTCACGGATGGGTCCTTGGCTGAAACTAAAATAGAAAAAGAAAAATACATCGGACGAATTTCCGCTACTGAAGACTAACGAACAAAATCGTTCGCTATAGAAGCTTAAGGAACAAACGTTCGCTAAGTAACTAAACAAAAAAACTGGGTTTAAAAAGAAAAACCAAAAACTTAAAAAAAATCGGATCGGACCGGGGTGGCGGTTTTACCGGTCCACGGCGGTTCGACATCGACGGGAAATCCGGTGGCGGCGGGCGGACTCCCGCGGGAGGTTGGGGACACGCGCAGCGCTGGGCTGGGCTTGGCCTGGCCCGGTTGGCTGGGTCGGCCCAGTTCGGCGGAGAGGTTCTTTTTTTACTGATAACAAAACAAAACCAACCAACAAAATAAAAAGGGAATGATATATAGGCATATTATATATCAAAATTTTCAGAAAAATATTTTCTAAAACATGAACATATTTTTAGCGGCAAATAAATTCCACAAAAATTTAAATAAAGCAAAGAGTGTTGCTGGTTTATTTAAAAACCAAATAAAAAATATTTTAAAATACCAAAATAATTTCAAATTTATTTCTCTCCAATTTTCTAATGTAGCGTATCATTTTACCCTATTTTTCATTTATTTTATTTTTGGAGAAAAATAATTTGAATACAAACCACATAATTCCAAATTGAAAGTGGGTTTCAAAATAACTACAGAAGGACTTTCAATTTGATTCTTTGAAACTTCCAACTCTCTTTCTTAGCATTTGAAGAAGTCATTTTATCTTCTCTCATGAAACTCATTGAGTTGCATAAAGTTTCTGAGTTTGAAATATTTCCAAATGGAATTCAAATCTTTTCAAAACCCTTTTTCATTTAATTAAATGGAAGAAGTCATTTCATCTTCACTCTAGGGTTTTGTGATGAAATGAATATGAATTCATGGAGATCATAAATGCAAGGTGAAAGTTTGGGAAACTCATTTCATTCCCTCTCATTCAACTTTCAAAAAGTTTCAGATTTCACTCAATTTCACACAACAAATCACTCAAGCAATCAAACATGCAAGGCAAAACTATTTATTTAATATAACATTCCAAAATTTAGAATTTTGGGATGTTATAGCATGGTGCTTATCTGCATTAGAACTCCAGCCTAGTAGTTTTTGAGTTCTTTCTTTTGGTAGTGTAGAACTCGTGTGGTGGTTTTTTAATGGAAATCGACGAGGTGGCTCGTTGCTTCTATAGTTTTTCATAACCACGTAGACCAAAAGATGAGCGACGCGTTGGCAAAAATAAGCATGTGAAGAGACTTTTCAACACACAATATCCTACACCTAAAAATATGTGGCATGTTACATAGAGGAGTAATATTGGGCGCAAATTAAATAACAAGCCAAGTACATCGCGCAGAAGGACATTTTGAAAGAACAATTTTTTTTAAAATAGACATTTTAATACCCCCTTTGATCCATATTACTTGGCGGTCCTTTAGTACAACTAAGTTATAAGCAACGACAAGGAATATGGATCGGAGGGAGTAATACTTTTAGTTAGAATATATTTTAAGCCTCGAAAGTCTATTGGACTGTCATTGACTTGAACATTAAGCATATGCTCGTACATGAATATATGCAGAAAAACCACATGACACATGTGGTAAGCAATTGAAACTATTAAAAAAAGAATGTATGCAAGAAAAAATTTCATGAGATACTATCACGCTTCGGATGGAGTAGGACATTTGCGACCTTCAATGGTCTACTTCTCTCTTATATTTAATGGTAGTAAATCTTATTTAATCTCTAAAGTCTTGTTGGACTCCCAAGAGACTTGAGCTATGAGTATACCTCGTAAATTTAGATAAGACTCAACATTACATCGCTGGTGCTTGAACTTGATGCGAAAAGTCACTTTAATGCAAGAACTTGCATTATTCATCTAAGTGGAGAAAAAACTTGGTTTTGGCGTGCAAATACAATCTTGAACACTTTTGGATGCAAAATTGACGTTGACTATGCTAAAAAAGAAATTAACATCGACTGAGCTCGTCACGTGGCGTGGGGCCTGCTGTCAGTGACTAGACGACGGAGGGGGCATGTGGCATGTTACCTTGCAAAAAAATTACTTGGAATTTTCTTCTCAATAAAAAGCCCCCAACTGGGCGGGGCTCGGCTATCAGTACAAAGGGGAAATAAACACACACAAAATTGTGTCTGGGTCTCAAACTACTCACCCCTTTCATGTATATAGGGTCCAATGCATTTTTTCGAGGCTAACTTTGACCATATGTTAGAGCAATAATATATGACATTCAAGTTACATAAAGCACACCATCGAATTCGTACATGAAAGGAGCTTCTAATGATATATTTTTTACATTATACATCTCATATATTATTAATCTTATCAATAGTCAACAACAACATCAAAAAATGTATTAGACCCTATATATATGGAAGGAGGGAATAAAGATCTATGGTTAGGAATGATACTATGTTGGCCAATCCAACATCCACATTTCAATGTCCAATATGGATGCGAATCAACCTGTGGTTGGATGCTTAAAGGAACAGTTGTATCCCTAGCCCACCAAGGTTCAACCCTCATGCTCACATTATTCCTGGATCTATTTCAGAATTTTCGGTGATGCGCTTTCAGTGGGAGGAGACGTTCCCGTCGACGATGAGACGCATACGGTTACTTCACAAATATCAAGATGATATGCCGGCTCATTCTCTCGAAGGTGCTCATAGGGGTAGGGTGTGCGTATGTGCGTTCATAGGGTTAGTGTATGCGCGTATGTATGAAAGCTTGCGTGTGTACTGTGTTAAAAAAGTCCAATTGGATAAGAAGACCAAATCTATTAAAACAAAGAGACTCGCTGGGCTTAAATGGACTGCAGTTAGTGCAGCCCATTTTAAATGTGTTAGTTTTTTAATACATTTCTAAAATGTATTTAAGCTATAAAAATGTGCATACAAGTATTGAAATGTTTCTACAATTTAAATAATATTTATGAATATAATTTTAGAAATACCTTTATTATTTTAAATTATACAAACATTATATTATAATTCATAAACAGTATTTCAAATATATGAATATTTTTAAAATAATATGTGAACCCTTTAAAAGAAATTTATTTTGTTTATAAGACAACCATATGAGGATGGAATATGTAAGAAAAACAGGACGACATGACATATTCAGAGCTACGATGTGTAAAGTAAGCAGAAGGATTTTCAAGAAAATAGAAGTAATGCAATCTAGACACCATATGAAAGATGCAACCAATATTACTGCGCCAAGTTAAAAGTGTCTTGTCATAAGTGGCAATTCGAAAAATTAGAAGCAGTACAACGTAGAAATCAATGCAAGATGCACCATCTTAAAAGCGTCCAATCATGAGTGACTGATGCAGGATACACAACAGCAGTACTTTGATGTAAGAACATGGTATGATATATAGATGCAGTGTATTCTAGACACAGAACGACATGTCATACGCACATGTATAACGTATAAATTCAGCAGGTGCAATTTAATCAAAATAGAATAAATACAGGCTAGACAACATATGCAACATGAAACCAATTATCAAACTGTCAACTTAGAGCAAGCACCTGCGATGGTGGAGTACGGGAGATGAACTCATCATGTAGACTTGGGACTTCAACTTCATTAGCAGTAGCAGTGGCAAATCTAGTGAGTCTTTGTTTGCGTCGGTGCGGAGGACCACCAACATACCCTAACTTACTCTTTTCCTTCCTATTTTCTAATATTGCCTTATGAAGTCAAAACCACAAGAAGATGAATAAAATTAGCTCTGCATAACTGGTTGATGCATGATACAGACGAACACAACTTTGATGTAAGGCAAGCGCAGGATAGGAGGATGGAATATATACAAAAAAGACAACGTTTCGTATTCACACGTACGATAGGAGGATGGAATATGTATGAAAAAACAGTAAGGGGAAGGCATTTCAATAAAATTAGAAGAAATGAAAGCTAGGCACCATATGAACATGCAACCAATATCACTCTATCAGGTAAAAAGTGTCTCGTCGTAAGTGCCATTTCAAGAAATTAGAAGCAGTACAAGCTAGAAGACAATGCAACATGCAACCTACATCACAGTCCCAAGTTAAATGTGTCTTATGGGTAAGTGATCGTTGCAGGTATAAGTTGTAAGCTACGCAGATGCAATTCAACATAATCAGAAGCAATACAAACTAGACATCATATGGAAAATGCAACCACATATAACAGTTCCAAGTTAGAGCAAGCACCTGTGATGGTGGAGTAGGGGAGATGTGCTCATCATGTACACGTATGTTCTAGAAACAGGAACACGTGTCATATTCACAGGCATTATATGTAAAGTAAGCAGATGCAATTCAACAAAGTTAGAAGCAATACAAGCTAGACATCATACGCAACATGCAACCACATATAATAGTGCCAAGTTAGAGCAAGCACCTGTGATGGTGGAGTAGGGGAGATGTGCTCATCATCCACACAGCTACGTTGACTGTCTAGCCTTGTGTTGTCTTATGAATCTTGTTGGGAGGATGGCGGAGTAGAATCTGTAGAGACCCCCTGTTTGATTTGCTCCGAAGGACCACCATCATCCACTGTCGAACTAATTTCCTTCAGCTGTAATGATTTTGCATTGTGAAGTCAAACTGGTAAGAAAAAGGAATAAAATTCGCTCTTCAGAACTCATTCATGCATGATACTGACGAACACTACTCGGATGAAAGGCAAACACATGATGTGAGGATGGAATATGTATGAAAAACAGGATGGCGTGGCATATTCACACCTATGATGTGGTAACTAAGAAGAAGGCATTTCAACAAATTAGAAGCACTGCAAGCTAGACACCATATGAAAGATGCAACCAATATCACTCTGCCAAGTTCAAACTGTATGGCATTTCCACAAATTAGAAGCAGTACATGCTAGAAATCATATGCAAGACACAACCAATATCACAGTGGTGACTTAAAGGTGCCTTATCATAAGTGACTGATGCGGGATATGCAAGAACAATAATCTGATGTAAGAACATCGTGTGATCAGATATAGTATGTTCTAGAAACAGGAACATATGTCATATTCACAGGCATTATGTGTAAAGTAAGCAGATGCAATTCAACAGAGTTAGAAGCAATACAACCTAGACATCATGTGCAACATGCAACCACATATAATAATGCCAAGTTAGAGCAAGCACCTGTGATGGTGGAGTAGGGGAGATGTGCTCATCATCTACACAGCTATGTTGACTGTCTAGCCTTGCGTTGTCTTGCGAATCTTGTTGGGAGGATGGCGGAGTAGAATCTGTAGAGAACCTCCGTTTCAGTTGCTCGGAAGGACCACTATCATCCAATGCCTTGCCAATTTCCTTCAGGTTTATTGATTTTGCATTGTGAGGTCAAACCGACAAGAAAAAGGAATATAATTCGCTCTTCAGAACTCATTCATGCATGATACTGACGAACACTACTCTGATGAAAGGCAAAGTCATGATACGAGGATGGAATATGTACGAAAAAATGGACGGCTTGACATATTCACACCTATGATGTGGTAACTAAGCAGAAGGCACTTCAACAAATTAGAAGCACTGCAAACTAGACACCATATGAAAGGTGCAATCAATATCACTCTGCCAAGTTAAAATTGTCTCGTCATAGGTGGCGTTCATCAAACTAGAAGCAATACATGCTAGAAATCATATTCAAGATGCAAACCAATATCACACTGCCAACTTAAAGGTGTCCCATCATAAGTGACTGATGCGGGATATACAAGAAGAGTAGTTTCATGTAAGAACATGGTGTGATAGACAGATATAGTATGTACCAAAAACAGGAAAGCGTGTCATATTCACACGTATCATGTGTAAGCTAAGAAGATGCAGTTTACACTAATTAGGAGCAATACAAGCTAGACACCATATGCAACAAGCAACCAGATATCACACTGCCAAGTTAGAGCAAGCACCTTGGATGGTGGAGTAGGGGAGCAGAGACTTGGACCTTGTAATGCACTATCAGTACAAGGAGAATCGGTATAGATGCTCCGTTTACGTTGCTGCAGAGGACCACCATCATCGCCTTCCTTACTCTTTTCCTTCCTCTTTCTTGATTTTGCCTTGTCAAGTCAGACCCACAAGAAAAAGGAATAAAATTTGCTCTTGAACTCATTGATGCATGATCTTGTGAACACTACTTTCATGTAAGGCAGCCGCATGATAGGAGGATGGAATATGTATGAAAAACAGGACGGCGTGACATATTGACATGTATGATGTATAAAGTGTAAACTAAGCACAAGGTGCTTGAACTTGTTAGAATCAACGCAAGCTAGAAACCATATGAAAGATGAAACCAATATCACTCTGCCAAATTAAAAGGGTGCCCTAACAAATGTATTTGACCAAATTAGAAGCAATACATGGCAACAGGCTAGAAATAATATGCAATATGCAACAAATAAAGGTGACTCATCGTAAGTGATTGATGCAGGATACAGAAGAGAGGTAGTTTCATGTAAGAACAAGGTTAACACATAGATGTAGTGTGTACCAAAAATAGGAAGGCATGTCATATTCACAGGTATAATGTGTAAACTAAGCAGATGCAATTTACCCTAATTAGAAGCATTACAAGCTAGACACCGTATGCAACATGCAACCACATATCACACTGCGAATTTAGAGCAAGCACTTGTGATGGTGGTGTGGGGGAATTGCGGTCATCAACTAGAGAGCTATGTTGACTATCTTCATTTATCCTTGCTGTTTCTTGAGAATCATGTGGGGAGGATGACACTGCACTCTTTAAACGAGTATGGCGTCTCACAGTAACCCACTGGGTGACTGTCTCATCATAAGTGATTGACGAGGGATACAAAAGAGCATTAGTTTGATGTACGAACATGGTTAATAGACATATGTAGTATGTATCAAAAACAGGAAGGCGTGTCATTATCAAAGGTATAATGTGTAAAGTAAGCAGATGCAATTTAACCAAATTGGAAGCAATACAAGCAAGACACCATATGCAACATGCAACCACATTTGACAGTACCGAAGTTAAAGCAAGCACACAGGATGGTGGTGTGTGGCAATTGAGATCATCAATTGCGAGCTACGTTCTTGTCTCCAAGCACGACATTGCACCCTTTAGAGTGCTGAAACGCTTAGTGCTTATCTTCGAATTACACTGGAGCAACTTCTGTCTTTTCTTTTCTGCATTCATCAACACTGCGTCAGAGTCTGAAATACCCATGCATAAAAAAAATAGTGTGAGTATGGGTG
Organism: Aegilops longissima; assembly: GCA_021605205.1. Classification (NCBI taxonomy): domain Eukaryota; kingdom Viridiplantae; phylum Streptophyta; class Magnoliopsida; order Poales; family Poaceae; genus Aegilops; species Aegilops longissima. The sequence continues at coordinate 481,405,342 of CM038678.1, read as the reverse complement.
AAGTGTGTGCACAATTAGTACAGTGTAATGGTAGCAGATAGCTGGTCGGTGAGAAATAAATGACGGGAGACATATGATAGCTCTACAACATGCATGGCACACTAAATTACTACAGGATTCTATGAAAATAACAGTTGACTGAAAACAAATAGGTCAGTCCATTTTTTCTGCACCGTTCGATGTACAAAGAACGGGCAGATCGCCTTCATCTACCTCCAGCCAGTCAGTGTTGACGATCTTCCTCAAAACGCCAGCGACCACCGGCCCAGTCCCCTGCCTGTGCCCTCCCCTCGACCTCACCGCACCGCCGTGCTTGGCACCGCACCCCGGCCATCCATTCAAGCCCCGCCGACCTCCAGATCGGGCGCAAGCAGCTCCTGCACCCCACACCCCTATGATAGACACCGATGCGCTGCTTCCCCGGCGAACAGGCGGACTAGGTGCTCCGCGCGCCTAAGCAGGTGCTGCTTCTTTTAATTGCGGTTCGACTGACCCTGAATTGAAATCCAAGCGGGCTACTGACCTCTAGCAAAGAAATAGTAAAGGGAGGAAACCTTGTGCATTTAATATCACGAAGAATAAGCAATAAGAAGCGCTCAACTAGTTTCTTTTGTGGGAAGAATACGGTGTGAGCAGAGACGTAAGGTTTGCACGAATAAGGGAAGAGTTGCACCTCTTTCTGCTAGCAGTGTTGTGTCCTCCTTCTGTTTTTCCAACGATCTTCTTGTGGTTCGCTGGAAACGAGAAGTTGTGGAGGACGGTGGATCCTTGGACGAACACATGGCCAAGTTGTTGAGTGTGATGCGGTGGCCGTCTGTCAGCGGCGGGGAACCAGATCCGAGGCGGCGAACGACGGTGTAGCGGGAACAGCTCCGGTGCGGTGGACAGTTGCGACAGTGGAGCGGCAGGAGTGAGGCGCATGACGGAGTGGTCAGAGTGGTTCTGGCACGGCGCACGTCGGTGTCGTGGAGGCAGCTCTACCTCGGCTTCAGCTGCTAAGTCCTTGAGGGCGTTGTGGTTGCGGTTGCGGTTGGGTTGGACGATGAAGTCGGGGTACCGGCTCCAGCGTGATGGAGGAGGGCGGTGGTGGATTGGGCGCCATGGGGTAGAGGGCCGAGGAGGCTGGGGTTTCGCGGCTGGTGGAGTGGGCGTTTTGGCGCCCACGGAGTATGGATGGGGAAACAGAGGGAGGCGGGGAACTAAGGGGGAACAATGTTTCGGTTTGGGACGCGCTTGTTTGAAATTTGGGGAAAGTTACAAACTTTGCCCCCATCTAAAATTTCGGACATATTGCGGGTTGGGGGTAGGATAGTAATCTCAAGTGTCCCAAATGTGGGCGGGATAGATTTCGGCCGAGCGCATGGGTGTTTAGGCACCCACGGCGTATGAATGCTTCTCGAAGGCGGTTGAGACTGGCGTCTTGGTGAAGTTACAAACCTACCCCGGTTTACACCTTTGGACATCGGGCCAATAGGCTACACGGGCCAGAGTCAGGGCAGTAATATCCTACCACCAAACATTAGTCACGCGCAGTTTTGGGTGACCAGAGGTCTATTTGGCGCTTCGTTCAATATTTTGGAGCAGAAGCATTAACGTTTTCGGTTCTATTGAATTGAACTTTCAGGATTTGTCAAACTTCACAAATCTTTACTCTTGAAAATCCTAAAGCTACGATTATTTTGGAAAGGAGGGGGTACATTTGAATATACATTGTACACGAGTATATATTAAAAAATATGCAACTTACCTCAGTTCATGCATGGTTCCAGATATAATCTCCTTGGTTGCAAAAAAAAAGTTAGACATGCGTATGAATATATATAGCATGTTCAAACGTAAAACAAAGATTGATGCCCCCTTTTACATCTGATTTACAAATGCCATTATCTCGGGTTCAAATAGATGAATGCACTTCCTATGAATTCGAATCTTTGAAACCCCCTTTATGTTGAATTCGACATGTATTCTATTTCGTAGCTAGCAATTTGGAATGTATCCATGCAAGTGACAAATGTATAAAGTGCTTCACAATAACAACATGGAGTGCACTAATTAATGTTTATATATGAATTGCAAAAGCATCCATTGCCTGTATTTCAAACCGCTCTCACACTATGGATCGATAATATGAAATAAACACATGCACATGCTAGAATTCAATAGAGTATGGGTGTCTGATAGACCGATTTTCGTCCATACGCAATTTGCAAAATTTATGATCTCATCCAAAAATAATAATGCCCTTTATATTTTAATTTAATGCATAGAACCGCCTTTTACACGTAGATGCACTATGCCTCGACCCGTTCTCACAAACACGCTATATATCTCTCTATCTACCGCATAAGTGCACACACTTTATATGCATCGGCATTTCTCTTTCACACATGCTCACAATCTCTCTCGGGGTGTCGGGGAGTCTCACGCACATGCTCTCTCTATATTTCTCTCTCTCTCTCTCTCTTTCTGACTACTATGTACCACTCTTTTCACTAATCTCAGTTGGAAAACACTATTTCTCTCACATGCATATATCCAGTCTCTACTAGCCCTCTATAGGCACATATATGTGCCTACGTGTCTCTCGCACGCACATTATCTTTAGGCATCTCTCGCACACATTGCCCCCCCCAAGACACACCTCTCTCTTAGTAGTTGGCAGATATGACTCCATCATATCATTTGGTAGGATATCCCTGACTGTTAGGCTGGATGGTAATACTAGGCAAAGTTTTACCCTAGTTCAGACCCTTGCAATTGAGGAAAAATCCTACTCCTGGTATTGTATATTAGTGATAGGGTGTGTACAAAGTACACGTGAATACCAGGCATTGTGTGTGTGTATACTATCGACGAACTAGCCCCCAAGCTTCTATAACATACTGGGGGCCTAGGTTTACAAATCATATATAGTCGGCTTATCACCAGTGGGGATAGATTCCTCCGCGACTCTGGTAGCTAGCTTCGTGTTGTACGCCAAGTCCTCCACATGGGTCTTCGTATAACGCGTCTTGGTCCAACCTATGTGGCGCAGGATGCAACCGACCCATGAGTCCTCATGTTGACCCACCACAACTAGAAATGATGTTCCCACCACACCACACACGCAATTGGCCACTAAGAAAATAAGCATATACAATAGTACAATGTTATACATGAAAGTTAATTGCATGGTGCATCCAAAAATATTTGTTTTGCATTGTGGATGTTTATATATTCTCCTAAAATATTAGTCACAGGAAAGAGAAACGAAGGGCATATCTCTCCTCGTCTCCACCGGGCATCCCCTCTTTCTACACCACTTTCACATACGCACACAAACTATCTCTCGGCCCTCTAAAAGTATGGATGCCCACGACACATTCACGCGTGATGGTCACTGTATTTCAAGCTAAAGCACTATACGGTCACTGGACTTCATAATATGATCATTACGGTCACCGTATACATTCTCGTGGTGATCATACGGTATCTAGCTCATGATACGTCTCCGTATTTTCTTGATGACACTGACGGACTTTGCATTTGATGCGTGCTCCGTATTTTGTTGACGACACTTACGGTCATTGTATTTGAAGCGAAAGCACGATATGGTCACTGGACTTCAGAAAAAGCTCATCACAGTCACCACATACATTTTGTCGTGCTAACCAACATGTGGTTGGATGGTTAGGAGGATAGTGGTTTCTCGAGCCCACCGGGGTTAAAGTCCCGGTGCTCGCATTTATCCTGGGTTAATTTCAGTATATTCCGGTGATGTGTGTTTAGTGGGAGGAGACGTTCCACTCGACTACGAGGCGCCTATGGTGACTTCATAAAATCTCAAGATCATATGTTGGCTCACTCTCTCGAAGGTGCTCATAGGGGTGGGGTCTGCGTGTGTGCGCTTATCGCGATGAGTGCTTGCGCGTATATATGAGCCCTTACTTCTGTACCGTGTTAAAAAAATACATGTCATGATTATACGGTCACTGGCTCACCCGTACAACTCCATATTTTGTTGATGACACAATCAATTGACTAGTCAAACGTTCCACGTGGCGCAACTAGTGTTGCACCATCGGGGCGCGTAACCGTGGGGCCCACCTGTCAGCCCATATATGAAGGAAAGAAATGGTAGTTTGAGTCTGTATTGTGTTAATAAAATAAATTTTAGGGTGATCATACGGTCACTGGCTCACTATCCAGCTCCGTAATTTGTTGATGACACGATCAATTGACCAGTCAAACGGTCCACATTCAGCAGCGCACATTACCATAGGGCCCACCCGTCACCGTGTATATGAAGGACAGAAATGGTAATAAATTAGTGGTCGGTGGGTACTCGAAGTCGTGAGACCTCTGATTGGCAGTCGCCGGCGGTGGGGGGCGCGTTGATTGGGCGGTGGGGTGGGGATCGCCGGAGAAAAAGCTCGGCGCGGGAGGGGGGGCTAGAGGGATGGCCGGTGCGGCAGCGGACCGGTGGTGGGGAGTGGTTTCGGGGCGTGCGGGGCGGCGTGGCGGTGCGGGCGGCGGCGTGGCGGCCTGGCGGCCATGAGCCAGCGGTTCGGCTGGTGGTGGCTGGCGGCTCAGGGGGGTGGAGTTTGATGATAAACTGCAGGCCCTTGATTTCATATCCAACAGCTGGAAAATCTAATGACCAGAGATGAAAAAGTCAGTCGACTGACGTGTAGCCTCACCCCGCACGTACACATGCACGCATGCAAGCGTGCAACACTGACACGTACACATAATGAACACACGCACACATGCAGGCGTGCAACACTGACACGTACGCATGCACTCATGAACACACGCACATATGCACACATGCATGCAACACTGAAACGTACCCTTGCACGCACGCAACACTCGCACGCCTACATGCACACAACACACGACGCAAGACACACGCTCAACCTATACGTGCATGCACCCTTTGTTAATGACATGTATTGTTATGGGTATTAATCAATCTTATCTGTGATAGGCAGAACATTGATGTTTGCAGCGGTCTTTATGATTCACAAAGTATCGAATGGGCTGTCAACATAGTAGGCTTATCTACATGAAAAGGATGACATCACACTCAATGAACAATCATCGGTTTATGAAATGCCCGCTACCGACCGCCCTGGCCCACCAAAGGTTCCTCTGCTGTGCGCTGCCTGCGTTGGGTCACTGACATGCAGGCCATGTACCCAAAGAGCCCACACGTCAGTGGAAGAACGGCGTGGTGTCCTACGTCAGAGTCGAGGGCGCCACTTGCTGCACGCCCGGCTGAACACGCCTCCTTGCCGCATTCAAACGCCTCCATGAAACCTGCCCGTGTGGAAGCCGAGAAACCCACTCTGGACACATGTCCGTTCATGACCGGGCCGGCATTAAATGCAACGCCGGCCAAGCTCCTCCCGTCTGCCGTCTATTTAATCTCCTATTTAAATGAGGCCAAATGCCGGCCAAGAATCGCACACCTCCGCCGCTCCCCTATCTCCTCCTTCACCATTTTGTCCACTCTTACAATGACTTACGAAATAGTTATTCCGCACAAGCCATTTGTCTAGGTTTGTGGGGCTGCTTGGTTTTAGGCCTAACCATGCCACACGTTATCATACAATGTTGCCACACTTGCCTAAGGTTAGTTCTTCAAAATGAGAGCCACAAGTTGGCAAGCCTAAGGGAATCTTGCCATACTTTTTGAGTGTATGTGATGTGGGACCCTAGTGTGGCTTGACTAAGGTGTGGCTTGAACCAAACACCCACCCAAATTGGTCAAACTTGCCTAACCTTAGGTGTGGCAACCTTAGGCAAACTTAGTGTCAAACCAAACAGCCCCTGTATCTCTCACACACACCCTCGTAGGTGGGGGACGTGCACGAAGAGAAGAGGTGCACGCACGGCGCACGTACTCCCGTCTTTTTCCCAACCACACCCGCGCGGGTACATGGTGGAGCTCATTTCTGTATGAAAAGGCAGCCCACGCGGTAATTTGACCGTGTACTGGTTGTCCACTTGGTGGAGGGAGGATCGTCTACCGCGGGTGAACAAACAAATTGCGACTTGATGCATTATGTTAAAAAAGAGGCAAACCATGTGGGGCCTACCTTAGAGGCAAGGCTCTATATACTGGAGTACTTTTGATGTGTCTCGTCAACTCGCAGAACGAGGAGAAGCTTGCTTAGTACGCCGTCTCCCCCGCCCACGGGCGTGGTGGCTCATAGGATGAGGTGAAGCTTGCTTACTAGTAGTAGTACTGTATGCCTTACGCCCGCTCCCTCGCCCACGCTCGTGGTGGCTCGCAGGACGAGGAGAAAATTTTACTACTCCCTCCGTTTACTTTTCGTCCCTACTACCTTGGTTAGAGAGATTATCATATTGTTTGGAATATATATGTCCTTCAGTACTCCCTCCATTTACTTATACAAGGCCACTATAAAAAATACATTTTGCATCTATACAGGGCCACAAATAGTAATCGAGACAAAAGTTACTACTCCCTCCTTTCCAGTTTATGGCTCAATTTCAAAATCTCTCCAACCAAGGTATACGGTGAGTGGTCGAATTAATTTCGTACTCCTAGTTTGCACAAGTAATTAGTACGCTCGTTTTTCACAAGAAGTTATGTTTACCGAGGCATTAATTAGAACGAATGCATGAATGACCACTAAATTTCCATGAACTTCTACATGCATTGGTGAGTTTTCTCTTGACACTGCTTACATCGGGTTATCTAACGCACCTCGAAATCCAACATGTGATGGTACTACTACTAGTAGCAGAATTGAGACTTATAAAACGGAAAAATGAATGTTTTTTAGATGAGCCCTATAAACCCTAGTGGGTACGTACTCCGTAAAATCAGATTTTCCCAGAACTAAGTCGCTCAACCTTTATTTGCTTGTTTCCCTTCCTGCCTCCTTGCCTCGAACAGACTATGCCAAACTCCCGTGCCTGCCGCGCGGAAAAAGACCCGCCCTTGCCTTTTTTAGTCCGGGTTTGTATCGATGGATCGCGCGAAGTAGAAAAACTCAATCCGTGTCTTGTACTCCTCTGTCGACGCTCGCTTTCATGAATTTTGTACTTCCTGTCGCCGACATGTGGGACATATAGCAAGCGGGTCGATGTGTCAAGCACCAAATAACAATGCAGAACAGTAGGGGGGATGCACCCCAGTCGTACCGCCCCAGTAGTAGTAGTAATGAGCAATGAGACGTCAAATCACAATGTCGCACCTTCCCAGCCGGACGAAGCAACCATTATTTCACACTTCGGTTCACCATCATCTCAAACCACGTAGTATTGCTTCTGACTCAAGAGGGACACGCGCATCGCCTTGGTACATCATGACACGTGGGACCGCATGATAAGCCATGCTCCCCGCCGATCGCTTGGTAAAATCACCTCATTTTTACTACTATGCTTCCTCCGTATCGATTTACATGGCATGCACGTCGTTCTAGGTTGAGAATTTAACTAGCTATATATGTGATGAATAGTATATGTCTAGAAACTACATCCGCTTAATAATCCAATGATATACCTTTTGTGACATAGTAACTCATATTTAGTTAGTCAAATGGATGCTCTAGAACTACGTGCAAGCCCTATAAACTGAGACGCCTAAAAAACGAGACGGAGAGGGTAGTTCAGTACGTATCTTTTTAGATCAATATAGTCGAGATTCACCAAGGAGCAAAACCAAGTGGTAGGCTGCTCCTGTCGTGTTGGCGTAGCAACTCAAGCAGGGTCAGTCCGCACACGAAATGGAGACACAATTAACAGGACCCCTTTGGACGACATGTGGCTCATCCACCGTCTTTTTCCACGTGCGATGCACCAAATTACAGTTCGGAGCAGCGGTTGGAATTGGAGGCACCCCGGTCGTAGCGCCGCAGTAGTAGAAAATGAGTGATGAGGGGTCAAATCACAAAGCCCCACCTTTCCCGCATTAAGCTGGACGGACGAAGCAACCATCAGTTCACTCTAGGGCGCAAGAGCATAAAGAAAAGAGAAAACAAATGATGCGTGCGGCAGCTACCTAGGGCACCCTAGGGTAGGGGTCTCCACTACAGATCATTTTTTTAAAGCGCCTCCACTACAAATCGGTTTCTCCCTCGTCCTCTTGAAGAAAACCGATGATGTGTGTGGCGGTAGGGTCTATAGGAGTACTACTACGGCGTGCAGGGCCACATCATAGTAAACAGGAGAGGGATTGAGTTCGAGTCGACGCCTTAAATATGTGTGGGCCGCTTGGTTTTAGGGGATTGAGGCAGCATTTTGGGTTCGGGGACCAATGGAGATATAGTACGTACAAACAATTGTGGACGTAGGTTCGAACGAAAGGCAATGATGCATGGGCCCTGCATTTTGATATACCCGGGGACGCGTGAAATTTGCTACTCTACCCAAAACTAGTAAGGCTGGTCATAGTGGGAGTAACATAAGTAGTAACATAGATGCCACATAAGCAAAAGTGATGATGTGTCAAGTAGTTAATGAGGAGAGAGACAAATAGAGTAACATAATATGTTACCATCACCTAGCGGTTCCCAATGCTAAATGAGTCTATGAAGTAATAAATGAAGTGATGCATGACACTACATATATGTTACTACCCACTATAGAGATAGTAACATAGCCTAGTAACATATACATGTTACTAGTCTAAGTTACTCCCCACTATGACCCGCCTAAGGTACACATGCATTGAACGCATGAGATTTCGAAACCGAATTATGAATAAATACACACTGTAGCATGTAAAGCTTTGAGTCATATATGCATGATGTAGATGTTCGTTTAGTTCTTATAGTTCATCTCATTCAAAATCAATTAGTTTTATAAAAATGTTAAGATTCATGGGGTTGTGCATTGTAAAGCATAAAGTAATAAAACAAATAATGGCAATTCATTTAGAAAAAAATCAATTATAATACAGAAGATTCTAGAACAATGGAGAAGTGCTTGTGTTTTGAGGTTTGTGCATTATGCTTAAGTTCAACCATGGAGTCTTCTAAATTGTACATGTGGCAGATCCGGTGGAATGTTGATGATATCCAACGACCAGTCTCGGATTTGCCATTTCTGCACTGTCGGATTAGCTTCATCCAGCGACCATCTTTCAAAGTTATCCGCACGCTATATAGTTCTTGTGCCATAGTTGCATGTCTTGGAAAAAAGCTACTAGTGGGTTGTACTAGCTATTTAGGAATAGAAGATGCATACATGGAAGTTGTAGGGAAAGAGATGACATGGAGTATCTCAATTCCTATGAGTAGGGATTGGAAAAGAGATGTCATTTGGTTCACATCATAGGAACTTTTCTATTGAACCTAGAGATGACATGTATCTCAATTCCTATGAGGAGGGATTAGAAAAGAGATGTAATTTGGTTCATATCATAGGAACTTTTCTATTGAATATACGCTAATGTTTATTTTCCTTTGAAATTATGGGAGTATAGGAATCCATTCATATGAACCAAGTGGCTTAAAGCTATAGAAATGATATCATGTTTATTTCCTTTGAAATGTGGAGTATATGAATCTATTCCTATAAACCAATTGGCTCTAAAGGAAAAAAAATCATATCATGTAGAGTTCCTATGATATTCCTCCACACCAAAGGATGGTTGAAATTGCTGCAGGTGATACGATGGTCTTTCTTTGTAGACTCCTCCCCATCTTTACAGTTACCTCTCGAAGATGAATGAAATGATATATACAGGGTATTCTACATGTGCAATTTGGTACACGAAAACTCAGTAAAAGTTTGCGAGGTTCGAATTTTCAATAAAGCTATATGCACTGCATTTTGGAATGGAGGGAGCATACGGCAGTTGCTAACACTCACGTGGAAGATTTGTGTGTAGGAGGAGTGGATGTTCTGTTAAATGACATGGCAAAACTGACACTGTCGGATGCCGATCTAACTGTTCTTACGGCGTTCGTCACGAAAAGGCTTATGGCGAACGTTTGTCGGATAATGATTTACGGACACATGCATTGCATTGATACGTGCCCCCCTCTCTCTCACGCACACGCACCCTCACGAGTCACGACTCTCCCGAGTCCTCTCGCACCCACCGTCTATCTGCACGTAGATGTCACACACATATGTGCTCTTCACACCCTACCCTCAGAACTTCTAAAAAACAAAAGACGTCACGCACATTTTATTTTAGCTCACACGTCACACACTTATACTATTACTCTTGTGGCGAACGTTCTTTGGGCATAGTATATTGTACTCTCACAAAGAGAAGCGGTGCACGCACGCACTAGTTCTCTCACACCCACTCGCGGGTACACGTAGGAGCGCATTTTTTTGAAGCTGGTACAAAAAAATCACTCCACTATATATATATATATATATATATATATATATATATATATATATATATATATATATATATATATATATATATATATATATATATATATATATATATATATATAGGATTGACTATTCGTCACCCTGGGTGAGGAATAGTTATTCTTCACCACCTCTATTTTGATATCTATGCACCGTAATTTTACGTTTCAGTAAATTTTGTCATATTTTAGACATAAAAGAGAACGTAAGAAAACCTATAATCGTCGTAATTTTTTTTATGTTATGTAAAATTACAAATGTAAAAATATAGTGTAAAATGTACATAAAATACAATTTTGACCTATATCTTTTTGTTATGCCAAATTTTATGCAGTAAATCAATATGAATGTAACTATTTGTATTTCAAATGTAATTTATTTATGAAATGATTGTAAGATTACCTCGGTGAAAAATAACTTATTCTGCACATTGGGTGATGAATAGTAACACTATATATATATATATATATATATATATATATATATATATATATATATATATATATATATTACTAGCTTAATATGTGATTAGATATTGATTAGGTTAATTTGGGATTAGGTGGAAGTGGTAGACAGGTATGCTTTTTATCTTGAATAGTATTTACTATTTACTAGGTAGGGCACTATTCACAATAGTGCTCCACTATTGAATACACTATTTGAAAAAGTATTCCACTATTCACAGTAATATTTAATTCAATATGATTACCTTCACGTTCTAACTTGATTATATATTTAATGCAGGATCTATTTAGAGGCTGGCGAGGCCAACAATTCGTCCGGTGATGTGCGCAAAGGTGTAAAATCCTACTCAGTACTCACCATATTTTTCATTATGTTGCATCAGATGTAGCTAGTTACGTTCACTTAGCAGTTTTAATTGCAAATTTATGGGGTAAATTCCTATCGTCTTCCCAGGCAGTTCCACCGAAGGAACACTTTCTCGGCCACAAGGTTCTCATTCAAGCGCCGCTCTGGGCTACACAGAGAACTACACACGCAGAGGTTTCTCCTATAGGATCCCTAGCATAAGAACTCGTCCCATAAATTCATAAGTAAAAATACCAAGTGAAACCAAGAAACTACATCATTTCAACAACATAATTTACATATGGCTTTCCTTTCGGGATGCCCGAAGGATTACACACAACTAGGAAATTACCTTCAAACTCTTGGCGAACTAAGCGCCTTCTTGGCTATTCTACTAGTAGTGGTGGTGGCTAGACTATGAAGGATTTGGTGCTCTGGTGGAGAGTGATGCTCTGAGTGCTTCGTGCTCTCCCTTCTCTTGTGTGTTGTGTGTTCTTCTTCTTGAGCCCAGCGTCTCCTTTTATAGCCGCGAGGGGTGGCTGCAAGGGAGGCCTTCGGGAGCCTTCCTTCACTTATTTTACACACGATAGTATGCACACGTGTCCTACTAGGGTACACACGTGTCCTTCTAATAATATAGAAAAATGTGAGAGAGTGCCGACAAGCTTCAATCTTCAGGAATATTTGCTTTCTTCACGTGGCACTGTCTCTCGGTGAATAATTGGCTGGCTCTTCTTTTCTTCTTCGCTTGCCAGTGATGCACTTCTTCATGCCTTCAGATAGGTAGCTCTTCCTTAGGAATCCTTGTGTCAGTGTATGCGTACATACATGCCGAGGCTGCTTAAATATTCAACACTGCTTATTCATTTAATTTAAATTTATTTTAACTTGTTTAAATATTAGACATTGCTTTTTTTTTCTCTTTTTTTCTTTCTTTTTTTTTACAGGGGGGTCCTCCCTGCCCATATAATTGATAATACCTTATCAATATTTAAAGGATCTATTATGGGAATTTCTATCAATATTCGGGGTCCTCCCTGCCCATATAATTGATAATACCTTATCAATATTTAAAGGATCTATTATGGGAATTTCTATCAATATTCGGGTCGGGTATAGGTCCTCCGCGCCCGAATGATTGATAGCAATATCAATATATGCAATTTGGGCTTTATTCAGGCCGCTGCCCATGCCCTGCTATGTCCATATGATCCTCATCATTCAACAGATTGAAATCAAATTTTTCATCACATTCTTTCTTTATTTCTTCAAATTTTTCATCCATTTCTTGCCTTAATTCTTTTAATATTTCCTCCTTTAATTCTTTCTTTATTATCTTTGAAAATTCTTCAAACCTTTTATCCATTTCTTGATCCATGTATTCACTGTCTAAAGGGTCAAGCCCTTTAGAAGGCATTCTTGGTATGTCTTATATTTTGGGATTCTTCCTTCTTTATATTTTTGAGCTTGATGCCTCCCCTTTGTGGGAGTTGGTGAAGCAGGTATGCCTCTTTTCATTTGGATATAGTCTTTAGCCTTTGGGTCAATATAATAATCTGGTCCTAATACCTTTCTTGCCCAAAGTAAGGCCTCATCTATACTGTAATATCTTTTGAATGTTAAATCTCCTCCATTTCTTTTTGCATCTAGTTTTTCAATCATAATATTTTCCCATTCCAAATATATGCCAGGTTTATTTCCGTCGAATATGAGATATAGAGTTTCTCCTTTTGGTATTTCAACCTTTGCTGGCTTTGGCACATTTTTGTTTAATTCATTAAAATATTCAGCCAAACTGTTGAGAATTGATAAAAAATATCCTTGTTCCTCTCTTTTACGAGCATTGGTACCAAAAGTTATCCAATATGCATCTTTGGGCTTCATCGAGCTTAATATGGGATTTTGGCTTAAAATTGAATGTATTTGGCTGAAACATTTTCAGTCTATTTTCATCTCCAAAGAAGAGATATTCATCCTTGTTGGCGAATAATCCTCTCTTCATTCCTGCAAATTTGATGCACGAGAAAATATGTCAGGTAAGGTATTATCCTTCCCTTTAATATGCTCAAAAATAACTTTATAACCATTCCCAGCTATGGTGTCTTCAAATAAGACCCATCTTTTGGTTGAGCTTTTCTTACTATTAATTTTATTGTAGTATCGGCATATGGCTTCACAGTCTGTTCGTACTGTAAATTCTTTAAATCCTAGATATAACCTAAATGCATTTATTGCATTTACCACTGCAAGAATTTCTCTATCAATATTATTTACCGTCTTTAATTTGTAACTTCCTGAAGCATATCTGCATATTTTTAAATCTGCCTTTGGAGAGTATTTATTGGGCTTTTGTTTTAGTATCGCACCCCATCCTACCTTAGATGCATCTGTCTCAATTATAAAATAATTGTCTTCTAGAGGCAATTCTAGGGTTTTAAATTCTTGACCTTTTCCTTGATGGCCTTTACTAATTTTATATCTTCAGAATTGAAGTATCTTTGACCATTTTTCTTAATTTAGCATATAAAGGTCCTGCTAGCTTTGCTAAGTTATCTATATAGTTTATGCGTAGTTTACAATTCCTAAGAACTGTTGTAAAACCTTTTATCACTCATATTATCAGGAAACTCTAGTATTTTCTTTGCAATATGTTCTTGTAGATATATCTTTCCTTCTCCTATTTCATGACCAAGAAAATTTATTTTCTCTTTGCAAATTTCCATCTTCTTTTTAGATAGTATGAGCCCATTTTGTTCTACCTTTCGAAAGAACACTTCAAGATGGGCTATATGCTCTTTGTATGATTTTGAGAATACTAACAAATCATCTACGTATACTAATATAAATGCTTGATTCTCATTAAATATATTTTGCATCTTTCTTTGAAATAGTGCAGGTGCATTCTTTAGGCCTAATGGCATTACTAGCCATTCATAATGGCCTTGTGGACAAGTAAATGCTGTCCATGGAATAGATTCTTCAGCCATTTTTACTTGCCAAAATCCTGCCTTTAAATCAATTTGGAAAATATTTACTTCCTTGTATTCTGTTAATCCATTCCTGCTTATTGGGTATATTGTATGCATCGTCAACTGTATTATCATTAAGCCTTTTAAAGTTAATTACCATTCTAGATTTACCTCTAACTTCTTCAACATGATTTCTAACTATAAAAGCAGCAGATCGATGAGGGCTTCGCTTTCTCTTATAGCTTTTAACTTTAATAACTCTTCAATATGCATTTTGAACTCTTGATATCTTTAGGAGTAGCTTCTATTGGTCTGACTTAATTATATAATCTGGATTTATGATATTTATTTTGCAAACTATAGAGTTCTTATCCCAATGCTTCATTGGTATTTCTCCAATAATTTGTATGCTTTCTAGTCTTTGCACAATCTTATCTATATCCTTTTTAGATTTTATATCTCTATACCAATTTGGAGAGAATGATTGCAACCCAATGCATTCTGTACATGTATTTTCTATATGATACTCTTCTATGGTCTCACTAAGTTCTTCGTCTTTCTGAGAATTCAAGGGATCTGGACTTGTGCTATATTCATCATCTAAATTAGATATTTCTACATTTTGCAAGGACTTTCTTTGTTTTCTTACTTCAGATATGTATGGAACATTATCTTGATAAGGGATAAATGTTACACCCTCTTCATGTATGATTGTGGTTTGTAAAGATTGTTGTAAAAATCTTAACCCTATTATCATGTCATCATTTATTACTGACAAATCTCTTATTGTAATTTCATCTATTATATATTTTGTGCCATTTATGTAAGCTTCAATATTATATGCTAGCTGATTATGGATCTTCTTTATTCCGACATATCGGTAGATACTTCAGCTTTATTATCATCTATAGTTTCAACTATTTGGGACATCTCATAAAATATTTATCATGGATGATATTCTTAGTGCAACCAGTATCTAATAGTGCCAGTATTTTATATGAAATATTTGGCTTCGAACAATCTTAACGGGATCCTTATTCCTAACACTTCTTTGAATGGTAATCGAACAATATATTTGTTTCCAAAACTAGTAATTGCATCTTTCAATTGTATCAATTTGTCTCCTTTTTATCCCTTACTGTTATCATTTGCTCTTTCATTTCTGTGTTTTTGGAACATTATCATTTTCCTCTTTACTATTTTCTAACTCATCTTTAAGTTTTTCTAGCTCTGCTTCTAGCTTATTTATTCTATTTTCTAAATTTCTAACCCTCTTGGATAATATTCGCTCTTCGGTTCCAATTCTATCTCTTGTCTCCATTTTTATTATTGGCTTTTAGGCATGAGGCACATGCTTGTTTTAAACACAAGCTACAAGTGAACCTATTATCTTGGCTTGGGTAATATATCTGTAAAGCACATTTTATGTTATAATCACCTTTTCCTCTAATCCAATCATGTTCACAATCTACTTGGTTCATCATTTCAATTTTAAACCGCTAAATCATCTATTAGGTCTATTTCATCTTCACTTGATTCATATTCGGAGCCTCATTTTCTACTTCATCTGTTTCTATAATTGAATATATTGACTCATCGTCCTTTATTTCATCATCACATACTAATATATTTTCATTAACGCTATCTATAATTAACACTCTCTCTTGTTCTTCATATTTGCTGGAGTATCTTTTCCGGTCTTTATTAGGGCAAGTTCTACTTAGATGATCCGGTGAGTTACATATGAAACACCTGCATGTTTTATCATAGGTTTTCTTAGGATTGTATCTTCTTACATTTCTTTTATGCAAGAATGGGGCTCTATTGTCTGATCTTCTTAAGAAATATCTTTTCTTTGTTCGAAAATTTCTATTATCTCTCCTTTGTGGTTTATAATATTTGTTTTTCCTATGCCTTTCTTCTCCATATGTAAGTGGTATTTGGACTATGTTATTGCAAAATTATAATCTGATTTCTTTATAGATCTTTGGGCTTGAATACTAGTACACACCTTTCTTAATTGTTTGAAAACAAATGTTACAGCTTGAGATATATTTACCACGTTTCCCGCCGTTTCCTTTTATATTCTTCAAATATTATTGACCCTAGGGGTCGTGCAACTTATTAAAATATCTTTCTACTACGCCTACATTAAAACCTTGTTTAGCAGTAGTAGCATTATACAAATAATGCTGGGAAAATTCTTTAATACCTTTCCAGCTAGTTAATGTTAATTTTTCTATTTCTCTTAACCTTTCATTTTGCAATGAGGTATGACCTAATTCGGATCTTCTGCTATGATCATATTTGAGATAACATTCGCAGTTATTAGGGTTACTTCCTGCCTTTTTAATTCTTCATATTGACTAGGGTATATTCTACCCATTGTTCCCAAAGAACTTTTACAGATTCTCCTAAAATGTTTCAAGATATGTTAACATATCTTCTACCTTAGTGCCTATGCTA
This sequence comes from Aegilops longissima, assembly GCA_021605205.1. Taxonomy (NCBI): domain Eukaryota; kingdom Viridiplantae; phylum Streptophyta; class Magnoliopsida; order Poales; family Poaceae; genus Aegilops; species Aegilops longissima. Next base: position 481,388,744 of record CM038678.1, on the reverse strand, counting down.
TACTGATTTTGTATATATTTTGTACTATTAAACCTTTCCATATGCTAATTATATTCGCCAATCTATTGGATCATGAGCTGCTAGGTTTAATATAGCACCATCATTTTATAATTTTGAAATTGCACTGGTTTTCAAAATCTCTTCTTTTAGTACCCATGTATCTATATTGTCCTGGGATATATGTAGGTTGATAATCATCTTTTTCGGAGGCCATTGTCCAGCTGTCCCGGTAGGTCTCTCTCTTTCTCCTTCTCTTTTTACAGATGATTCTCCATATCCCTTCTTCTTTTACCACTACTTTCTACTTCCATGGCTTCCATTGCATTGTCTAAATTATGTAGTCCCACATCATCTAGTGAGTTATAGAAATCACTATTTTGTTCGAATCATCATACCTTTCATCTTCTAACCACATTTCTTTTATTAATTCCTCCTCTTCCTCATAACTTTCTAATAATAACTTATTATTTATATCCCATTGCTCTTCTTCACTAACAATTTCTTCTTTTGAATAATATTCTTATCTTTATTATTATTATTATTGATAGAATTTTTATTAATAATAGCATTTGCTTTTCTTTTGCGGATGCTATAATTTTATCTTCAAGCTTGAACTACTAGTGGCAGACATTTTATGGTTTTTAGTTTCTTTAACCTTGCAATTTCTCCGATGATAAATAGTTCTCTTTCTCTAATTTTTGGCCAATCCTTTGTCATAGAATGACTATATTCCCATTCAATATGCTTTAGCTTCTTTTCCCAATGAATTATTTCATCATCTAAATTAGCCTTTTCCATACATTCAGATATACCTTTATTCTTATCATCATTAATTTCTGATTCGACATAAATGACTCGAGTCTTCTATTGAAGCAGCTTTATAGTTCATAAATCGAATCTGCTACTTCCTTCACAATTTTGATAGCTTATGTAATTTTCAGGTTGCTTTAATTCCTTTTCTCTATTAGATCTCCTATCTTCCATTCTTCTCCTGCTCTTTCTTGAGCCAATTTTAAGAGGATTCATAAATTTAATACCTTTTGATTGCATGCTATCAATTACGTCATTCACATTCACTCTATATCTGGAGCTACTTCTATTAGTGAGCCTTCCTATAAATTCTATGCTTACTAGCAAATTTGTTCCTTTAAAATCTTCATAACCTTTAGTTTGGAAACCAAAACTCATTTTTCAATAAATTCTTTTACGGGCATCATTAGGTCTGGAGCTATATAGGTTATTAATCTATTTTCATTCATGTCTCCTTCCAAAAATCCTAATGCTGCTTTGTCTCGATTCCCATCTTCTATCTAATAAAGTTATCAAAACCTTCGCACCTAATTTCTTCCTTGTCATACCTTTGACTCCTATGATATACATGCCTTGATGAATATATTTGTACCCACAATATTTTAATTCATTTTCAATATTTTTGCTTACAATTCTTAAATCTCTGGATGTGTTAACACGCTTAATTCTACTTCTCGAGATATTCAGATAGACCACTCTTACTTTCAAACATGCCCATGTGGTATACTTGCTGCGGTTTTATTTTTCTCGTGGTATCTTTTGATATCTTTCTAGATCTCTTTGTATATCTATAACTTCTTCAATGCTATCAATATCATCAGCTTTGCATGATAATCTATGCTTCATGGCGGAGGTCTTGAATCTTGCCTTACTAATTGGAGGGTTTTGTCTCTTCTAAGGAAGCCTTTAGATACGTCCATTTTTCTGAATTAATATTTCTAGTAGAGGCAACTATTCCAGATGATGATAACACAATTTCTTTGTTGCTTTGAACACTTTTTAGCTTATCTAATACTTGAATTAGTAGTTGGATGATTGTGTTATTTTGTCTTATTATTACTTTGGAATCTTCCTTTGGGGAGTCGTGATCGGAGAATCCGACGAGGAGGTGACAGTATTTTGCTACTTCGTTTAATGCTTGAGTATATTCAGTCATAAAATTATGAGATAATCAAAGTTTTAACCTCTTGCACCAACTTTTTAATTTCAAGTATATCTTGTCTTGTATCGGTCGTGGGAGTGACTCTTTGCCTTTACTTAAGTAACGGCCTATTGACAACACTTCCTCTTTAATATAATCGTTATTCTTGCAAACTGTATTCTGTCTTGCTTTTGCTTCCTCTAGCTTATGTAAAGCTAGATCAATTTTATTATTCAAACCTGAATACTTATCCGCAAGTTTTGGTATTCTTTAAATAAACTTTCAAATTTTTGGTCTAAGTTATCTTGTCTTTTCCCCAAGATATGTAAAAGTTATATATCAAATCGACGATTGTATTTAATCGGCTATGAGATGAATGCCGATATGCTCTTGAAGGATTTACTCTACACCTTATATTTAGATTTTCCTTAGTATTTATTACTTTACTGCGCTTAACTTCTAAGTTTAAATATACAATATAGGGAAATATATATTTTACTAGCTTAATATGTGATTAGATATTGATTAGGTTAATTTGGGATTAGGTGGAAGTGGTAGACAGGTATGCTTTTTATCTTGAATAGTATTTACTATTTACTAGGTAGGGCACTATTCACAATAGTGCTCCACTATTGAATACACTATTTGAAAAAGTATTCCACTATTCACAGTAATATTTAATTCAATATGATTACCTTCACGTTCTAACTTGATTATATATTTAATGCAGGATCTATTTAGAGGTCTGGCGAGGCCAACAATTCGTCCGGTGATGTGCTTAAAGGTGTAAAATCCTACTCAATTACTCACCATATTTTTCATTATGTTGCATCGATGTAGCTAGTTACGTTCACTTAGCAGTTTTAATTGCAAATTTATGGGGTAAATTCCTATCGTCTTCCTGTGCAGTTCCACCCAAGGAACACTTTCTCGACCACAAGGTTCTCATTCAAACGCCGCTCTGGGCTACACAGAGAACTACACACGCAGAGGTTTCTCCTATAGGATCCCTAGCATAAGAACTCGTCCCATAAATTCATAAGTAAAAATACCAAGTGAAACCAAGAAACTACATCATTTCAACAACATAATTTACATATGGCTTTCCCTTTCGGGATGCCCGAAGGATTACACACAACTAGGAAATTACCTTCAAACTCTTGGCGAACTAAGCGCCTTCTTGGCTATTCTACTAGTAGTGGTGGTGGCTAGACTATGAAGGATTTGGTGCTCGTGGAGAGTGATGCTCGAGTGCTTCGTGCTCTCCCTTCTCTTGTGTGTTGTGTGTTCTTCTTCTTGAGCCCAGCGTCTCCTTTTATAGCCATGAGGGTGGCTGCAAGGGAGGCCTTCGGAGCCTTCCTTCACTTATTTTACACACGGTAGTATGCACACGTGTCCTACTAGGGTACACACGTGTCCTTCTAATAATATAGAAAATGTGAGAGAGTGCCGACAAGCTTCAATCTTCGTGAATATTTGCTTTCTTCACGTGGCAATCGTCTCTCGGTGAATAATTGGTGGCTCTTCTTTTCTTCTTCGCTTGTCGGTGATGCACTTCTTCATGCCTTCAGATAGGTAGCTCTTCCTTAGGAATCCTTGTGTCAGTGTATGCGTACATACATGCCGAGGCTACTTAAATATTCAACACTGCTTATTCATTTAATTTAAATTTATTTTAACTTGTTTAAATATTAGACATTGCTTTTTTTTTCTCTTTTTTTCTTTCTTTTTTTTTTTACTGGGGTCCTCCTGCCCATATAATTGATAATACCTTATCAATATTTAAAGGATCTATTATGGGAATTTCTATCAATATTCGGGTCGGGTATAGGTCCTCCGCGCCCGAATGATTGATATATATATAAACAGTATTCTGATCACGGGATCAGAATAATATTCTGATCACAACCTGAAATGCCTGAGTAACGCGCCTGAACTTCTGTTTGTACGAACCCGACCTTCAGGCTATCTTCGCAACCGTGCCTTCTACCGCGAGTTTTTCTGGTTTGTCGTGTTCCATGTGATGTAAGTGTAATCTTCAAACGATTTTTAGCAACTAAACACTCGTTTTAGATAGGAATCTCGCTCATAGGCGGATTTTGCACTCGGGTCGTGAAGAACTCGCGTTTTTTGCGATTTTACTGTCTGAGTTGTTCGACCTGAACTTCCCCCTGTGCTAGGTTGAACTTCCCGCAACATTGCCCAAATAGGGCTTGCTATATACCGTTGAAAAGCTATGAACACGAGTATCATGACCCAAGTTAAATTTTTCGCAAAATGTAAGCGGTTTAAGAGCAGTTTTGAAAACCGTTTTTTCTTCACACAAAAAACGTGAATCGTAATTTTGATTGCATTTCTAAACCGTTTATTGGAATGAGGCAAGTAATATGGCTTTGGAAAGCTGCTGCAAAACCGCTCCTTCCACATGTTGAAAGTTTTCTCTAATTCCCTACGGTTAAAGAGTAATTTAGAAAATCGTAAAATTTCACAAACCAAACAGCCGAGTTCGTATTTTCGATGTCATTTCTAAACGGCTATACCATTCGAGGCACACGATATGGCGTTGGAAACCTTATGAAAATACGCTACTTTTTCATGTAGATAGTTTTTTCTAATTTTGAACGGTTTAAAAGTGATTTAGAAAACGGTACAAGTTTCACTGAGTTCGTATTTTCGATCTATTTTTTTAACCCTATGTCCGAATGCAACAAATGATATGGCGTTGGAAAGTTTGAGGAAATGCGGAACTTTTTGGTATATATTATTTCTCCCAATTCCTTACTGTTTTATGTTAGTTTTCAAAATGGCTAAAAACGTATTTTCGCTGTAATTTCCACAAACTTTATCGGAATGGGGCAAATAATATACCGTTGAAAAGCTAAGGAAAATGTGAAACTTTTTCATGTTGATGGTTTTCTGTGATTCCCTGCCGTTTTCAAGTAATTTGGAAAACGGCGAGATCATGCGTTCTGCCTTTATCACGAAACAGATTCGTGAAAAATGCATCGCGTGAAGAACCTGAACTTCTCGGCATGTCTACTTGAACTTCCCTCTGTTTTTCACGTGCTTTTTTTACTTGTAGATGTCCATCCACTGCTCGTAGCTCTCCATCCACTCATCGGAATTGAGCAAGTGATATATCGGTGGAAAGCTGCTGTAAACACGCAACTTTCCCGTGTTGAACATTTTTTCATACTCGCGACGATTTTAAAAGTTTTTCATCTGAAATTCATCCATTGTACTAGTTGAACTTCCTGGTGTTTTCAGTTGAACTTCTGTGACGTATTTTTGTTTGCAATTTTGTCATCCATTTCGTTAGTGTTAGACAAATGATATTCTTTTTGTACAAACCTCTGACAATATTTTTTTAACTTTCTCCGTCCGAGGACTTTAACTTACACAAATGATATTCCTGTCGTTTTGAAATAAATTAGAAAATGATGAGATCATGATTTCTGCCTTCATCGCGAATGGAAATGCACTGCGTGAAGTAGTTGAACTTCTCAGGCATATCTTTTTTGAACTTCATTCTGTTTTTGACGTGCTGTTTTTTGCAATGCGTGAAGTAGTTGAACTTCTGGGGCAGTCTGTTTGAACTTCACTCTGTTTCATCTTATTGTATTTTTCTTATATGAAATACACACCATGTAGTACATGAACTTCCGGTTGTTATCATTTTGAACTTCTCTCTGGTTTGAGAGGATTATTTTAAAACACAAAAAACAACATATTTTTATGTATTTTCGGACATCTAAATACACGGTGAACCTCCGTCACAAGAATTTTTTGAACTTTTCCTCGCCGAGCACTTAAACTTCTAGCAACCATTTTTTTCGTTTATGAGTTTTTTTAAAAGGTGCAAAAAATGACGTTGTATTCTTTATTTTTTGAACAGGTAAATCCTAGGTTTTAATAGACTCCGAACTTCTCTGTTAGTCAATTTGAACTTCACCTTTTTATATTTAGAGTAAAGAATTGTATTCGATTTTTTTATGGAAAAATCAAACATGAAAATACAAGGCGAACCTCTCTCGCAAGAATTTTTGAACTTTTCCGGACAGAGCACTTGAACTTCTTTCCACAAACCTTTTAAGCTTTTATTTTTCTATACTTTTATTTCTCACCTGAAATGCATTCCTTGCAGTACTTGAACTTCTCATTGTTTTCATTATGAACTTCTGTCACATTTTTGTGTACGTCGAATTACATGCAATTTGAAGGTCGTACGTGATTTTTGCCATTTCAAAACATGTAATTGGAGGTCGGACGCCCCGCAATATAAATTTTGAACTTCTCATGTTTTCACGTGAACTTCTTGCAACCAAACTTTTTAAGCCTTTTGTTTTCTATTCACATATTCTTATCTGAAACACATTCCCTGTAGTAGTTAAACTTCCCGCTGTTTTCACCTTAAACTTCTGTCACGTATTTTTGTTCAACCTCTCCCACAATTTTTTTGAACTTTTTCGGCCCGAGCACTTGAACTTCTAGCAACAAAACTTTTAGCTTTTGCTTTTACATTCTTTAGTAACAAGAAAAAATTGAGTTTTTTAAAAACACCAAAAATGACGTATTTTCAGTTTTTCGAACTTGTAAATCCTAATGTTTAATATACTTTGAACTTCTGTGTTATTTTAATTTGAACTTTGTATTTTTATTTTGGGTTATATAATTGATTTCATTTTAAAATAAATATTTGAATTTGATTGTTTTTTCATTTTTGATTCTTTAAAAAAAGGGATAGAGTTTTTTAATAACGATAAAATCCTAGATTTCTGAATGAACATCGAACCACTTCGTTATTTTAGTTTGAACTTCTAGCTTTTTAAAAAAAATGGGGAAATCTAGTTAAACTTTTAAAGTGGTTCCTTTTTTTAGTTTGAACTTCTTCATTTAATTTTTTAGTAACGAGGTAAAATCTGAATTTTCGGTAAACCTCAAACTTTTCTATTACATCAATTTGAACTTCTTAGCTTTATTCTTCGGAGAAAAAAAGTATGGTTTTAGAATCATACAATTTTCTTAAAATTGAACTTCTTACTTTTATTTTTCCTAGAAACATAAATAATTTGAGTTTTTCGCATACATTGAACTACTCCTTTATTTTAATTTAAATTTTTCATTTTATTCTTTAGTAACTAGGAAAATTTGAGATTTTTATAAATATTGAACTTCTCTAATTTCGTAATTTGGACTTCTTGGTTTATTTCTTGTAGTAACGGAAAAATCCTAGATTTGTAATAAATATTGAACCAGTTTGTTATTTAAATTTGCATTCTGGAGTTTTTATATTGAAGCAGTGAAAATCCTATTTTGTTATTATTGAATCGCTCTATTTAAAAATTGAACTTCTTGATTTTTTATTTTTGAAGTTCTTGTTTTTTTTCATTCTTTAATTATGAGTGAAATATGAATTGTGTATAAAAATATGAACTTCTACATCGAGGTGCTCCATTATTTTAATTTGAACTTCATAATTTTATTATTTAGTAAAAATGAAAATTTGAGTTTTTAAAAAACGCCAAAAATGATGTTGTTGTTTTTTTTTGTTTTTCGAACATGTAAATCCTAGGGTTTAATATACTTTGAACTTCTGTATTATTTTTAGTTGAACTTCACCGCGAACATGGCGTACAGCCGTAGTAGAACTTTACCGTGAACTACGCATAGCCGTAGTACCTGCCTTATTTTTTTTGTAGAACTTCAATGTACGTCTCTAGACTTTCTGTGTAGAACTTCTTGAATTTCTTGCAACTAATTCCTTTTACACTAAATGGTCAATGCATCAGGGTATGCGTTGCATGAATATCCTCAACACTATGGCAAAGCACCTCTAGCGTTATTAATTTTTTAACTTTCTTTTAGCAAAGCTGAATTCACTAGCGACAGTGCAACACAAACACAATTTCTCATCTAGTAGACTGTTAATTGCGTTGCATTATTAGTACAACACCAACCTACCAACGGGATCAGATTATTCATAGTAGTAAGTGTACAGGAAGAGAAAAATACATGTCTCTCTCACAGTTAGAAAAACAGCAACAAGATAAAGCCAACAACAGCACCGGACTGCAGGAGGGTGACGAGCACCACCGCACTCCAGCAGCTCGACCTCAGCAAAAAAGAGCACACGGCATGCCGCAGCGCCGCCGGACTCCAGCGCCTCGACCTCACCTCAGCAGGATCACCACGGCAGCTCTGTAGCATCCCTCATGGCACCGAGCTAAGCTTTTGAATGCCACCTGGAAGTGCAAAAATTTGAACTGTCAGCCATACAAATTCAGAGTAATTTGAATAGCAAGAACATTACAGCCATGTTGTGTCCATTGATTGAGTTCTAGGAGGAGAAGGTGTTACAGATGCAGCAAGCAGTTCAAGTAGCAACCAGAGCATGCAGCGTCAAGCCACCAAAACTGAACCCGGCCTTGTTTGCAGGAAGAACAAGAGAGCTGAAGGAGATCAACAGTGTCTCACCATCGAGCACCAAAAAACCAAATATGAACCTAACTCAGGAAGGTCAAAGCGGCCTACGCGAGAAGTTCAACATGGCAACGGGCGAAGCAACATGGCAACATGGCAACTCCCAAGCTGAACCTTCAGAGATGAACAAACCTCAAGAATATTTAAGGTGCCCTTCACGGTAGGCACCATGATTTCTGACTGCACGGTTGTATTTAGCACACCATTAGTAACAGATCATCAAGAATCTGCAGTTTCCAAATATTGGACTTCAACCAGATTTTTACAGTGCCAGTAAGGCAGTAGCAACTTGTAATCGTCTCTGACAGCAATGAGTCACTTAGTTCGCACTCCTCGACGGCGGCGGCCGGCACGGTGGCGTTGTCCACCACGTCTGCCTTGAACAACAGCAGGCTCTCCGCTGCCCCATCCAACTGCATCAGATGCACATTCTTCGAATCACCTGAAACAGCACCCCCAGCAATCATTATCATTTATCAACCGGCGAAGTAGGCAACAAGAGGAGAGGAGGAGCGACCAGATCAGGTAGCGGTGGCGCAATGGGCAGGTCGCGGTGGAAGTTGACGGCAGACGGAGGCCACCTCCTCGGTGGAAGCAGGGGAGGAAGGCTGGCGACGATCTGAGTCGGTGGGGCGCGGCAGCGGGGTGGTCCGGGAAGGAGGCCACGACGCGCGAGCGATAGTGGAAGACGGAGGTTGGGGCGACGACGCTGGTGCCAGTGGATCCAGGAGTCGGCGGGGCCGGTGGAGCTGGGGCGCGGTGGTGCACGTGGACGGGGCCGGTGGGTGCACCGGCGGGCGGAGGTGGTGGCCACTGTACCGGCTCGGCTTCCTGGTGGGGGCGGCGACGGTGGGGGCGGCGACGGTGGGGGGCGGCGGCGACGGCGCGGGGGTTCCTCGTGGGGGGTGGCCGCGGCGTTGTTGGTGGCCGGGGCCAGGCGACGGCGCCGGAGGTGGCCGGGGCCCGGCGGAGGCGCGGGGTGGTGAGGGAGGTGGATGTGGAGCGATGCAGTTCGGGGGAGGGGCCAGATGGGATCGGGGGAGGTTAGGTTAGGGGCGGGGTGGTGGCGAGTGGGTGGGGTAGTTTTTCCTTTTTTTTCACCGATCGGGTATCTCAGGAACACCGCGCGCCTTCTATATACAGTCTGACGTGATTCAAATAGTTATTCTAATCCTGGAATTAGAATAGTGTTGTCCTCTCTCTCTCTCTCTCTATATATATATATATATAAGCAGAAGCCTTTTGTGCTTGCTTTACTAGGGTTCCTCTCGTTCACTCTCTCATGCTCTCCATATCTAAGCAAGACATAGGTGGCCACACTCTCTCTCAGCTCATGGCTGGTCACAAATCCGTGGGACAACCTTGGCCAAGGCGGGGTGTAGGTGCATCGTTCACTGTTGTCGGCGGCGAGGAGGAGACCAATGGCTGCCGCAGATCCCGATCGGCGGCCGTGCTGCTCTCTCCGAGAGAGCGCGGCTCGGGAGGCCTCCAACCCTTCTTCCTCCATGCAGTATATTGGCCAAGATGCGGCCTCCCGACGCCGTCTATGCCACATGCCGACGACCCTCGGATATATATTCCTTGAAACCTGCCTTGCTCATCGCCCCAGCTCCCCACTTGGCCGTGTGGATCTTTTCTACTTCCGTCCATTGTTCCAAAGCCACCTAGACTTTTACTATTATTAGAGGTAAAGCTAGTTCATACAGTCGACTCTAAGAGTTGGTTCAAACAGGGAAGAAAGTGGGAAAGTTATGACATGAATCTAGGACTTGGTTCTAAGAGGAAACGGGGGAAAGTAGTAGATACTGGCTACCCAACCGGTCTCTTGGTTGAAAAGATGAAGAAAGCATGGTGGATGGCGAAGGGTGGGGGGAAGTGGACCAATCTCTTGGTTGAAAAAGGAAAGAAAATGATGGGTTGTTGGGGACAACGCAAATGAGAATGAGCAGGTCTAGATTTCCTGTGCTCACATAGGAAAATGTCGCCGAGGAGATAAAAAATGGGACAAATGTAGACATGCTGCCTGAGTGTTTGCCGCTCTCGGCAACCGCATCTGCCTCACCACTTTATGCCCCTGCTATCCCTACGCCCATATCGCTACCGTTAATGCAAAATCACATGAAGCATTAAGCAATGCCACCTAATGTCACTATAAGTAATGGTCTAGTGCCGTCGATATATTGAAGCAATGCCACCACCATTTTATGAAGTGCTTATGTCTTGCTTTATTTCCCATGAATTGTGTTTTTGCAGTTACACTTAAATCTCACACCATTATCATTGCTTCATCCCAGTGGAACTGCACAAATTTGATTGCACATTTACTGACCATGTGCTACTCTCATGACAGTAATACTAATGCTATTGTTCTGCATGTTAATCTAGTGGCAGTGTTGAAGTGATGTGATGCTACTTACTTAAGGACACTTTCATACTATCAATCTAGTGCCAATTATAACACAATAGATGCTGCTGTTAATCATACACCACCGCAAATATCATCACTATTTAAATAATCGTATTTCGTATTTGCGCAAACAGGATGTCATCTCCATATCATTTCGGGATGTCTATCTCCGTATCGTTTCTATCCGCGCAATCAAAAGCACACACCTCAGTTTTAGTAGAACTGCGCAAAATGAGATGGCTATCCCTCGTTGCCGTCGTCTAACCACCCGTCTTCTAGGTATTCCTACATTGGTAGTTACTAGGTAGAATGACCAACGCAATATAAAAGAAGTTGATTCGTATGTTTTACTTCCTGATTGCAGTGTAGGGACGAGCAAAAACAACTGCATCCTAGTCCGGAATGCACTTTCTACCAGTTCATCCATGGACCGAGGACTAGCTGGCACGGCTGCACGGCGGTTTTTTGGATAGGTGCGCGGACAAGAGGCATTGTGGTCTGCTTATTTCTGCAAATAGCGGTGCTTAAATTTAGTGGAATGCACAAAACTTTTAGTTGGTTAGTACACTACATGGTTCAGTTCAGCATTCCAGCTGAGAACACAATTATAATTGGTTATTCTGGAATGAGAGAACCTAACCTTGGATGGTGGCAACAAGAAAAAACCAGAGTGAACTCCAGGAAATTTAAGCCTGCCGGGAGGCCCTTTGCTCAGAGAAGCCTTGCTTGTTTTTTCCTGATTTGTAAACCTTCTCACAACTTTGTCATTTGTTGTGAACTAGTATATGTTTGTTATGTTCCATGAATCATTGAGATGTGTAAAATTGCTTAATTTATGCTTTTCAAGTTTTTTATGAAGCCGAGTTTAATGTGAGTGTTCCACATGAACGCTGGACTAGCGTGTGAACGTTTGGAATTTACATTGTGGCCTCAGTTAACTGCATGAACCACTGTAACAAGATACATAGTTGCTTATATGTCAGACAACATATTGTTGATTGTTAGCTGGTCGATAGCCTAGTGTTTAAGCGAGCTGAGCCAATGTGTCGTGTTTTGCACAACTGCTTACAAGTGGGGTAGCACCAACAGTGTTTACAAGTACTTATGTATACGTCGGCGCACAGTTCTTGAATGAGTACTCTATTTCATCAAAACACACACTGCTCGTATGATAAACCATGACAACTTATGTCTTACCATGCTATATTCATGAAAAAACTAGTGAGGACACATTTGTTTCAGCAACAATTATGATGGTTCTCACATGATTCACGGGCACACAAAAGTAGCAGTAGTTCCCATAGACGGATTCAAACAGAGTACTAGCCCCAGAGGGCTCGATAACAGGCAAGGTTCAGATAATTAGACACAATCCAAACTACTATTAAACACTAGCTGGGGCAACTATTTCATGCCTCGATCTAATTTGGGTTGGACACAAGATGGACCTTGCCATGAACATCATCGAGGACGTCCGGCAGCAGCTCAATCCTGTGAACCTTCATGAAGACAACCTTGTGGCCTTGCCACTCATAAACTTGTTTGTGGAGGCATGCCACATCATCTTCCTGCATAAGCTTGACAAGAACAGTATGCCTCACAAACGAAGGTGTAGCTTTGAACTTCTTGTGCTTCAGTACACCCTGGACAACACGCCTGACAACAGTGAGGCTGGAATACAACTCTTCATTGGTATAAGCGCAAATGGCTTCCAGGATCCAACAGCCTAAAAACTCTGTTTTCCCAGTGCGTATATTCAGGTCATCCGCCTCATAGCGAGTGACATGTACAACCACACAATCCTTGTTTGCATCAGGGCTCTAATTGAAACAGAAACAAATTATGAATTACTTTCCAGTATAAGAAACACAAGTTATTTAAACCACTATGTATAGCATGGCATCGAAGCTAATAAAATTTTGCATTATTCATCACCACATACTTAGATGAAAAACCACAATTGAGATCGTCAAAGAAGAAAATCACCTTGGGCACCTCAGAGGGGGGGGGGGGACACATCCTCGAAGGGGGGAAACTGCTCCTGCGATGCCACGGGGTTGTAACCTCAAACGGGGCGTTGACCATCTCAGTAGTGGCCGTGAGCGTATCCGGGGTCGGCTCGGTGGTTGCCTCCATCTTCTTGGAGCTCTCTGTCTTGTGGGGATCAGCCTCGCGCGTCTGCTCCAATATCGGCAGATCTTTGCCTGGTTCTCCTTGGTCCATCATGAAACTGACGAATACTAGGAGACCACTGAAAGGAAAACACAATCGCAATGACAATGAAACAAAAAGAGAGTGAGGATCGGTTTCTTGCTTTGCAAAAGTTCTTTTTTTCTCTCGAACGAAAATATACCAACATCACGGATCCGCTTACCTTCCCTTCGTTGGGAGAGAGAAACGATTGGGCGCATGCGAGTGTTGCCTTTCTTGAAGACGGTGAGGAGAAGGGATTCACAAAGAGTGAAATGATGGTTGCTTCGTCCGTCAAACTTAGGCTCAAGGGAGGTGGGGTTTTGTGATACGACGGCTCGTTCATGCCAGCGCCACGACTGGGTGACTCTCCGCCTGCATGCTTCCTTCTAATTTGGTGGATGGAATTTGGGACCGCGCGCTGCATGGCCCGCATGTCGGTGAACAAAAGTATAACAACATTCAGTAGATGGAGAAGTTTCGATGACCTAGGAGGAGCCAAAAGCGGTATTGTATCCACTGTACTAGTAGTAATTGTTTTTCTGGGTAACTGTAGAATGTCTCCACTGTACTAGTAGTAATTGTTTCTCTGGGCCCAGGACAAAACAGCCCATCCACCCTAGTAAATTGTAGAATCAATTCAAAAGTCCATATATTTACTGAATGAGAGGCGCTACCCACACCCAGCACACTGCCCCCCAAAAAAACCTGGGTGGTCTTCTTCCTCCTCACTCCCACCCACCTCACGTTAGCTTGCTCCACTCGTACCCCCAAATTCCTCACCTCACTCCTATAGAAAACCCCAGCTCCCCTTCTTCCTCACTACTACAGAAAACCCCCAGCTCCCCTTCTTCTTCACTCGCACTACAACTAGGCTCGTCATTCGTTACTCTACTCAAATCCGTGAGTGCGACGCGACGCCCTCGAGGAAAATTGACCCCAGCGCCAAGAAGATGAGGCTCCCGCCAGCGGCGACACCTGTTGTAGATCCCGCACCCGGCAGCGCGGGGAGAAGCGGCGACCCCACCCCCACCGGATCCCAGGAACCCGTACAATCTCGGGTGGACCTCATCAGCGATCTCCCGAACGTCGTCCTTGGGTAGATCATCTCGCTTCTCCCCACCAAGGATTGCTGCCGCACCCAAGTCCTCTCAATTCGGTGGCGCCCTCTATGGCGCGCCGTGCCCCTTAATCTCGACTGTCATCAGCTATCTCTCTTCATGATTTTGAAATCCCCAGAGCCATCATCTCCTCCCACCAGGGCTCCGTTCAAAGCCTCTGCATCCCGTCATGCTACCTGAGCAAGCATACCATGCCCTGCACGGTGGACGCTTGGCTGAAATCCCCTGAATTCACAGAACTACAGGTTCTTGAGTTCTACTATTCCCCTGTAAATAACCTACCAGATACCGAACGCCATCTACCTGTGCCCACAGCACCGATGTCCATCTCGCGGTTTTCCTCCTCTCTCCACACCGCCACCTTTGCGATGTGCGACCTACCAGACAATCTGGTACTAAACCTTCAACTCCCATTTCTCAAGAAACATTCACTTGTGCGGGTTCGTATATCGGAGGCCTCATTGCACAACATCATCCACTCCAGTTGCCCTGTCCTGGAGTGCTTGGTGCTTGTTTTCATAGTTAGAATCGGTTATCTCCAAATAAAGTCGCCTAACCTTGTAAGAATTGGAATTTCTTTTGACGGAAGGCAACTCATCATCCAAGATGCCCCTTCACTTCAAAGGTTGATCCTTGATTCTAGTTATTCACCGTTGCAAAAAACCATCCTCTCGGCGCCTAAACTGGAGACCTTGGGTGTAATACATGATCTATGTGCTCATTTCAATATGGTGTTTGGCTCCATAGTTCTTCAGGGACTTTATATTATCATCTACACTTGTAACCATAAGTTGCATTTTAAATTTCTGCGCATAAGTTATATGTCATCTTGGAGTACACATTTTGTACTAATATTATCTTCTATGCTCAATGAAGAGTTTCTCCATGAATGGCCTATCAATGGTGTTGGATTCTGTCAAGATCTTATATATCCAAATGAATAGTTTTGATGGGAACAAGATTATTGGCTTGCTGCAATGCTTTCCATGTCTGGAGAAGTTGTATATAAAGGTGATAATTTCACGCACATTGGAAGCCCGCATATAGTGTACTAGAATTAACCGTTCAGCTGTTGCTCTTTCGACACTCTTTTTTAGGCCTTAACTGTTTTCAATCTTCATGTCCATTTAGGCAACAGGACGGGGTAAGAAAGTTATAACCAATCGGTGGATTCGTAAGCATCGGGATTTTCTCACTTCTCATGAGATTCGATTGAAGACAATAACGCTAGAACAATATATAGCCAACCGTGCAAACACTAGATTTGCCACATTCTTCCTGCTCAATGCAAGGTTACTATTATCCATCAGGCTTAAGTTTATCAGCAGCATGGTTTTGACGGATGGGTATGTGGAAGAGCAAAAAAAGGAGTTTCAGGTGGGCAAAAGAGCTTCTGAACGTGTCGGGCTTCTTTTTACAAAATATTGTGGTCATAATCCAGTAAATTTTATGACCCAGGATGCTCATTCTATGGACCTAACCGATCCATTTGACTGTGACTGCCAAAAACAGTGCTGGAGTTAGATGTTGTTGCCTTTTCAACCTGGGTTTTTTTGTAAAGCTAATGAACAATTAACCCTCATGCTTTTGTACAGTTTGTAAGCTGGAGTTAGATGTTCTTGCCCTTTTCAACTCGGCTGTGACTGTCATATTTTCTTTGAAGCAAGGCAAATGGCTTGCCAGTCGTTTAATTTAGAGTGAAATATTGTAACAACTAACAAATCCCAACCAAGGGAAATAACGTCACTCTCACCGGCTGCTTGAGCTCACTGTGCATTACAGAAGCCAAGTGATTAGCCCCCACCAGCACCCACAAACTTATTTCAAACTAGCACATCAAATGGGCTGTAAATTTTCATAGGAAAGGCTGCATGACCGTGATGATTTGGATTCTGACATTTGGGACCCGCGAGGAAATAGCCTATCCAAGGTGGTGTCGACTTACTAGCCAGTCAACAAACGATTCTGCCTACCAGCCGTTGGATTGACATCCAACATCTGTCGTGTAACTTCTATCTCTTGTCTTCTTATTCCTCCAGCCACCCAAACCAAACCACCACATTGGCTCCGCCTGCTCCCGCCTCCCATGGCTGGCTGCGCCTCCGCCGCCCTACCGTACGTACCCTCCAACATTGGCCAGTCCCTCCCTCTATTCCCCCACACGTCATGTTATTCTCTGGCAACGTCAGCCCCAACACGCACCCGCACCCGAACCAGTCAACCCTCATACTCCCCTCCGCCTGCGACTCGACCGGTGCATCTTCCACGGCTCCTGTTCGCTCCGTCCGAGGCCTCGCCGTTGTCCTCCGCCTTGCGACCTTGGTTCGCTCGCCGTGCGCGGTGCGCCGCCCTCTTGCATTGTCAACGTCGTCAACAACCGAGTGGAACAAGGAGATGACTGTACGTGGATAGGATGACAGTAGGGACCCACCAGCGTCATGGCAGTACACAAGCAAGTGCCTCTATATTACAAGCCCAAAAATATGGTTCCTCCTAATGGTTGGACATCTGGGGCTCACGCCATTGTCAACGTAGTCAATAAACGAGAGAATTACACTACGAGCGGTGACACTGTGGACCCAAAGAGGTCGCGTAGATTTTATTTTAAGGAACAAGCGGTTGTTATTTATACTAGTTTTAGCGATGGATCGGGGTAACAACGGGCTGTAAGGGGGTCTGTGGTCCGTCTAGCTAGGGTTTTATTTATGTTTACCACATCATGAGCCCAGTTGTGTTTTTTTTCTTTGAAAATGGCTAGCCGGTTCTATTTTTTAAAAGAAATACCCAACGAGGCCTACTTGCTTTATCAGCCTATTGGCTGCAAAGCTTTCAAGACGAGGAGAGTTTCATTCGGTTTGCCCGAAATGGGTTGTACATTTTTAAAACACATCAAACCGGGAATTAGTTTCAAATTTTTTTTCATTACAAGATTTTAAATCCCATTGATTTTTATGCGTGGACAATTATTTGTATTTAATATTTATATAAATTATTTTTCTAAATAGTTTGAATGTGAATCGATATTTCGAGATTAAAAACAGTTGACCGCACCGTAATATGCAAAATTTCATATACTTTTTAACCGTGGCCACAATATGGGGTGAAATGCTAACAAAAAGAAGATGAGCTCCAAAAAAATTCTTAAGAATTAGGAAATGGGTTGTACATTATTAGAAATAATGCACACGAGAGTAGTGACTGTTGGATGTCCATCCAACGGCTGTCGTGCTTCTTCAATCTCTGCTCTTCCTACTCCAGCTGCTCTAACAAGCGCCGGCGAGACTGCCTGCTCCCTCCTCCCGCGGCCGGCTATGCTGCCGTGCAGGCCTCACCGCCCCACCGTACTCCCATCGCTAGCCTAGCCATCCCTATACTCACCCACACCTGCTGTTATTTTCCGGGGACGGCAGACGAACCAGTAAACCCTCGTACTCCTTCGCGTGGGAAACAACTACCGAGTCTTCCCTGGCTCCGTGTCGTTCCCTTCCTAGGCCTCTCCGTCGTCCACCGCCCTGGTGCTCTCGATGCGGCCTGGTCAACGTGGTCAATGAACGACATCCATCGGAAGTGGACTGTACGTGGAGAGGCTGACAGCTGGGTCCACGGCCGCACGCAAGGAAATGCCTCCTTATTACGCGCAAAATAATGATTCCTCCACCTGACAGCTAGGACCCACGGGAAGGGCTTCTGTATTTCGTGAAAAAAATGTTCCCCCCGCTGACAGGTCGGACCCACCAGCTATATCTTCGCATGCAAGGGAGAGCCTCCTTATTACGCACAAAAAAATGAATACCCCCTGCTAGCTGGAACCCACCATAGTGGGTGGCTGACTTGTGGGCCTACTAAGTTGACGGGGATGGAGGGCTTTGTCAACTTAGTCAATATGAACGATTCTAGCTCGAGTGACCGTACGATGTCCATCCAACGGCCATAGTGCTTCTTCAACCTCTGGTCTTCTTGCTCCAGCCACCCAAAGCAGCGCCGGGCGTGCCGCCTGCTCCTGCCTCCCATGGTTGGCTGTGCTGCCGCGGAGGCCTCACCGCCCCCATACTACTCCCACCGCTGGCCAGGCCATCCCTCCACTCACCCACACCCCATGTTATTCTGCGGCGATGGCAAACTCACACTGCAGCCGAACCAGTGAACCCTCGTACTCCTCTTCGCGTGGGCATCCACTGCCATGTCTTCCCCGGCTCCGTGTTGTCCCCTTCCTAGGCCTCGCCGTCGTCCACCTCCTTGGTACTCTCGGCGAGGCATGGTCAATGTGGTCAATGACCGACTTCCATCGGAAGATCTTATCAGTGGAGAGGTCGACATTGGGTCCATGACCACGGTGGGTCCTGACGAGCCCAGTTTTTTTGTGATTTGCCAAGTAAGTCGCTTTTTCAGGCCTGTTGGGCTGCCAATGTTTCAAGACGAGGAGAGCTTCATTCGGCTGGCCGAGAAAATGGCCTATCAGTAATGAGGAATGGGTTGTACATTTTTAAAACACATCAAACCGGCAATTAGTTTCAAATTTCTTTTTTTCATTTTGAGATTTTAAATTGCATTGATTTTTATGTGTGGACAATTTGTTGGATTTTATATTGATATACATTTATTTTTAAAATCAGTTTGAACGTGACTCGAAATTTCGGGATTAAAAGCAGTTCGGACCTTTTGAAATATGCAAAATTAGTATAATTTTTAACCGTGGCCACAATATAAGCTGTAATGCTAACAAAAAGAATATGGGCTCCAAAAAACCTTAAGAATTAGCAAGCGGGCTGTGAATTATTAGAAATAATGGCAGATGGGTTGTATGCTGTTTTCCATGATTTGAGGCTTTCCTAAAAAGGTTGGACGAAGCGCAAAGGATCGTTGGATGTCCATCCAATGGTCGTCGTGCTTCTTCAATCTCTGCTCTTCTGCTCCATTTGCTCAAACAAGCGCCGGTGGACTGCTGCTCCCTCCTCCTCTCATGGGCTGTCTTTGCCAAGACAGCCTCATCGCCCACCGTACTCCCATCGCTGGCCTAGCCATCCTCTACTCACCCACACTCTTTGTTATTCTCCGGCGATGACAGACGAACCAGTAAACCCTCGTACAGTCGTACTCCCCTCCGCGTGGGAAACAACTGCCGAGTCTTCCCTGCCTCCGTGTCGTTCCCTTTCTGGGCCTCGCCGTCGTCCACCGCCCTAGTGCTCTCGGTGTGGCCTGGTCAACGTGGTCAACGACCGACATGCATCTGAAGTGGACTGTACGTGGAGAGGCTGACAGCTGGGTCCACGGCCGCCCGCAAGGAAATGCCTCCTTATTACGCGCAAAATAATGATTCCTCCACCTGACATCTGGGACCCACCGAAAGTGCCTCTGTATTTCGTGAAAAAAACGTTATCGCCACTGACAGCTCGGACCCACCAGCTATATCTTCGCACACAAGGAAGTCCCTCCTTATTACGCACAAAAAAAATGAATACTCCCCCTGCTAGCTGGGACCCAGTATAGTGGCAGGCTAACTTGTGGGCCTACTAAGTTGACGGGGACAAAGGGCTTTGTCAACTTAGTCAATATGCACGATTCTAGCTCCAGTGACCGTACGATGTCCATCAAACGGCCGTAGTGCTTCTTCAACCTCTGGTCTTCTTGCTCCAGCCGTCCAAACCAGCGCCGATCATGCCTCGTGCTCCTGCCTCCCGTGGCCGGCTGCGATGCGGCGGAGGCCTCACCGCCCCCTACTACTCCCACCGCTAGCTAGGCCATCCCTCTACTCACCGCACCCCCTGCTATTCTGCGGCGACGGTAGCCTCACACCGCAACGAACCAGTGAGCCCTCATACTCCTCTACGTGTGGGCACCCACTACCGCGTCTTCCCCGGCTTCGCGTCGTCCCCTTCCTAGGCCTCGCCGTTGTCCACCACCCTGGTGCTCTCGGCGCGGCGTGGTCAACGTCGTCAAGGAACAGCTTCCATCGGACGTGGATATGACGTGGAGAGGCGGCAGTGGGTCCACGACGCAAAGCAAGGAAGTGCCTCCTTATTACACGCAAAATAATTATTCCTCCACGACAATGGGACCCACCAGACGGGCCACCGATTTCGCGAAAAAACGCTTCCCGGCGGTGGGACCCACTACTACATCTTCGCACGCAAGGAAGTGCGTCCCGCAAAAACAATTACGCCCCGATTGCTGGGACCCACCAGCTACATCTTCGCGACGCAAGGAAGTGCGACAGCGGGACCCACCTGGTTGAAGCGCACGAAGCGTTGTCATTCTGGTCGCGAACGATATGCGTACATCTTGGTCGATGTAGAGGCGCGCGACGTGTCGTAGTAGAGGCGCCGACGTAGCATGTACACATACGATAGCGCCGGTGCAAGAAAGAAAACACGGCCACGTGCGTATATACGGGCGGGGTCTCGAACGCCTACTCGCGCATACGTACGGCCAGGGCTCGTGTACATGGCTGGGTCGGAATGGAGAAACTGCGTCGTCGTCGTGTTCATGGGGAGCCAACCGGCTGGGTCAGAACGGAATGCGTCGTCGTGTTTATTGGGAGGGTTTGGACGGAACAGCCGATGGAAACGAGGCCTGGCGTACTGCAGAACAGAGGCAACGGCCTTGTGTTCGACCAGCCACGTTCGAAACGGGATCATGTTCATCGGGAGGGGTTTGGCGTACCGCAAAACAGAAGAAACGGACCTCCTACGATCGAAACGGGGTCCTGTTGATCGGAAGGGGTGTGGTGTACCGCAAAAAGGAGGAAACGGGCTTGTGCTGGAGCGCTACGGTCGAAACGGGGGTCCTGTTGATCGGGAAGGGTGTGGCGTACCGCAAAACGGAGGAAACGGACTTGTGTTGGAGTGCTACGGTCAAAACGGGGGTCCTGTTCATCGGGAGGGGTGTGGCGTACCGCAAAACGGACTCGCGGATACCGTTCATCTCCACCATCGACCCCTCCACCTCCACGGCCACCGCTCATCCACCGTCGACCTCCTCCAGCCTCCACCGCGATCGCTCATCCACAGGCCCTGCTCATCCAGCCTCCACCGCGCTACTCCACCGCCATCGCTCAACCAGCCCTCTCCACTGCCATCGCTCATCCACCCTCCACCATCTACTATTCATCCAGCCCTCCACGGGTGGTCCTGTTCATCCAGCCCCAACCGGCTCGACCGATCGGGGTCCTGTTCATCCAGAGGCAACACCACGGGTCCTGTTCATCCACCCCCACCGAACTATTCATCCAACCCCCCAAAGAACGCCATTGTTCATCCAGAGGCAGATCGATCGGCTTCGATTAGCAACAAGATGGCGAATCGCCGATCGGGTTCGATTAACGACCATCGATCGATCGCTCAGTTCAAGAACGCGTAGTTCGCGGTAATCGCTCGGGTTCAGTTAGAGCCCAACGCCTCGCTCGGCTTCATTTAGAGCCCAATGCCTTGCACCCACGCGCGTGCGTGTACAAGAGAAATGCGCATCGCTCGGCCCCGACCACCCACCGTAACCGGGAACACCCCGATATTTTCCTCGCCCTCGCTTCTACCACGGTTTTTTTCGTCATGGACGGCCCAAAGAATGTCATGCAGCTACGTCTCCAGCCCGCCCAGGATGAAAAGCCCATTTTCTATCATGATTTTTTGTCATAGAAGTAGGAGCCCACCACATATATGATGATACCGGGTTTTGTCACAAATATCGTCATAGAAGTGTCATAAGTATGACAGAATTTTTTTTTGTTCGGCCCAAAATGTCACGGATGTGTCTTTTTTTTTGTAGTGAGGACGGTGGGACGGACTGCTTTGGCAGCTTTTCTAGCGGCAGCACCTTGGACGAAGTGATTGAGTAGCCCT
Organism: Aegilops longissima; assembly: GCA_021605205.1. Taxonomy (NCBI): domain Eukaryota; kingdom Viridiplantae; phylum Streptophyta; class Magnoliopsida; order Poales; family Poaceae; genus Aegilops; species Aegilops longissima. The sequence goes on along the minus strand of CM038678.1, from coordinate 481,366,760 downwards.
ACCTGCCAGGATCGCATGCGGTCCTCGTCCCAGAGAAGCTGGCCCATGCATGCATGTAGGATGGGACTACGTGCTCGGTGAGTCTCTCCGATGATTCGCTACATGCTCCTCCCGGGCCCACGGATGGGGCTGCTGAGCCTTGCTTGCCTGTGCCACGCCCTCTAGAGGCTGCCAGCATCGGACCCGCCATGGACTCTGCGCCCCACTCCATCACGCCGACCGCTATGCCATCGGACATGCTAGCCTCCCAACTGGGCGCGCAGGTCGATTGCTTCTGTGACAAAGTGTGTTGCGCCCTCACTCCCATTCTCACGCGTCTGTCGAGCCATGCATAGCCTGCCCCGACCAAGCGGCCACGTCAGAGGAGAATGCTTGTCTCGAATCCCCGGAGGAGTGCGCGCCTGGCCAAAGGTGTGGGCAAGGGGCCGGCTACATCCAAGCAACAGCATGTCTTGATCTGGCGGATGTGCTTACAAAACGAGTGCGAGGAGATCTCGGACGAGACGCTGCTGATGTACGCAGAACTATTCTCCGAGCCGCTTACCAGCGACCAGATCACGGCGATCTTGGCCCTCTTAGGCTGGGATGCCTCGATCTTGCCGGTCCAGGAAGACGAGGCTGCAGTCGCGGCGGAGTGCTAGCGCGCTCGAATGGGTGGCTTGTGGGCCTTTCCAATGGTTGCACAACCGTATAGGATGCTAGTGTGGAACGCCAGGGGGCTTAACTCCCCGGCGAGGCGGAACGCGGTCTTTTAGGTCGTAGCAAGTGTGCGTCCGTCCATGTGTGCTTCCAGGAGACCAAACTGGAAGTTGTATCACCTGAGACAATTAGGCATTGCCTAGGGAATCGACTCAAGAGCTTTTTCTACCTCCCTGCTGCGGGCACGCGAGGCGGCATTTTGATAGCATGGGATGCTACTGTGGGGGCGGTGTCTAACCCCCACCGGACCGAGAACACGCTTACGGCTTTGGTTAAGCCAATTGAAGGAGCCGAATGGTGGCTAACCGGTGTGTATGGGCCACAAGGCAATGAGGCCAAGGTGGAGTTCATGCAGGAACTAATCGATATAAGAGACTTGCACGTCGGGCCGTGGGCGGTGGCCGGAGACTTCAACCTCCTTGTCAACCCAGAGGACAAAAGCAATGATGCGGTGAATCATAGAATGATGGTCAGATTTCGGGTGCGCCTCAATCGCCTCGAGCTCAAGGAGCTATACCTCAACGGAAGAAGATTCACGTGGTCTAATGAGCGGCAGCACCCCACCTTGGAGAAGATAGACCATGTCCTTGTGTCCAACTGTTGGGAGGATCTCCACCCGGCTTGCCTCCTGACCGCGCTAGGGTCAGCGGTGTCGGACCACGCCCCGCTACTGTTGGATCTGAATGCAGACGTCACGGTGGGCAATCGATTCCGTTTTGAAGCTTTCTAGCCCAAGGCGGAAGGTTTCTTCGAGACAGTCGAGACGGCCTGGCACTCGGTGCCCGGAATGGGCAATCCATTCGTTGCCCTGGACAACAAGCTAAGGGCAACCGCCAAGGCTTTGCAACAGTGGGGTGACCGCTGGATCGGTAACATGAAGCTCCAGACCTTTATCGCCCTCGAGGTCATTGTGAGGCTCGATCAAGCCATGGACAGCCGAGAGCTTTCGGAGGAGGAACATGGCCTGCGCAAGGTCCTTAAGCAGAAGTTGCTTGGGCTAGCGTCTCTGCAGCGAACGATCGCCCGCCTCCGCTCACGGATGCTTCAGCTCAAGAATGGCGAGGCGAACACAGCGTACTTTCACTGGCAGGAGTGCCACCGGCAACGGCGCAATGCCATCCTGTCCCTGCAGGTCGATGGGCGCGTGCTCATGACTCAGGCGGAGATCGCGGAGGAAGTTGATGCCTACTTCACGAGACTCTTTGGCTCGGCCCCGGAGCGGGCGCATGCGCTGAACATGGATAGCCTGGGCTTGCCCGCGCGCGACCTCGCGCATCTCGAGGCCCCCTTCTCCTACAAGGAGGTTGAGAAACGGTGAAGGGAATGCCATTGGACAAAGCACCGGGACCGGACGGATTCACAGGCCGCTTCTATGCTTCGTGCTGGCACATAATAAAGTATGACCTCATGCGGGCGTTGGAGCACTTCTTCCTTGGAGACATGCGTGGCTTGCTGGCAATCAACAAAGCTCTCGTCACATTAGTGCCAAAAGTGGTCGGCGCGGCCGAGCTCAAGGACTACCGGCCTGTTAGTCTCATTCATGGGGCAATCAAGATACTTGAGAAAGTCCTAGCGACGCGGCTCGCGACGGAGCTACCTCAACTCGTGGGGAACCACCAGAGTGCTTTTGTGGGAGGGCGGTCTCTCCACGACAACTTCATGCTCGTGCAGTGCACGGCTTGTCGCTTGCATGCGCTGCAGGAACCCACGACCCTCATAAAGCTTGACATCTCCAAGGCATTCGAAACCATCCAATGGCCATTCCTTTTGAAAGTCTTGGAACAAATGGGCTTTGGGGCGCGGTGTAGAGCTTGGATCTGCGGCATTCTCTCCACATCAAGCACCAAGATCACGGTCAATGGAGTGCCTGGGGAGACAATCTTCAACTTTTGCGGCCTTCGGCAAGGGGATCCAATTTCTCCAATGCTTTTCATCTTGTCATGGAGCCAGTGCACAAGCTGTTGCTCAAGGCAATGGCGGCTGGCATCCTCGCACCCCTTGCGTGCTCGGGCCTCATGCAGCGGGTTTCGATGTTTGCGGATGATGTCGTCGTCTTCCTCAAGCCGTTGAGGGCGGATCTGATCGTCTGTGACTCCATCATGCGTATCTTTGGGCAGGCCTCTGTGAAGGAAATATGCCCTAGAGGCAATAATAACGTTGTTATTTATATTTCCTTATATCATGATAAATGTTTATTATTCATGCTAGAATTGTATTAACCGGAAACTTAGTACATGTGTGAATACATAGACAAAACAGAATGTCCCTAGTATGCCTCTACTTGACTGCTCATTAATCAAAGATGGTTAAGTTTCCTGACCATAGACATGTGTTGTCATTTGATGAATGGGATCACATCATTAGGAGAATGATGTGATGGACAAGACCCATCTGTTAGCTTTGCATAATGATCGTTAAGTTTTATTGCTATTGCTTTCTTCATGACTTATACATATTACTCTGACTATGAGATTATGCAACTCCCGAATACCGGAGGAATACTTTGTGTGCTATCAAACGTCACAGCGTAACTGGGTGATTATAAAGATGCTCTATAGGTGTCTCCGAAGGTGTTTGTTGGGTTGGCATAGATCGAGATTAGGATTTGTCACTATGTGTATCGGAGAGGTATCTCTGGGCCCTCTCGGTAATGCACATCACTATAAGCCTTGCAAGCAATGTGACTAATGAGTTAGTTGCGGGATGATGCATTATGGAACGAGTAAAGGGACTTGTCGGTAACGAGATTGAACTAGGTGTGAGGATACCGACGATCGAATCTCGGGCAAGTAACATACCGATGACAAAAGGAATGACATATGTTGTTATGGGGTTTGACCGATAAAGATCTTCATAGAATATGTAGGAACCAATATGAGCATCCAGGTTCCGCTATTGGTTATTGGCCGGAGATGTGTCTCGGTCATGTCTACATAGTTCTCGAACCCGTAGGGTCCGCACGCTTAACGTTCGATGACAATTTGTATTATGAGTTATGTGTTTTGGTGACCGAAGTTTGTTCGGAGTCCCGGATGAGATCACGGACATGATGGAGAGTCTCGAAATGGTTGATAGGTAAAGATTCATATATAGGACGATAGTATTCGGACACCGAAAGTGTTCAGGCGTGCACTGCACGTCGGGTCACCGGAAGGGGTTCCGCACTTCAAGCAAAGATATGGGTCTTATTGGGCCAAGGGCGGGGCAGACCAACCCCTAGTGGGCTGGTGCGCCCCATATATGCCAAATAGGAGGAGAAGGAAGGAGAGGAGAGAGAAAGGAAAGGGAGGATTGGCCTCCCTTCCCTCTCTCTCCCCCCCTCTTTCCTTCCCTCCAACACTTTTGGAAGGGGAGGCCGATTGACAAGGCCCCAAGTAGGATTCTCCTACTTGGGCGCCGCCTTCTGCTCCCTCCCTCCCACCTATATATACGTGGGGAGGCGCCTAGAAGACACACCAATAACTATTAGCCGTGTCGGCGCCCCTCCATAGTTTACGCCCGGTCATATTCACGTAGTGCTTAGGCGAAGCCCTGCGGATCACTTCACCATCACCGTCACCACGCCGTCGGTCGACGGAACTCTCCCTCGACACTTTGCTGGATCAAGAGTTCGAGGGACGTCACCGAGCTGAACGTGTGCAGATCGCGGAGGTGCCGTGCGTTTGGTACTTGGATCGGTTGGATCGCGAAGACGTTCGACTACATCAACTCCGTTACTAAACGCTTCCGCTTTCGGTCTACGAGGGTACGTGGACACACTCTCTCCGCTCGTTGCTATGCTTCTCCTAGATAGATCTTGCGTGATCGTAGGATTTTTTTTTAAAATACTACGTTCCCCAACACTCTGGACTCCAAGTCAACAAGGCAAAGACGGCTGTCCTACCGATCCGTTGCTCGCAGGAAGAGGTGACACTGGTGTGCGACACACTTGGCTGCTCTAACGCTACCTTGCCCTGCAAATACTTGGGTCCTCCACTCTCCATCCGGAAACTAACGACAGCGCAATTCCAAGGGCTTGTGGGCCAGCTCGCAATGCGGTTGCCCCATTGGAAGGCGACAACCCTCCCAAAGAGCAACCAGGCACTGCTAGTGCAATCCGTCCTCTCCGCGATTCCGATACACTCGATGCTTGCCCTGGACCTCCCACCGAAGACATTGGCCGCCATGATCAAGATATGCAGCGGCTTCCTGTGGGCTGGGCAAGGCAGATGTCGGCGGGGGCGCATGCGCAGTGGCTTGGGACAAGGTGTGCTCTCCCAAGTGGGCCGGTGGCCTTGGCATTTCGGACATGCAGTGGATGAATGTGGCCCTCCGAGCCAAGTGGCTATGGCTGCAGCGGACCGACCAACATAGGCCTTGGTCCGAGTTCTCCTTCTCCGTCCCGAAGGAATCGAGGCAATTGTTTCAAGCGGCCACTCGAGCGGTCGCCGGTGATGGACGAGGCACGCTCTTCTAGGAGGATAGGTGGCTTAATGGATACCGGTTGCAGGAGCTCGTGCCACGGCCATATGGACGCGTTCCGGCGCGAGTGCGGAAGGTGAGGACGGTGTTCGAGGCCATCAGTGAGGGGAGATGGGCCATGGATGTCGGGCCATCGCTGAGCGTGGAGGAAGCTGCAGAATACATGCACTTATGGCCCACGATCGCAGTGGTTCAGCTTGACGATCAGCACGCCCACCGCATCACCTGGTCCTGGGAGAAGGACGGTGCCTTCTCGGCCAAGTCAGCTTACACGGCCAGGTTTGCTGCCCGGGAGCTGTCACCCACCGCAATATTCACGTGGCGCTCCCGGACGCCGCTCCGGTGCCGCTTCTTCGCATGGCTCGCGATCATTAACCGTTTTAGGACGTCGGACCGGTTAGCGCGGAGAGGGCTACCGCACCAGGACGCTTGTCCTTTATGCGATCAGCAAGACGAAACGATTAGCCACCTGCTCATGGAGTGCGTTCTCGCGAGGGAGGTTTGGGCCAAGGTGTTCACGGCCATGGGCGCTCCACACTGTGCCCCGCGTGTTGGTGATCCCCCGCCGGATTGGTGTGCCCGACAGGAGACCCATGGGCGGCGAGCGAGGACGACGCGGACCCTGTGCCTTCTCGTCATGTGGGAGCTTTGGAAGCATCCGAATGCCATCATCTTCGACGGAGCGACGGTTAGCCTTCAGCAAGTCATGCACCGGATTGCTAGGGAGAGCAAAGTATGGAAGCAGGCGGGTTTGCTAAGAGTAGAGTTAGACGCGTTCTTTGTAGCGGCACTCGAGTGGGCTCGCTGCAAGTAGTTCGGTTTCGGCCTTAGGAGGTGGACGGCACCGTAGCGCCTTGTAAGCTCTCTTGTATCAAAACTGCGGAGAGTTCTCTCCCCCCTTCTTCTTTAATATAAGATACGCACACTCGTGCGTATTCGAGGAAAAAAAAAGACAAGTCTTTTTTTATGGAGTCTCTCTCCCCCATCTCTGCAATTATCCCATATGGCACACCTAAGGTAGCCATCATTGTACATGCCCTAATACTCTATGATACTTGCTTTCCTAAAGCTGCAGCGCCTGGTTCTCGTAGAATAGGGTTCACGCCATGATACCCGTGTGAGGTGGTTCCAAATCATGATGTTATCATTGGAGAGAATGTATACCTCGTGTAATCATATAAATTTTCATGTTTCTTCTCATACATGCATGGTTCAGTAGTAAGGAAACACAGGCGGCGCACTAGGGAGAGAGGAAAGCTAGCATGCATCGAACATCGCAATTCCCTCCCCTTCTGGTACGAAATTCGCACTAGTGGTACGAAATTCATAGACGCGCGGTGGCATACGAGAAAAAGAAAAGGAGAAGAATTTTCTGGCATGCAAGACTGACCCCTAGACGACGAGCGGTGGCACACGAGAACATGCTCAGCTCGGAGACAAGCGTTACGTACGTGCAGAGGAAAAGCGAAGGCACGAGCTAGTGGAGATTCAGCAAGGCCATGTCACCTCGCAGCTAATCAGGGGGGCCGGGAGCACGATGCATCGTGCATGCATGCGCACACCGATGCTCCTGTGTACGTAGTGTAGTGTATGCATGTCGACTCGATCGATCGCCGTGCTGCATGCCTGGCATGCGGATTGCTAGCAGGGATTCCCTGCCCTCGTCTCGGTAATCACGCACATTGCATTGTACTCCCTCCGTTCGGAAATACTTGTTTCGAAAATGGATGTATCTAGATGTATTTTAGTTTTAAATACATCCATTTTTATTCATTTCTTCGATAAGTATTTCCGGACGGAGGGAGTATCTACGTGTAAATTACAAGAATGATTGATTCTGCCCGTAGCCGTCTACGAGTCTACGGTATACCTCTGCATCGCCGTCAAGTAGCCAGACCGAGAGACGAGAGACAGATCATTGTACGTAGGGTCGCACCAAACCATGAAACCAACCCCCACCTGCTTGGGCCAGGGCAGAGGAAAGCTTCAACGGCTAGTGGTCAAGACCAAGACGGCCAGAGCTCCCGCAACCGGCACTAGTGGTGGCAAAGCGTGGTCGCGCAGCAGCTCGCGTGTGCTCGTCGACCGTGTACGAGGCAGGCAGGCAGGCAGCCCGCGGCCTCTTCGATCAGAATGATGGCCGCTTTAGGACGACGGAGAGGAGTCCAAAAGACGCAGCCGCTTTTGCAGCCAAAGGCCCCCGTTTCGGAATATGTATGCGTACTTCATGTCCAGCTCGCTGCGTGCCTACTACAGAGCTCTTTTTATTCTTTCTTGGCCGTCATTTCCCTTTCTTTTTCAGTTTCGTGTTGGCGTGCATTCGTGAGACTGAGACCGGAGCTCTCTTTTTTCTCCTGCTCTTCCTTCGGTTGGGAGATGATCTCCAAGTGTGTGTGATAGTCTCTCTCCATAAAGCATCTCAACCTCTTCAAGAGCAATGCGATCGACGTATACGTATGGCCGGCGACGCCATGGAAAAGGTATTGTAAATGGCCCCGATGCCCCCAAAGTTCAAAGCTATTTCTTCCTGATAAAAAAATACAATCATTGGGCACTCAACACTCGATCTGTGCCCCCGGCCAATGGCTCCTCGACACGGCGGGCGTGCGCTGCCGGGCCGTCCCGCGACACACGAGCGGCGCGTGCGGCCGCCGGGCCCCGCCCACGAGGGAACCCGCACGCGCGCGGAGGCGGAGCCACGGAGGCCTTTTCTTCCTCTCCTTTCCGATTTTGGTAGGCGCGCGCGTGCACGCCATGTGTTGCCATGTCCACTCCCATTCCTCGTTCCACCTTTGCCCATGGGCGGAGCCAGGGGTAAATTCCCATTCCTCGATCCTCCAGACTCCACTCCACCAGATCCATCTGCCGCTCCAAGTAAATTCCTCTTCTGATTTAGAATGAGTCCAAACCTTCTTTATGAAATCAAGAATGATTCATTATATTCCTTGATGAAATTTAGAGCGAATTTTTTCGTTCAGGCCATTGCCACTGATGGTTACTATTTCTGTTCATGCCAGTGCCGCTAGCTTGCTGCACATTTGTTGTCCTATCTGCAATAAATTTATATTGTACTATTGCAACTTTCTTTTACAAATGAATACCCAGCAACCAATTCCTAGATCAGCCAGTGCCTTTGGCTCGTCAAAATTCAAACCCCTCGCTGGGGACCAATGTTTTGAGTCCCAGATTAATAAAATCTGGTGGGGCACCAAAATTTTCCGTTACCGCGGTACCGACAAATACCGAGCGGTTACCCAATGAAATTTTTAAATGAATTTTGAATCGAATAAAATTCATCCAAATTTCAGTTAAATCATTTAAATTGAAAAATTCGGGATACTTTGCCCGGTAAGTCGATTTTTTGTGGGGCACCGAGATATGCAGTTACCGCCCGGTAATCGAATGTCTCGAGTGGTAACCAAAACCCTGAGGGGCACCAGCTGCGTACCGCGGTTCATGGATCGAATCCGGAGGAGAAAGTCGCTATTCACATGTCATAAAAATTACACAACTAGTTTTACATACGCACTCACTTTTCGCCGATCAAAAATTTAAGGCCCAGGTTATGAACGTCATGTAAATGGAGACGGAGAAAGTATATTCAATATTGATGACCCTTCAGAACTGAACCACAACAAATCTCGTGTAGCTAAGAGCAACTCTAGCAGACCCCGCAAAAAACCCCGACCTGCAAAATAACCGTCAAAATGCGGGTTGGCACGGAAAATCTCGTCCGAACAGACCTCGCAAACGCGGCCGGCCCACAAAACATTTGAGGGGCGCGGCAAAAACTTGACCCCAACCCGCGAATATGCGGGTGATGGAGTCCTGGATTAAGGGGTCCTCGGGCGTCCGACCTGTTGGACATGGGCCGGACTGATGGGTCGTGAAGATACAAGACAGAAGACTCTTTCCCGTGTCCGGATGGGACTCTCCTTGGCGTGGATGGCAAGCCTGGCGTTCGGATATGAAGATTCTTTTCTCTATAACCGACTTTGTACAACCCTAGTCCCCTTCAATGTCTATATAAACCGGAGGGTTTAGTCCGTAGAGGAAATCATAATCATACAGGCTAGACTTCTAGGGTTTTAGCCATTACGATCTCGTGGTAGATCAACTCTTGTAATACTCATATTCATCAAGATCAATCAAGCAGGAAGTAGGGTATTACCTCCATAGAGAGGGCCCGAACTTGGGTAAAGATCGTGTCCCATGTCTCCTATTACCCCCGACCCTAGACGCACAGTTCGGGACCCCCTACCCGAGATCCACCGGTTTTGACACCGACATTGGTGCTTTCATTGAGAGTTCGGCTGTATCGTCACCAGAAGGTTTGATGGCTCCATCAATCATCTACAACAATGCTGCCCTGGGGGAGGTTTTCCTTCCCGGCCAGATCTTTGTGTTCGGCGGCTTTGCACTGCGGGCCAACTCGCTTGGCCATCTAGAGCCGATCGACGACTACGCCCCAGGTCACCAGATTAGTTTTGGAAATCTGGACTATGTCGCTGATATTCGAGGAGACTTGATCTTCCAAGCATTCGCGCCCCCAACCTCCGCTCTGGCCTTAGATCCGAAGCGTATCACCAGGTCCGAAGACGGGCTCCCTGAGCTCGCCGGACTGTCTGCGGCCACTAGGCCCATTGTGGGAGAGCCGGGGGAAGAAGTTTCGCTGGCAACCATCATGAAGCCGAACCCTTCTCCGACACGGCTCCAATCCTCCTGAGTCAAGATCGTGAGTTCGCCAAGGAGTCTCCCTCTCGCCAGTACTCCACGGGCTCTCTTCTCTCAGGCCAAACCTTGCCTTTAAGCAAGGCTCTGGACTTAATGCGGTCCCTTGTCATTACGGAGGAGCAACGTCCGAACTATGCCCAGACAGGACTAGGGGCTAAGAGCAGGGAATTTTAAGTCCCACCCACTATCGTGGTTCTAAGTCTGACAGTAGAATGGGGGGTAGGAATGGAGAGGCAAGATCCTAGCTATGGAGTAGTTGTATACGCAAGAGATTTACGAGTTCAGGCCCTTCTCGAAGGAAGTAACAGCCCTATGTCTCGGAGCCCTGAGGCGGTCGACTCGATTATTTGCATATGTGTTACAGGGGTGCGAACCCTTCTACCTGTGGAGGGGGGTGGCTTATATAGAGTGCGCCAGACCCCAGCCAGCCCACGAAAGTGAGGGTTTAAGGTACGTTAAGGCTAGGCGCATCGGTAGCGCCTACATAAAGTGTCATTAAGGTCATAAAGACTATTTAACTACGCACCATTTGGACACCGAGTGGCTCTTGGACTCTTGGTGGTCGAGTGGGTCTTCATAGTCGAAAGTGTCTTTGAATCATCACGAGGGAGTCTACCAAGTCAACTGGAAGGCGCTTCTCTTGTGAATGTCCTTGTGGAAGGTACCTTTGGGCAGGTCTATGACCCTACCCTGTACATGACTTCATCATTAGCCCCGAATGGATCGAGGTTTGAGTGAGGAAGGAGTTGATAATCTTCCGACCTGTTCTTCGTGTTGTGAGTGCGCCTTACTCGATCAACGACCTTTTGGTGATGGCATCAACCTTTCTTTCATCGCCTTTGATCCATTCTTCACATTTGTCGAGTGAACTTTGTGAACTGAAGGTTTCGAGCGACGGATCCGAGGAAATCTGTTATCCGACGAGTCGCTCTGCGGTTAGCGGATTTCACGGATCCGAATTTTGGGAAGCGCCAAGCGGAGAAAACTGCGGCACTTTCGGATGGGATAAGACGATGACGCCGATCCTCGCTACGCTTTTTTCGCCACGTATCGTATGCGCTACTGTTATGGATCGTGACAGATTGCTCGGGCCTACCGTCAGCCACTCGGAAGCGACCCCATATAAGGCGTTGACCGGGCATTTTGAACAAGGCCCTCGATTTCTCCTCTCCGCCCCAAAACTTTCTCGCCACGCTCTCCGTCCGCCCAGCGCCGCAGCTCGGTCCCTTTCGCCAGCCGACCATGGTGAAGGACAAGATCGCCGCTCGAACGGGTGAAGAAGACGGCGGCGAAGGCTAAGGGAGAGCGCCACCGAGGCGGCTCCTCTTCGCGGTCCAAGCTGCCGCAGGCTGGGTCCAAGGAGACCGGATCCGGTCGACCATCACGTAAAAAGATCTCACCGATCCGCCAATGAAGGACTGATCCCCACGGGTCGGCGAGGCTTCCGGCACAGAGTGGCAACCGCAGCTGAAGAGGGTGAGTGCGCCCTCTTGGCCACCCACGAGATAGGGGGTTTTCTCGCCGCCAAATCATTTTTTTCCGGGTTTCGAACTTTTTGGAGCGCAACTCCACCATTTCACCCCAAACTCCATTGTGTATCTGGCTGCTTGTTTCACTCGCGAGAATTTCTTGGGTTGTCGATCGCATTGGGGTCTTTTTCAGCATATATTCACCGTCGCCTTAGACGGTGAAGAAAACGAGCCCAATGACTAAAAAGACCCAAGTAATCCAAATGTGTGGGGACTTGAGTCCAGATGAGGGGAAGAGCGCCTTTCCAGCTATGACTCTCCCCGACTCGATTAGAGGGTGGCATCGACCTGGTTTTATCGCCAAGACCAGCCGACGCCGGCAGCCGACCGGGCTCCCTCCTTTCTCCATGAGTCGAGTGAACAAGCCGCCTTCCCCCAAGGTGTTGCAGAGGAAAAGGCCCAAGTGAAGCTTCCGATGGGAGCGTAGTCTAGCTTATTCGCGAAGGGTGACCGCATGGATCTCCGGAGGTTTTTCTCCGACGGCGATCCAGCCACTCCAATGCCGAGGTCATCCGATGTGGATGTACTCTGCACGGATGATACCACTCGGGTCCATCCGGAGGAGGTTGACGACGCCATACCGAGAAGTGGATGACTGCCATCACAGAAATAAAGACAACCTCGCGAGCTAGGAGGATTCCACCACTCGACCGAGTTACCAACCATACAAGGTATCATTATTTATCTTCGATCGTGATTCTCGCTGCATTCATTCTGCTTTTGATGTCAATTTCGCCGACCGATCGTCACCTTGTTTTGTTGCCTTCTAGGTCACCACAGAAATGTACTCGATGCCCAACGGGGCGCAGGAAGCAGCCGAAGAAGAAGAAGGAAGTGGAGGTGAGAGTCCGGAGGAATGGGAGTCCAACGGCGAAGAGGATGAGGAGGATGATGACTCTGATGATGAGGAGGAGGAGGAAGAGGAGGAAGACGTCGACCCTCCTCGCTCGGAAGGAAGGTCCAAGTCGACGCACGACCCGGTGGCCGGGCGCGGTAAAGCTGTTGTGTCCACCGGTCAGTCGACGAAGCGACCTAGGACAACTTCTCCCGCGCCAACTGAGAAGCCGCCGAAGCAACGTCGTCGAAGCCAGCGAATGCCCTGCCCAAGATGCGAATGGTCATCCCCACCATCTCCGGGTAACCAACAGAACCTTGTATTTCCTTTTTCAACATGAGTGAATTTTTAGTCGACTTGATGACTGATCAGCCGACTAATGAAATCTCTGGTGCCGCTACCCCGAGACTTCAGCCAAGCACGATGACCAGGAAATGGAGGATGCGCCACTTCCAATCTTGGTAAGATCTCGAGATTTCACTTTTAGCCGATCGGAGCTTTTTAGTCGATTGGGCTTCCATGTTTATTTCTCGACCTCTCTTGCAGTTCCGCCACGTCATTGATCTTCCGATGATGACGAGGAAGCGCCATTGAGTAAGAGGAGGAACAAGAAAGTGCCTGCTGGCAAGGCTGCTCAAGTCGCGGCGACTCCTGAGACGTTGATTTCCGAGGGAGGCAATCCCACTCGGACTTCTGTATCTTTTGCTGTACCACTGACGAGTGCCCGACCCACTTCGCCGACTGCTGATCCACCGTCTCTCTTTGCCACACACCACGTCCCGGAAGACCAAGTAAGTGATACTAAGGAGGCCATACGCCAGGCAGGGATCATGATGGAGCAGGTGAAAGCGGCGCGAGAGGCAAGTCAGCGCCTATGACGCCAGCTCAGCTCTCCGAGTAATGTCCAAGTAAGTCATCGTCGCTTGCTTTGTTAGGATATACTATCCAAACGCTTTCTTCCGGAGATTTATATCTCGTACACCCACCGGGTGTGTGTGTCGTTGAACTTTTGTGGGGGCACATCGAGTGCACCCACCGGGTGTAGTCCCCGAGACCATGGTCGATTGCGTGCGATCGGCTATGGTCTTTATGTCGTGATCTTCTTCACCGACTTGGACGGACCAAGTTGAATGGAATCAGAAACCGTGGGGCACGCTAAGTGCACCCACCGGTGTAGTCCCGAGACTATGGTCGATTGCGTGCGATTGACTATAGTCTAAAGAACTGTTTTTTTATCGCGGTGATCACGACGATTAGCCATGTTTTTAGAATCATAGCCTTTTTGCCTCCTTTGGTCGATCGATCGAACCAAATTGGTAAACCAGTGTGGGGGCATCGCTGAGTGCACCCACGGGTGTAATCCCGAGACTATCGTCGAATGTTTTATTCGACCGTAGTCTTAGAAATGCTACTATTTTTCCTTAGTCACTCGGAAGTGATCTATTTTTGATGTCTTTTGTTGGTTGACTCTTCAGAGAAATCTTGCGAGCTTGTGGCTCGCTACACCGAAGTTAGAGAAAAAGCAGATTCAGCTCAACCTCGATTTGAAGCTTGCTCAGAGAATTTGCGTAGGCACAGGATGAAGCAAAAGGTATGGCTGGTGAGAATTTTTGACGATCGCCTCTGCTTTTTCCGCTCATTCTCAACTTTGTTCTCATTGTTGCTTTGCAGATAAACTGGAAGAAACTTTGAAGAAGAAGGACCTTGACCTTGCAGAGGTACGTATAGGCGGCTTTGGAGAAAACAAAGTCATAAGAGAAGCTTGCCCCAATCGACAAACTTGAAGATGAAAATGCCAAGTCTGAAAGCCTCTCTTGACGCTGCTAACAAGGAAGTCGGTCGATCAAGAACGACAAGAATATTCTGTCTCGACAAGGTTGGCCAATTTGGCGGGTGTTTAAATGACACGAGATTTATCTTGGAGGGTTCGCCAAGAAGGTGTTTCTCATGCTTGAAGGTAATCTCTTTATCCAACTGCCTTGCTCTCACCGGCTCATCATATGATCTTCATTTTGATTCTGAGTTGTGTTTTCAGAATTTCGCCAAAACTTTGAAGAAGAAACCGGTGAGTGGAAACCAGTTTGGACCCCATCAACTCTCCCGTGAAGGACGGTTGCTATGAATGTGCTCCGATCGAGTCTCGTGTTGCTAGCGCAGTGGATTATCTTGCTCGACCGAAAGTTGCGTTGTCGCGGATCGACTCGACTCTCTCGCCGTAATGACTCTCCGTAATGATCTTGAATTTGATGACTCGATCGAATGAGATTCCAAGTCGAGTGCAAGAATGGAAGAAGTCGCTGCGCTGTGTGGTGCTTGATGTTGCTTTATCTCCGGTTCGTGTCCACCGCAAAGAAGCGCAAGAGGGCAAGCTGGTGTCTCTCAAGGTTGCCAATACCGGAAGCACGACTTCAGATCTTTCATGGAGACTTTCATCGCTGCTGCTACCCGTATTGCCGACGGAATCGACCTCGACCAGTTTGTTGCACCTTCCATTCCTCCACGGAGGAGTAAAAACTTCTAAGTCCCACTTTAAATTTGCCTCGGAATGCCGAGTGGTTTCAGAATCGATAAACTTTAACAGGCTTAACGCCTGAGCACCTTTGGATCCGTAGGACGTTTATCCGAACTTGATTTTTCTTTTAACATGCTTTGCTTGCCTTCGAGAGAACTTTATTCTTCATTTCGGAAGATATTCCGTTGAAATTCCAATCGACTTGAGCTTCATCTATTCTGCAGGTAGAGATGGAACACAGACTGCGACTGACCTTGTCGTCTTTTCAGATTGGAACGGACCACACGTTGTACTTGTGGCGAAGCTCCGAAGGAGGAGGTAGCAGTCGACCTGCACCTCGTCATCCTTGCGGATTGGGATGGACCGCACGTTGTACTTGTGGCGAAGCTCCGAAGGAGGAGGCAGCAGTCGACCTGCACCTCGTCATCCTTGCGGATTGGGATGAATTCCTTACTTAGGCGAGCACTGAGCTGCAGCTAAGCCCCCGAGTGGGAGGTTTGCTCTCCACTCGGTAGGATTTTTATTACTTAGGCGAGCACTGGGTTGCAGCTAAGCCCCCGAGTGAGAGGTTTGCTCTCCACTCAGAAGGATTTCTATTACTTAGGCGAGCACTGGGCAGCAGCTAAGCCTCCGAGCGGGAGGTTTGCTCTCCACTCGGTAGGATTTCTATTACTTAGGCGAGCACTGGGCTGCAGCTAAGCCTCCGAGTGGGAGGTTTGATCTCCACTCGGTAGGATTTCTATTACTTAGGCGAGCACTGAGCTGCAGCTAAGCCTTCGAGTGGGAGGTTTGCTCTCCACTCGGTAGGATTTCTATTACTTAGGCGAGCACTGGGCTGCAGCTAAGCCTCCGAGTGGGAGGTTTGCTCTCCACTCGGTAGGATTTCTATTACTTAGGCGAGCACTGAGCTGCAGCTAAGCCTCCGAGTGGGAGGTTTGCTCTCCACTCGGTAGGATTTCTATTACTTTGGATGTTCGAGGCGAATCCTTGGGCTGTTATAAGCCCCCGAGCGGGAGGCTGGCTCACCACTCGGCAGGGTTTGAATACTTAGGCGAGTACTTGGACTGCAACTAAGCCTCCGAGTGGGAGGCTGGCTCGCCACTCGGTAGGATTTTGAATACTTAGGCGAGTACTTGGACTGCAGCTAAGCCTCCGAGTGGGAGGCTGGCTTGCCACTCGGTAGGATTTTGAATACTTAGGCGAGTACTTGGACTGCAGCTAAGCCTCCGAGTGGGAGGCTGGCTCGCCACTCGGTAGGATTTTGAATACTTAGGCGGCGGATTCAGCTAAGCCCCGAGTGAGAGACCTGGCTCGCACTCTGAAAGGATTTTTTACAAACTTAGGCTAATCGGATTCGCAGCTAAGCCACCCACTGGGGAAATTCCAACAAAAAGCAATGTCAATCATGGGAAAATTATAACATTCTTGTCTTAGATAAACAAACTACAAAAGTACTTTTATTACATCTCAACGAATGAGTTTTAAGTGTAAAAGGCGGAGCAGCTCCGCGTCCAAGCTCGAGGCTCGCCGATCCTGGCGATCAACGTTGTAGAGATGATATGCTCTGTTGTGGAGGACTCTTGTGACGATGAAGGACCTTCCCAAGTGGGAGCAAGCTTGTGTGGTTTCTGTTGATCCACTCGGAGGACCAAATCTCCCTCTTGGAAGGCTCGACTCTTCACATTTCTGGCATGGAATCGACTCAAGTCTTGCTGATAGATAGTCGAGCGGATCAAGGCCATCTCTCTTTCCTCTTCCAAGAGGTCGACAGCATCTTGTCGGGCTTGTTCTGCTTCCTCTTCAGAGTAGCTCGACTCGAGGCGCATTGTGAAGCAGGTCACTCGGCAGAACCGCTTCAGCTCCATAAACCAGGAAGAATGGAGTTCTCCCGATCGACCGATTAGGAGTGGTCCTCAATCCCCAGAGAACTGATGGAAGTTTGTCGACCCAAGCTCCCGCTGCGTGTTTGAGATCACGATCGGCCGAGGTTTCAGCCCTTTGAGAATGAGGCCGTTTGCACGCTCGCTTGTCCATTCGACCGAGGATGAGCCATCAAGCATAGTCGATTCGCGTGCCTTGAGAGGCGCAGAAGGCTTTGAACTTGTCATTATCGAAGTTTGACCCATTGTCGATGATGATGCTATGCGGAACTCCATATCTGAATATCAACTCTCGATGAAGCCGATAGCAAAGGCATGCATCGAGGTTCTTGATGGGCTTGGCTTCGATCCACTTGGTGAACTTGTCGACTGCTACTAGCAAATGAGTGAAGCCGCTTCTGCCAGTCCTCAACGGTCCAATCATGTCCAATCCCCAAACAGCGAAGGGCCAAATGAGTGGAATGGTCTTCAAGGCTGAGGCTGGCTTGTGCGACATGTTGGAATAGAACTGACATCCTTCACACTTGTCGACTATTTCTTTTGCCATTTCATTTGCTTTGCCAAGTAAAATCCCGCTCGGTATGCTTTAGCCACAATGGTCCGAGAGGACGATGATGGCCACAGTCCCCGAGTGGATATCCTCAAGAATTATCTCGACCTTCTTACGGCGTGATGCACTTCGGCCGACTCGATCGCGCTTTCTCGCATAATTGTCCCTTGATTCTGTAAAGGCCTTGGATCGTTGGACGATCCGTCGAGCCTCTTCTTCGTTCTCGGGAGCTCTTTCCTAAGGATATATGCGATGTACGGCATCGTCGATCGGGAGTGATGACCACAACTTCCATAATTAGGTCGACCACGGTTGGGACCTCAACTTCGGTCGGATCATTGGCACTCTTTTGCTGCGGGCTTCTTACGTGAAAGGATCCTCCTGCACCGATGGAGCATGAATGTGTTCTAAAATACATCACTGGGAATGGCTTCCTCTTGGACCCTATCTTCGCCAAATCATTCGCAGCTTGATTTTTCGATCGGGGTATATGATGAAGCTCTAACCCCTCGAATTTCTTCTCCGGCTTTCTCATCAGATTACAATAACCTGTCATAGCCGGGCTTCGACATCCCACTCCTTCATCACTTGATTAACAACAGATCTGAGTCGCCATAAACCATAAGGCGACGGACGCCGAAAGTGAAATGGCCATGCGCAACCCATACAGAGCGCTTCATATTCGCTTCGTTGTTGGAAGAATCAAAGTGAATCGAGAACATACTTGAGCCTATCTCCTCGGGGAAACCAATACAACTCCCGCACCGTAACCGTTCAGCATCTTGGAACCATCGAAAACATAGTCCGGTGTTCCGAGTGAACTTGGGTCGGAAGTCATTGTTCAGTCCACTCGGCGAGGAAATCTGCTATTGCTTGGGACTTGATGGCTTTTTTGCCTCGAATTTGATATCAAGGGAAGGACTTCAATCGCCCATTTTTCCACTCGACCGCTTGCATCTCTGTTATGAAGAATTTCCGACAAAGGGCGTCACCGACGATCGTAATGGAATGATCGAGAAATAATGAGCAACCTTCTTCGTGGTCATATAGATCCCATAAACAAGCTTCTGATAATGAGGATATCTTTGCTTTGACGGGGTCAGTACTTCAGAAAGATAATAAACTAGGCGTTGAACTTTGAAAGCTTTTCCTTCTTCTTCCGCCGACCGTAAGTACGGCATCGACGACTTGTCCAAAGGGCTGCAATGTAAAGCAGCAAAGGCTCCTTGCTGATTGGAGCAGCAAGCACCGCTGGGTGGAGAGCGGAGCTTTGAGCTCTGCAAACGCTGCATCAGCTTCTAGAGTCCACTCGAACTTGTCCGACTTCTTCATCATCGGTAAAGAGGCAATGCCTTTTCACCGAGGCGAGAGATGAATCGACTTAAAGCGCCAAGCATCCAAGAAGTTTACGGACGACATCGCACACGCAGGCGCTTCATTCGAGTATGGTGCCAACCTTTTCGGGTTAGCATCGATTCCTCGCCGAAACGAAAACCGAGTAACTTTCCACCGGGAACTCCAAATGTACACTTTGATGGATTAAGCTTGATATCATACCTCCGAGATTGGCAAATGTTTCAGCAAGGTCACCAACAGGTCGGAACCCTTGCGTGACTTGACCACTATATCATCCATGTATGCTTCCACATTCCGACCGATTTGAGTGAGCAAACACTTCGAATCATCCTCATGAATGTGGCTCCGCATTCTTAAGACCGAATGGCATGGTGACATAATGAAGCACCCGAACGGAGTGATGAACGCTGTTTTATCTCATCGGGTCCATACAGACGGATCTGATGGTACCCGAATAGGCGCCTAATAAACACAACCTCTCATCCCGCAGCTTGAGTCGACTATTTGGTCGATGCGAGGAAGAGGAAATGATCTTTCGGGCAGGCCCGATTGATATGCTTGAAATCGATGCACATGCGCAACGACTTGTCCTTCTTGGGGACCATGACAACGTTGATGCGAGCCACTCGGAGTGGTAGATCTCGATAAACTCTGCTGCTAAGAGTCGAGCCACCTCCTCGCCAATGGCCTTTCTCTTCGGACGGCGGACCGCCAAGATACTCTTTAACTGGTTTGAATTTTGGGTCTACTCGAGGCGGTGCTCAGCTAGCCCCAGGAACACCCGCATGTCGTGAGCTTCCATGCAAAGATGTCCCAGTTCTCACGGAGGAACTGGATGAGCGCTTCTTCCTATTTTGAGTCGAGTGTTGTTGAGATGTTGGTGGAGCAGCGTTGGGATCGGTCGGGTGAATGTGAACCTGTTTCGCCTCGCCAATGACCGAATGTCGACCAGAAGGGCTTCTTAGCTCGCAACAAATCACTCGGATCTGCAGTTTTCGATACTCTTGTAGCTCTACCATCGCTAATCGAGCATCGGCGATCTTAGAGCCTTTCCGAAGCACTCTTCCGCCTTCTTCCGATTGCTCGTGGCGGTGATCACGCCCTTGGGACCAGGCATCTTCGCTTAAGATACACGTAACATGGTCGGGCCATGAAACGCGCATAAGCTGGTCTCCCTAGAATAGCGTGATAAGCGCTCGAAATCCACGACCTCAAAGGTCAACTTTTCTTTCCGGAAATGCTTTGAATCACCAAAACTACGCTAAGAGCAATTTGGCCGAGTGACTCAGCCTTCTTTCCGTGAATGACCGTGGAAGCTCATGTTATCGGTATCGAGTCCGACATCGGAATGCCCATCCCTTTCAACGCCTCCACGATAATATATTCAGCACCACTACCACCATCCATCGGGACTTTGGTCACCGAGTGCCTTCGACAACCGGATCGACCACCAATGCTTGCCTCCCGTGGGTGGCAATGTGCGCCGTGATCGACCGGTCGAATGTGATGGCAGTCTGGGACCATTTCAGATAATCGGGAGTCGTCGGAGCAACCAAGTTTACTTCCCGATTGATAACCTTCAATCGACTTTTGCTTTCGACGTCAGCAAAAATCATTAGGGTGGAGTTGACCTAGGGATATCCACCATCACTGTCATCTTTATCCTCAACTTTGTCTGTCTCCTTGTCCTTATCCTTGGGTTGTTTCCCTTGGAACTGCTGAATCAAGAGCCGACACTGTCGAGTGGTATGTTTCGGGTAAATGAGTTTACCTCTTCATCTTTCTTTGTATGAATATGACATGGTAAATCTAACACGCCGCTCCCATCCTGGTCTTTCACCTTCTTAGGGTTCCAAGGACCCTTGGGTTTCCTTGAACTTTCTCGGTTCACCGCCAAGGCCTCTCCGGAGCCGCTGGCTCGGCTTTTATGCTTCGCTCCGATCGAATTTCTCCCACGACCTCATTGGCGGCAGATTTATATTTACCATTCAAGCCAATCCTCTTCTTCACCATTTGCATATTTGGTGGCAATCTCCATCATCCGCCAGTGGTCATATCTCCGGTTCGACCAAATTTCAAACTCAATTCTCTATTCTTGACACCTTCCTTGAAGGCACAGATCGCTGGTGATCGATACATTCTCCTTTGTGTGGTGCAAAGTGATCCACCTCTGGATATAATCTCTCAAGGTTTCACTCGACTTTTGCACGCACGATCGCAACTCTGTCAAACCCGCTGGTCGCTTGCAAGTTCCTTCAAATGTCCGACAAACACTCGGGCAAGATCTTCCCAAGTGTAAATACTGCTGGTGCTAATCGCAACCACGCTCGGCTGAACCCTCCAACATAAGAGGTAAATGCTTCAAGGCTACCTCATCGCTGCCACCGCCAATCTGAACCGCCACTCGGTAATCTTCAAGTTGTGTGTCGCTTGGATTCTCCAAAGGAACTTGTCGACTCCGGCCGCCAACCTGAAATTGGGGGAATCACCGCAGCCTCGATGGCTCGCTGAAACACTCGTCCCGAGACATGGACTCTACTACTGGAAGGAACATCTCTATCATGACCGTCTCGGTGAGCTCGCTCGCCGACCAAACCTTGAACGATAATGGATCTCGATCAAAGCCCGGCTCCTCGGGTCGACCGAACTCTTCGCCCAAAGACTGCTTTTGGCGCTGTCATCCCGCCGCCGAGGAGCGATGATCCACCCCTTGGGGAGGGTGGGCACTCAACATCGATCGCTGCGATCGAATCGGTGCTCATACTCGCTCATGCCCTTGTATTGATCGTCACGCCGCCTCCACGTTCCTCACGCCCGGAGCGATCCTCGACTATGGGCCGATGGAATGAATTCGCAGCGACGGATCGGTTGTGAACCCTGTTCGCGATCGACACAACCGAGTTTTGATCTCTCAGAGTCCGGAGCAAATCCTCGATTTGTTGCAAACCTCTACCTGCCTCCGATCGAAGGCTGAATTGATTCCGCTATACGGTGGCAGCTGCTAAATTCTGAATCGGAGTTCGATATACCTGAGTTGGTGGTTGAAAGAGTCAAGCGCCGATTGGATTCTCGAACCCTCTGTCACAGACGCTCGCCCGAAGACTCGCTGAAGATTCTCCGGTCGAGTGCGCCAGCCAGTTGGCTGCGTGCATCCTCCAAGGCGCGAGCCTCGGGGTTTCTCCAACGATAGGAGTGTGAAGTGCATCCATTGTCCGACGACAAAGTTCTTCCTCCGAGCGGGTGAGGGGCTCGGGCAAGTACTTTTCATGGGCTTGCGCGGATCACCTCCACCGCCACCTTCGTTGGTGCGGGTGAATCCAGGGGACCGCGGGTCCATCGACCATCGTAACCTCTCGCCGCCGGTCATCGCTATCGCATTCGGACGCTGTTCACGGAGCCGGTCGACAGTCGAACAGCCGTAGAGAGATTCGTCGGGCTCGATTGCCGTGACTTGGGGATGGCCGGTGGTGGGCCATCGCATGCCTCACCCACCGCCTGAAGCCTCGATCACCGTAACGCTTGCGCGGTGGGAGATCGGGAGTGAAGACGGCGCAGAGCCGACCCATACTGGTCGACGGTTGCCGCAGGAGGACGCCAGCGGACACATGCGCGAAAATGCGTCGCCCAGCGGATGGGGAGCGCGCCCACGCCGAGTGGAGCCTCCCGGCCAAGCGGAGTCGTCGGCGACAAACGTGAGCGCACCGAGACGGATCTCGTGGCCGTCGACCAGAACTCCACATGAAACCATGATGCCGGAGATCGAGAGAATCCCAACTTCTCCAACAATTCGCTAGAACACCTGCCCCACGGTGGGCGCCAACTGTCGTGGTTCTAAGTCTGACAGTAGAATGGGGGGTAGGAATGGAGAGGCAAGATCCTAGCTATGGAGTAGTTGTATACGCAAGAGATTTACGAGTTCAGGCCCTTCTCGGAGGAAGTAACATACCTACTTCTCGGAGCCCTGAGGCGGTCGACTGGATTATTTATGTATGTGTTACAGAGGGTGCGAACCCTTCTACTGTGGAGGGGGTGGCTTATATAGAGTGCGCCAGACCCCAGCCAGCCCACGAAAGTGAGGGTTTAAGGTATGCGTTAAGGCTAGGCGCATGGTAACGCCCTACATAAAGTGTCATTAAGGTCATAAAGACTATTTAACTACAGACTGTTTGGACACCGAGTGGCTCTTGGACTCTTGGTGGTCGAGTGGGTCTTCATAGTCGAGTGTGTTTGAATCTGTCGAGTGGGAGTCTACCAAGTCGACTGGAAGGCTGCTTCTCTTGTGAATGTCCTTGTGGAAGGTACCTTTAGGCAGGTCTATGACCCTACCCCAGGTACATGACTTCATCACCCACCACCCACCTTATAGCCACTGTCGAGGACTTAACCGGCATGCTCGATTACGGCTCTGAAGACATCGACAGTATGGACGACGATGCCGGAGAAGAGGAGGCCCAAAACCCGCTGTTTACCGGACGCTGGACGGCCACTTCTTCGTATGATGTGTACATGTTGGATACACCCAAAGAGAATAGCGGCAACGACAAGGAAGACCCAGTCGAGGATAAACCTCCTGAGATACAACCAAAGCGCCGACGTCAGTGGCGCCGTCGATGTCAGCGGCGCCGCTCTAAGTCACGCCGTTGAAAAGACAGCAATACCGACACAGGAGAAAACAATACTCCAGACGATGCCGAAGAGAATGAAGACCCCGTTGAGCCAAGTTCCGAATAGGACGAACGGGAAGATGGGCGAGTCAGCCCCGATGAACAAGTTGTAAACGAAGACTCGGAGGACAGTAATTATCTTCCGCTCTCCGAGGATGAGGTGAGCCTCAGCAATGAGGATTTCATCGTGCCTGAGGAGCCTCTCGAGCAGGAGCGCTTTAAGCGTCGGCTAATAGCCACTGCAAGGAGCCTAAAAAAGAAGTAGCAGCAGCTTCAAGCTGATCAAGATCTGCTCAATGACAGATGGACTAATGTCCTGGTAGCCGAGGAGTACGGCCTCGAGCGCCCAACCAAAAGTTACCCGAAGCGCAAATTGCTACCTCAATTCGACGACGAGGCATTGGAGCTTGTACCATCAGTGCGTAATGCGGCTGACCGACCACCACGTGGCCGGGACAAAGCGACAACTCAAGCCGAACACCAGCCCGTACTACCTCGCCGTAAAGGCAGAGATAAAACAGCTCGGGGATATACATATGACCTACTGCAGGACCAGGACAGTAGAGCAGGACAGACCAGATCGATCTACGTCGCGACGTGGCCCGATATAGAGGCGCTGCACACCCCCTCTGCTTCACTGATGAAGTAATGGAGCACGAATTCCTAGAAGGGTTTAAACCCGTCAACATCGAATCATATGATGGGACAACAGACCCTGTGTATGGATCGAAGATTTCCTTCTCCATATTCATATGTCCCACAGTGATGATCTTCACGCCATCAAATACCTCCCACTAAAACTCAAGGGACCAGCTCAGCATTGGTTGAACAGCCTGCCCGAAAACTCCATTGGCAGCTGGGAGGACTTGGAAGACGCCTTTCGTGATAACTTCCAACGTACATACGTCCGACCTCCGGATGCCAATGACCTAAGTCACATAGTCCAACATCCCGGAGAGTCGGCCAGGAAATTCTGGACAGGTTCTTAACTAAAAAGAACCAGATCGTCGACTGCCCGGATACCGAAGCCCTAGCAGCCTTTAAACACAGCATCCGCAACGAATGGCTCACCCGACACCTCGGCCAAGAAAAGCCGAAGTCCATGGCAGCCCTCGCGGCACTCATGGCCCGCTTTTGCGCGGGCGAAGATAGTTGGCTAGCCCATAGCAATAACAATGCAAGCGAACCTGGCACCTCTGAAGCCAGAAATAGCAACGCCAAGCCCCGACGCAACAGACACAAGCGTCGAAACAACGATAACAATATTGATGACACGGCGGTCAACGCCGGATTCAGTGGCTCCAAGTCCGGCCAGCGGAAGAAGCCATTCAAAAGGAACAACCCGGGCTCATCCAGCTTGGACCGCATACTCGATCGTCCATGCCAGATACACGTCACCCCCGATAAATCAGCAAATCACACCAACAGAAGCTGTTGGGTTTTTAAACAGGCCGGCAAGATGATACGTCCATTTTGCATCATGCTTTTATATCGATATTTATTGCATTATGGGCTGTTATTTGATACGTCTCCGTCGTATCTACTTTTCCAAACACTTTTGCCCTTGTTTTGGACTCTAACTTGCATGATTTGAATGGAACTAACCCGGACTGACGCTTTTTTCAGCACACTTTCCTTGGTGTTATTTATGTGCAGAAACAAAAGTTCTCGGAATGACCTGAAACTCCACGGAACTTATTTTTGGAAAATATTGAAAATATTGGCAAAAGAATCAAGGCTAGGGGGCCCACCACCTGTCCACGAGGGTGGGGGCGTGCCTGCCCCCCTAGGCGCGCCCCCTTGCCTCGTGAGCCCCCTAGAGCTCCACCGACCAAAACTCCAACTCCATATATTCGTGTTCGGGGAGAAAAAAAAATCAGAGAGAAGGATTCATCGCGTTTTACGATATGAAGCCGCCGCCAAGCCCTAAAACCTCTTGGGAGGGCTGATCTGGAGTCCGTTCAGGGCTCCGGAGAGGGGAATCCGTCGCCATCGTCATCATCAACCATCCTCCATCACCAATTTCATGATGCTCACCGCCGTGCGTGAGTAATTCCATCGTAGGCTTGCTGGACGATGATGGGTTGGATGAGATTTATCATGTAATCGAGTTAGTTTTGTTAGGGTTTGATCCCTAGTATCCACTATGTTCTGAGATTGATGTTGCTATGACTTTGCTATGCTTAATGCTTGTCACCTAGGGCCCGAGTGCCATGATTTCAGATCTGAACCTATTATGTTTTCATGAATATATGTGAGTTCTTGATCCTATCTTGCAAGTCCATGGTCACCTACTATGTGTTATGATCCGGCAACCCCGAAGTGACAATAATCGGGATCACTCCCGGTGATGACCGTAGTTTGAGGAGTTCATGTATTCACTATGTGTTAATGCTTTGGTCCAGTACTCTGTTAAAAGGAGGCCTTAATATCCCTTAGTTTCCGCTAGGACCCCGCTGCCACGGGAGGGTAGGACAAAAAATGTCATGCAAGTTCTTTTCCATAAGCACGTATGACTATATTCGGAATACATGCCTACATTACATTGATGAATTGGAGCTAGTTCTGTGTCACCCTATGTTATGACTGTTACATGATGAACCACATCCGACATAATTCTCCATCACCGATCCAATGCCTACGAGCTTTTCATATATTGTTCTTCGCTTATTTACTTTTCCGTTGCTACTGTTACAATCACTACAAAACCCAAAAATATTACTTTTGCTACCGTTACCGTTACTTCCATATTACTTTGCTACTAAATACTTTGCTGCAGATACTAAGTTATCCAGGTGTGGTTGAATTGACAACTCAACTGCTAATACTTGAGAATATTCTTTGGCTCCCCTTGTGTCGAATCAATAAATTTGGGTTGAACACTCTACCCTCGAAAACTGTTGTGATCCCCTATACTTGTGGGTTATCAAGACTATTTTCAAGGCCGCTGTCGGGAGCATAGCTCTATTCTTTGAGTCACTTGGGATTTATATCTGCTGGTCACTATGAGGAACTTGAAAGACGAGAAAACAAAAACTTATCCCTCAACTACGAGGGGAGGTAAGGAACTGCCATCTAGCTCGCACTTGATTCACCTTCTGCTTTTGAGTAAGCTTGCGACACCTAAACCCGCTTCGCTATTAATTCGATATGTCATGTTATTGATGATGCCACTTCTGCTATGCACGATACTTATGATGAAACTACTTCTATGCTTGATACTACTGTGCCACTTGGTGAATTACTTGATGAACAACTTGCTAGGGCTAGAGAGAATGAAATTATTGAAACTGATAATATTGATGATAGTGAGGATGAAGGCTCTCCTAATAAATATGAATTACCTGTTGTGCCTGAGGGCTATGTTATGGATGAAGAAACTAAAAGAGATTTTCTTGCTTGCAATGATAGAAGTGATCTTAAGAAATTATTATCTAAGCTTAAACAAAAGAATCTGAATGCTAGAATGAAATATGATCCTGCTTATGCTACTTCACCTATCTTTGTTACTAATAAGGATTATGAATTCTCTGTTGATCCTGATATAATTACTTTGGTTGAATCTGATCCTTTTTATGGCTATGAATCTGAAACTGTTGTGGCACATTTTACTAAATTAAATGATATAGCCACCCTGTTCACTAATGATGAGAGAACACGCTACTTTTATACCCTTAAAATATTCCCGTTCTCATTAAAGGGTGATGCTGAGATATGGTTTGATTCTCTTGATCCTAGTTGTGTGCGTAGTCCCCAGGATATGATTTATTACTTCTTTGCTAAATATTTCCCTGCTCATAAGAAACAAGCTGCTTTAAGGGACATATATAATTTTGTGCAAATTGAAGAAGAGAGTCTCCCACAAGCTTGGGGGAGGCTTCTCTAATTACTTAATGCTTTGCCTGATCATCCTCTTAAGAAAAATGAAATACTGGATATCTTTTATAATGGACTAACCGATGCTTCCAGAGATTACCTGGATAGTTGTGATGGTTCTGTTTTCAGGGAAAGAACACCGAATGAAGCTAAAATTCTATTGAATAATATGTTGACAAATGAAAATAATTGGACACTTCCTGAGCCTATTCCTAAACCAACTCAGAAGAAGAGGGGTGTTCTATTTCTCAGTCCTGAAGATATGCAAGAGGCAAAAAAAATCTATGAAAGAAAAAGGTATAAAAGCTGAAGATGTTAAGAATTTACCTCCCATCGAAGAAATGCATGGTCTTAATTTATCGCCTGATGAAGAAATACATGGCTTTAATTCATCACCTATTGAAGAAGCACATGGTCTTGATAACCCAACACAGGTAGTAAAGGTAAATTCTCTCTATAGATATGATAAAGCTGAAAACCCTCCTACTAAGTTTGCTAGCCAATGTTTGGATGAGTTTGATAACTTTATGGTTAAGCAAGAAGAGTTCAATGCTTATTTTGGTAGACAATTAAGATAAATGCTTATATGATTGCACACTTGGGTGATTATATGTCTAGAGTTAAAGGTGAACTTAAACTCATTAGTAAACATGCTTCTATGGTTACCACTCAAGTAGAACAAGTACTTAAAGCTCAAAATGATTTGCTCAATGAATTAAATAGTAAGAGTAATGATTTTGCTGTTAGAGTGGCTACTAGAACTGGTAGAATGACTCAGGAACCTTTGTATCCTGTAGGCCATCCTAAGAGAATTGAGCAGGATTCTCACAGAAATAATATTAATGCACCTAGTCCTTCTAAAAAGAAGAAAAATAAAAATGATAGGACTTTGCATGCTTCTAGTGAACCTATTGCTGAAACACCTGAAAATCCAAATGATATTTCTATTTCTGATGCTGAAACACAATCTGGTGATGAACATGAACCTAATGATAATGTTAATGATGATGTTCATGTTGATGCTCAACCTACTAATGACAATGATATAGAAATTGAACCTGCTGTTGATCTTGATAACCCACAATCAAAGAATCAACGTTATGATAACAGAGACTTTGTTGCTAGGAATCACGGTAAAGAAAGGGAACCATGGGTTCAGAAACCCATGCCTTTTCCTCCGAAACGATCCAAGAAAAAGGATGATGAGGATTTTGAGCGCTTCGCTGAAATGATTAGACCTATCTTTTTACGTATGCGTTTGACTGATATGCTCAAAATGAATCCTTATGCTAAGTATATGAAAGAAATTTTCACTAATAAAAGAAAGATACCGGAAGCTGAAATTTCCACAATGCTTGCTAATTATACCTTTAAGGGTGGAATACCAAAGAAACTAGGAGATCCAGGAGTACCCACTATACCATGCTCCATTAAAAGAAACTATGTTAAAACTGCTTTATGTGATCTTGGAGCCGGTGTTAGTGTTATTGTAGGACCATGAAGTATGTGTAGAGGGGGGGGGGGAGTGATTAGACTACTTGACCAATAAAAACTTAACCTTTTCCCAATTTTATAGTTTGGCAGATTTTAACTATTTTAGGACAAGTCAAGCAAGCAAGCATGCAAAGAGTATATAGGCAGCGGAAATTAAAGCATGCAACTTGCAAGAAAGTAAGGGGAAGGGTTTAGAGGATTCAAATGCAATTGGAGACACGGATGTTTTTGTCGTGGTTCCGATAGGTGGTGCTATCGTACATCCACGTTGATGGAGACTTCAACCCACGAAGGGTAACGGCTGCGCGAGTCCACGGAGGGCTCCACACACGAAGGGTCCACGAAGAAGCAACCTTGTCTATCCCACCATGGCCGTCTCCCACGAAGGACTTGCCTCACTAGCGGTAGATCTTCACGAAGTAGGCGATCTCCTTGCGCTTACAAACTCCTTGGTTCAACTCCACAATCTTGTCGGAGGCTCCCAAGTGACACCTAGCCAATCTAGGAGACACCACTCTCCAAGAAGTAACAAATGGTGTGTTGATGATGAACTCCTTGCTCTTGTGCTTCAAATGATAGTCTCCCCAACACTCAACTCTCTCTCATAGGATTTGGATCTGGTGGAAAGATGATTTGAGTGGAAAGCAACTTGGGAAGGCTAGAGATCAAGATTCATATGGTAGGAATGGAATATATTGGCCTCAACACATGAGTAGGTGGTTCTCTCTCAGAAACGGTAAGTTGGAAGTGTAGGTTCGGTCGATGGCTCTCTCCACGAATGAAGAGGAGGTGGAGGGTATATATAGCCTCCACACACAATCTAACCGTTACACACAATTTACCAAACTCGGTGGGACCGAATAGTTAAACTCGGTCGGACCGATTTAGTAAACCTAGTGACCGTTAGTGATTTTCGGTGGGACTGACATGCATCTCGGTGAGACCGATATGGTTAGGGTTAGGGCATAAAGTAATCTCGATGAGACCGATTACACAAACTCGGTGAGACCGATTTTGGTAATTAGCTAACCAGAGAGTTGGTCAGGTAAACTCGGTGGGACCGATTTGCTCTTTTCGGTGAGACCGAAATGTTACAAAAAGGAAACAGAGAGTTTACATTGCAATCTCGGTGGGACCGATCGCTCACTTGGTTAGACCAAACGTTACGAAGGGAAACAAAGAGATTGCAACCCCATCTCGGTGAGACTGAGATCCCTATCGGTAAGACCGATTTGCTTAGGGTTTGTGGCAGTGGCTATGACTTTTGGAATCGGTGGCGCCGGATAGAAAGAATCGGTGTGACCGATCTTGGCTTTAGGTTTAGGTCATTTGTGGATGTGGGAAAGTAGTTGAGGGTTTTGGAGCATATCACTAAGCACATGAAGCAAAAGGCTCATTAAGCAACACGTCATCCCTTCTTGATAGTATTGGCTTTTCCTATAGACTCAATGTGATCTTGGATCACTAAAATGTAAAATGAAGAGTCTTGAGCTTTTGAGCTTGAGCCAATCCTTTGTCCTTAGTATTTTGAGGGATCCACTTTCATCATCCATGCCATGCCATTCATTGAGCTTTCCTGAAATAATAGTCTTGGAATAGCATTAGCTCAATGAGCTATATGTTGTTATGAATTACCAAAACCACCTAGGGACAGTTGCACTTTCAATCTCCCCCTTTTTGGTAATTGATGACAACATATAGATCAAAGCTTCGACAAATGATAATAAAATTTAAATAACATCGTCGCTTTGAGAAGTATGTGATAAGCAAGAGCTCTCCCTAAATTTGTGCATAGTTTTAGATTTGCTTTGGACTGCAAATGCACAATGAATTAGGCTCATGGGTTACTCTTCCATGTCACATACATCTTGGTGGAGCGCTCAAAATAATAAACAATGAATACATGCACTCATCACCAAGCATAGTGAGTGATCACATAAGATAGATAGGATAATATCATCAAACATGCATAAGTGTAGCTTATGATAAAACACATGATCATCAATGTCTCACAAGCATAGTATCTCAACCAAAAGCAAACAAAGATTGAAAAACCACCAAATAAAGCAAGAGAGAACAAAAGCAACAACACTCTCTCTCTCTCTCTCGAAGCCTATGATCTATACATTTTTCTCCCCCTTTGGCAACAAGTTACCAAAAAGTTCATAGAAAATGCATAGTGCTAGATCGACTCTCAGGCTTGATCTTCTGGTGGTGGTGTAGAGATGGCTCCTTGGATGAAGACTTCAGTTGATGTAGATGGAGCTGGAGCTGATGTAGGTGCTGGAGCTGGTGGCACTGAGGCTGTAGCTGGTGCAGATGAAGTTGCTCTTGTGTCAGAAACTGGCACAGCTGATGACCTCTGGGCTCTAGGCACTCTGGCAAACACATTGGTGGTAGTCTTGCCCTTCCTCTCCTGCATGTCATCTTGTAGTTCTTCCACTACAGTCTGAATCTCAGTTACTTTTACATCTAAGTTATAGAACTTTTGTTCTATGATTCTCTCCAAGCTCTCCTTATTTTGAGAGAGGGTGGCCAATACCTTCTCAATCCTCAGGGTTGATGCTATCAAGTATCCGAGCTGCTCCTGCTTGTTCTTCAAGAAATACTCAGATGCCTCCTCTTGAGTTGGCATCTTGGCAACCTTCTCCCTCTTTGCCTTCTCCTTCTTCTCTTGAGCTTGAACTGACGATGGATCATTCTCATTCATGACAACCTCATTGTCCTCAAAGTCTGGATAAAGTGGAAAGTGTTCCTTATCCAACTTATATTTTCCTGTGCCCATCTTTGAGTTTATCAATTCTTGAATCTGAGGTGCATATCCACAGCTCCTCTTCTGATCTGCTGCAGTCCTCTTGATTGTTTCTATGATCAAGCTCATGACTTTGAACTTTTGTGGCACATCAAACACATGCAACATGTTGATGGCATGCCCTCTGATCATGTTATGGTCACCATACTTGGGCAACAATGTGTGCCTCAGAATCCAATTTATGGTTGGCAACCCTGACAGCAGAAAGTGAACTGATCCAAACTTGTGAGTTCCTAATGCCTTGTCTGGAATTTCCTTGTACATGTGAGCCATTGAATTGTGATCCATTTTCTTCTTTGCATAAATGTCCAGATCATCATCATTCTCCTCTGGGGCATTTATCAGCTTTGCCCACTCCTCAACAGTTGACTGGTACCTTGTACCTTCAGACATCCAAACAATTCTCCCATCTGGGTAAAAATGTGTTGTGGAGTAGAACTGCATGATAAGTTCATCATTCCAATTTGTGAGCTTTTGCCCAACAAAATCTGCAACTCCACAAGCAATAAAGCTGTCTTGCACTCCAGGATAGTGCTCTTCATTCTCCTTCATGTAGGTCCA
This sequence comes from Aegilops longissima, assembly GCA_021605205.1. Taxonomy (NCBI): domain Eukaryota; kingdom Viridiplantae; phylum Streptophyta; class Magnoliopsida; order Poales; family Poaceae; genus Aegilops; species Aegilops longissima. Next base: position 481,334,797 of record CM038678.1, on the reverse strand, counting down.
GTCGACCCACCTCATATCACAAACTATGGGCTTCTTGTCCAGCAAAATGGTCTCATAAAAGTCCTACTGTTCCTTTGTGTGGAACCTGTAATCAACGGCAGTTCTTCTCCTTGTGGCATATGGATCAATCCTGAGTCCTTCCTGATTCTCATGTCCTCAGCCACAGGATGGGCATCATTGTGGTATGGTATCTTTGGCTTGAGCTTTCTCAGAACTTGTCCTTCTTCATCTTCCTCATCAAGATCCTCGAGCTTTGGGGCCTTGTTCTTCTCAAAGAGCTGGAATACTCCTAGTATTCCTCTTTGGTGCAGACTTGGCCTTGGGGGCAGCTTTGGGTGCTTCCTTGGGCTTAGATGTGGCAGCCCCTGATCTAATAGCATCACCCATAAGCTTTGGTGCCTTTGGTGCTAGTGCAGCAGGCTCTTCCTCTTCCATCATGGAAGGCTTCCCAATTACTTTGGCCATGGTCATCTTGACCCTTTCCTTCCTCTTCTTGCTCGCAGCAGCTCGCTCTTTGGGATCAGGATTTTCAGGTAGTTGAGTTGATGTTCTGGCCTTGGACATTGGTTGTCTTCCTGCAGGCCTTTTGGTCTTCATGACCCTTTCCTTCTTGAGCACTTCTTTATTGGAAGTTGCCTCATCTTCCTCAGCTTTGTAATCTTCATCCTCTAAATCTGAAGTTCTTTTCCTCCTTTTCCTAGTTGCAGCCTTAGGCAAATTGCTAGGAGTACTTCTGCTCCCTTCATCTAAAGTTGAGGGACTAGTGCCCTCACTCAAGCTCAACTGCTCTTCTGACCTGTTCTGGCTGTCACTTTGATCAGACATACTGCAAAGGCTGACTGCTGACCCTGTGAAGAGTTATAGATGAGATAGAAAAGATGAGCATCACAAAATGCAAAGGTTTTTGCAAAAGAATGACTCAAAAGTTCAGTTTTAGTTTTCCACAGAAAGCATTTCGGATCCACCGATTTTCAAATTCGGTGATACCGAAGCAGTTTTGGAATCTAAACTGATGATCTCGGTTGGACCGAGTTTCAGTTCGGTGGTACCGAGACCGCTAGGGTTTCACAGATCCTCAAATCGGTTGCACCGATTAGTAAATCTCGGTCATACCGAGAGTCACTAGTGCAATGGCATATGCCAAATCGGTGAGACCGAGTTTTTCAACTCGGTGGGTCCGAGATGGTTTCGGCGGAAACCTAAACCTAAAAATTTGAACCACATCTAATCTATGAACTACTTTGGCTGGATAGATGGATTTCAATCGTGGCAAGAGTCAATATGAAAACAATGTGCCAGGAATCAGACGTGGATAGCACAAAGATCAAGTCCATACCCTAACTTGGCGGTGGACTTGCTACGGCGGCAACGGCGGGGATGAAATTCATTGACGGCGGAGAAGACCAGCGACAGGAGGCTGCTGGCGATGAGGAGACGATCCGGAGACCAAGATGGCAGAGCGAGCTGTTGCGCGGGCGAAGGGTTCCGGAGAAATTTCCAAAATTTTGCCCGTGTCTATATATAGCCCGACCACGCCGGTGTGACCGAGTGGAACAACTCGGTGGCACCGAGATGCATAACTCGTGTTCGATTCTGACAAATCGGTGAGACCGAAAAGTTCAAATCGGTTGCACCGAGATTGAAAACTCAGATCAACTTGATATCTCGGTAGGACCGAAATGGAAGAATCGGTCGACCGAGAATCATTAAGAGGTTTTGGAAGTTAAGTCTATGACGAATCGGGACTCGAGTGCTCCTCGCATGAGTGGTTCGAATCGACTTGATCAAATTTTGTGATGTAGCATGAATAGAGTTTGAGACGAGAAAAGCATAGATAGCTAAAGAAGGTTCTTAGGCATTCTTGTCCATCCACTTGGCACAAAGAAAAGAAACCAAACAAACAAAACAACAAGTGGATGTCCTTGAATGAGTAAAATATGCACCAACATGCTCACACAATAAGATGGCAATTGAAATATGTGGCAAAGCATGCACAACCAATTCTAGCATCTATCAAACAATTGGCGATGACTAGGTCATCTATATATGAGCATATTGACTTAGGAGTCAAATGAGAACATTTGATCATAGGTCATACTCATCGTTTAAGCTCAAGTGGGGTTACCACTTTTACATAATGCATTTATGTGTTCACTCCATTAGAGTTGCTTTGACTCAATTCTTAGAGTTAAGCTCCCCCTAGATGTGAGATCCCCCCTTAGAGGTATGAACTAACCTTGGGTTTTGTCGATGATGACTTCATGTAGGTGTTGAAGATGTAGATGCTCAATGTTGATGTAGATCATTTGGAGCAATCCTTTGGAGTGAGTTGCACTTTCAACTTGCCTACATGGGTTAGTCCCGCAAGGAACAAACAAGAATATCCATAGACATAGAATGATGCACACACAAGATGATGTCCATGAAAACATTAGGTTACCTTGTCCCTTGCCTTACCAACATGAGGGTTTGTGACTCCTTGAACTAGTGCAAGATGTGAAAGTTGATTGCACTTGTTCTTGCCAAAATGATGTGAGTGAAGAGTGTTGGCGGAGTCACCCTCAAGAACTCTCTAGTTCTTCTTCGGGATCCACATCATCTTGATGGGAATCCTTGGAGTTGTAGTTGTACTTGATGAAGTAGAACTTGACGTAGTCTTGGGGACCCACTCGAACGAGGCTTTAGGTGCTTCTTCAAATGCATCAATCTCTTCTTGAAGCTTGTCCTTGCCTTTGTTCTTGTGGTCTTGTGGTGGAAGATCATCTTGAACTTGTGTCCCCTTGAAGGAAGTAGGATCATACTTATCTTGTTAAGGAACAAACTTTGTCTTGGGGTATTGATCTTCTTCCCACTCAACTCCATTGGCGTTGAACTTTCATTCAAAACCAACACCTTGATTCTTCGGTGCCTTCCTTGCTTATGCATACCATTTCCTCAAATTGCTTACTCCCGCAAGGCTCTTGTAAACACCTTTCTATAATTCCCTTCAATAAACTATTTTCTTGCTCAAGTGTAACTTGGCTAAGAGAATCATTAGTGGAATCAAGAGAACTACTAGAAGCAACAACATTGGATTTGACATTATTATTGTTACTACTAGAGGAAGTATCTTTCTTGTACTTGTTACTAGACTTGACTTGAGGCATGTAAGTAGATAAGAGTAAACGCTTGGCAATGTAAGAAGAACTTTTCTTGCGGAGATCATCATTGATTGCCTTTAAGAACTCATGCTCTTGCTCAAGATTGAGCTTTTCAAAGCGTAACTTCTCATGAGCCCTTAAAAGTTCTCGATGATCTTCTAAGATAGTTTCATGAGCCAACTTAAGAGTGTTTAGTTCTTTAGTTAGAAGCTCAATTTTCTCCTTATCATTGTCATTCGTTTGATTAGCATGATTAATTGACGTTTCATCATAGTATTCATCACTAGAGTTGTCAACAAGTAAATCATCATCACCTAGCAAGTCATCTTCATCACTATTAAAATCAACATACTCGGGATGTGTTACCTTTGGACCTTTGGCCATGAAGCATCTTCCAATTCCTTCATTTGGTGAATCAAATATGTCGTAGGAGTTGGTTGACACAAGTGCTAGACCGGCAACACCTTCATCTTGAGTATATTCGGAGTCGGAGTGATAGCTTCTCTCGGAGTGATGATCGGAGTCGGAGCCGGAAACCCATTCACCAACATGAGCTTGATGTCTTCGTTTTGTGTAGCTCCTTGATGACTTGTCCTTTCTTTCCGAATCCTTGCTTCTCCGTGAGGGTCTTCGTTCATAACGATCATCACTACTCCTCCTCTCTCTTGGTGGTGATTCTTCTCTTTTGCTCCTTCTTCTTGGAGAATCTTCTCTTCTTTTATAGGGTGCCGTACACTCATTGGAGTAGTGTCTGGGCTTCCCACAATTGTAGCAATTGCGCTCTCGACTAGAAGATCTCTTGTCATTGTAAGACCTTGACTTGGAGCTTCTTTCTTTGCTTCTACTTTTGTAGAATTTGTTGAAGTTCTTCACCATTAAGCTCAATTCTTCATTGAAGGTTGGTTTCTCACTTGATGATGTGGGGGCTTCACTTGAGGCTTTGTAAGCACCACTTGACTTGTTGTGAAGTTCCTCCTTATCCTTGAGTGACATCTCATGAGCAACAATCCTTCCAATGACTTCCGTTGGCTTGAGATCTTTGTAGTTTGGCATCATTTGGATCAATGTGCACACGGTATCATACTTTCCATCCAATGCTCTTAGGATTTTCTTGATGATGAATTTGTCGGTCATCTCTTCACTCCCTAAGCCGGCAATCTCATTTGTGATAAGAGCAAGCCTAGAGTACATTTCAGCGACACCTTCACCATCCTTCATTTTGAACTTGTCAAGCTGACTTTGGAGCACATCCAACTTGGATTCCTTGAAGGACTCGGTACCTTCGTGCATATCAATCAAAGTATCCAAAATTTCCTTTGCATTCTCAAGACGGCTGATTTTGTTGAATTCTTCGGGGCACAATCCGTTGTAGATGATGTCACATGCTTGAGCGTTTTATTGTAGCATCTTCAATTCTTCCGCATTAGCTTCACGGTTCGGTTCTCTCCCATCGAAGAATGCACCTTGCAAGCCAATACAAATAATTGCCCAAACGGCGGGGTTATGTCCAAGAATATGCATTTTCATCTTATGCTTCCAACTAGCAAAATTAGTACCATCAAAGTAAGGACCTCTACGGTGATAATTTCCCTCGCTAGACGCCATACTCTCCTAGGTTGTGAAACCAATGCTATGACCACCAAAAGCTATGGAAATCAAAGCAAATGGAGACCAAATCTCTGATACCACTTGTAGGACCTTGAAGTATGTCTAGAGGGGGGTGATTAGACTACTTGACCAATAAAAACTTAACCTTTTCCCAGTTTTATAGTTTGGCAGATTTTAGCTATTTTAGGACAAGTCAAGCAATCATCACACAATTCAAGCAAGCATGCAAAGAGTATATAGGCAGCGGAAATTAAAGCATGCAACTTGCAAGAAAGTAAGGGGAAGGGTTTAGAGGATTCAAACGCAATTGGAGACACGGATGTTTTTGTCATGGTTCCGATAGGTGGTGCTATCATACATCCACGTTGATGGAGACTTCAACCCATGAAGGGTAACGGCTGCGCGAGTCCACGGAGGGCTCCACCCACGAAGGGTCCACGAAGAAGCAACCTTGTCTATCCCACCATGTCCGTCGCCCACGAAGGACTTGCCTCACTAGCGGTAGATCTTCACGAAGTAGGCGATCTCCTTGCCCTTACAAACTCCTTGGTTCAACTCCACAATCTTGTCGGAGGCTCCCAAGTGACACCTAGCCAATATAGGAGACACCACTCTCCAAGAAGTAACAAATGGTGTGTTGATGATGAACTCCTTGCTCTTGTGCTTCAAATGATAGTCTCCCCAACACTCAACTCTCTCTCATAGGATTTGGATCTGGTGGAAAGATGATTTGAGTGGAAAGCAACTTGGGAAGGCTAGAGATCAAGATTCATATGGTAGGAATGGAATATCTTGGCCTCAACACATGAGTAGGTGGTTCTCTCTCAGAAACGGTAAGTTGGAAGTGTAGGTTCAGTCTGATGGCTCTCTCCACGAATGAAGAGGAGGTGGAGGGGTATATATAGCCTCCACACACAATCTAACCGTTACACACAATTTACCAAACTCGGTGGGACCGAATAGTTAAACTCGGTCGGACCGATTTAGTAAACCTAGTGACCGTTAGTGATTTTCGGTGGGACTGACATGCATCTCGGTGAGACCGATATGGTTAGGGTTAGGGCATAACGTAATCTCGGTGAGACCGATTACACAAACTCGGTGAGACCGATTTTGATAATTAGCTAACCAGAGAGTTGGTCAGGTAAACTCGGTGGGACCAATTTGCTCTTTTCGGTGAGACCGAAATGTTAAAAAAGGAAACAGAGAGTTTACATTGCAATCTCGGTGGGACCGATCGCTCACTTCGGTTAGACCGAAACGTTACGAAGGGAAGCAGAGAGATTGTAACCCCATCTCGGTGAGACCGAGATCCCTATCGGTAAGACCGATTTGCTTAGGGTTTGTGGTAGTGGCTATGACTTTTGGAATCGGTGGCGCCGGATAGAAAGAATCGGTGTGACCGATTTTGGCTTTAGGTTTAGGTCATTTGTGGATGTGGGAAAGTAGTTGAGGGTTTTGGAGCATATCACTAAGCACATGAAGCAAAAGGCTCATTAAGCAACACCTCATCCCTTCTTGATAGTATTGGCTTTTCCTATAGACTCAATGTGATCTTGGATCACTAAAATGTAAAATGAAGAGTCTTGAGCTTTTGAGCTTGAGCCAATCCTTTGTCCTTAGTATTTTGAGGGATCCACTTTCATCATCCATGCCATGCCATTCATTGAGCTTTCCTGAAATAATAGTCTTGGAATAGCATTAGCTCAATGAGCTATATGTTGTTATGAATTACCAAAACCACCTAGGGATAGTTGCACTTTCAGTTATGCCTCCCTCTTTATATCGTAGACTTGATTTGAATAAGTTGACACCTACTAAAATATCTTTGCAAATGGCTGATAAATCAACTGCTATACCTGTCGGTATTTGTGAGGATGTGCCTGTTGTGGTTGCAGACGTTACTAGTTTAACAGACTTTGTTATTCTTGATATTCCCGAGGACGATAGTATGTCTATTATTCTTGGAAGACCCTTTTTGAATATTGCAGGGACTGTTATTGATTGCAACAAAGGCAATGTCACTTTTCATGTTAGTGGTAATGAGCATACGGTACACTTTCCAAGGAAACAACCTCAAGTCCATAGTATCAATTCTATTGGAAAAATTCCATTGATTATTTTTGGAGGTTTTGAATTTCCTCTTCCTACTGTCAAAAAGAGATATGATATTCTTATTATTGGGGATGTGCATATCCCCGTTGAGGTAACATACTGTTATTCAAAATTTCTCTGGTTCCATGTTATTCGGAATGAGTTTGTTAACAAGACTTGATCAACCTTGTTAGTGGAATCCTTTTGATGAGCATGAGATGGATGAAGTTAGAAAGCACAACCTTCTGTACCCACCTTTTACTTTCTGTTATTTAGTTGAAATAAAGTAAAATAGTATTTTCTGTCAATTTTCTGAATTATCCGTGCAATATAAAAATACCTCGAAAATAAAAGTTCTCCAAATGCCCTGCCAATTTAATATGATTTTTTCTGGAATATTTGAGAATATGTGGCACTGAGAACACAGCAGGGGGAGCAAGCACCTGGCCACGAGGGTCCAGGGCGCGCCCACCCCTACAGGGGGCGCCCCTGCCTCGTGGGCCCATGGTGGCTCCCCTCCACTTATTCCTGCACTCACACACTCCTTCTTCCTCCCAAAAAAATCACCATCCAGCTCAAGCACGAGTTCTAGCTCATTTTTCTACGATTTTCGATCTCCTTGCTCAAAGCACCTCTCACAAAACTGCTTTGGAGGATTGTTCCTTGGTATGTGACTCCTCCATCGGTCCAATTAGTTTTTGTTCTAGTGCTTTATTCATTGCAAAATTGTGCTGCCTAGGTGACCATGTTCTTGAGCTTGCATGTCAAATTTATATGGTTCTAAGTAGTTCTAATGCATGATATAGTCTCTAGGCACTTGTAGGAGTAGTTGCTATCAATTTTGTTGAGCTTGGTTCACTTTTATTTGAAATTACTAAAAATTTCAAAATTTTTGGAGAGGAAGAAATATGTTTAGGAAAATGTACCAAGGTGGTTCTTCAAGGAAGCAAGGACCCAGGCTTGCAATGCGTGATGTAAACGATGAACCACCAAGGGATGCCCCAGTGCGGCCTTGTGAATGGCCTTCAGAGGACTTTATGGATCGAGCGGGAATCAAGGAAGAATTTAACGCATATTTGCGTAACGCTGATCTTGTGAGCTTCGAGGTAGAAAAGTGTCGTCAGTACCACTACCTCACTAGTTCCTTTGTGAGGAGGTTTGAATTTTAATCTTCACGCAATTCTCAAACTGTCATGTTTGATCTTTATGAAAATTCTTATACTATGGACTTAGAGGATTTTACCACTGCTTGCAAACTTCCACAATGGGGTAGTGCTAGTGAACCTCGCAAATCTGAATTTAGATATTTTCTTGCTAGTATAACTGTGGGGGAATCTAGAGACATAGCACAAGCTACCATAGGGAGCATTCATTTTCCTGCTATACATTATTTTGCTCTCTTCATAGGTAGTTGCATAAATGGTAAAGATGAAGCATGTCATATGTGTGTCACTGACCTCAGTATTCTCAGGAGTGCTGTGTTAGGAGATAAACATTATAATTTGAGAGCCATTGTTGCACGTAGGTTGCATCATAATAGAATTAATGGAGATTTCTTTGGAGGAATTTATGCAACCCGTCTAGCCAATTTTCTTGAGGTACCTATACGTGAGTATGATGTTGAGCTGCCTAATGTTTATTTAGATTATAATGCCATGGTTCATCATCGTTTTCTTGAGAGGAACGAGCAGTCCCTCCAGTATCGCTTAATCTTTGACAGTCGTCGCGCTGTCCATATTACTCTCCCTGCTCCTGCCTTCTTTGATTATCAGGCAAAAGGAAGATATGTTATTACCAGAGAGGAGGCAGATGAGTACGAGAGGAGGGCGGAGGTAGCTCGCCTCCACGCTGCAGCTCAGGAGGCAATAGCCGCTGCATCGCAGTACGACCCCAACTACAACTATGGATATCCGCCAGGCCATCCGTGGCAATAAACCAACTTAGGCCAAAAGCCTAAGCTTGGGGGAGTACGTATTTCCCACCGACATTACATTTATGTTTACACATTCATTGCTAGATGTCGGTGCTCGTACTCTTTCACTGTATTATCCATGCTAGTTTATTTTCCTTTTTCTTGCTTTCTTCTTGTGTGTTTAATAAACCTTAAGAAAACCAAAAAAAAATCAGTTGTAGCTTTTAGTTAGTTTACCTTTCTTGTTGTAGTAGTAATAATAAAAATAAAACCCAAAAATATTTCCCGTTCTTCTTTTTCTTGTTGGGAGCATTCACGTGTAAATAGTTTTGTTTCTTTTCTTTTCTTTGGGGGTTGATAGGAGAAGACCATGATGAAATTGTTGAAGTGGCTTTTATATGCATTATTGTTGATTTAACCAAGAGTCCATATTGCCTTGTCTTATCCTGTTTATTGAATACTCGCAGATTCCAGCTTAGTCCAATGCACGTGCACTATTATTATTATTCACACCATTCGGTCGTGCAAGTGAAAGGCGATTATGACGATATATGATGGACTGATTGATATGAGAGAAGCTGGTATGAACTCGACCTCTCTTGTTTTTGTAAATATAATTAGTTCATCGTGCCTGATTCAGCCTATTATGAATAAACATGTTTGCAATGACAATTAGAGATCATAGTTGCTCGTGCCATGCTTGATTAGCTATGAGTTATAATGGTTTACCTTGTGTGCCAACATGCTATTAAAATGGTTGTGATGTGGTATAGTGGGGTGGTATCCTCCTTTGAATGATTTAAGTGACTTGACTTGGCACATGTTCACGCATGTAGTTGAAACAAAATCAACATAGCCTTCATGATATTTATGTTCATGGTGGATTATATCCTACTCATGCTTGCACTCAATGTATATTAATTTTAATGCATGTTCATGACTGTTGTCGCTCTCTAGTTGGTCGCTTCCCAGTCTTTTTCTAGCCTTCACTTGTACTAAGCGGGAATACTGCTTGTGCATCCAATCCCTTAAACCCCAAAGTTATTCCAGTCCACTATACCTTCCTATATACGGTATCTACCTGCCGTTCCAAGTAAATTTGTATGTGCCAAACTCTAAACCTTCAAATGAAATTCTGTTTTGTATGCTCTAATAGCTCATGTATCAACTAGGGTTGTCCGTATCTTCCATGTTAGACGGGTTATTCTCAAGAGGAGTGGACTCCGCTCCTCACTCACGAGAAAATGGCTGGTCACCAGGATGCCCAGTCCCATGCTGTATGCAAATCAAATCAAAATAATTGCAAACAAAACTCCCCCTGGGACTGTTGTTAGTTGGAGGCACTCGTTGTTTCGAGCAAGCCATGGATTGATGCTTGTTGGTGGAGGGGGAGTATAAACTTTACCATTCTGTTTGGGAACCGCCTATAATGTGTGCAGCATGGAAGATACCGCCATCTCTTGGTTGTTATGTTGACAATGAAAGTATACCACTCAAAATATTATTTATCTCTGCTTTAAAATAGATCTCTCGCACCTCTACAAATCCCTGCTTCCCTCTGCGAAGGGCCTATCTATTTACTTTTATGTTGAGTCATCACCCTCTTATTAAAAAGCACTAGCTGGAGAGCACCGCCGTCATTTGCATCCATTACTATTAATTTATATTGGGTATGGCTATGACTGGATCTCTTTTACCATGAATTACAATGTTTAGTCAGTCCTTGATCTTTAAAGGTGCTCTGCATTTATGTTTTGCGGTCTCATGAAGGGCTAGCGAGATACCATCTTGTTATATCATATCATGATTGTTTTGAGAAAGTGTTGTCATCCGAGATTTATTATTATTGCTCGCTAGTTGATTATGCCATTGATATGAGTAAACATGAGACCTAAGTGTTATTGTGAATATGGTTAGTCATAATCTTTGCTGAAAACTTGAATGCTGGCTCTACATATTTATTACAACAAGAGCAAACAGAGTTTGTAAAAGTTTTTCTTTATCACTTTTAGTTTATCAACTGAATTGCTTGAGGACAAGCAAAGGTTTAAGCTTGGGGGAGTTGATACGTCTCCGTCGTATCTACTTTTCCAAACACTTTTGCCCTTGTTTTGGACTCTAACTTGCATGATTTGAATGGAACTAACCCGGACTGACGTTGTTTTCAGCAGACTTTCCTTGGTGTTATTTATGTGCAGAAACAAAAGTTCTCGGAATGACCTGAAACTCCACGGAACTTATTTTTGGAAAATATTAAAAATATTGGCGAAAGAATCAAGGCCAGGGGGGCCACCACCTGTCCACGAGGGTGGGGGCGCGTCCCCTGCCTCGTGGGCCCCCTGGAGCTCCACCGACCTCAACTCCAACTCCATATATTCGTGTTCGGGGAGAAAAAATCAGAGAGAAGGATTCATTGCGTTTTACGATACAGAGCCACTGCCAAGCCCTAAAACCTCTCGGGAGGGCTAATCTGGAGTCCGTTCGGGGCTCCGGAGAGGGGAATCCGTCGCCATCGTCATCATCAACCATCCTCCATCACCAATTTCACGATGCTCCCGCCGTGCGTGAGTAATTCCATTGTAGGCTTGCTGGACGGTGATGGGTTGGATGAGATTTATCATGTAATCGAGTTGGTTTTGTTAGGGTTTGATCCCTAGTATCCACTATGTTCTAAGATTGATGTTGCTATGACTTTGCTATGCTTAATGCTTGTCACTAGGGCCCGAGTGTCGTGATTTCAGATCTGAACCTATTATGTTTTCATGAATATATGTGAGTTCTTGATCCTATCTTGCAAGTCTATGGTCACCTACTATGTGTTATGATCCGGCAACCCCGAAGTGACAATAATCGGGACCACTCCCGGTGATGACCGTAGTTTGAGGAGTTCATGTATTCACTATGTTTTAATGCTTTGGTCCGGTACTCTATTAAAAGGAGGCCTTAATATCCCTTAGTTTCCACTAGGACCCCGCTGCCACGGGAGGGTAGGACAAAAGATGTCATGCAAGTTCTTTTCCATACGCACGTATGACTATATTCGGAATACATGCCTACATTACATTGATGAATTGGAGCTAGTTCTGTGTCACCCTATGTTATGACTATTACATGATGAACCGCATCCGGCATAATTCTCCATCACCGATCCAATGCCTATAAGCTTTTCATATATTGTTCTTCGCTTATTTACTTTTCTGTTGCTACTGTTACAATCACTACAAAACCCAAAATATTACTTTTGCTACCGTTACCATTACTTCCATATTACTTTGCTACTAAATACTTTTCTACAAATACTAAGTTATCCAGGTGTGGTTGAATTGACAACTCAACTCCTAATACTTGAGAATATTCTTTGGCTCCCCTTGTGTCGAATCAATAAATTTGGGTTGAATACTCTACCCTTGAAAACTGTTGCGATCCCCTATACTTGTGGGTTATCATTATTACACATTATGTCACAATGCTCATGTCTATTCTCTCTTATTTTACAAGGTTTACACGATGAGGGAGAATGCCGACAGCTGGAATTCTGGGCTGGAAAAGGAGCAAATATTAAAGACCTATTCTGCACAGCTCCAAAAGTCCTGAAACTTCATGGAAGTTATTTTTGGAATTAATAAAAAATACTAGCGAAAGAAAGTACCAGAGGGGGCCACACCCTGGCCACGAGGGTGGGGGGCTCGCCCTACCCCCCTGGGCACGCCCCCTGCCTCGTGGGCCCCCTGGCAGGCCTCCGGTGCCCATCTTCTGCTATATGAAGTCTTTCGTCCGAGAAAAAATCATAAGCAATCTTTCGGGAAGAAACTCCGCCGCCATGAGGCGGAACCTTGGTAGAACCAATCTAGGGCTCCGGCGGAGCTATTCTGCCGGGGAAACTTCCCTCCAGGAGGGGGAAATCATCGCCATCGTCATCACCAACGATCCTCTCATCGGGAGGGGGTCAATCCCCATCAACATCTTCACCAGCACCATCCCCTCTAAAACCCTAGTCATCTCTTGTATCCAATCTTTGTCCCAAAGCCTCAGATTGGTACCTGTGGGTTGCTAGTTGTCGTGGTTTTGTCACGGCAGATGTCCTCATGAAAGGACTTAGTCGTGGAGCCATCGCTACGGGTTAGCTTGAAGGGGTTAAAGCGGACACAAGGACGCAAGAGAGTTTATACTAGTTCGGCCCCTTCAATGAAGGTAAAAGCCTAAGTCTAGTTGTGATGGAATTGATGGGGGTTTCGATGACTAGGGAGCAAACAAGCTTCGCCTAAGTCTCGAGTTGTTTTTTGTCCTCTGAATCGATCGCCCTGGTCGCCCCTTATATACATGGGTGACGCCCGTCGGTTTGCAGAGTCCCAAGACCGGCTCATAGACGTGTCCGGTTCGGTCTCTAGTATTTCTAACTTACAACACAAGTTACATACTAATGCCGGTTCATGGCTACAAGCCTTAAACCGGTTCTGGGCCTTGGGCCCTTATAGAATATCCTCACGGGCTTCAAGCATACTTGACTACTGATGAAGTTAACCCGGCCTCTCCTGGCCGGTTTACTCCCAGTAGTAATATCCCCAACATTAGGCCCCAGATTGATTTGAACAAATTCATGTCAATCCTTAGTAAAAACTTCGTCTTCAACATCTTCTTGGTTGAACCGCCGTGACGTCATCTTCTGAGATTGTGGTGAACCGGCTTGACGTCATCTGTCATAAAGAACTGTATATAACATCTTTTCATTAATGAGTGTGCAAAAATCGAGGCGACAACTCTGCTTCCAAACTTGCGGCCCCTTGATTTTCGCGCCTGTCACACATATCCTTTGCCTTTATAAATAGACCGAAGGGTCATTTCTTTTTCCCCTTCATGCCCCTCTGCTTCGTCTTCCTCGCGCCGCCCAGCTTCGGAGCTCCACCGCCGCCGTCAACTTCTGCACCAACCTTGGCCGCTGCATCACCCTGAATGTACCAAAGCATCGCGGCGACCTTCCGCTTCTTCCTCAGCCCCGGTAAGTCTTCTGTCCTTTCACCATAGATCTGTTCTAGGGTTTCCCTGTTCTTCGGTGCTCATCGCTTGCTTCTTGCTCATATGTTAACTTTTAGTTAAGTATGTGAATCTTTGTTCCACGTAGCGATAGTTTTTTAGCATCCGCTGTCGCTTACGCATCTCAAGGTCATAGATCTCCTTGCATCCTTTCTCATTGATTCGGTACCGCTCCGTTTCGGGTCTTGAATATTTATTTCTTTTCTGGATATGCTCCTGATCCAAAACTGTGATAAGCTTTTGTGAAACCTGTTTTCGCACATCTACTTTTGATTCACCAATGTTTCAGACCAAGCGGTTTAACTTTGTAGAGAAATTGATAACTCGGCATATACCATTAGTCCCCTTGTTGAACCGCCAGGGTTTTCTGATTTATGTATTGCCACCTTGCAAAACTCCGGTTTATAAGCAACTTCTTCCGGTTTAACAATGAATGTATCAATATATAGCCTTCCAACATACTCTTGAACTGTATTATTGCTTTGCTGATTGCATCATGGCCAAGCAAGTGTACGAGTGTAAGCTGGGTCCTTCTCGAGGATGAAACTCAAGCTCGATAACTTAGTCCGCACCGCGCTTTAGGCAAAAAGACGCTATTCATCGGAGGGTCCTCGGCCGGAGAGTTCTCCGTAACCCAAGGATGGAGAAGTTGTTGTGTTTCTTGATCATTTAGCCGGGGCTTCATCCACCAGTTCAAAGTTTTATCGAGATGTCTTGGCTAGCTTCCAATCAAGCGTCCACAAGACATTGGCCCCAACTCCATAACCAATATCTGTCATTTTCAAGTGCTCTGTGAGGTGTTCTTTCAAGAGGAGCCCACAGTTGAATTGTTCAGAGATTGCTTCCATCTAAACCGCCGCACTGAATTTTCTGACGGTCCCAACACTGAGTTGGGTGGTGTGGCGATCCAGAAGCGGAAAGAGGTCACTTACCCTCACGCCAAACTGCACAGCCATCCAAAAGAGTGGAATTCAACATGGTTTTACTGCAAAGATACCTCCCCCGAGGGAGAAAATCCCTTATCGGGTTACCGTCCGAGCGGCTAAGCAACACACATCCCTCCTCACAGATCGACGCTAAGGAGAGAAGCAAATATGCCCTCAACTATCCAAGCTCCGGGCCTTCATGGCCAACGGGTTGACAGAATTGATCTTGCTTGTTGCTGGATATCTTGAGTATATCGCCCTTAGCTGCGCTCGGTTTGATGTGCAAATACACAGAAGATGTGAAAGACCCTCTACGGCATATTGAGATCCAGCTCACAGACGATGAAGTTACTGAGGCTGTTAAGAGGATGTTGAACGAACCCGAAGCTGCTTGCGCCCAAACCGGCCTAGCTCCCTTCTCTTCCATTAATAAACCGCCGGCCGTAAGACTCATATCTTATGCCTTTATAAAATCTGACTATGTTCAAGTACTCTTTGTTGATGTTAACATCTTTCAAACAGGGCGATGATCCATTTTGGAGCAGGAAGACTCCACAAGAGAAACCGGTGGTAATAACCTGGCCCAAGACCAAAGTTGTGAAGAAACCAGCCAATAGAAAGAAAACCACTGCCTCCTCCGATCCACCAGCTGACGATGATGTGGGTAATCCGGACCTTGTGGTAGAACTTGACTCACTTGGTCTATTTTTTACACGCCTTATTGATAATGATTATTACGTGATGATCTTTGAAGCTAGTCATGCTGATGTTGTAGAGGTAATCGCTCTTTCTTCCGATTCAAACCCTTTACCTTTAGTAAAAATACGTCAGGCAAACCGAAAAGTTAAATTTTCTCATCATCTTGCTTACTTGGATCGAAACTTTCTTATGAAGACACAACAGCATGAAGCTCATCGCGCAACCCGGCACAGCGGCCAGGTAGACACCTCCACCGGTTTACTGAACAGTCCGGTTCAGAAACGTCGTTCAAAGGTCTCTAATTGTTTCGTCAATGCTTATCCTAAAGCGGGTTGCATTCGTCAACCTCTTAATCCATCTGACTCCGATTATCAGGTGACTTCTCATTCTTCCTCTGGCGAGTCGACAGGCACCCAACTCCCACCGCTCAAGACAGTGCTTGGGTGAGTCATATTCCTGATAATGTTGTTTTGGTATACCACTTTCAATGGTCATTAGAGTGATCCGTCTTTTTCCTTTCAGAGCCAAGCCTAGGCCAAGTAAGAAAGCTCGCCTGGATAAAGCGGCAGAAGACGATGCTCCTGAACCGACCCAAATACCAAATCCTAAGGAGCACATCCAGGATGATATACTGACTGACCCACCATTACAAGGTCATGATGTTACTGTTGAAGAGGCGTATGTTGATACCACCGGTCCTTCAAATCAACCCACAAGTCCTGCTCAAACTGACAAGACAGCGAGTCCACCAAAGCAGACGGATAAACCGGCGACCCCAGTGCGAACCGGAGAAGCCAAGGATGACGATGTTGTGATTACTAGCTTTGGCCATTCCGAGCCAGGTAATCCTGTCGCTTTGTCCAAGCATACTGCCAAGGATGAATTTACTGCGTTTGGTAAAGGCAAGTGGAACGCCGATTTGGCAACTTACGCCGCTTTGAATCCACAAGATCTTCATTCCGTTTATCTGAGCCGGTTATATACCAGCCGTGATTATGAAGCCGGTCTGGTGAACATGATGAAGGACAAATATGAGGTAAACTCCATAACTCCCTGCTTGTATATTTCAATCTGTCAACTCTAGTAGCCCCCAAGTGACGGTTTAAAATGTGAACTTAAACCGGGACTTCCCAATATAATCCTGAGCAAAGCTATACTTTTTGGAAAGTAGCCCCCAAGGGCCGGTTCAACTTAATGTAGTTAAACCGGGACTTTTATAAGAAATCCAGTATCCCTCAAGGACAGAGCAAATAAGCATTAGCCCCCAAGTGCCAAACTGAATACTTGTATTGAGCTTGGGACTTTGATATATAGAAATTGTAGGATGAACAGCAAATATGCATTAGCCCCCAAGTACCAAAGGCATAACTTGTTATGGGGTTGGTACTTCAAGTCTGCATCTTAATGATTTTCTGTATGTAGGCTGATGTGAACAAGAAAGAAAGCCAAATCGCTGATCTCCAAGAAAACCTGAAATTCCAGCAAGCTGAAACCTCCAAAGCAAAAAATGAATTAACCAGCGCTTTAAGCGTCATGGAAAAACTTAAGGAGAGCTTCAACAAGGAGCGGGCGGATTGGGCCACTGAAAAGGCCACTTTAACTCAAAGGGCAGAAAATGATGAAGCTGCCCTTAAACCGATGGTGGATGAACTGTCCAGTGTAAAGCGGCAAGTGCATGCCATGACCGCCGCTGTCTTTGGTAAGCCTTTTTTGATTTCCTACATAATGAAACTTTCTCATGTAATTGCCGGTTTATTAACCCTTTGAATGATATAGGGACATGCATTGGCCACTTGGGATCAGATGTGCGGAAGAAATTGAAAGCCTCTTATACATTGATAGAGCAACTCTATACTGGCGCGCAGCGGATCATTAGCACCGCTTCTCATAACAACCCGGCCCCGACCTTGATCTAGGACACCCTTAAAAGGTTGTCAATGCTTCCTGCCCGGTTTGAAGAATTAAAGAAATCTGCTGCTAGAACCGGTGCCATAAATGCCTTAATCCGGGCCAAAGCGTGGGTGCCGGACTTGATCTGTTGAAGCGCCCAAGGCTTCCCAAGTTTGAAGGAAGACGGACGGAATTGATGAAGAAGATCTTGAGCTATAAACCGAAGTCGCGCCTTTGGCTTGTCAGCTGGTTGAAGAGGCAAATATGTCTCACTATCAGGCCCAATATGATGGAGAAAATAAACGATTGTCTACACCAATTCCTGAAGCGGAGAACCTTATACCGCCAATCCGTAAGCATACTTACGCTCCTGATATTGAACCGTCGTTCTTGATCAATGATGAAGCCGTATTCCAAGCATTAATGGAATCGATCGACGATCGTTGATTTCCGTACCGGTAGGGAATCGGTTGAAGCGGCGCAGATGACCAAGAACCATCGTGCCAAGTGGCGATCAAGCATAAACCGGAGGCCGGTTTACATTACTGCTTCCTTATGTTATGCCAAAAAAAATTATCTTATCTGGGCACTGTGTTGCCTTGTAATAGACTAGCTGCCACACTTTTGTGTTGATATGCCTTCGTGCATATTTATTGCAACTTATGTTTTTGTTGAATCATCAACCTTAAACTGTTGTCTGCAGCAAAAAGCTTAAAACGCCATTGTGGTTGTACCACTAGGCGGGTCATCATATCCATGTATATGAAACTAAAGATAATACTTTAGATGAAACATATGATAAAATATGGGAATATATGATACCTGCCATCGTAGGGCATGAAGTTGGCTATGCCAATCTTGAAGCGGAGTTATAAGAAACCCGCTCTGCTGAGGGAGAAAACAGCTCCTATGTATATAGGGTCGGTTTACCAGATAAACCGTTCCGGGTTAAGATGAACACCGGTGTTACTCCATAATAGGATGTTTATCAAAAATCAAACCGGGCAAAATTGTCTCCGGATGAAAAACAAACCGTGTCCCGTCAACTGACAGTCGAATCGGTTTAACAATTGTCGGTTGAAGAACACAACAAGAGAAATATGCAAAAAAGACAAACAAATTGAAAGCAAAGGCAAAGACAAAATCTTTTGCGGAAAAAAGGCTGTTTGAGCCGATCAAGTGGCAGTACCATGGTCGGACACGACCAAGCCCCCAATAGGCGTAGCTATGGTTCATGTCAGCCAGGTCCCCAAATGATGCAGTGGCATTACGCCGATCAAGAGGTGTAGCGATGGTTCGGTTTCGACCAAGCCCCCAAGTGATTCTGTGGCCTTAGGCCGACCAAGAGGCGTGACTGGTTCAGACGTGACCAAGTCCCCAAGTGATCACGTGGCTTTCGCCTGTCAAAAGGTGTTGCATTGGTTCGGACACGACCAAGCCCCCAAGTGACATAATATAAAGCTTTATTAAAAAGCTAACTCAAGGGGTAAACCGGATACTGCTTTAAGATAAAAACTCCGTGTAGCCACTCATGATGTAAAAAATAACAGAGACCCCGCTTTAGCTAAGGCTCTGGTTTATTGTATTGATCATAATATATACATTGTCATAATATGCCATGTTGGTCTCTGTCGTGGCTTTGTCACGGCAGATGTCCTCATGAAAGGACTTAGTCGTGGAGCCATCGCTACGGGTTAACTTGAAAAGGTTAAAGCGGACGCAAAGACACAAGAGTTATACTAGTTCGGCCCCTTCGATGAAGGTAAAAGCCTACGTCAAGTTGTGATGGGATTGATGTGGTCTCGATGACTAGGGAGCAAATAAGCTTCGCCTAGGCCTCGAGTTGTTGTCTCTGTCCTTGAACCGTCCCGGGTCATCCCCTTATATACACGGGTGACGCCCGTCGGTTCAGAGAGTCCCAATCTCCGGTTCATACTCGGATCCGGGTTGGTCTCTCTCTATTCCTAACTTACAATACAAGTTTACATATTAGGCCAGTTTACGGCTACAGGTTCTAAACCGACTACAGGCCTTGGGCCCTTACTTTCATGCTTGGGCTTTTACACCATTGAGCTACTGATGAAGTTAACCCGGCCCGATAGGCGGTTTATGATAGTAATATCCCCAACATTAGGCCCAGATTGATTTGAACAGGTTCATGTCAATCCTTGATAAAAACCTTCATCTTCCATATCTTCTTGTAATTGTTGAACCGCCGTGATGTCACCTTCTCTGGCTGCTGTAAACCGGCATGACTCCCCATAAAGATAGAATTCATGATACCTGCTTTGTTTAATAGATCCGCAATAACCGAGGTGACAGCTCTGCTTCCCAGATTGGTGGTTCCTTGATTCACGCACCTGACACAGGTCTCTTGCCTTATAAATAGGACCGAAGGGTCATTCCTTTTCTCCCCTCCGTCCCCTTTCTCTTCGTCTTCCTCGCCGCCAGCCTCGGAGCTCCGCCCAGCATCGACCTCTGACCGCCTTGAGCCGCTGCATCAACCTCGAACGCACTGCAGAAACGCTGCAATCTTCGCATCTCCTCAACTCGTAAGTCCTCGGCCTCGACCTAGATTCGTTCTAGGGTTTCTTGTTCTTGCAAATGCTCCATTAACTGCTCATACTCATACCGGACTCTGAATAGATCTGTGACACCTTGCTCGATTAGTAGTAGCTTTTAGCATCCTACTGTAGTCTCTTGCTCACGCCCATAGATTTTGCACATCATCTCCTCGCTCATTGCATCAATCTTGCTCTGCTTTGTTCTTTTTGGATATTTTTCTTCTTTTCGATCCGCTTCAGATCCTTCATTGTAGGGAAATCTTGCGAAACCTGTTTACGCACTTAGCCGCTCGCAACCTCAATTGTTTTCAATATTTAGACCAAAGGTTTAACTTAACATAGAAAAATTAAATAAACCAAGATACACCATTAGTCCCCTTGTTGAACCGCCGTAACTCCTTAACGCATAATCGCCGCTTCATAGAACTCCGTTTAGATGTATTTGTCTCCGATTTAGCATTGTACACCGGTTCTCTCTTTGTCCCAACACATTTCTTGAACCGGATTTATATTTTTTGTAGATGGCCAAACAAGTATATGAGTGCAACTGGGCTCCTTCCCGTGTCACCGAAACTCAATTAAACAATCTGGTCTCGTTGGCGCTTTAAGCAAAGAAAATACTATCCATTGAGGGTTCCTGGTAAAGAATGTCCACCCACACCTCAAGAAGGAGAGGTTGTAGTTTTCACAGATCACTTAGCCCGGGGTTTCAACCCGCCCGGTTCAAAATTTTACCGGGATGTGTTAGCCAATTTTCAGCTCAGTCCGCAAGATACGGGCCCCAATTCATTGCCAATATTTGTCACTTCCAAGTGCTCGTGAGGCATACTTTCAAGAAGAACCCACAGCTTGAACTGTTTAGAGATCTGCTTCCATCTAAACCGCCGCATGAGAATTCACCGACGGGCCCAACATGTAATTGGGTGGTGTGGCGATTCAAAAAGGAAGGAGGTCACTTATCCTCATGTCAAACTGCACAGCCACCCCAAGGAATGGAATCAAACATGGTTCTATTGCGAGACACTTCTCCCGCCAATGAGAATCCTTTGCCCGGTTTTCGTCCGAGCGGCTCAAGAATACACATCCCTTTCCGCAAAGATTAACCGCCAATGAGAGAAGTAAATACGCCTCAACTCTCCAAGCTCGAGCCTTCTGGCCAATGGTTTAACCGAATTGATCTCGACGCTGTTGGATATCATGGAGCATACTGCCTCTCCAAGCGCTCGGTTTAATGTGTGAGTACACCGTAGCGTCAACGACCCTCCGACATGTTAATATCCAGCTTACCGATGATGAGGTCACCGAGGCTGTGAAGAAAATGTTGAACGAACCGAACACCTCTGCGTCCGAACCGGTCCGCTCCCCTTCGTGCTACCAACAAACCACCATCCGTAAGACTTGACTATTTTTACTGAATATATTACTGCCATTTCCGTATCACTTTTAACATCAACTGCTGCTTAATCAGGGTGATGATCCATTCTCGAGCAAGAAACGCCCACAAGAGAAACCAGAGAAGCGGATAAACGGAAAACCAATCCGGCAAAAGACCAAAGCTGTCAAGAAGACTGCTTATAAGAGAAAACCATCGCATCTTCTCGATCCGCTGTGGATGAAGATGTGGGTAATCCGGACCTTGAGGTAGAACTTGATTCGCTTGGCTTACTTTTCACACGCCTAATTAATGATGATATTTGCCGTGATGATGTCAAACCAGAATGCCGATGTTGTAGAGGTAACTATTCTCTCCTCGACTCAAATCCTTTGCCTTCACTAAAAATCCGTCGGGAAACCGGAAAATTAAATTTTCTCATCCCTTGCTTACTTGGATCCCAAATTTCTTATGAAGACTCAACAACTGAAGCTCGCCGCACAACTTCGACAAGACAATGCCGTGTAGTTACCTCCACGGTTTACCGAACAGTTCGGTTCGGAAACATCGTTCAGAGGTCTCTAATTTTCTTGTCAGTGCTTATCCTAAAGCAGGTTGTTTTCGTCAACCCCTTAATCCATCTGACTCCGATTATCAGGTCACTTCCCATTCCTCATCTGGCGAGTCATCAGCTACTCAGCTGCCACCACTTAAAATGGTGCTTGGATAAGTTATGCATTTCATTTTGTTTCTACTACATCATTGCGTAGTATGTGTCATATTTGACTGTTATTATGCCTTTTCAGGGCCAAGCCTAGACCGAGCAAAAAGGCTCGAAATGCGGATAAAGCGGCCGATGAAGAGGCCCCTCGAACCGACGCCCCAAATCTTGAAGCGGCTATTTGTGAAGATACGCCAATGATCCGCCAACGCAAGATGGCGATTTTGTTGTCAAGAAAGGCATGTTGACACCTCCGTCCTGCCGACCAGCCCGAAGCCCAACCGGATTTAAAATCCACCGGTCCAATCCGCTGGCGACAAACCGATCGTCCTGGTCAAACCAGCAATACCAAGGACAATGACGTGATGATTATCGGCTTTGGCCACAGCGAACCGGTAATCGGTCGCTTTATCCAAACATCTCGCCAAAGAAGAATTTGCCACTATGAGCAAGGGCAAGTGGGATGTTGATCCGGCAACTTACGCTGCTCAACCCCAAGACCTTCATTCGGCTACTTGAACGGTTGTATACCAGCCGTGATTATGAAGCTGGCCTGGTGAAGATGATGAAAGAAAAATTCGAGGTAACCTCCATGTTCTTTTCCCGCTTGGATACTTCAATATTTGTTAACTCTCCTAGCCCCCAAGGGCCGGTTCAACTTTGTGTAGTTAAACCGGGACTTAACCTAAACTCAATGCTTCAGAATCCACTGATGTAGCCCCCACGGGCCGGTTCAACTTAGTATAGTAAAACCGGGACTGTAATTTATATCACCGCATCAGAACATGTTCGAGCAAATAGCCATTAGCCCCCAAGTGCCAAGTTGAATACCTGTATTGAGCTTGGGACTTTGTGATTTTATTGGCAGATGAAGATCAAATATGCATTAGCCCCCAACTGCCAAGTGTATGACTGGTTATGCACTTGGGACTTGTAATGAAGATATTAACATACTCCCTTTTTGTTGCAGAGCGAGATACACCAACAAGCCTCACAAATCAATGATCTTGAAGAAAATCTGAAATCTCAACAAGCAGAAACCTCCAAGGCCAAGGATGAGCTGAACACTGCCTTGACTACTATGGAGCAACTCAAGGAGTGGTTCAAGTCTGAGCGGGCCGGCTGGGATACTGAAAAGGCCGCTTTAACCAAAAAGGTTGAAATTGCTGAAGCTGCCCTTAAACCAGTGGTAGATGAGCTGACCCACGTGAAGCGGCAAGTGCATGATATGACTGCTGCCATCTTTGGTAAGCTTCCTTTGGCTTCTGCGATAATTTGGCCTTCTTATGATAAATCCAGTTTGTAATTTCTCTTGTAATGCTGTAGGCACACGCATTGGTCACTTGGGGTCAGATATTCGGATGAAACTGAAAGCTGCCTACACTTTAATCGAACAGCTGTACACTGGAGCGCAGCGAATCATCTCCACTGCATCACATAACAATCCAGCACCCTCTTTAATTCAAGACACTCTTAGGAGGTTGTCAATGCTTCCCGCCCGGGTTGAAGAGCTGAAGAAATCTGCTGCTCGAACCGGTGCCATTAACGCCTTAATCCAGGCAAAAGGATGGGTGCCAGATTTCGATCCTGTTGAGGCAGCTCAGGGTTATCCCAGCTTGAAGGAAGACGGTTCAGAGTTCAATGAAGATGACCTGAGAGCGATAAACCGGACGGTGCGCCCTCTGGCTTGCCAATTGGCCGAAGAGGCAAACTTGTCGCATTATCAAGCTCAATATGACGATCGAACAAGCGAGTAGCTGCACCTATTCCCAAGCGGAGAACCTGATCCTCCGATCCGTAAGCATACTTATGCTCCCGATATTGAACCATCTTCCCCGATCCATGAGGAGGCTGTCTTTCAAGCTTTAATGGGAATCATTGGACCCTGTTGACTTCCGGCCTGGGTAGAGATGAAGAAGTCAAGCGGCGCAGACGACCCACAACCCTCGGACCGGGCGGCGAGCAAGCATGAACCGAAGCGGTTTGAATAGCTACTTCATTATATTCCGCTAAGAAACAATGATCTTATTTGGGCACCATGTTGCCTTGTAATAGGATAGCCAACACTCTTGCTTTTAATATGCCTTCGTGCATAGGTGCTGATACTTTTGCTTGAATGATCGAAACTTTCAATCTATATTGCCTGCAGTCACAAAATCTTAAACCGCCACGGCGGTTTGTGCCGCCAGCCGGCATGTGACGTTCATATAAATATGAAATGAAATATTGAGGTATATAATCAAAATTTGTGATACAAAATACCTGCCATCGCTGGGCATAAAGTTGGCTTAGCCAATCTTGAAGCGGAGGTTGTATAAACCCTTACCGTCAAAGGAGAAAACAACTCCTGTATTTATAATGCCGGTTTACCATGTAAACCGTGCCGGGTTATGACAAGCCCCCTGTTACTCCATAATGGGATGTTAACAGAAAAAGTCAAACCGGAAAAATTATCTCCGGATTAAAAAATGGACCGAATTCCGTCAATTGACAGTTTGAACCGGTTTAAAAATGTTATCGGTTTAAAAAACGCAACAAAAATCAAATAATAGTTACGAAAAAACATGGAAGCAAAGGCAATGATAAACTGTTTGCAAAAAAGAAGGCTTTACTGAGCCAATCAGATGGTGTTACCATGGTCGGACACGACCAAGCTCCCTATAAGGTGTAGCCATGGTTCAAGTCAGCCAGGCCCCCAACTGAAACCGTGGCATTATGCCGATCAAGTGGTGTGGCAATGGTTCGGGTTCGACCAAGCCCCAAGTGACTCTATGGCCTTAGGCCGATCAAGAGGCGTGATGGTTCAGACTTGACCATGTCCCAAGTGATCCGGTGGCTTTCGCCTATCAAAAGGTGTTGCATTAGTTCGGACGCGACCAAGCCCCCAAGTGATATCATAAAGCTTTTGGAAAGCAAACTCAGGGGGTAAACCTGAGGCCGCTTTAAGACAAAACAACTCCATGTAACCACGCATGATGTAACAAAACAGATACCCCGCTTTAGCTGAGGCTCCGGTTTATTACTTTATTCATAATATATACACTGTCATAATATGTACATAAATAGAGCCGATGGCTCAGGTATAATAAGGCCAAAGATGAGCTATGTTCCACGGCCTGTTGGTCTCCTCCTCTGACGTGCGTGAGTCTTTATGCTCTCGAATATCGATCAGATAGTACGACCCGTTGTGCAGATTCTTGCTGACTACGAAAGGTCCCTCCCAAGGTGGGGATAACTTGTGCATATCAGTCTGGTCTTGGATGAGCCGAAGCACCAAATCTCCTTCTTGAAAAGTTCTGGTTCTGACCCGGCGACTATGGTAACGACGAAGATCCTGTTGGTAAATCGCCGAGCGGGCAGCAGCGATGTCACACTCCTCATCCAACCGGTCCATAGCGTCTTGTCGTGCCGTCTCGTTGTCCGCTTCAACATAAGCTGCCACACGAGGTGAGTCATGACGGATGTCACTGGGGAGAACCGCCTCCACTCCATAGACCATAGAGAACGGTGTGTATCCCGTGGATCTGTTAGGCGTAGTGTTTATACTCCATAACACAGACGATAGCTCTTCTACCCAACAACCCGGTGTCCTCTGCAAAGGGACCATAAGCCAGGGCTTGATGCCTCTCAAGATCTCTTGATTAGCTCTTTCCGCTTGACCATTGGACTGTGAGTAAGCTACTGAATAAACGTCAAGCCGGATGTGCTCACGTTCGCAGAACTCCTTCATGGCACCTTTGGACAAATTGGTACCATTATCTGTGATGATACTGTGTGGAAAACCAAACCGGAAAATCACCTTTTTGATGAACTGAACCGCCGTGGCCGCATCACACTTGCTAACAGGTTCTGCCTCTACCCATTTTGTAAACTTGTCGACCGCCACTAGTAGGTGGGTCTACTTGTCTTTGGACCTTTTGAAAGGCCCAACCATATCCAGCCCCCAGGTTGCAAATGGCCAAGTAATTGGAATCATCCTCAATTCTTGGGCCGGTACATGAGCACGTCTGGAGAAATTTTGGCAACCATCACATCGTCTGACCAGATCTTCCGCATCAGCATGAGCAGTCAACCAATAGAAACCGTGGTGGAACGCTTTAGCCACCAAGGATTTTGAACCGGTGTGGTGGCCACAATCTCCTTTGTGGATCTCACGCAATATTTCACAGCCTTCCTCAGGGGACACACAATGTTGAAACGCCCCTGACACACTGCAATGATGCAATTCGCCATTAACAATGGTCATAGACTTAGATCGCCGGACTATCTGCCGGGCCAACGTCTCATCTTCTGGTAACTCGCCCCGGTTCATGTACGCAAGATAAGGAAGGCCCAATCCGGAGTGGCGTGAAGAGTTGCCACCAATTGAGCCTCCGGATCCGAATAGCCAAATCCGCTTCACGGGGAGCTTGACCGACGGGTTGTGCAAAGACGTCCGAAAAACATTAGGCGGGACCGGTTTGCGTTGAGAGCCCAACCGGCTTAAAGCGTCCGACGCTTCATTCTTCCGACGGTCCACGTGGTCCACCTGATAGCCCTAGAAATGACCTGCGACAATATCCACCTCACAACGATATGCAGCCATGAGCGGGTCCTTTGAATCCCAAGTGCCAGACACCTGTTGAGCCACTAGGTCCGAGTCACCGAAGCACTTAACCCAGCTTAGATTCATCTCCTTAGCCATCCGGGGACCATGGAGCAAGGCTTCATACTCAGATGCATTGTTAGTACAAGGGAACATTAAACGGAGAACGTAACAAAACTTGTCACCTCGTGGGGAAGTTAATACGACTCCAGCCCCCGAGCCCTCCAATTGCATGGATCCGTCAAAATGGATGGTCCAATATGTGTGATCCGGCTTTTCTTCAGGTGCTTGCAACTCCGTCCAATCATTAATGAAATCCACAAGTGCTTGAGACTTCACCGCCGTCCGAGGCACGTACTTGAACCGTGCGGCCCAAGCTCTATAGCCCACTTAGCAATCCGCCGATCGCTTCCGGTTTTGTATGATATCGCCTAAGGAGCGAATCACCACCGTGATGGGGTGCCTTGAAATCTCGCTTCACTTCCGCTTGCCATGAAAACTCCATACACCAGCTTACGCCAATGCGGATACCTTTGCTTAGATTCAATAAGTACCTCGCTAATATAATAAACCGGACGTTGAACGGATGCTCCTTCCTCGCCTCCTTCCGCTCCACCACAATGGCTACACCGGACCGCCTCGGCGTTAGCGACAACATATAGCGAAGCGGCTCCTTGTCAATGGGAGCGGCGAGCACATGCGGGTTGGCCAATTGCCGCTTTAAGTCCTCAACGCTTCATCGGCGGTGGACTCGCATAAACCGATCTGTCTTCTTCAACATCTGGTACAAAGGATGGCCTTCTCGAGGCGGCCGATAAACCGCTCAGTAGCGGCAATCCGGCCTGCCAAACGCTGGACATCGTTAATACACTTCGGTTTAGCCAGGGAGGTAATAGCCGTAATCTTCTCCGGATTAGCTTCAATTCCCCTGTTGGACACGAGAAAACCCAATAACTTGCCTGTCGGAACACCCAAAGACACATTTGGCTGGGTTGAGCATCATCTTGTAAACCCGCATGTTGTCAAAGGTTTCCTTCAAATCGTCAATCAGTGTCTCCTTCTCCCTTGACTTGACCACAATATCATCAACATAGGTGTGCACATTACGGCCGATCTGTTTATGCAGACAATTCTGTACACAGCGTTGATAAGTTGCTTGGGCGCTCTTGAGCCCAAAAGGCATAGATACATAGCAGAAGGCTCCAAAGGGAGTGATAAACGCCGTCTTCTCCTGGCCCTTAACTGCCATCTTGATCTGATGATACCCAGAATATGCATCCAAAAAGCTCAAATGCTCACAACCCGCAGTGGCATCAATAATCTGGTCAATGCGGGGGAGGGCAAAAGGATCTGCTGGACAAGCCTTGTTAAGATCTGTGTAATCCACACACATGCGCCAAGTGCCGTTTTTCTTAAGAACCAGCACCGGATTAGCAAGCCATTCCGGATGGAAGACTTCAACCATAAAACCAGCTGCTAAGAGCCTGGCCACCTCCTCTACAATGGCCTTGCGCCTTTCTTCGTTAAACCGGTGGAGTAACTGCTTCACCGGTTAGTACTTGGGATCAACATTAAGAGTGTGCTCAGCGAGTTGCCTCGGTACACCTGGCATGTCAGAAGGCTTCCATGCAAAATGTCCCGATTCTCACGGATGAACTTCGATGAGCGCGCTTTCCTATTTCGGATCCAAGTTGGCACTGATGCTGAACTGCTTGGACGAATCGTCGGGCATGAAGTCAACAAGCTTAGTCTCAGCTGCCGATTTGAATTTCAGGGCCGGATCATGCTCTGTAATTGGCTTCTTCAATGGAGTCATGTCCGCCGGATCAACATTGTCCTTATAATACTTCAGCTCCTCGGTGGCACAAACCGACTCTGCGTAAGCCGCATGTAACGCCCTCGATGCGGCTCTATCTCCCACGTGTCGAAGCACGACTTAGAGGCATAACCGCATTGAAAGCAATGTCGCAAGTGAGGTAATCTTCACACAACCCATGTAATACATAAGGGAAAGAGATACATAGTTGGCTTACAGTCGCCACTTCACACAATACATAAATAAACATCCACCATTGAGATTACACTCAAGGTCCGACTACGGAACCAAAATAAAAGAAGACTACCCCAAATGCTACACAGATCCCCGATCGTCCCAACTGGCTCCACTACGATCATCGGAAAAGACACATAATAACGACCACGTTCCTCGTCGAACTCCCACTTGAGCTCGGTTGCATCACCCTTTGGCATCGTCGGCACCTGCAACTGTTTTGGTAGAATCTGTGAGTCACGGGACTCAGCAATCTCACACCGCGAGATCAAGACTATTTAAGCTTATAGGTAGGACAGAATTGTGAGGTGGAGCTGCGCAGCGACTAGCATATATGGTGGCTACATTCGCAAAAGAGAGCGAGAAGAGAAGCAAAGCGCGGTCGTGAAGCTAGTAGCGATCAAGAAGTGATCTGGACTACTTACGTCAAACATAACTCCAACACCGTGTTCACTTCCGGACTCCGAGAAGAGACCATCACGGTTACACACGTGGTTGATGTGTATTTTAATTAAGGTCAACTTTGGGTTTTCTACAATCGGACATTAACAAATTCCCATCTGCCTCATAACGCGGGCACGGCTTTGAAAGATAATACCTGCAGGGTGTCCCAACTTAGCCCATTATAAGCTCTCACGGTCAACGAAGGATATTCCTTCTACGGGAAGACCCGATCAGTCTTGGAATCCCGGACTACAAGACATTTCGACAAACAATAAAACAAGACCAGCAAAGCCGCCCGATTGTGCCGACAAATCCCGATAGGAGCTGCACATATCTCGTTCTCGTGGCACATCCGGATGAGACTAGCTACGAGTAAAACCAAGCCTCGAGTTTCCCGTGGTGGCCCCAGTAGCTCGATTCGGGCCAGCACTCGAAGGAGCACTGGTCGGGGAGTTAAAATAAAGATGACCCTCGGGCTCGTGAAAACCCGGGAAAAAAGGCTTAGGTGGCAAATGGTAAAACCAAAGTTGGGCCTTCTTTGGAGGAGTCTTATTCAAAGCGAACTATCAAGGGGTCCCATAAATCACCCAACCGTAAGGAACGCGAAATCAAGGAACATAACACCGGTATGACGGAAACTAGGGCAGCAAGAGTGGAACAAAACACCAGGCATAAGGCCGAGCCTTCCACCCTTTACCAAGTATATAGATGCATTAATTAAACAATAGATATTGTGATATCCCAACAAGTAAACATGTTCCAACAAGGAACAACATCTCCATGTTCAACAAGGAACAAACTTCAACTTCACTCGCAACTAGCAACGCTATAAGAGGGCTGAGCAAAGCGGTAACATAGCCAATCAACGGTTTGCTAGGAAAGGATGGTTAGGGGCTGACATGGCAATATGGGAGGCATGATAAGCAAGTGATAGGCATCGTAGCATAGGCATAGCAAAAGAGCGAGCATCTAGCAAGCAAAGATAGAAGTGATTTCGAGGGTATGGTCATCTTGCCTGCAAAATTCTCAGAGTTGTCGAAAGCTTGATCCTCGTAAGCGTTCTCAACAGGTTCCTCGTTCACGTACTCGTCTCCCGGCTCTACCCAAAGCAAGAACACAAACAATGGAACCACAATAAATCACGGTGCAATGCACAAGCAACATGATGCAAAACATGGCATGATATGCGAGATGTGATATGCAATGCGTATGCATGCTCCGGAAGGAAAATGATGAACCAGGCATCAACTTGGCAAACCAAGTATGCCGCTGGAAAGGTGAGGTGATTTCGGTTGAAATCGATATAAAGATCACCGGAATCGGATGCACGGTTTGCAAATGACAAGCAAAACAAGATTGACACAAATCTGTCATTAACAGCATGATGCCACATAGCAAGCAACAAGGAATTAAGCTACTGCACCCAAACGTATCAACAAAGCATATGGCAGTGATCTACTCAAGATTCTTGACAAAAGATGAACACTGAGCTACGGCCAAATCACACCATAACAGGTCCAAACAAGCATGGCAAAAGTGCAAAATATATCAGCTTCACAGACTTAGGAAAATACTGAACATGGCAGAATCAGCATTAGGAAGCAATGTTCAGAGCAAGCAAACAACATGCTACAGGAACTTATAATAGCAAAACAAGGCATGACATGAATCGAATCAAAGCATAGAACAAAAGTCCCTTACTGACCATAAGCCAAAAAGGATCAGAAGATAAGATGGCACCCACATAAACATAGCAAGTTTCGTTAACAGATTCAGCAACAGGGCATGACAAAAACAGATAACAAGTAGGCATGTTTAAGAGCTCGATGCACTCACTACAGAGCATTACATGATAAACTAAGCATACATCCATCAATAAGACATGGCATAGAATTTATACATGGCAAGAAAAACATCATAGCATACACGGATCAACTACAACAACCTTGGCAAAATTGAATAACATGTAAACAATCTGCCAGGAAACATTTTATAGCAAAAGTAGAGCTCGATTGACTCAAGCTATGGCACTCCATAATTGCAAACAAGGGCATGGATGGATAGATCATAACCATATGTTCAAAACATCCTTACTGAAGTATCTCAAAATATGCATGGATCTCTCTGTAGCATCAAGTTAACATGGCATAAAAATATCAGCAAAACAAGGGCTGAAATCAGCAACATCATGAAGCCTAGTTTGCATGCTTGTGCTAGTCACCACAGAGATCACAAAAATACATGGCATACACCCCTGTAAAGATGGCATGGCATATTACAAAACACATGTAGGACTCAAGTTCATAAGATGCACACATCAATCATGGAAAAAATGACAAAAGTGCATGTTCAGTTAAGAAACAGAAACTAACATCACATAGCCCTCGTCCAACAGCATGTTGGGCATCAAGATGAGCTCAAATGAAAATGATGCAATGATATGAAATGATCTACTCTTCGAGACGAACAATTCGGTATGCTACACGCCCCAAACGGATCCACGGGTGCAAAGTTATGGCATGATGAAAATGCAACGAAATATCTGCAGAAAATGACTTAGATGAATTCGGGGGAGGGGAAAGTCAACCCTTGCGATTTTGGATCTCAGATCCGATCGGATCCGGCTCGAAGTTCGCCGGAGCGGGAGTAGCGGCGGCCTGGGAGGAGAGGAGAGGCCGGGGCGAGGCCCGGGCGGCGAGGGCGGCGGCGCCGCGTGGCCGGAGGCGGCGAGGCGGAGGCAGAGGCGTAAGGCGAGGCGGGGCGGGCGGGCGGCGACCGGCGACGGCCGAGGCGGATGGCGATGCTCGTGGCGCGGTGGCGAAGCTCCGTGGCGAGGCCGGGCGGCCGAGGCGGCGGAGGAGCGGCGGGTTGGCGCGGCCGGGCGCGGCGGGCGGCGTTGGCCGGAGGGCCTCCATGGGCCCTGGGCCGACAATGGCGGCGATGTGGGGCGCCCGTGGCGCGCCCTGGTTGGCTGGCGCGGCGTGGCGGACGTGTCCGCCCGAATCGGACACGTCCGGCGGCGGGGAGAGGAGCGGGGCTAGGGTTAGGGGTGGAGTGATCCGGAATTTGGAAATGGGGGTGTTTTATAGGTAGAAGGAGCTAGGAAGCTCCAAATGAGGTGCGGTTTTCGCCCACACGATCGTGATCCGACGACGGAGAGCATGGAAGTGACTTAGATGGGTTATTGGGCTATTTTGGAGGGGTGTTGGGCTGCAACTTAAAAGAGGCCTTTGCAAGAGTGCGGTTAACCGTTGGAGTACCAAACGAGCTCCAAATGACCCGAAACTTGACAGGTGGTCTGCCGGTGGTATACCAAGGCCACTTGACAAACCTCGGTCCATTCCGAGAAAGTTTAGTACCCGCTCACGGAAAAACGTAAAAGGGGACACCGGGAAACATAGGAGTGCCGGATTGCAAAACGGACAACGGGGAAAGTGCTCGGAATCATGAGACGAACACGTATGCAAATGAGATGCACATGATGACATGATATGAAATGCATGACATGGAAAAAATGCAAAATGAAGAAAAAACCAACCACGGAGGGAATATCATATCACAATGCCGAAAATGGCAAGAGTTGGAGTTACAAATATGGAAAGTTACATCCGGGGTGTTACACCGCATCACCTTCCTCACATTCCAAAGCGATCTTGCGGCTCCCATGAACCGTTATTGTCCCCTTGTGACCCGGCATCTTGAGCTGCAAATAGATATAACAAGGCCGTGCCATGAACTTGGCATAAGCCGGCCGCCCAAATAGGGCGTGATATGGACTTTGGATTTTACCACTTCAAGCGTCAATGTTTCCGATCCGAGTCATTCATCACCAAAGGCCACTTCGAGCTATTTTACCAACCGGATGTCTTGACTTGTGTACCACACCATGGAACACTATATTGGGACGGTTTGAGATGCTTATCTGTTAACCCCATACGACGGAAGGTCTCATAGTACGAGGATGTTAATGCTGCTCCTCCGTCCATGAGTACCTTGGTGAACTTATAACCTCCCACGAGGTGCCACCACGAGGGCTAGCTGACCGGATTGTCAACCCGGGAGGATGATCCTCTCTACTCCATACAATGGACTGCTCGACCAGCGAGGTAATGAGGCACGCCGGTTCAACAGCGTGATTGCCCGCTCAAGCTTCGGTCTCGCTTGTCTAAGCTAGTGGTGAAGACATGGTACTGCCCACCATTCAACTGCTTTGGGTTTCTCGATAACCCAAGCTATTCTTCTTCTTGATTGTAGCCACCTTGGTTATTTCGATTGTTACGATTGTTATGTCCGCCGGATTACCGTTAAATCCTGAACCGAATTTCCTCCACCGTAACCGCCCGGATCCCGAACCACCGCCGAACCTTGATCATACCGAAAGCATTAGAACTCTTGAACTCCACGCATAATGTAGCAATCCTTCCAGAGGTGGTTTCTTTGGCGTCTCCTTCGTCCCATGCTTGGACGGGGTTGATTCAACGAGATAATTCAAGCGGTCCGGATTGGGATTAGGCGCCCACTTCGATTCGGCTGTTTACCCTTGCGCGCTGGCCCTTGTCCTGTAGCGTTGGTGTTACTGAAGTCCATGTTGCCATTAAACTTACGCTTGCCTCCACCATTACCCGCCGAGTGATGTTGCTGGCCCTTGGAGTTGTTGTTCTTCCTTCCTTCCTGTCTCATCATCATCGCGGACTCGGGATCCTTGGTACTATCGAATCAGCATACTTCACTAAAGCGCCCATGAGAGTGCCCATGTCATTACAAAACCGCTTCATGCGCCCTAACTTCAACTTTAAAGGCTTAAACGGCGGTTGCCCTCCGTGGTTAAGATCGCAGAGTCGGCGTTGATCCGTCCGACGAGTGCAAGATTTCAAACAGGCGTACTCCAATGGGTTGTTGACTCCCTTCCCCTCGACACAAGCCGCCAAGTCCACTACGGACATGGGCTGCTTACGGTATCTTTGAAGTTTGGATAAACCGGGTCCGCGAATGGGCCCATGAATTGATAGAATTGGGTGGCAAGCTCTTCAACCAAGTACGGGTCGTGCCTTGAGCATCATGGTGAAGTACTTTGCACACGCCGCCTCATCCACATCCAAAGATCTCCATGGCCATCTCATAACTTTCTATCCATGCTTCGAGCTAAATCGGCAGTGTAATTTGGCACCTTGCGCAGACCCTTGAAGTCTTTGGGCAAGCGCACATTGCGTAAAGCGGGGACGAGGCAAGGCTACCCCAAAGAGCTAGAGGTAACCCCAGGCTCGACCGAGATGGTCGAATGAACCGGCGTAAGCTGATAAGCCCGATGTTGTGCGGCTAACTCGGCCTCCTCAAGGCCGGGCCCGGTCCACCACCTCTGGCGTTATCGGCGCCACTGCCGGGTTGTTGCCACGGGCGCACCACACCGTGCATTACTTGATACGGTCGGTTCATCCACGTGCCGCTATAGCTCCGGCTTGGCGGGGGTAGAGTGGATCGATCGTGACTATCTGAATCGCTTCTGTTGGACCAAAGCTGTCCTAAGGAGCTCCTTGACCCGCGCGTGTCTCTACCGCCTGTGGTGAATCACCTTCAATTGGAATAGCCTCCGGCCGTGTCGCAGCTGCAACAAGGTTATCCATCGGGTTGGAGTAGTGACCGGAGGTGTTTGCACAGACCGAGGCGACTGGCGTTATGGCGAGGTAGATCTATCAGCGGGCTGGACGGCGCGCCCGTCAGTGCTTCCGCCGGTTTACCGCCGGCGGATTATCGTTCCCGCTCCGGGTGTTGAAGAGGTCTCTTCCTTCAAAGTCAAGGCAAACGGGATCTGTATTTCCTCTTCATGACTTCATGTGACGCGTTCTGATCCAACATGAGCCTATAAGCCTGCGCATCTAAAGCGGCCCGCTCTGCCGTCATCCTGGCGTCTGCAGCTGCTAGATCCGCTTTAGCCTGAGTGATTTGTTCTTTCACCTTCGCGATCTCCGCGTTATGAGCGTCATGATCCGCCGGGTTAGCCTCTGCCATGAGCACAGCCAATGCATCGAATAGATCTGATAAAACTTGAGCCGGCGGGCGCACAGGGCCTCCTGCCCCGGCAGCCGTCGCCGCTGTTGAACCGGCGATCATCGCCGCAGCAGTCGAAGAGTGAAGCGCTGCTTGTGTACCGGCCATGAATATTCCAACCCTGTTGGGCAGGTCAGAGGGGTCCGAAATACTGTCACCATCGGAACAGCCCCCAATCCGGCCATCTTGTAGCTGATATAGAGATTCAGTTTCTCCGGTTGACGACTCGTTGTCAGAGTAGACGACGGTTTCGCCACCAGATTCTGATTCGTCCTCATAACTTCCTCCGTGGATGACTCCCACAAAGGCATGCTTCCTGGCCGGTTTAACCTGGGCAGATCTTGTATGCTGAGCCGTCTCGACGAGGTCGGTGCAGATGTCCGGCTCAGGCCCTGGTTCACCAATCTTGCCGATGAAAACGTGTATGCCACCAAAGGGGACCCGGTATCCGTACTCAATCGAGCTGGTCTCGGGGCCCCAGCCTGCATCGTCGATGTAGAGCTTGTCGCGACGACTCTTGGTCATCCCGCCCATAGCATAGCCTTCGAGTCCTTCGAACATGCCCTCCAAGATCATCAAACCATCGTGCGATAGCCCCACGGTGGGCGCCAACTGTCGTGGCTTTGTCACGGCAGATGTCCTCATGAAAGGACTTAGTCGTGGAGCCATCGCTACGGGTTAACTTGAAGGGGTTAAAGCGGACGCAAAGACACAAGAGTTATACTAGTTCGGCCCCTTCGATGAAGGTAAAAGCCTACGTCTAGTTGTGATGGGATTGATGTGGTCTCGATGACTAGGGAGCAAATAAGCTTCGCCTAGGCCTCGAGTTGTTGTCTCTGCCCTTGAACCGTCCCGGGTCGTCCCCTTATATACACGGGTGACGCCCGTCGGTTCAGAGAGTCCCAATCTCCGGTTCATACTCATATCCAGGTTGGTCTCTCTCTATTCCTAACTTACAATACAAGTTTACATATCAGGTCGGTTTACGGCTACAGGTTCTAAACCGACTACAGGCCTTGGGCCCTTACTTTCATGCTTGGGCTTTTACACCGTTGAGCTACTGATGAAGTTAACCCGGCCCCGATAGGCCGGTTTACGCCCAGTAGTAATATCCCCAACAGTCTCAGCTGCCGATTTGAACTTTAGAGCCGGATCATGCTCTGTGGTTGCTTTTTCAACGGAGTCATGTCAGCCGGATCAACATTATCCTTTTAATACTTCAACTCTTCCGTGGCACAAACCGACTCTGCATAGGCCGCATCACCTTCTTCACACTCCAAGGCAATCTTGCGACTTCCATG
Organism: Aegilops longissima; assembly: GCA_021605205.1. NCBI lineage: Eukaryota > Viridiplantae > Streptophyta > Magnoliopsida > Poales > Poaceae > Aegilops > Aegilops longissima. The sequence goes on along the minus strand of CM038678.1, from coordinate 481,298,415 downwards.
AACGATTATGGTCCCCTTGTGACCCGGCATCTTGAGCTGCAGATAGATATAACAGGGTCGTGCCATAAACTTGGCATAAGCCGGCCGCCCAAACAAAGCGTGGTACGGGCTCTGGATCTTGACCACCTCAAAAACCAATGTTTCTGACCTAGAATCATGATCATCTCCAAAGGCCACCTCCAGAGCTATCTTGCCAACAGGATATGTTGACTTGTCAGGTACCACACCATGGAACATCGTATTGGACAGTTTAAGATTCTTGTCTGTTAGCCCCATATGACGGAAGGTCTCATAGTACAAGATATTAATGCTGCTTCCTCCATCCATGAGCACTTTGGTGAACTTATAACCTCCCACCTGAGGTGCCACCACCAACGCTTAGTGACCGGATTGTCAACCCGGGCGGGTGATCCTCTCTGCTCCATATGATTGGCTGTTGGGACCAGCGTAAATAACGAGGCACGGCGGTTCAGCGAAATTCATCGCTCGCTTGTGAAGCTTCTGGTATCGCTTATCCAAGCTAGTGGTGAATACATGATATTGGCCACTATTCAACTGCTTTGGATTGCTCTAATAACCCGACTGCTGTTGCTGGTTGTAACCACCTTGGCTATTCTGATTGTTTTGATTGTTATGTCCACCCTGATCTCCATTGAAGCCTGAACCGGCATTTCCTCCACCGTGACCTGGCCAATGGAATCTGGATCCTGAGCCACCACCTGATCCGTGATCATACCGGAAAGCATTAGAACTTTTGAACTCCTGCATAATATAACAATCCTTCCAAAGGTGGGTGGCTGGTGGCTCCTTTGTCCCGTGCTTTGGACAGGGCTGGTTTAATAGATAAGTCAGGCGGTCCGGATTGGGGTTTGGAGCTCCACCGCGATTCGGCGGTTTACCCTTCCGTCGCTGACCCCTGTCCTGTGTGCTAGTATTAGCCACAAAGTCCATGCTGCCATCCGCTTTACGCTTGCCTCCGTTACCATGACCTGCCGTGTTGTGTTGCCGCCCCTTAGAGTTGTCGTTCTTCTTTCCCTTCCCTGTCTTGTCATCATCAGACTCGGGATCCTTGGTACCATCAGAATCAGCATACTTCACTAACACAGTCATGAGGGTCCCCATATTGTTGCAATGGCGCTTCATCCGTCCCAATTTCAACTTCAGAGGTTTAAACCGGCAGTTGCTTTCCAAAGTTATAACCGCGGAGTCGACGTTGATACGGTCTGAAGAGTGCAAAATTTCCGAGACTCGGTGTACCCGCCGGGTTGTTGACTCTCCTTCCTCCCGGACACAGCCGCTAAGTCCACTATCGACATGGGCTGCTTACATGTATCCTTGAAATTCTGGATAAACCGGCTCGAATGGGCCCATGAACTGATAGAATTGGCTGGTAAGCTCTTTAACCAAATCTGGGCTGTCCTTCAAGCATCATGGTAAAATACTTTGCACATGCCGCTTCATCCACGTCAAGCATATCCATGGCCATCTCATAGCTCTCTACCCATGCTTCCGGAGACAAATCGGCCGTGTAATTTGGTACCTTGCGCGGGCCCTTGAAATCCTTGGGCAGGCGCACATTGCATAAAGCGGGGACAAGACAAGGCACTCCCAAAGAAATAGAAGTAACCCCTGGCTCAATTGAGGTGGTTGGACGAACCAGTCTAAGCTGACGAGCCTCATGTTGTGCTGCTAACTCGGCATCCCTGCGCGCTCGGGCCCGGTCTACCACTTCCTGAGCATCATCTGCCGGGTTATGGCCACAGGGCGCTTCACGGTTCCGTGCATTACTGGATACGGCCGGTTCATCTATCCGCCTGCTGTAACTCCGTCTTGGACGCGGGGTGGAATGAATTCGGTCACGGCTATATGAATATGCTTCCTGCTGAACCAAGGCTGTTCGAAGAAGTTCCTTAACCCGGCGCGTCTCCACCGCTTGCGGAGAATCACCTTCAATTGGGATGGCCTCCAGCCGTGAAGCGGCGGCAATAAGATTGTCCATTGGATTGGAATAGTGACCTGGAGGCGTCTGGACAGGCTGAGGTATGATGTTATTCTGTCGAGGCGGCTCCATCAGGCGAGGCTGAACCGGCGCACCCGTCCCAGGTGCCTCCGCCCGGTTTAGCCACGGCGGGTTGCTAGTCCCTGCTCCTGGGGTGCTAAAGAGGTTTCTGCCATCGAAGACCGTCGGCAGGCGAGACCGATGTTTCCTTTTCAGGACTTCATGCGACGCGTTTTGGTCCAGCATAAGCCTATAGGCCTGCGCGTCCAAAGCGGCCCACTCTGCGGCCATCCTGCTGTTCTCGGCTACCAAATCGGCCTTGGCCTGAGTGATCTGTTCCCCCACTTTTGCAATCTCCGCATTGTGGGCGTCCTGATCCGCCGGGTTAGCTTCTGCCATAAGCACATCCAACGCATCAAACAGATCAGATAAAACTTAAGCCGGCGGGCGCATAGAGCCTCCTGCCCCGGCCGCTGCCGCCGCTGCTGATCCGGAGAACATTGCTGCTGCGGTCGAAGAGTGGATCGCCGCCTGTGTACCGGCCATGAATATCCCAACCCGGTTGGGCAGATCAGAGGGGTCCGGAATACTATCGCCATCGGAACAGCCCCCAATCTGGTCGTCCTGTAGCTGATACAATGATTCGGTTTCTCCGGTCGAGGACTCGTCGCCGAAATAGACGATGGTCTCGCCACCAGATGTCGATCCACCTTCATACTCTCCTCCATGGATGACTCCCACGAAGGCCCGCCTCTCGGCCGGTTTAACCTGGGCAGATCTCGCACGCTGAGCCGCTTCGACGAGGTTGGTGCAGATGTCCGGCTTAGGGCCCGGTTCACCGATCTTGCCAATGAAGTCGTGTATGCCACCAAAGGGGACCCGGTACCCATACTCAATCCAGCCGGCCTCGGGGCCCCAGCCTGAATCGTCGATGTAGAGCTTGCCGCGACGACTCTTGGTCATCCGGCCCACAGCATAACCCTTGAGTCCTTCGAAGTTGCCCTCCAAGAACTTGAAACCATCGTGCGATAGCCCCACGGTGGGCGCCAACTGTAGTGGTTTTGTCACGGCAGATGTCCTCATGAAAGGACTTAGTCGTGGAGCCATCGCTATGGGTTAGCTTGAAGGGGTTAAAGCGGACACAAGGACGCAAGAGAGTTTATACTAGTTCGGCCCCTTCAATGAAGGTAAAATCCTACGTCTAGTTGTGATGGAATTGATGGGGGTTTCGATGACTAGGGAGCAAACAAGCTTCGCCTAAGTCTCGAGTTGTTTTCTATCCTCCTGAATCGCCGCCGGGTCGTCCCCTTATATACATGGGTGACGCCCGTCGGTTTGCAGAGTCCCGAGACCGGCTCATAGACGTGTCCGGTTCGGTCTCTAGTATTTCTAACTTACAACACAAGTTACATACTAATGCCGGTTCACGGCTACAAGCCTTAAACCGGTTCTGGGCCTTGGGCCCTTATAGAATATCCTCACGGGCTTCAAGCATACTTCACTACTGATGAAGTTAACCCGGCCTCTCCTGGCCGGTTTAGTCCCAGTAGTAATATCCCCAACACTAGTAGTGTTGATTACTCCTTGTAGTTGATGCTAGTTGGTTTATTTGGTGGAAGATCATATGTTCAGATCCGTTATGCATATTAATACCCCTCTGATTATGAACATGAATGTGATTTGTGAGTAGTTATGTTTGTTCCTGAGGACATGGGAAAAGTCTTTCTATAAGTAGTCATGTGAATTTGGTATTCGTTCGATATTTTGATGAGATGTATGTTGTCTTTCCTCTAGTGGTGTTTTGTGAACATCGACTACATGACACTTCAACATTGTTTGGGCCTAGAGGAAGGCATTGGGAAGTCATAAGGGGCTGATTATGAGTTTGGGCCTAGAGTGACAGAAGCTTAAACCCTAGTTTATGAGTTGCTTCGTAAGGGGCTGATTTGGATCCATATGTTTCATGCTATGGTTAGGTTTACCTTAATACTTCTTTTGTAGTTGCGGATGCTTGCAATAGCGGTTAATCATAAGTGGGATGCTTGTCCAAGAAAGGACAACACCCAAGCACCGGTCCACCCACATACCAAATTATGAAAGTAACGAACGCGAATCATATGAGCGTGATGAAAACTAGATTGACGATAATTCCCATGTGTCCTCGGGAGGGCTTTTCTCTATATAAGAGTTTGTCCAGGCTTGTCCTTTGCTACAAAAAGGATTGGGCCATCTTGCTGCACCTTATTTACTTTCATTACTTGTTACGCGTTACAAATTACCTTATCACAAAACTATACATTCGATAATTTCAAATGCTTGCAGAGAATACCTTCATCGAAAACCGCTTATCATTTCCTTCTGCTCCTCGTTGGGTTCGACACTCTTACTTATCAAATGGACTATGATAGATCCCCTATACTTTTGGGTCATCAAGACTCTTTTCTGGCACCGTTGCCGGGGAGTGAAACGCCTTTGGTAGGTAGAATTTGGTAAGGAAAAATTTATATAGTGTGCTGAAATTTACTGTCACTTGTTACTATGGAAAGTAATCCTTTGAGGGCTTGTTCGGGGTATATTCACCCGACCAGAGAGCAAAGAGTTGCTCCTCAACCCTCTGAACCTACTGAAAATGTTTACTTTGAAATTCCTTCGGGTATGATAGAGAAACTGCTAGCTAATCCTTTTACAGGAGATGGAACATTACATCTCGATTTGCACCTAATCTATGTGGATGAAGTTTGTGGATTATTTAAGCTTGCAGGTATGCCCGAGGATGTTATCAAGAAGAAGGTCTTCCCTTTATCTTTGAAGGGAGAGGCATTGACATGGTTTAGGCTATGTGATGATATGGGATCATGGAACTACAACCGATTGAAATTGGAATTTCATCAGAAGTTTTATCATATGCATCTTGTTCGTCGTGATCGTAATTATATATATAATTTTTGGCCTCGCGAAGGATAAAGCATCGCTCAAGCTTGGGGGAGGCTTAAGTCAATGTTATATTCATGCCCCAATCATGAGCTCTCAAGAGAATTGATTATTCAAAAAAAGTATGCTCGGCTTTCTCTCAATAATCGCTCCATGCTCGATACTTCTTGTACTGGCTCTTTTATTATGAAGACTATTGAATTCAAATGGGATTTATTGGAAAGAATTAAATACAACTCTGAAGATTGGGATCTCGACGAAGGTAAGGAGTCAGGTATAAAACCTAAGTTTGATTGTGTTAAATATTTTATGGATACCGATGTTTTCCGTGAATTTAGCACTAAATATGGACTTGACTCTGAGATAGTAGCTTCTTTCTGTGAATCCTTTGCTACTCATGTTGATCTCCCTAAGGAGAAGTGGTTTAAATATAATCCTCCCGTTGAAGTAAAAGTAGTTTCACCTATTAAAGTTGAAGAAAATACTATCACTTATGATGATCCTGTCATTCCTACTGCTTATATTGAGAAACCACCTTTCCCTGTTAGAATAAAGGATCATGCTAAAGCTTCAACTGTGGTAAACAAAAGTAATATTAGGACACCCAAACCCCCTGAGCAAATTAAAGTTGAACCAAGTATTGCTATGGTTAAAGATCTCTTGGCTGATAATAGTGATGGGCATGTTATTTACTTCTGTAATGAAGCTGCTAGAATTGCTAGACCTGATACTAAAAATAAACATAGACCTGTTGTAGGCATGCCTGTTATTTCTGTTAAAATAGGAGATCATTGCTATCATGGCTTATGTGATATGGGTGCTAGTGCAAGTGCAATACCTCATTCCTTATACAAAGAAATTATGCATGATATTGCACCTGCTGAGATAGAGGAAATTGATGTCACAATTAAGCTAGCTAATAGAGACACTATTTCACCAGTTGGGATTATTAGAGATGTTGAAGTCTTGTGTGGGAAAGTTAAATATCCTACTGATTTTCTTGTTCTTGGTTCCCCCCAAGATAGCTTTTGCCCCATCATATTTGGTAGACCCTTCTTGAATACTGTTAATGCTAGGATAGACTGCGAAAAGGATGTTGTTACTATTGATTTGGGGGATATGTCTCATGAGTTTAACTTTGCTAAATTTCGTAGACAACCCTGTGATGAGGAATTGCCTAGTAAAGATGAAATTATTGGTCTTGCTTCTATTGCCGTGCCTCCTAATGACCCTTTAGAACAATATTTGCTACACCATGAAAATGATATGTTTATGAATGAAAGAACGGAAATAGATGAAGTATTCTTTAAACATGGACCTATTTTGAAACACGACTTGCCTGTCGAAATCGTAGGGGATCCTCCTCCACCCAAGGGTGATCCCGTGTTTGAGCTTAAACCATTACCTGAAACTCTTAAATATGCTTATCTTGATGAAAAGATGATATATCCTGTTATTATTAGTGCTAACCTTTCAGAGCATGAAGAAAAGAAATTATTGATAACTTTGAAGAAGCACCATGCTGCTATTGGATATACTCTCGATGATCTTAAGGGCATTAGTCCCACTCTATGCTAACACAAAATTAAATTGGAGAAAGATGCTAAACCAGTTGTTGATCACCAACGACGGTTAAATCCTAAGATGAAAGAAGTGGTAAGAGAAGAAATACTAAAGCTTCTGGAGGCACGTATAATTTATCCCATTGCTGATAGTCAGTGGGTAAGTCCTGTCCATTGTGTCCCTAAGAAGGGAGGTATTACTGTTGTTCCTAATGATAAAGATGAATTGATCCCACAAAGAATTATTACAGGTTATAGAATGGTAATTGATTTCCGCAAATTAAATAAAGCTACTAAAAAGGATCATTACCCTTTACCTTTTATTGATCAAATGCTAGAAATATTATCCAAACATACACATTTTTGCTTTCTAGATGGTTATTCTGGTTTCTCTCAAATACCTGTGTCAAAAGAGGATCAAGAAAAGACCACTTTTACTTGCCCTTTCGGTATCTTTGCTTATAGACGTATGCCTTTTGGTTTATGTAATGCACCTGCTACCTTTCAAAGATGCATGATGCCTATATTCTCTGATTTTTGTGACAAGATTGTTGAGGTTTTCATGGATGATTTCTCCGTTTATGGAACTTCTTTTGATGATTTCTTGAGCAACCTCGATCGAGTTTTGCAGAGATGTGAAGAAACTAACCTTGTCTTGAATTGGGAGAAGTGCCACTTTATGGTTAATGAAGGAATTGTCTTGGGGCATAAAATTTCTGAAAAAGGTATTGAAGTTGATAAAGCTAAAGTTGATGCTATTGAAAAGATGTCGTGTCCCAAGGACATTAAAGGTATAAGAAGTTTCCTTGGTCATGCCGGTTTTTATAGGAGGTTCATTAAGGACTTCTCTAAAATCTCGAGGCCTCTGAATAATCTCTTACAAAAAGATGTTCCTTTTGTCTTTGATGATGATTGTGTAGAAGCATTTTAAATACTTAAGAAAGCTTTGATTTCTGCACCCATTGTTCAGCCACCTGATTGGAATTTACCCTTTGAAATTATGTGTGATGCTAGTGATTACGCTGTAGGTGCTGTTCTAGGACAAAGAGTTGATAAGAAATTAAATGTTATCCAATATGCTAGTAAAACTCTAGAAAATGCCCAGAGAAATTATGCTACTACTGAAAAAGAATTTTTAGCATTTGTATTTGCATGTGATAAGTTCAGACCTTATATTGTTGATTCTAAAGTAACTGTTCACACTGATCATGCTGCTATTAAATATCTCATGGAAAAGAAATGTGCTAAACCTAGACTTATTAGATGGGTTCTCTTGCTACAAGAATTTGATTTACATATTATTGATAGAAAGGGAGCTGAGAACCCCGTTGTAGACAACTTGTCTATGTTAGAGAATGTTCTTGATGACCCACTACCTATTGATGATAGCTTCCCTCATGAACAACTAAATGTTATTAATGCTTCTCGTACTGCTCCATGGTATGCTGATTATGCTAATTACATTGTTGCCAAATTTATACCACCTAATTTCACATATCAGCAAAAGAAAAAGGTTTTCTATGATTTAAGACATTACTTCTGGGATGACCCACACCTTTATAAACAAGGAGTAGATGGTGGTATTAGACGTTGTATACCTGAGCATGAACAGGAATAGATCCTATGCAAGTGTCACTCCGAAGCTTATGGAGGACACCTGAAAGGATCGAGAAGAGATGTCTAGAGGGGGGTGATTAGACACTAAGTAACAAAGGTTGCAGTTTTTAATTTCCTCATGTTGAAGTGGAGTTTTGGCACTAGTTTAACAAACACAATACATATCAAGCAAGCATGCAAAGAGTATATGAGCAGCGGAAAGTAAAGCATGCAACTTGCAAGAATGTAAAGGGAAGGGTTTGGAGTGTGCAAACGCAATTTGGAGACATGGAGATTTTTGAGACGTGGTTCCGATAGGTGGTGCTATCGTACATCCACGTTGATGGAGACTTCAACCCACGAAGGGTAACGGTTGCGCGAGTCCACGGAGGGCTCCACCCACGAAGGGTCCATGAATAAGCAACCTTGTCTATCCCACCATGGATGTCGCCCACGAAGGACTTGCCTCACTAGCGGTAGATCTTCACGAAGTAGGCGATCTCCTTGCCCTTACAAACTCCTTGGTTCAACTCCACAATCTTGTCGGAGGCTCCCAAGTGACACCTAGCCAATCTAGGAGACACCACTCTCCAAGAAGTAACAAATGGTGTGTTGATGATGAACTCCTTGCTCTTGTGCTTCAAATGATAGTCTCCCCGACACTCAACTCTCTCTCACAGTATTTGGATTTGGTGGAAAGAAGATTTGAGTGGAAAGCAACTTGGGGAAGGCTAGAGATCAAGATTCATATGGTAGGAATGGAATATCTTGTCCTCAACACAAGTGTTGGGGATAACACTATTTGCGTAAGCCGCCCGTGAGGGGCCGGGTTACCGCAAAGAAGGATTCATAAGAAGAAGCCCAAGACCAAGCATGAAGATGGCGGTTCAATAAAGGGTGTAAAGCCCACATGCGACTTAACCCCGTAGTAGTAAACCGCTGTAATGGCATGACTTGTATCATAGGTAGAATTAACTAGTCACCGAGCCGGACACTGTTTATGAGCCGGCCGGGACTATGTAGGCCGCAGGGCATATCCCCGTGTATATAAGGGGAAGATCCGCTGGCGGCTTAGGGCAAGAAACAACTCCTCGAGAACCGGGCATAGCATATCTCGCTCCCTGGTCATCGAAACCCTAGCAATACCAACCCAACTAGACGTAGGCCTTACCTTCACCGTAAGGGGCCGAACTAGTATAACTCTCTCGTGTCCTTTGTCCCGATTAACCCCTTTAAGCTTCCTGGTTGCGATGGCTCCACAACTAAGTCCTTGCAAGAGGACAACTGCCGTGACAATTCTACGATAGTTGGCGCCCACCATGGGGCCAGCGCACGGTGGATTTGAGTTCTTGAAGGGCAACTTCGAAGGGATCAAGGGATACGCAGTCGGCCGGATGACCAAAAGTCGTCGCGGCAAGATCTACATCGACGACGAAGGCTGGGCCCCCAAGGCCGGCTCAATTGAGTACGGGTACCGGGTCCCCTTCGGCGGAATTCACGTCTTCATCGGCCGGATTGGTGAACCGGGCCCTGAGCCGGACAACTGCACCGATCTCGTCGGGACGGCTCAGCGTGCAAGACCCGCCCGAGCTCAACCCGTCATGAAGCTTGCCTTCGTGGGTTGCATCCACGGAGGGGAACTTTCTGAAGGATCTGCAGATGGTGGTGAGACGGCCGTCCACTCCGATGGTGACTCGTCCACTGGTGAAACAGATTTGATGTATCAACTGCAAGACGGCAGGCTTGGGGGCTGTTCCGATGGCAGCAGTATTCCGGACCCCTTTGAGCCGCCAAGCTACATAGGGGTCTTCATGGCTGGTACTCAACCCGGTCAAAACTCTACAGCCGCGGCAGCAATAACGTCCGGTCGAGCGGCCGGGCAGAGGCCCCTCGCGCTCGCCGCTCAAAGTCTTGATGGATCTCATGGATAAGCTGACGTCCCTGTTAACCACCACAGTTATTCCTGCGAATCAAGATGAACATAATGCAGAGGTGGCACAGGTGCGTGAGGAAATAGCTCTGGCCAAGGAGGCCTTTGCAGCTGAGGACGCTAGGTTGGCCACAGAACGGGCGGCTTTGGATGCACGGGCGCAACAGCTCCAATCAGAGGCTTTCCATCTTACGATGAACCTGAACGCATCTAACGAGGTGATGAGGAGGAGACACCAGAAAACTCAATCCCGTTTGCCTCCGATTTATGATCCTCGGAACCTCTTTGCTACACCCGGAGCCGGCCCTAGTAACCCGCTAGAAGCAAATCAGTTCATGACATCCGGAGCAGGGGGGCCGGTTCAGCCTCGGGTGATGGCACCTCCTCATGGGAACATGGCCCCGCCCCGATACGTACCAACACCACCGGGTCACTTTTCTAATCCCATGGAGAACTTGATTGCAGCATCAACATGTTTGGCGGCTCTCCCAGTGGACGGTGATGATCCAACAGCGGTGGATACGCGAAGGATCAAAGAACTTGTCCAGACAGCTCTGGCTCAGCAGGAGGCTTATTCCTACAGTCGGGACAGGATTCATTCAACTCCTCGCCCAAGCCGGAGCCCGAGTTACAACAGGCACATGGAATCGAAGCCTTGTCAAGCAACGCCTAACGCAGAATTCAGCCTGGCGGTTATAACCCTGCACAGATCGGATACGCCAGAGGACGAACGGGCGGCTCAACCGGTGGCTCACCGACGGCTCATCGAGCCCTCCGGATTATCCAACGACTTTGTTGAGGCAGAGTAGCCACCGTAACCGGCGTTGTTCCTTGTTTGGTGCCGGCTCACGTAATGCGTCTCGCCCAAGGACTTCAAAGGACCCAGGAAGGTGCCAAATTATACGGCCGACTTACAGCCCGGGGCGTGGATCAAAAGTTATGAGATGGCGATGGAGCTGTTGGAGGTCAGTGACGCGGCAATGGCTAAGTACTTCACCATGATGTTGGATGGAACAGCCCGGTCTTGGTTAAAGGGCCTGCCGCCTAATTCCATCGCCTCATGGGCGGAGTTAAAAGCCCGGTTCATTCAGAACTTTAAGGACACCTGCAAGCAGTCCATGCTGATTGTGGACTTAACCAATTGTAAATAAGAAGAGGGTGTATCCACCACTCATTGGGTGCGCCAGGTCAAGGAGATAATACATTCGTCTGACAAGATGGATGCCGGCTCTGCAGTCCTCATGTTGGAGAAGAATTGCCGATTTGAACCGCTGAGGCAGAAGCTGGGGCGTCTCAAGCGTGATTGTAATGATATGGGTACACTGATGGCAGCTTTAGTCAAATACGCCAATTCTGATAGTACCAAGGATCCCGCGTCTGATGAGGAAAAGACAGGGAAGGGAAAGAAGAACGGCAATGGAAAGGGTCAACAACATAACCCGATGAATCAAGGAGGCAATAAGCGTAAGGCCGAGGGTAACCCGGAGTTTGTGGCCAACGCCAATGCACAGGGTAACAATCAGAGACGCAAGGTAAAACCGCCCCCTCGATCTGGCGGGTCAGGTCCATCTCTTGAGCAGTTACTCAATGAGCCCTTCCCGAGACACGGCACCCGGGAGAGGCCAGCCACTCACTTATGGAAGGATTGCGCGATCATGAAGGCTTTCAAGAATTCCAACATGTTCGACGGTAATCACAGGTCAGGTGGCGGCTCAGGGGCCGGCGGCTTTCATGGCCCGGGCGGTGGTTCAAATTCCGGTTTTCAGGGGAATCAAGGTGGCTATAATCAGCAGCAATCTGGTCAAGGAGGGCAACAGCAGCAGTCGGGTTATCAAAGTAACCCAAAGCAACTGAATAGTGGACAGTATCATGTGTTCACCACTTGCTTATGCAAACGTGACCAGAAGATTCATAAGAGGGCAGTGAATTCTGTTGAACCGACAGTCCCCCGTTATTTGAGGTGGTCAAAGCATCCAATCGTCTGGAGTAGGGAAGATCACCCTCCCCGGGTTGACAATCCGGGTCAGTTAGCTTTGGTGGTGGCACCTCAGGTCGGAGGATATAAATTCACCAAGGTACTCATGGACGGAGGTAGCAGCATCAACATCCTCTATTACGAGACCTTTCGACGCATGGGTTTGACTGACAAAAATTTAAAGACATCCAACACCGTCTTCCATGGAGTGGTGCCTGGTAAGTCGGCGTACCCAGTCGGTAAGATTGAATTGGAGGTGGCCTTTGGAGATGAATACGATGCTAGGGCTGAGAAACTAACTTTTGAGGTGGTCAAAATTAAGAGTACATATCATGCTCTGTTTGGGCGGCCGGCTTATGCCAAGTTCATGGCTCGGCCATGTTATGTTTATTTGCAGCTTAAGATGCCGGGTCACAAGGGCACCATCACTGTGCATGGGAGTCGAAAGATAGCCCTGGAATGTGAAGAAGGTGACGCGGCTTATGCTGAGTCTATTTGTGCAAACCGAGGAGTCAAGTTTTATCAAGATAATGTTGACCGGCGGATATGACCTCCCCAAGAAGCCAACCACGAGCATGACCCGCGATGAAGTTTAAGTCGGTCGCTGAAACCAAGCTTGTTGATTTCACTCCACGCGATTCGTCTAGGCAGTTCAGTATCAGTGCCAATTTGGATCCTAAATAGGAAAGCACGCTCATCGAGTTCATCCGTGAGAATCGGGACATCTTTGCATGGAAGCCTTATGACATGCCGGGTGTACCGAGAGAACTCGCTGAGCACACTCTTAATATTGATCCAAAATATAAGCCAGTCAGACAGTTTCTTTGACGATTTAACAAAGAGAGACGGAAAGCTATTGGTGAGGAGGTGGCCCGGCTCTTGGCGGACGGGTTTATTGTTGAAGTTTTTCACCCTGAGTGGTTGGCTAACCCGGTGCTTGTGCTTAAGAAGAACGGCACCTGGCGGATGTGTGTGGATTACACAGACTTAAATAAGGCTTGTCCGACTGATCCCTTTGCTCTCCCCCGTATTGATCAAATCATTGATGCTACGGCGGGTTGTGAGCATTTGAGCTTTTTGGATGCTTACTCTGGCTATCATCAGATCAAGATGGCAGTTAAGCACCAGGAGAAGACAGCCTTCATCACTCTGTTTGGATCCTTCTGCTATGTATATATGCCATTTGGGCTCAAGAGTGCCCACGCGACTTATCAGCGGTGTGTATAGAACTGGCTCCACGATCAGATTGGACGCAATGTTCATGATTATGTGGATGATATAGTGGTTAAATCCAGAGAGAAGGAAACCTTGATAGCTGATCTAAAGGAGACCTTTGATAATCTCCGGGTTTACAAGATGATGCTTAACCCGACCAAGTGTGTGTTTGGCGTGCCAGCGGGCAAGCTTTTGGGTTTTCTGGTTTCCAACAGAGGTATTGAAGCTAATATGGAGAAGATCAAGGCGATTACCTCTTTGGCTAATCCGGCGTGCATGAATGATGTTCAGCGATTGGCGGGTCGTGTTGCTGCCTTAAGCCGGTTCATAAGCCGGTTAGGGGAGAAGGCCTTGCCACTGTATCAGATGATGAAGAAAACAGACACTTCTGTCTGGAGTGAGACTGCTAATGCTGCCTTTGAAGATTTAAAGAGACAGTTATCTGAGCCGCCGGTCCTTACGGCTCCCTTTGATAGAGATCCATTGTTGTTATATGTGGCTGCTAACTCACGTGCTATCAGTGTTGCAATCGTGGTGGAGCGCAAGAAAGCCGGCAAGGAGCACCCGGTTCAACGGCCGGTTTACTACATCAGTGAGGTGCTCATTGAGTCTAAGCAAAGGTATCCATGTTGGCAGAAGCTTGTTTACGGGGTGTTCATGGCAAGCTGGAAGCTAAAGCAATACTTCCAAGGTCACCCTATCACCTTGGTAAGTTTTGCCCCCTTGGGAGACATCATCCAGAATAGAGAGGCCACAGGACGAGTCGCCAAGTGGGCCATCGAGCTTGGGCCTCATGGCTTGAAGTACATGTCGCAGATCGCTATTAAGTCTCAAGCCCCGTGGACTTTATCAATGATCGACAGAGCTGCGACACCGAGGAGAAGCCTGATAACACATATTGGACTATTCACTTTGATGGGTCCAGCAATTGAAGGCTCAGGGTGGAGTCGCTTTTAACTTCCCTCGAGGTGACAAATTTTGTTATGTGCTTCGACTCTCATGTTTCCTTGTACTAATAATGCAGTTGAATATGAGGCCTTGCTCCATGGTCTTCGGATGGCCAAAGAGATGAATCTGAGCCGGGTAAGGTGCTTGGGCGACTCAGATCTTGTGGCTCAACAGGTGTCAGGCAAGTGGGACTCCAAGGATCCCCTCATGGCGGCCACCGTCGTGAAGTTGATGTTGTGGTGGGCACTTCAAGGGTTATCAAGTGGAGCACGTTGATCGAAGGAAGAATGAGGCGGCCGATGCTTTAAGCCGCTGGGATCTCAACAGAAGCCGGTGCCACCTAACACCTTTTTGGATGTTTTGCATAATCCTTCGGTTAAGTTACCCACAGAGGAAGATTTAGCTGTTCCAGACCCAGAAGCACAATTGGTGGCGACTCTTCACGTCATCTCGGATTGGACAGTGCCATATTTGGCTTACATGACCCGTGGAGAGTTGCCTGAGGATGAGACCTCAGCGAGACAAATCATCCGGTGATCTAAATCCATGACAATTGTTCATGGTGAGTTGCATCATCGGAGTGTCACTGGGGCGTTTCAACGTTGTGTGTCACCTGCGGAGGGTCAAGAAATACTTCGTGAGATCCATGAAGGGGATTGCGGTCATCATGTCGGGTCAAAATCTCTCGTGGCCAAGGCTTTTCGTCACGGTTTCTATTGGCTGACGGCTCACGCTGACGCGGAGGATCTGGTCAGTAAATGTGACGGTTGTTAGAAATTCTCACGATGAGCTCATGTGTCGACTCAAGAATTGAGGATGATTCCAATTACTTGGCCGTTTGCAGTCTGGGGGCTTGATATGGTCGGGCCCTTCAAAAGGTCTAAGGATAAAAAGACTCACCTCCTGGTGGCAGTGGATAAATTTACAAAATGGGTTGAGGCAGAGCCGGTCAGTAAGTGTGATGTAGCCACGGCGGTTCAGTTCATGAAAAAGGTGATCTTTCGTTTTGGTTTTCCACACAGCATCATAACTGGTAATGGCACTAAGAGTTCTGTCAACGAGAGCATATCCGGCTTGATGTTTCAGCACTTGCTCACCCTCAATCCAATGGCCAAGCAGAAAGAGCCAATTAGGAGATCTTGAAAGGTATAAGACCCCGGCTCTTGGTCCCCTTACAGCGGACGCCGGGTTGTTGGGTGGAGGAGTTACCTTCTGTGATTTGGAGCATCAACACTACACCTAACAGATCTATGGGTTATACACCTTTCTTCATGGTGTACGGAGCAGAGGCGGTCCTGCCAAGTGACATCCGTCATGACTCGCCCCGAGTGACGGCTTACGTTGAGACTGACAATGAACAAGCTCGTCGGGATGCAATTGACTTGTTGGATGAAGAGCGAGACTTGGCAATAGCTCGCTCGGTGATTTACCAGCAAGACCTGCGCCGCTACCACAGCTGCGGGTTAGATCCGTAACCTTTCAGAAGGTGACTTAGTGCTCGGCTCATCCAGATCACCGATATGCACAAGCTATCCCCTTGGGAAGGACCCTTTGTGGTCAGCAAGAATCTGAACAACGGGTCATACTACCTTATCGATGTTCGAGAGCACAAAGACTCACGTAAGTCGGAGGAGGAGACCCGCCGGCCGTGGAATATCGCTCATCTTCGGCCTTACTATACTTGAGCCACCGGCTCTCAGGATGTACATATTTCGGTGATGTATATATTATGAAAAGCAATAAAGCAGGACCTTTGTCCTTTTTTCTACCCACAAAAGTTTACATGTCTTTCTTATCATGTTGTTGAAACAACCAACAGGGAGCGGATCATATCTGAATCCGGCTTTCCCTTTGGTCCGGCTTATGATCATATCTGAATCTAGTCATGGTCGCAGGGGCTTCTGCTCAAACATAGGTCGATTCAACCAAAGAGAACATAGCTGTCGATACCCATTTGATCGGCATCTCGCCAAACCCACTAGGGGCTTCTTGATCATATCTGAATCATAGCTTAACCCTTTGGGTCCGACGAGATCGATTCAATCAGCGTCATTAAACAACTCTTATGGTCACTTGGGGCTTCTGCTCAAACATAGGTCGATTCAAACCAAAGAGAACATAGCTGTCGATACCCACTTGATCGGCATCGCCAAAGCCATCGGGGCTATATGATCGTATCCGAATCTTAGCTTAACCCCTTTGGAACGGTTTTCTGATCGTATTCGAATCAGAAGCCTTTAAATTTTGTCTATTGTTCATCACCCTTTGCAATCACAAGTATTTGACTATTGTGAGATCATTTTGAAAGCTCTTTTGGGGTGGTCTTTATTCCACCGGTTTAATATTGATCAAATAAAATTGTTAGTGCATAAACAATCATTATATGTGCCAGGTTTCAGGATTAACAAAGTTTACCTTCATTGTTCGGGTCACATAAGCCGGCAAGGTAATCAAAGGATCACAGGTATGCTGTTACGATTGTATCTCAAGGATATAATCGAGAACCAGCTTTTATGATTTTTTGATTCATAGTATGGGTTATCAACACATTATGTGACCCCCTATGCGGTAAGTCGCCAAGGGACTTGTGTTTGTTCTGTATGCAGGGCGATGCAAGCAATTTCTTTTAAACATAAAGGAAGCAGAAGACCAATATAAGCCGGAAGCATATAATGACGGCAACTTAAGAAAGTGTTGAGTACCGCAAACATGCGCGAAGGCATGGCAAAAATCAAGTGTTTTTTCTACCCTGTTACAAGACTCTCTGGGTCTAAATAATGAAACATTGTTTTTCCACAAGACATAAACATACGACGCCTGATGGTTCACTCCATTGGTTGACCTGACGTGTCCGGGTTATCCTTCTCCGCTCCTCCGTCGGCTGCCCTGTCCTGGAAGGTTAATGATGCCCAGTCAATGCCACTCAAAGCTTCACTCAGCTTCATCATCTATTAACCCGGCTGGGTCGACTTCAGGGGCAAAAGTATGCTTACGAATTGGAGGGATCAGGCTGACTTCATCGTATTGAGGCGTTGGGAGTCTCCGGTTCTCGCTGTCATAACTCGGCTAATACTTGGTAAGGTCAGTGTCATTCCCAATAAGCGTGGCCATTGTATGATCTCCTTCACGCAGCGGTGAAATCCTTATCATCAAACATGGTACCATCCTCCTTCAAGCTTGATATCCAAGAGCGATGTCGGCCGGGTCTAGCTCGTAGCCACGCCTTGGCCCGACTCAATGCGGCTATAGCTCCGCCTCGCAGATGCCCGCCTTAGCTCTTGAACCGGCTGAGGTAGCACAGACAAGCCGCTTTAGCATATCTTGCGTGAGATGGGGAACGCTATTTGATAAAGCCACAACGGCCAAAGCACGCCAGACCCGCATAGAGTTGCTCCACTAGAGTATAAACCGCCTTTAACTTGATCAACATGCTCGATTAAGATTTGAGCTCCCGGGCCTGCGTTAACAAGTATCGTGAGCCGAGGTAACAATTGCAATAGTCATCGAAAGAAGGTTTGCAGTATTCAATGTTTGCACAAGTAGCTTACCGAAGATTGCTGAGACCATTTGGGATATTTGGCGCTTTAAGCCGGATAGCTCGGCTGTTGGTTCTGCAAGCGACGCCTCTACTTTCTCGTCCCGGGTGACCAAAGAGGCCTTTTCATCAGCCCAGGTTTTCTTGTCTGCTTCAAAGCTTTTCTTCAGCTTTTCTTGTTCAGACACGCTGAACTCAAACTTGGAGTTGGCCTTTTGGATTTCAATTTCTTGAGCTGCCAGGCGGTTCTTCAGGTCAGCAATCTCCGACTCAAATTGGCTTAGGGTGGCCTGCGTCAATGCCGGGTTATAATCAGAATTATTATCATATGACATTAAGTCCCAAGCACTTTGCAAGCAAAGATACTTGACACTTGGGGGCTAATGTATACTGAAGAACTCTAAATTATTACTCCGGTTCATGAAAGTTAAGTCCCAAGCACTTTGCAAGCAAAGATACTTGGCACTTTGGGGCTAATGTGTATTGCAAGTTCAAAAGTATTGTATTACACCGGGTTAAATATCTTGTTCTATAGCCAGCCTTTGAGATAAGCCGGTTGTTTGATAGGCAATGATAAGCAGATTCTAAGTCTACAACATATTTTCTTATAAGTAATAGACTTGGGGGCTGGTACAGTAAGTATGAATAAGGAAAAGTAACAAAAGTGATACCTCAGATTTTTGATGGATTTGTTTCACCATGTCAATCTCCAGGTCACGACTGTTGTGCACTTGGCTTATGTAGCCACAGACAATCTCTCCAATGCTCAGATGAGTGTAATCGGTAATGTCCAGCTTGGCCTTTCGGCGCTCCAAAAGTTCCTCTTTGGTAGAGCACTTGGCAAGAACGAAGGCTATCCGGTTCAATAAATCGAGTCTTGGTGATCTCAACTTCCGGTCATCCGCCTTGGCGGGCTAGGAATCTCCGGGTTGACAGAGCTGTCGAGGGTTTGTTCGGCAAAGGGTCGAGGTAGGCGCTGGAACATCATGAGATGGTTCGACGGCGCCCGTAAGCGAGACATCGAGCGGCCGCCCAAGCTCCGGTTCAGTTACAACCGTTTCTTTGGACGGTTTATTCTTCTTTGCCCTCTTACTGGGCTTCACTTGTACATTGTGGACAAATCAGAGGAATTAATACAAGAGTATGAGTAAAATAAGCATAAGGTAAGCAAGTTGTCATTACCCTGGTGCGGTTTTAAAAGCCGGCATATTTGATTGCATAGACTCGCCAGAGGAAGGGGAAGTATCCTGATAGTTGGAGTCAGATGAATTGAGAGGTTGACGAATGAAACCCGCCAAAGGTAAAAGAGGACGTAAGTCGGAGATAACCTCATGCCTGCGCTTCCTGGTCATATCAGGTAAGCCGGAGGAGAGTTCCACGTCTTTGCTTGTCCGGGTCTGCCTCCGGCTCTCATAAATCTGTCGCTTCAAAAGAAATTGAGGATCTTGGTAAGCTAAAGGATGTGAAAATCTTACTTTCCGGGTCACCCTTCGGATTTTCTGCCGCGGCAAAGGCTCGGAGTCGGAGGAGATTATAGTTACCGCTTCCTCAACGGCTTGGCTGTTTCCCGTGTCCTCCTGAAAGGAATTAATGTCAATAAGGTGATGATAAAAGAGTCAGGGGAGTTAAGAGTTACCTCTTCTTCATCGTCATCAGTACCATCCAGTTTTAACATATCTGAAGCGCTTGGCTTCTTCTTCCTTGAAGTTCCTGTCTTGGCGGCTTTTTTCTCGGCTCTCTTGGCCGCTCTGGCTTGTTTGGCAGCCTCATGGTCATATTTGACCTTCTAGAAGTTGTCATCTGCCTGTAAATATTGACACGGGGTTATGAGTAAAAAACAGGATATAATAAAATAAAGGTAATTATTGAGGATAATGACTTACTGCAGGGGCCGGGTTCTTCTTGCAGAAAGGAAGTAAGCCGAAGGCATTACTAACCACCGAGCCCTCTTTCAATAAAGATTGAGTCATGGCTTCAACCATATCATCTGGTAAGTCGTCAGGACTATGACGCAGTGGGCCATCCTTCTCGCCTGAGTAAGTGCACATTAAGCCGGGGCGGCGGCTTAACGGAATCACCCGCCAGGAGATCCAGACTCGGACCAAATCAATGCCATCTAAGCCGTTCCCCAAGAGAGCTTTGATTTTCTTGATGGTGGGAGCGAGTGGAAGACGTTCAACAGCAGTTAATTTGTCCGGCAGCGGGTGGTTAGATTCAAGGCGCAGAGCGCGGAAGCCGGGCAGCGGGTTCTCATCAGCCGGAGAAGTGTCCTGGCAATAGAACCACGTCTGGTTCCAATCCTTTGGGTGGCTTGGCAGTTCAGCATAAGGGAAAAGGCAGTCTCTCCGCCGCTGAATTGAGATGCCACCAAGTTCCAAACTGGGCCCGTTGGCACGTTCGTTCTGTCGGTTTAAGTAAAACAATTCTCTGAACAAAAGTAAGTTGGGCTCTTCTCCAAGGTACACCTCGTAGAAGACTTGGAAGTTGCAAATATTTGACATGGAATTGGGCCCGATGTCTTGAGGTCTGAGGTCAAAAAATTGCAAAACATCCCTAAAGAATTTTGAACCGGGTGGAGCAAATCCCCGGCTCATATGATCAGTAGAAATGATCACTTCCCCCTCCTTGGGTTGAGGTTTCTCCTCTGACGGGTTAGGAGCATGATAAGACATGACCTCCTTCTTGGGCAGATGGCCGGTCTTCACGAACTCAGACAAAGTGCTTTCCGTAACAGTGGACTTGACCCAGTTACAGGTCACAGGAGCTTTGGGAGCTTTAGGTGCCATTATGCAAGTGGAAGCCTATGACAAAATAAGAAATTCCGGTTGAACTTTAACCCGGAAGAAAACATTTTTAAGACTATTCATGATGGCGGCTTAAGATGGGGCCTAATGACATATGGCTAATTGTGCAGTGATATTTAAGCCGCTACGGGTATCAGAAGTAGTTAAATTATCTTAAGTCGCCGGAAGCAAGCAAGGCTGACAATCAGTGTTGTCTTCTTAAACCGGCTACACAGACTACCATGATTAAACAGATCTAACAGATGCAGTTTTTTGGCTAAGTATGGAGCAAACAGGTTTCACAAGTTGCAGTTATTATTTTGGATCCAATGGTCACTCTGAAAAGGAAATTTCTAGACCTAAAACTAGTGCAGATAAGTTCATACGCTCGAAGGAGACCTCTGAACAAAGGAAAGGAGATCTGTTTGCATTTAAAATGGGGGCGAGACAGCTACCATAGCAGTTATGTACTATCTGACGATCAGAAAAGGGCGTCAGAGGTGAAATCTATCAAGGATTTGCAACGGGGGCGCATTTAACACCCATTTAACTCGAGAAGTCAGAATGCGATCTAAGGTAGGGAAGGAAAGGAACTTACGGATGCAGACTGGCTGCAGAGGTTCGCTGTTAATCTCTGGTCGGATTCAGGTTGATGCAGTGGCCTGAGTTGGAGAAGACGAGGAGATCTGCGGCGGCGGCGGTGGAGCTCGAGCGGCAGTGAAACAGTGAGAGGAGGAAGACGACCGAAGGAGGAGAATGTAAAGACCTAGGTCGTGCCTATTTATAAGGAGAGGTTGACTGGGAAGGCGCGAGAAACGAGGAGGCAATGTATCATTATCCAACAGCTCTGACGCCTCGGTTTTCGGGATGGTCAGTAAAGAAAGAGATCTCTTCAAGATATGACAGAATAAAATAAGAATTTAATGGAAGATGACGTCACGGCGGGTTATCACGGATCCAGAAGATGACGCCACAAATGGGTTATAACCTTTGCATGCATGTGAGACGTAAAGGCTTGTTTCTTAAGATATTTTAAGATTGACATGAACCGTTCAAATCAATCTAGGGCCTAATGTTGGGGATATAACTATTTGCGTAAGCCGCCCGTGAGGGGCCGGGTTACGCAAAGAAGGATTCATCAGAAGAAGCCCAAGACCAAGCATGAAGATGGCGGTTCAATAAAGGGTCTAAAGCCCACAGGCGACTTAAGGCCCGTAGTAGTAAACCGCCGTAATGGCATGACTTGTATCATAAGGTAGAATTAACTAGTCACCGAGCCGGACACTGTTTATGAGCCGACCGGGACTCTGTAGGCCACAGGGCGTATCCCCGTGTATATAAGGGGACGATCCGCTGGCGGCTTAGGGCAAGAAACAACTCCTCGAGAACCGGGCATAGCGTATCTCGCTCCCTGGTCATCGAAACCCTAGCAATACCAACCCAACTAGACGCAGGCCTTACCTTCACCGTAAGGGGAGAAACTAGTATAACTCTCTCGTGTCCTTTGTCCCGATTAACCCCTTTAAGCTTCCTGGTTGCGATGGCTCCACAACTAAGTCCTTACAAGAGGACATCTGTCGTGACAATTTTACGACAACAAGTGTAGGTGGTTCTCTCTCAGAAAAGGTAGGTTGGAAGTGTAGGTCCGTTCTGATGGCTCTCTCCATGAATGAAGAGGAGTTGGAGGGGTATTTATAGCCTCCACACAAAATCTAACCGTTACACACGACTTGCCAAACTCGGTTGGACCGAATTGGTAAACTCGGTCGGACCGATTCAGCAAATCTAGTGACCGTTAGGGTTTTCGGTGGGACCGATATGGTTAGGGTTAGGGCATAACATAATCTCGGTGAGACCGATTACACAAACTCGATGAGACCGATTTTTGTAATAAGCTAACTAGAGAGTTGGTCGGGTAAACTCGGTGGGACCGATTCGCTCATTTCGGTGAGATAGAAATGTTACAAAAGGGAAACAGAGAGTTTACATTGCAATCTCGGTGGGACCGATCGCTCATCTCGGTGGGACCGAAACGTTATGAAGGGAAACAGAGAGATTACAATCCCATCTCGGTGAGACCGAGATCCCTATCGGTGAGACCGATTTGCCTAGGGTTTGTGGCAGTGGCTATGACATATGAACTCGGTGGCGCCGGATAGAAAGAATCGGTGGGGCTGAGTTTGATTTTTGGTTTAGGTCATATGTGGATGTGAGAAAGTAGTTGAGGGCTTTGGAGCATATCACTAAGCATTTTGAGCAAGAGCCTCATCAAGCAACACCTCATCCCTCCTTGATAGTATTGGCTTTTCCTATAGACTCAATGTGATCTTGGATCACTAAAATAGAAAATGTAGAGTTCTGAGCTTGGAGCTTGAGCCAATCCTTTTGTCCTTAGCATTTTGAAGGGGTTCCACATCCTCTAGTCCATGGCACTCCATTGTTGAACTTATCTGAAACATACTAGGTAAAAGTGTTAGTCCAACAAGAGATATGTTGTCATTAATTACCAAAACCACCTAGGGAGCACTTGTGCTTTCAATCTCCCCCTTTTTGGTAATTGATGACGACATACATCAAAGCTTTAAATAAAGATATAGAGAATAGTAAGTAAAGCTTTGGAAAGACATGTAACATGCATAGGCTCCCCCTACATGCATGCAATCATGTGAATATGGAATATAGAAGGCATGTGAATGCATAAACATGACAGAGTAAGCAATGTGCTACATGTATCTTGGCTATATGCATCAGAGCAAATGATGTGAATATGAGGAATGTACCTTCATGCTCATGAGTCCTTCTTGCAAACAGTATGTGCATCAGCAAGAATTTCTCATTCACACGACTGTGATGCATATACTTACCTTGTGATCTTGAGTTGGCTTAGGATGGGATGAACCTGCTTAAACAAGGTTAGATAACACAGATACACCTACTGGCCAGAGCAAACAAAAAGAAGCCACAAGAGTACCAAGAATGGGATGACATGTAGAGTGAGTACTAAGTACCACATTTGATATAGACATGTCCCCAAAGGTAAAGATGTGCAATGAATTCAAGGATTTCCTTCCCTTGGATCTCTTGCTCCCCCTGAATCTAGCATGGGATACTGGGAGAAGATAGGGAACAGAAAATCAGAGCAAAAGCAGAGCTCAAATGAAATGAACAGAGCTAATGCAAACAAGCAAATATGAACATGTCTTTCCCCTCTTGAAGACATGTGACTTCTCTCCTCTTGAACACCAAGCATCTGGGGTCTCTTTCTTCCCTAGAGTATTCTCTCCCCTATAGATATGATTAAGCTTTGATGTGATCTCTCTCTCCCCCTTTGACATCAATTTCCAAGAAGGGTATTTCTAGATTTTTGTCATGATGGGTTTGGTCCTTCAGTCACAGAAGAAAGCAGTAAGTTGAATGGGATGCTGGTCGAGGACAAGATTCATTGAGTGGAGCTGGATCAAAAAGAATTCAGGAACAAGTGGCAAGATGTCTTTCCTGTAGTGAAATCGGTAGCACCGAGTTGGGTGGTTCGGTTGTACCTAGAGTATTCGGTTGGACCGAAGGCATCAGACCGGTGAGACCGAGTTCATCACAGAGAAAACACTTGTCACCTCAGCTCACTAGACAAGTAAAATCTCACAAGGATTTGCAAGGAATTAACTGAAAGATTTGCAATGAATTGGATGCAAGGAATGTAGAACAGAAAAGAAATGAAATGAAACGATCTAGATGAAGAGACAAATGCAAAAGGAAACACAAGAGAACTTCATTTAGAACTGGGCGGTGACAAAGTCACCAATGTTAGAGTATATTGACTTAGGAGTCAAGTGAGATCACTTGACCATAGGTCATACTCATCGTTTAAGCTCAAAATGGGGTTACCATTTTTCGTTTAAGCTTTTTGATGTATTCACATCTTGTTGAGTTGCTTTATCCCATGACTCGGAGTAAAGCTTCTCTAAGATGGAATAACATACCTTGGGTGGTGGAGTTGATCAAGATCATGTAGTTGAACTTGTGTGGGTTGCTCAAGGTTGATGTAGCTCATCAAGAGTTGGGAGCACCACTTGGAGTTTGAGTTCATCTACCTACATGGGTTAGTTTTTGCAAGGAAGAGCACTTGTGTATCCAAAATGACAATCATGAGACTCAACATACAATTTGTCAAAGGATATGTTTGGATGGTTGCGTGCTTCCTTGTCTTCATCCACCATTGTGTAGAGACTTGGTGATATAGAAATTGCTCAAGATGTGAATGAGTTGCAATCTCATAGATTTAGATTCATCCAAGTACCTACACGGGTTAGATAACATGCAAGGTGCAAATATATCCAAGACATGAGATAGTCAACATAAAAGAATATAAAGGATTAGTCATAGGCTCATGCCTTGCATGTATCAAATGGAGTTTCTACTCCAAGTTTGAAGCATCAATGATGTTCAATTCTCCTCTTAACCTGCAAAACACTTTCTCATCAAGTGGTTTGGTAAATATATCCGCTAATTACTTATTGGTGCGAACATGCTTAAGATTAATATCCCCTTTGGCAACATGATCTCGAATGAAATGATGACGAACTTCAATATGCTTAGTCCGAGAATGTCGCATGGGATTGTGAGAAATCTTAATAGCACTTTCATTGTCACAAAGTAATGGAACATTTTTCACATATATCCCATAATCTTTAAGAGTTTGGGTCATCCAAAGTAATTGAGCACAACATGATCCAGCGGCAATATATTCCGCTTCGACGGTGGATAAGGATACCGAGTTTTGTTTCTTGAAGGACCAAGACACAAGAGATCCACCAAGAAATGGACAAGTACCCGAAGTGGACTTTCTATCAACCTTGTCTCCGGCATAGTCCGAATCGGAGTAGCCAATAAGATCAAAGGAAGACCTCTTAGGATACCAAATGCCAAAATTTGGTGTATGTATTAAGTATATCACTATCCTTTTCACGGATAAGATGACATTCCTTAGGTTCAGCTTGATATCGTGCACACATGCACACACTTAGCATAATATCGGGACGAGAGGCACATAGATATAACAATGAACCAATCTGAAAGCACAAGTGCTCCCTAGGTGGTTTTGGTAATTAATGACAACATATCTCTTGTTGGACTAACACTTTTATCTAGTATGTTTCAGATAAGTTCAAGAATGGAGTGGCATGGACTAAAGGATGTGGGAACTCCTTCAAGATGCTAAGGACAAAGGATTAGCTCAAGCTTCAAGCTCAAGACTCTTCATTTTACATTTTAGTGATCCAAGATCACATTGAGTCTATAGGTAAAGTCAATACTATCAAGGAGGGATGAGGTGTTGCTTAATGAGCCTCTTGCTTCATGTGCTTAGTGATATGCTCCAATACCCTCAACTACTTTCCCACTTCCACACATATGTCCTAACCTAAAATCAAGCTCGGCCCCACTGATTCTTCCTATCCGGCGCCACCGAGTTTGGATGTCTTAGCCACTGCCACAAACCCTAGGCAAATCGGTCTCACCGAGATGGGATTGTAATCTCTCTGTGTATGTCCATTATCAAAATTGGTCTCACCGAGTTTGAGCAATCGGTACTACCGAGATTACAATGCAAACTCTCTAGTTAACTTATTATCAAAATCGGTCCCACCGAGTTTGATAATCGGTCAAACCGAGTTTGCCTGACCAACTCTCTGGAAAGCTTATTACCAAAATCGGTCCCACCGAGTTTGTGTAGTCGGTCTTACCGAGATTACGTTATGCCCTAACCCTAACTGAATCGGTCCTACCGAGTTGCATTCCGGTCCCACCGAAAACCCTAACGGTCACATTATTTGCTAAATCGGTCTGACCGAGTTTAACGATTCGGTCCCACCGAGTTTGGTAAATTGTGTGTAACGGTTAGATTTTGTGTGGAGGCTATATATACCCCTCCACCTCCTCTTCATTCATGGAGAGAGCCATCAGAATGAACCTACACTTCCAAAGATCCTATTTTCGAGAGAGAACTACCTACTCATGTGTTGAGGCCAAGATATTCCATTCCTACCATATGAATCTTGATCTCTAGCCTTCCCAAGTTGCTTTCCACTCAAACCCTCTTTCCACCAGATCCAAATCCTATGAGAGAGAGTTGAGTGTTGGGGAGACTATCATTTGAAGCACAAGAGCAAGGAGTTCATCATCAACACACCATTTGTTACTTCTTGGAGAGTGGTGTCTCCTAGATTGGCTAGGTGTCACTTGGGAGCCTCCGACAAGATTGTGGAGTTGAACCAAGGAGTTTGTAAGGGCAAGGAGATCGCCTACTTCGTGAAGATATACCGCTAGTGAGGCAAGTCCTTCGTGGGCGACGGCCATGGTGGGATAGACAAGGTTGCTACTTGTGGACCCTTTGTGGGTGGAGCCCTCCGTGGACTCACAAGAACTGTTACCCTTCGTGGGTTGAAGTCTCCATCAACGTGGATGTACGATAGCACCACCTATTGGAACCACGCCAAAAACATCCGTGTCTCCAATTGCGTTTGAATCCTCCAATCCCTTCCCTTTACATTCTTGCAAGTTGCATGCTTTATTTTCCGCTGCTCATATACTCTTTGCATGCTTGCTTGCTATATGTTGTGAATGTTAAACTTGTGCCTAAACTCCACTCAAACTTTAAAGGAACTTAAAACTATAACTTTGGTACTTAGTGTCTAATCACCCCCCCCTCTAGACACCTCTTCTCAAGGTCCTACAAGTGGTATCAGAGCCTTGGTCTCCATTGCCTTGGTTTAATCACCATTGGAGGAAGATGGATGAGTCTACTTTGGGGAGTCTTAGACATAGAGTGCCTATTCTTGATGGAGAGTATTTTCGTGAGTGGAAAAATGAGATGCTTGTTATTTTCAATCAATATCATTTTAACAAGTACATTGCTAGCCCTTGTGCACCTCATGTTGATCCTATGCATCCTACCCTTGATGAAGCTATTGACATGACTAGAAATCTTAGAACTGTTAATCTTATCACTAGAGGCTTGCCTAGAAACTTGATTAGAATATTGCCTACTTTTGAGTGTGCCTACACTATATGGAAATTTCTTGAGGAACACTTTCCAAATTATTCCTTGAAAAATCTAGATGAAATTCCCCATAAGTCTATTGCCTTGAGCAAAATGAATACTGGTGATCCTATGTTTGGTGATCGTCTATTTGAGCTTACAAACCTTATGCATGCCAAAGGAAATGTTGGTATTATTAGTGACATTGTTTCCGAAGCTATAAGAATTCATAGACAAGATTATTGTCAAACTCATTCTAATGAATCACCCTCTCTAGGAGTTGATCCACCACATGACGATGTTGAACATGGATACTATGATGAGGATGATGATAGTGACTTCAATCTTGATGATGCAATGAGACATTTTGG
Organism: Aegilops longissima; assembly: GCA_021605205.1. Classification (NCBI taxonomy): domain Eukaryota; kingdom Viridiplantae; phylum Streptophyta; class Magnoliopsida; order Poales; family Poaceae; genus Aegilops; species Aegilops longissima. The sequence continues at coordinate 481,270,537 of CM038678.1, read as the reverse complement.
TCTTATGGCAAATCTTCGGGGATATATGTCAGGAGGAAAGGAATGGGTTCTTGATAGTGGATGTACCGATCACATGACCGGAGATAAAGACATGTTTCGTGAGCTTGCTGAAAATGATGGTCCTCGAAAGTTTGTCACTTTCGGTGACAACTCAAAGGGTAAGGTGGTTGGCCTCGGTAAGGTGGCCATCTCACATGATAGCTCCATACAAAATGTTATGCTCGTTGAATCTCTTGGTTACAACTTTCTTTCGGTATCTAGACTTGCTGATTTCGGTTTCAATGTTCTATTTACTGAAGTAGATTGCCAAGTGTTTCGTCGAGATAATCATAAAATGGTCTTTACTGGTGTGCGTAGAGGTGATCTATACATTGTTGATTTCACTAAAAAGGCTCAACCTAAAACTTGCTTCATTGCTAAATCCTCAAAAGGTTGGTTGTGGCTTAGACGATTAGGTCATGTTGGTATGCGAAACCTTGACAAGCTTATTAAGGGGAATCATATCATTGGAGTTAATGATGTCATATTTGATAAGGATAGACTTTGCAGTGCTTGTCAAGAAGGTAAACAGGTTGGAGGAAGGCATCCCGTGAAGAAGATCATGACCACGAAGAGGCCACTCGAGCTACTTCACATGGATCTCTTTGGTCCCAACTCTTACAAGAGTCTCGGTGGAAATTCTTTTGGTCTAGTTATAGTTGATGATTTTTCCAGATTTACGTGGTTGTTCTTTCTCGATGATAAATCGCAGGTCCAAAAGATCTTCAAAAACTTTGCTAGGAAGGCCCAAAACCAATTTTAAGTGAAGATCAAGAAGGTTCGCAGCGACAACGGAACGGAGTTCAAGAACGCAAATGTGGACACCTTTCTTGACGAAGAAGGGATTTCACACGAGTTCTCACTCGTACACACCTCAACAAAATGGAGTTGTTGAGAGGAAGAACCGGACGCTCATCAAAATGGAGAGAACGATGCTTGATGAGTACAAGACGCCAAAGCACTTTTGGGCAGAAGCGGTTGAGACAGCTTGTCATGCAACAAATCGCTTGTATCATCACAAGCTACTCGGCAAGACGGCATACGAGCTACTCACCGGTAACAAACCCCAAGTTGGATACTTTCGAGTATTCGGCTCAAAGTGCTACATTCTTGATAAGCATCGTCGTTCTAAATTTTCTCCTAAGTCTCATGAAGGTTTCCTACTAGGTTATGGCTCAAACTCTCACACTTACCGTGTCTACAACAATTTCACCAGAAAGGTTGAAGAGACAGTAGATGTGAAGTTTGATGAATCTAACGGCTCGCAAGTAGAGCAATTGCCAATTGATGTAGGAGACAAAGATCCTTCGGAAGCAATCCAAGACTTCTCTATTGGCAAGGTCCGTCCAACGGAGGTGAAGGAGAGTACATCGTCCGTCCAAGTGGAAGCTTCTACTTCATGACAAGGTGAACCAAGAGTTGATATGGAAGCATCCACAAGTGGGACACACCAAGATGAAGAAAACGAGGAAGTGCATCAAGATGAACGTCAACAACCTCCTTCTCCACCACGACAAGAGAACGACAATGCCAACAATGAAGAAGGCCAAGAAGAAGAACAAGATGAAGAAGATGTTCAACGAAGACCCAAGAAAAAGCTTTCACGAGTTCGAGCAAGAATTGCTAAAGACCATCCCATCGAGCAAATCTACAATGATATTCAAACCGGGAGAATCACTCGCTCTAAAACTCGTTTAGCTAACTTTTGTGAAAACTATTCTTTCATCTCTAGCATTGAACCTATGAAGGTCGAAGAAGCATTGGAAGATCCGGATTGGATAAATGCTATGCATGAAGAGCTACACAACTTTGAGAGGAACCAAGTTTGGACATTGGTTGAGAAGCCCGACAACAACCACAACATCATCGCTACCAAATGGGTTTTTCGCAACAAGCAAGATGAAGATGGACAAGTAGTTCGCAACAAAGCATGTCTCGTCGCCCAAGGCTACACACAAGTCGAAGGTATGGACTATGGTGAGACTTACGCCCCCGTTGCTAGACTTGAGTCCATTCGCATCTTACTTGCCTATGCTAATCACCATGATATCACCTTGTACCAAATGGACATTAAAAGTGCTTTTCTAAATGGTGAAATAGAGGAGGAAGTTTATGTTAAACAACCTCCGGCTTTGTCAATCCTAAGAAACCCAATCATGTTTACAAACTTCACAAAGCTCTTTATGGACTTAAACAAGCTCCTAGAGCATGGTATAAATGCTTGACCAAGTTCCTTATTGACAAAGGCTTTGAAATTGGGAAAATTGATTCTACTCTTTTTACTAAAAGGGTTAAAGGTGAACTCTTTGTGTGCCAAATTTATGTTGATGATATTATATTTGGTTCAACTAACCCTCATTTTAGTGAAAAGTTTGGGAAGCTAATGTCGGAGAAGTTTGAGATGTCTATGATGAGTGAACTCAAATTCTTTCTTGGTTTGCAAATCAAGAAAACTAAGGAAGGTACTTTTGTTTCTCAAACAAAGTACACCGAGGACTTATTCAAGAAGTTCAATATGCAAGAATGCAAAGGTATGACTACACCCATGCCTACTAGTGGACATCTTGACTTAACCAAAGATGGTGAACCGGTTGATCAAAAGGTTTATCGCTCTATGATTGGTTCATTGTTATATCTATGTGCTTCATGTCCCGATATTATGCTAAGTGTGTGCATGTGTGCACGATATCAAGCTGCCCCTAAAGAATGTCATCTTAAGGCCGTGAAAAGAGTAGTGAGATACTTAATCCATACACCAAATTTTGGCATTTGGTATCCTAAGAGGGCCTCTTTCGATCTTGTTGGCTATTCCGACTCAGACTATGCCGGAGACAAGGTTGATAGAAAGTCCACTTCGGGTACTTGTCAATTTCTTGGTAGATCTCATGTGTCTTGGTCCTCCAAGAAACAAAACTCGGTATCCTTATCCACCGACGAAGCTGAATATATTGCCGCTGGTTCATGTTGTGCTCAATTACTTTGGATGACCCAAACTCTTAAAGATTATGGGATATATGTGAGACATGTTCCATTGCTTTGTGATAATGAAAGTGCTATCAAAATTGGTCATAATCCTGTGCAACATTCTCGAACTAAGCATATTGAAGTTCGTCATCATTTCATTCGAGATCATGTTGCTATGGGTGACATTGATCTTAAGCATGTTCGCACCGAAAAGCAATTAGCGGATATATTCACTAAACCTCTTGATGAGAAAGTGTTTTGCAGGTTAAGAGGAGAATTGAACATCATTGATGCTTCAAACTTGGAGTAGAAACTCCATTGGATACGTGCAAGACATGAGCTTATGACTAATCCTTGATAATTCTCTTATGATGAAAAACTTATGTCTTGGATATATTTGTATCTTGCATGTTATCTAACCCATGTAGGTACTTGGTTGAATCAAATTCCATGAGGTTGAAACCTACTCATATCTTGAGCAATCTCTACATCACCAAGTCTCTACACAAGGTGGTTGAAGACAAGGAAGCACGAAACCATTCAAACATATCCTTTGACAAATTCTATGTTGAGTTTCATGATTGTCATTTTTGGATATACAAGTGCTATTCCTTGCAAGAACTAACCCATGTAGGTAGATGGACTCAAATTCCAAGTGGTGCTCCAAATTCTCGATGAGCTACATCAACCTTGAGCAACCCACGCAAGTTCAACTACATGGACAACACCACCAACCAAGGTATGTTATTCCATCTTAGAGAAGCTTTACTCCGAGTCATGAGTTAAAGCAACTCGACAAGATGTGAATACATCAAGATGCTTAAACGAAAAATGGCAACCCCATTTTGAGCTTAAACGATGAGTATGACCTATGATCAAGTGATCTCACTTGACTCCTAAGTCAATATACTCTAACATAGGTGACTTTGTCACCGACCATCTCTAGATGAAGTTCTCCTGTGTTCTTTTCTGAGTATTTGCATTTGTCTCATGCATTTGTGTTTCCCATTTAAGAAAAAACTTCATCTAGATTTCTTTCTGTTTTCTCTACATCTAATTCCTTGCATATCTTTCAGTTAATTCCTTGCAAATCTTTGTGAGATCTTACTGTCTAGTGAGCTGAGGTGACAAGTGTTTTCTCTGCGATGGACTCGGTTCAACTGATTTGTTGTTTTCGGACCAACCGAATCTTTTCGGTACGACCGAAGCCTACAACTCGGTGCCACCGATTTCATAACAGGAAAAACTCTTTGCCACATATTCTGTGTTTCTTCTAATCCAGCTCCACTCAATGAATCTTGTCCTCTACAAGCATCACATTTTCATCATTGCTTTATGTTGTGACTCAAGGATCAAACCCATTCACGACAAATTCCAGAGGGAGAGAGAGAGAGAGATTACATCTTTATCAAGCCCTTCTTGGAAATTGATGTCAAAGGGGGAGAGAGAGATCACATCAAAGCTTATCATCTAGAGAAAGAGATCACATCAGAGAAGGAGAGAGAGATCCTTCAGGGGGAGAGAGAGATCTCCAGGGGAGAGAATACTAGTAGAAAGTATTTCTCAAGGATCCCAGATGCTTGGTGTTCAAGAGGAGAGATGCCACATGTCTTCTTGAGGGGAGAGACATGTTCACATGATCTGTTGTGCTCAAGTTTTGCATTAGCATACATTAGCACTGAACTTTAGCTCTGATCATCATTCATATCTTTCAGCTCTATTTTCCTTCATCTCTGATTTTCTGTTCCCTATCTTCTCCCAGTATCCATGTTAGATTCAGGGGGAGCAAGATATCTAAGGGAAAGAGATCATTTAAATTCATTGCATATCTTTACTCTTGGGGACATGTCTAATCCACTGTGGTACTCAGTACTCACTCTCTACATGTCATCCCAGTCTTGGTATTCTTGTGGTTTCTTCTGTTTGCTCTGGCTAGTAGATGCATCTGCGTTATCTAACCTTGTTTACGCAGGTTCATTCCATCCTAAGCCAACTCAAGACCACAAGGTAAGTATATGCATCACAATCATGTGGATGAGGAATTCTTGCTGATGTACATACTATTTGCAAGAAGGACTCATGGGCATGAAGGTATTCTCTTTAATACTTTTTGCTCTGATGCATATAACCAAGATACATGTAACACATTGCCTGCTCTATCATGGTTATGCTATCACATACTTCTATATTTCATATTCACATGATTGCATACATGTAGGGGGAGCATATGCTTCTTACATGTCTTTCCAAAGCTTTACTTGCTATTCTTCATATCTTTATCTAAAGCTTTGATGTATGTTGCCATCAATTACCAAAAAGGGGGAGATTGAAAGCACAAGTGCTCCCTAGGTGGTTTTGGTAATTAATGACAACATATCTCTTGTTGGACTAACACTTTTATATAGTATGTTTCAGATAAGTTGAACAATGGAGTGGCATGGACTAAAGGATGTGGGAACTCCTTCAAGATGCTAAGGACAAAGGATTGGCTCAAGCTTCAAGCTCAAGACTCTTCATTTTACATTTTAGTGATCCAAGATCACATTGAGTCTATAGGAAAAGCCAATACTATCAAGGAGGGATGAAGTGTTGCTTAATGAGCCTCTTGCTTCATGTGCTTAGTGATATGCTCCAATACCCTCAACTACTTTCCCACTTCCACTCATATGTCCTAACCTAAAGTCAAGCTCGGCCCCACTGATTCTTCCTATCCGGCGCCACCGAGTTTGGATGTCTTAGCCACTGCCACATAGCCTAGGCAAATCGGTCTCACCGATAGGGATCTCGGTCTCACCGAGATGGGATTGTAATCTCTCTGTGTATGTCCATTATCAAAATTGGTCTCACCGAGTTTGAGCAATCGGTACTACCGAGATTACAATGCAAACTCTCTAGTTAACTTATTATCAAAATCGGTCCCACCGAGTTTGATAATCGGTCAAACCGAGTTTGCCTGACCAACTCTCTGGAAAGCTTATTACCAAAATCGGTCCCACCGAGTTTGTGTAATCGGTCTTACCGATATTACGTTATGCCCTAACCCTAACCGAATCGGTCCTACCGAGTTGCATTCTGGTCCCACCGAAAACCCTAATGGTCACATTATTTGCTAAATCGGTCTGACCGAGTTTAACGATTCGGTCCCACCGAGTTTGGTAAATTGTGTGTAACGGTTAGATTTTGTGTGGAGGCTATATATACCCCTCCACCTCCTCTTCATTTGTGGAGAGAGCCATCAGACTGAACCTACACTTCCAAAGATCCTATTTTCGAGAGAGAACTACCTACTCATGTGTTGAGGCCAAGATATTCCATTCCTACCATATGAACCTTGATCTCTAGCCTTCCCAAGTTGCTTTCCACTCAAACCCTCTTTCCACGAGATCCAAATCCTATGAGAGAGAGTTGAGTGTTGGGGAGACTATCATTTGAAGCACAAGAGCAAGGAGTTCATCATCAACACACCATTTGTTACTTCTTGGAGATTGGTGTCTCCTAGATTGGCTAGGTGTCACTTGGGAGCCTCCGACAAGATTGTGGAGTTGAACCAAGGAGTTTGTAAGGGCAAGGAGATCGCCTACTTCGTGAAGATCTACCGCTAGTGAGGCAAGTCCTTCGTGGGCGACGGCCATGGTGGGATAGACAAGGTTGCTACTTCGTGGACCCTTCGTGGGTGGAGCCCTCCATGGACTCGCGCAACCATTACCCTTCGTGGGTTGAAGTCTCCATCAATGTGGATGTACGATAGCACCACCTATCGGAACCACGCCAAAAACATCCGTGTCTCCAATTGCGTTTGAATCCTCCAATCCCTTCCCTTTACATTCTTGCAAGTTGCATGCTTTATTTTCCGCTGCTCATATACTCTTTGCATGCTTGCTTGCTATATGTTGTGAATGTTAAACTTATGCCTAAACTCCGCTCAAACTTTAAAGGAACTTAAAAACTGCAACTTTGGTACTTAGTGTCTAATCACCCCCCTCTAGACACATCTTCTCAAGGTCCAACACAATCATAGAGCGGTAAACTTTTTTATCAACCGGTTCACCATCTTTGGTCAAATCAAGATGTCCACTAGTAGGCATGGGTGTAGTCATACCTTTGCATTCTTGCATACTGAACTTCTTGAATAAGTCCTTGGTGTACTTTGTTTGAGAGACAAAGGTACCTTCCTTAGTTTGCTTGATTTGCAAACCAAGAAAGAATTTGAGTTCACTCATCATAGACATCTCAAACTTCTCCGACATCAGCTTTCCAAACTTTTCCCTAAAATGAGGGTTAGTTGATCCAAATATAATATCATCGACATAAATTTGGCACACAAATAGTTCTCAATTAACCCTTTTAGTAAAAGAGTAGAATCTATTTTTTCCAATTTCAAACCCTTTTTCAATAAGGAACTTGGTCAAGCATTTATACCATGCTCTAGGAGCTTGTTTAAGACCATAAAGAGCTTTGTGAAGTTTGTAGACATGATTAGGTTTCTTAGGATTGACAAAGCCGGGAGGTTGCTAAACATAAACTTGCTCCTCTATTTCACCATTTAGAAAAGCACTTTTAATGTACATTTGGTACAAGGTGATATCATGATGATTAGCATAGGCAAGTAAGATGCTAATGGATCAAGTCTAGCAACGGGAGCATATGTCTCACCATAGTCCATACCTTCGACTTGAGTGTAGCCTTGGGCGACTAGGCGTGCTTTGTTGCGGACGACTTGACCATCTTCATCTTGCTTGTTGCGAAACACCCATTTGGTACCGATGATGTTGTGGTTGTTGTCGGGCTTCTCGACCAATGTCCAAACTTGATTTCTCTCAAAGTTGTGTAGCTCTTCATGCATAGCTTTTATCCAATCCGGATCTTCCAATGCTTCTTCGACCTTCATAGGTTCAATTCTAGAGATGAATGAGTAATGTTCACAAAAGTTAGCTAAACGACTTTTACAGCGAGTGATTCTCCCGGTTTGGATATCATTGTAGATTTGCTCGACGGGATGATCTTTGGCGATTCTTGCTCGAACTCGTGGGAGCTTTGGCTTGGCTCGGGTTGGAACATCTTCTTCATCTTGTTCTTCTTCTTGGCCTTCTTCATTGTTGAAGTTGCCATTCTCTTGTCGTGGTGGAGAAGGAGGTTGTTGATGTTCATCTTGGTGTGCTTCCTCGTTTTCTTTGTCTTGGTGTGTCCCACTTGTGGATGCTTCCATGTCAATTCTTCGTTCACCTTGTCGTGAGGTAGAAGCTTCCACTTGGACAGACGAGGTACTCTCCTTCACCTCCGTTGGACGAATCTTGCCAATAGACAAGTCTTGGATTGCTTCCGAAGGGTCTTTGTCTCCTACATCAATTGGCAATTGCTCTACTTGCGAGCCGTTAGATTCATCAAACTTCACATCTACCGTCTCTTCAACCTTTCGGGTGAAATTGTTGTAGACACGGTAAGTGTGAGAGTTTGAGCCATAACCAAGTAGGAAACCTTCATGAGATTTAGGAGCAAATTTAGAACGACGATGCTTATCAAGAATGTAGCACTTTGAGCCGAATACTCGAAAGTATCCAACTTGGGGTTTGTTACCGGTGAGAAGCTCGTATGCCGTCTTGCTGACTAGCTTGTGAAGATACAAGCGATTTGTTGCATGACAAGCTGTCTCAACTGCTTCCGCCCAAAAGTGCTTTGGTGTCTTGTACTCATCAAGCATCATTCTTGCCATCTCAATAAGGGTCCGGTTCTTCCTCTCAACGACTCCATTTTGTTGAGGTGTGTACGTATCCGAGAACTCATGTGAAATCCCTTCTTCGTCAAGAAAGGTATCCACATTTGCGTTCTTGAACTCCGTTCCATTGTCGCTTCGAACCTTCTTGATCTTCACGTCAAATTGATTTTGGGCCTTCCTAGCAAAGTTTTTGAAGATCTTTTGGACCTGCGATTTGTCATCAAGAAAGAACACCCACGTAAATCTTGAAAAATCATAAACTATGACTAGTCCAAATGAGTTACCACGGAGACTCTTGTAGGCATTTGGACCAAAGAGATCCATGTGAAGTAGCTCGAGTGGTCTTCTCGTGGTCATGATGTTCTTCGCGCGATGACTTCCTCCAACTTGTTTCCCTGCCTGACAAGCACTATAAAGTCTATCCTTGTCAAAATATGACATCTTTTACTCCAAGGATATGATCACCTTTAATAAGTTTGTCAAGATTTCGCATACCCACATGACCTAATCTTCTATGCCATAACCAACCCTTAGAAGATTTAGCAATTAGGCAAGTTCTAGGTTGATCCTTTTTAGTGAAATCAACAATGTAAAGATCACCTCTACGTATACCGGTAAAGACCATTTTATGATTGTCTCTACGAAACACTTGGCAATCTACTTCAGTGAATAGGGCATTGAAACCGAAATCAGCAAGTCTAGAAACTAAAAGTAAATTGTACCCAACAGATTCAACGAGCATGAAATTTTGTATGGAGCTATCGTGTGAGATGGCCACCTTACCGAGGCCAGCCACCTTACCCTTTGAGTTATCACCAAAAGTGACATACTTTCGAGGGCCGTCATTTTCAGCAAGCTCACGGAACATGTCTTATTCTCCGGTCATATGATCGATACATCCACTATCAAGGACCCATTCCTTTCCTCCAGCCATGTAGCCACGAAGGTTTGCCATAAGACCAAAGTGTCTCATTGCATCATCAAGATCATAGTCACTATCATCATCCTCATCATAGTATCCATGTTCAACATCCTAATGTGATTGATCAATTCCTAGAGAGGGTAATCCATTAGACAAATGATCATTTCTATGATTGTCTTTATGGATTCTAATAGCTTCAGAAATGATATTGCTAATGATCCCAACATCTCCTATGGCACACATGAGACTAGTAAGCTCAAATAGACAATCACCAAAGCTAGGATCACTAGAATTCATCTTACTCAAGGCAATAGATTTATGGAGAATTTCGTCTAAATTTTTCAAGGAATAATCTGGAAATCGTTCCTCAAGAAATTTCCATATAGTATAGGCGTAATCAAGAGTAGGCAAACTAGCAATCAAATTTTTGGGCAATCCTCTTATTATAAGAATGATGGTTCTAAGATTGTGAATCATGTCAAGATCCTCTTCGGGTGTGGGATGCAAGGGATCAATATGAGGTGCACAAGGGCTAGTAATGTACTTGTTCAAATGATATTCATTGAAAATCTCAAACATTTCATTTTTCCACTCATGAAAATAATCTCCATCAAGAATGGGCACTCTATGTCTAAGACTCCCCAAAGTAGACACATCCATCTTCCTCCAAAGGTGTTTAAACCAAGGCAATGGAGACCAAAGCTCTGATACCAATTGAAAGGATCGAGAAGAGATGTCTAGGGGGGGGGTGATTAGACACTAAGTAAAAAAGGTTGCAGTTTTTAATTTCCTTATGTTGAAGTGGAGTTTTGGCACTAGTTTAACAAACACAATACATATCAAGCAAGCATGCAAAGAGTATATGAGCAGCGGAAAGTAAAGCATGCAACTTGCAAGAATGTAAAGCGAAGGGTTTGGAGTGTGCAAACGCAATTTGGAGACACGGAGATTTTTGAGACGTGGTTCCAATAGGTGGTGCTATCGTACATCCACGTTGATGGAGACTTCAACCCACGAAGGGTAATGGTTGCGCGATTCCACGGAGGGCTCCACCCACGAAGGGTCCACGAAGAAGCAACCTTGTCTATCCCACCACGGTCGTCGCCCACGAAGGACTTGCCTCACTAGCGGTAGATCTTCACGAAGTAGGCGATCTCCTTGCCCTTACAAACTCCTTGGTTCAACTCCACAATCTTGTCGGAGGCTCCCAAGTGACACCTAGCCAATCTAGGAGACACCACTCTCCAAGAAGTAACAAATGGTGTGTTGATGATGAACTCCTTGCTCTTGTGCTTCAAATGATAGTCTCCCCGACACTCAACTCTCTCTCACAGGATTTGGATTTGGTGGAAAGAAGATTTGAGTGGAAAGCAACTTGGGAAGGCTAGAGATCAAGATTCATATGGTAGGAATGGAATATCTTGGCCTCAACACAAGTGTAGGTGGTTCTCTCTCAGAAAATGTAGGTTGGAAGTGTAGGTTTGTTCTGATGGCTCTCTCCACGAATGAAGAGGAGGTGGAGGGGTATTTATAGCCTCCACACAAAATCTAACCGTTACACACAACTTGCCAAACTCGGTTGGACCGAATTGGTAAACTCGGTCGGACCGATTCAGCAAATCTAGTGACCGTTAGGGTTTTCGGTGGGACCAACATGCAACTCGGTAGGACCGATATGGTTAGGGTTAGGGCATAACGTAATCTCGGTGAGACCGATTACACAAACTCGGTGAGACCGATTTTGGTAATAAGCTAACTAGAGAGTTGGTCAGGTAAACTCGGTGGGACCGATTCGCTCATTTCGGTGAGACCGAAATGTTACAAAAGGGAAACAGAGAGTTTACATTGCAATCTCGGTGGGACCGACCGCTCATCTCGGTGGGACCGAAACATTACGAAGGGAAATAGAGAGATTACAATCCCATCTCGGTGAGACCGATTTGCCTAGGGTTTGTGGCAGTGGCTATGACATCTGAACTCGGTGGCGCCGGATAGAAAGAATCAGTGGGGCCGAGTTTGATTTTTGGTTTAGGTCATATGTGGATGTGAGGAAGTAGTTGAGGGCTTTGGAGCATATCACTAAGCATTTTGAGCAAGAGCCTCATCAAGCAACACCTCATCCCTCCTTGATAGTATTGGCTTTTCCTATAGACTCAATGTGATCTTGGATCACTAAAATAGAAAATGTAGAGTCCTGAGCTTGGAGCTTGATCCAATCCTTTTGTCCTTAGCATTTTGAAGGGGTTCCACATCCTCTAGTCCATGCCACTTCATTGTTGAACTTATCTGAAACATACTAGGTAAAAGTGTTAGTCCAACAAGAGATATGTTTTCATTAATTACCAAAACCACCTAGGGAGCACTTGTGCTTTCAACACCACGCTGGAGATAGAACTGCACATAAGGTATTGCAATCCAGTTTTTATTGGCCTACTCTCTTCAAAGATGCCTGTAAGTTTGTCTTGTCTTGTGATGAATGTCAGAGAATTGGTAATATTAGTAGACGTCAAGAAATGCCTATGAACTATTCACTTGTTATTGAACCATTTGATGTTTGGGGCTTTGATTATATGGGAAAGTTTCCTTCCTCTAATGGGTATACACATATTTTAGTTGTTGTTGATTACGTTACTAAGTGGGTAGAAGCTATTCCAACTAGTAGTGCTGATCATAACACCTCTATTAAGATGCTTAAAGAAGTTATTTTTCTGAGGTTTGGAGTCCCTAGATATTTAATGACTGATGGTGGTTCACATTTTCTTCATGGTGCCTTTTGTAAAATGCTTGCTAAGTATGATGTTAATCATAGAGTTGCATCTCCATATCACCCATAGTCTAGTGGTCAAGTAGAATTGAGTAATAGAGAGCTCAAATTAATTTTGCAAAAGACTGTTAATAGATCTAGAAAGAATTGGTCCAAGAAACTTGATGATGCATTATGGGCCTATAGAACTGCATATAAAAATCCTATGGGTATGTCTCCGTATAAAATGGTTTATGGAAAAGCATGTCACTTACCTCTCGAACTAGAACATAAGGCATATTGGGCCATTAAGGAGCTCAATTATGATTTCAAACTTGCCGATGAGAAGAGGTTATTTTACATTAGCACACTTGATGAATGGAGAACCCAAGCCTATGAGAATGCCAAACTGTTTAAAGAAAAAGTTAAAAGATGGCATGACTAAAGGATACAAAAGCGTGAGTTTAATGTAGGAGATTATGTGTTGCTATTCAACTCTCGTTTAAGATTTTTTGCAGGAAAACTTCTCTCTAAATGGGAAGGTCCTTACGTTATCGAGGAGCTCTATCGTTCCGGTGCCATAAAAATCAACAACTTCGAAGGCACAAATCCAAAGGTGGTGAACGGTCAAAGAATCAAACATTATATCTCAGGTAATCCTATAAATGTTGAAACCAACGTTATCGAAACCGTAACCCTGTAGGAATACATAAGGGACACTTTCCAGAACGCTCCAGACTCCGAAAAGGAATAGGTATGTGGTACGGTAAGTAAACCGACTCCAAAACAGTTCTAATGGCAAATTTTCTCCGTTTTGGAATATTTAAGAAAATAGGAAAATAAGAAGTAGTCCGGGAAGGACACGAGGCTTCCACGAGGGTGCAGGGCGCGCCCTACCCCCCTGGGCGCACCCCCTGCCTCATGGGCACCTCGTGCGCTCTCCGGACTCCGTTTTCTTGCACGATACTTCCTTTGGTCGGTAAAAAATCATTATATAATCGCCCGAAGGTTTTGACCACCGTACCACGCGAATATCCTCTGTTTTTGTTTCGATCTGTTTTCTGCCAGAGTTGTCAAGGCCAGGCATCATGTCGCCCCCTCCTCCAACAATGGTGACAACGATACTTGGCTAATGAAGATAGAGCTGAAGAGAGAAGAACCCGGGGAGATCAACAAGGATGATGGGATCAAGAAGGCCATGGAGGTCCAAGTTCCGACAGCGAAAGATGAAGACATCCTCCAACCTCATCACAATCTTCTTACCCCAACAGAGATTGAAGCTTTCAAGATGATTGAGTTAGCTCGCATACAAAATAAGTATCTCACACGTGAAATTTTTTTGTTGAAGGAGCATATCACCGCACTCAAGGGCATTATTCGCAAATTGGAGGATCCCCTATGCTCGATGTGCGACTATCCATCATCACCACCATCTCCTTCACCAGCAAAAGAGATATAATCACATGGGTATGGGCACTCCCCTTGGCAACTGCCAAGCTTGGGGGAGGTGCCCCGGTATCGTATCACCATCACACTCCTATTTTTACCGTTTTTCTTAGTTCGATCCTTTTGGCAATATCTTGATCTAGTAGAATAAAATTTTTGTCTGATTTAGTTTTGAGTTTTGCTTTATGATCCTTCTATGTAATCGAGTCCGTGAGCTATATATAATAAATATTAGTGTTGAGTCAAGGGCTTGATTATCTTGCTATGATTTTGAGGGAATAAAAATAAAAGAAAAGAAAAGAGTAAAAAGAAGTAAAGAGATCATATTGATCTTATGGAGAGTAATGACTTCACATATAAAGAGAGTAAGATGAATAAAAGTTGTTGAGAGTTCACAAACATAGTTTTGGTCATCGTTGCAATTAATAGGAAGTAATAAAGAAAGAGAGGTTTTCACATATAAAGATACAATCTTGGACATCTTTTACGATTGTGAGCACTCATTAAAGTATGACATGCTAAAGAGTTGATGTTGGACAAGGAAGACAACGTAATGGGTTATGTTTTCTTATATCTGAAATAAAGTATATTGTCATGGATCATCCAACATGTTGAGCTTGCCTTTTCCCCTCATGCTAGCCAAATTCTTTGCACCAAGTAGAGATACTACTTGTGCTCCCGAATATCCTTAAACCCGGTTTTGCCATGAGAGTCCACCATATCCACCTATGGATTGAGTAAGATCCTTCAAGTAAGCTGTCATGTTGCGTGCAATAAAAATTGCTTTCTAAATATGTATGATTTATTAGTGTGGAGAAAATAAGCTTTATACGATCTTGTGATATGGAAGCAATAAAAGCGACGGACTGCATAATAAAGGTCCATATAACAAGTGGCAATATAAAGTGACGTTCTTTTGCATTAAGATTCCGTGCATCCGACCATAAAAGCACATGACAACCTCTGCTTCCCTCTGCGAAGGGCCTATCTCTTACTTTTGTCTTATACCTTATGCAAGAGTCATGGTGATTTTCACCTTTCCTTTTTACATTTTATCCTTTGGTAAGCACATTGTGTTGGAAAGATCCTGATATATATATCCAATTGGATGTAAGTTAGCATGAATTATTATTGTTGACATTACCCTTAAGGTAAAAGGTTAGGAGGCAACACTATAAGCCCCTATCTTTCTCTGTGTCCGATTAAAATTCCATACCCATAAGTATTGCGTGAGTGTTAGCAATTGTGAAAGACTATATGATAGTTGAGTATGTGGACTTGCTGAAAAGCTCTTATATTGACTCTTTCCAATGTTATGATAAATTGCAATTGCTTCAATGACCGAGATTATAGTTTGTTGGTTCTCAATGAAGTTTCTGATTCATACTTTACATTGTGAATAGATTATTACTTGAGCATAAGAGATCATATAACAATATCCAAATATGTTGCTGTTATAAGAATGATCATGATGCCCTCATGCATGTATTTTATTTTATCGACACCTCTATCTCTAAACATGTGGATATATTTTTCGTTGTCGGCTTCCGCTTGAGGACAAGCGAGGCCTAAGCTTGGGGGAGTTGATACGTCCATTTTGCATCATGCTTTTATATCGATATTTATTGCATTATGGGCTATTATTACACGTTATGTCACAATACTTATGCCTATTCTCTCTTATTTTACAAGGTTTACACGAAGAGGGAGAATGCCGACAGCTGGAATTCTGGGCTAGAAAAGGAGCAAATATTAGAGACCTATTCTGCACAGCTCCAAAAGTCCTGAAACTTCACGGAAGTTATTTTTGGAATTAATAAAAAATACTGGCAAAAGAAAGTACCAGAGGGGGCCCACACCCTTGCCACGAGGGTGGGGGGCGCGCCCCCTGCCTCATGGCCCCCCTGGCAGGCCTCCGGTGCCCATCTTCTTCTATATGAAGTCTTCTGTCCGAGAAAAAAAATCATAAGCAAGCTTTCGGGAAGAAACTCCGCCGCCACGAGGCGGAACCTTGGCGGAACAAATCTAGGGCTCCGGCGGAGCTGTTCTGCCGGTGAAACTTCGATCCGGGAGGGGGAAATCGTCGCCATCGTCATCACCAATGATCCTCTCATCAGGAAGGGGTCAATCTCCATCAACATCTTCACCAACACCATCTCCTCTAAAACCCTAGTCATCTCTTGTATCCAATCTTTGTCCCAAAGCCTCATATTGGTACATGTGGGTTGCTAGTAGTGTTGATTACTCCTTGTAGTTGATGCTAGTTGGTTTATTTGGTGGAATATCATATGTTCAGATCCTTTATGCATATTAATACCCCTCTGATTATGAACATGAATATGATTTGTGAGTAGTTACGTTTGTTCCTGAGGACATGGGAAAAGTCTTGCTATAAGTAGTCATGTGAATTTGGTATTTGTTCGATATTTTGATGAGATGTATGTTGTCTTTCCTCTAGTGGTGTTATGTGAACATCGACTAAATGACACTTCACCATTGTTTGGGCCTAGAGGAAGGCATTGGCAAGTAATAAGTAGATGATGGGTTGCTAGAGTGACAGAAGCTTAAACCCTAGTTTATGAGTTGCTTCGTAAGGGGCTGATTTGGATCCATATGTTTCATGCTATGGTTAGGTTTACCTTAATACTTCTTTTGTAGTTGTGGATGCTTGCAATAGGGGTTAATCATAAGTGGGATGCATGTCCAAGAAAGGACAGCACCCAAGCACCGGTCCACCCACATACCAAATTATCAAAGTAACGAACGCGAATCATATGAGCGTGATGAAAAGTAGCTTGACGATAATTCCCATGTGTCCTCGGGAGCGCTTTTCTTTATAAAAGAGTTTGTCCAGGCTTGTCCTTTGCTACAAAAAGGACTGGGCCATCTTGCTGCACCTTATTTACTTTCATTACTTGTTACTCGTTACAAATTACCTTATCACAAAACTATCTGTTACCGATAATTACAAAACTATCTGTTACTGATAATTACAGTGCTTGCAGAGAATACCTTACTGAAAACCGCTTATCATTTCCTTCCGCTCCTCGTTGGGTTCGACACTCTTACTTATCTAAAGGACTATGATAGATCCCCTATACTTGTGGGTCATCACAAGATAAACGCCGAGAACAAAGAGAAGGGGTCGCAAAGTGAGGACGAGGATGAGGAGCCCCGCCCACCGCACACAGGGGGACAGAAGAAGTTTCCCCTCAGGTCAAAACGGTGAACATGAAATATGCTACCCATATCCCCAAGAGGGAGCGCAAGCGCGCGCTCAGGGACGTCCATGTGATAGAGCCAGTCGCCCCAAAATTTAATCCATGGTCGTCATGCCCAATCACCTTCGATCACAGGGATCATCCGACCAGCATCCATCATGGCGGTTCAGCCGCACTGGTCCTCGACCCAATAATTGATGGATTCCACCTCACGAGAGTCCTCATGGACGGTGGCAGCAGCCTCAACCTGCTCTATCAGGATACCGTGCACAAAATGGGCATCGATCCATCAAGGATCAAGCCCACAAAAACCACCTTTAAAGGAGTTATACCAGGTGTAGAGGCCCGCTGCACGGGCTCAATCACATTGGAGGTCATCTTCGGATCCCCGGACAACTTCCGAAGCGAAGAGTTGATCTTCGATATTGTCTCCTTCTGCAGTGGCTATCATGCACTGCTCGGACGAACCGCATTCGCTCGATTCAATGCGGTGCCGCACTATGCTTATCTCAAGCTCAAGATGCCCGGACCACGCGGCGTCGTAACAGTCAATGGAAACACGGAGCGCTCCCTCCGTACCGAGGAGCACACCGCGGCCCTGGCAGCGGAAGTATAGAGCGGCCTTTTAAGGCAGAATTTTAATTCAGCGGCCAAGCTCCCGGACACTGTCAAACGAGTCTAGACTACTCCGTAGCGTGACAATCCAGCTCATCATAAGTTAGACTAGCAATTCGACCTCTGTCTCAGCCCCGACCAAGTGGCGGCATTCGTACCGCGCGTACATAACTACGCACGGAAAATACCATGGACAGAGACGGAGGCATAACCAGACTGTGGTCCACAATACGGCTCGACCTTCCCCGGACACACATACTTTCACTTTTCTTTTTATCCTTTTCAGGTTTCTTTTCCACAGGCCCCTCGCGGCGGCCCGCTCATCGGTCCTTTCGAAGGACGGATACACCAAGGCGGCAAGTAGCACATATGCGTGGGGGGAATTTCCAGATATTTTTCTCGATGATCATTCTACCTGTTTTCAGGACCCACACGCAAGCTCCCCCTTGATCTTGGCATGTCAAATAGCTCGGTTGCTTATCGCACTATTTGTACAAATACGCTTTGACATATTAATCTAATTATAATGAAAACAATTTGCGGCCCAACTTACGTGGCATTGGCTTACTACTTCATTTTTTTGCTATTCTTATCGATTGCACCCGTACACCTTGGTACGTTTTAAATTGGCCAGGGGCTTTACTGCGCTCCATACTACGGCAACAAAGTCCGAACACTTTTATAGTACAGTTCGACACCCCGAATTTTAGCATTATATGCATTGGCTCCGAATCATGTCTTTGGTCAATAGTTGGGTTGCCCGACTCATGTGCTTACTACCTTACGTTCCGCTCTATCGGCTAGGGTAGTAAAGGGAGAACTACTGCGATTGTGTTTCTGGTTTATCCGAGCAAAGACCTCAGTAGAGAAAGCCAAAAACTGACTGTCATGATGTGGCGAGAGCTGGTCAGCTATTCGGAGGTTCAAAATCTTTTGCGATTTTTCCCGCCTTACACGACGGATCGGCCTTCATCCGATCAGGTGTTTACAGCACCCTAGTCCGGATTAAATACCAGCTAGGGGTTGCGCCTACATTTCTATCATCAAACTCCTATGGCTAAGTGAGGGTGATAAAGCCACATAGTCCGATTGCCTGGTTCATTGCGCTAAACACCTCCTTCAAGGACAAAACTTTTGGATCAAGAGTGTTTAGATTCCATCCCGAGCACCCCTGTACTACCTACGTAGGGGCTGAAGCCGACGACTGGCCAACTCTCAGATTTAACAAAACAGCCGCACAGGAGGCAAAATAACAAGCATTATATTACATATCAGCTTTGTTTCACCATATAGGACAGAATAACATGAATATATTCATTCAAAAATAATGTCCTTAGCACATTGCTCCACTACAATGCGGGATCCTTCCAGGACATCATTAAAATACCGCTCCGGCGTGCGGTGCTCCTTGCCAGCGGGCGGTCCCTTGGTCGCGAGCTTGACGGCGATCATCTTCGCCCACTGCACTTTGACACGGGCGAAGGCCATCCGCGCAACCTCGATGCAGACTGACCGCTTGATGACGTCAAGCTGGGGGCAGGCATCGACCAGCCGCTTCACGAGCCCGAAGTAGCTGCTGGGCATGGCTTCGGCAGGCCATAGCCGGATTATCAAATCCTTCATGGCTAGTTCGGCTACCCTATGTAGTTCGACCAACTATTTTAGCTGATCGCTAAAGGGCACCGGATATTCTGGTGCAAGGTATTTTGACAAGAATAGCTTATCTATTGTGCTCCCCTCTTCGGCTCGGAAGAACTCCGCAGTGTCGGCAACACCGCGCGGTAAATCCGCAAACGCTCCTGGAGAACTCCAAATCCGGGATAGTAAGAGATACCTCCTCTTCACATATTTGCTCTACATAATGAAGGCCTTACCCGCCATGATTTTTCTGGCCTCTTCGATTTCCTGGAGGGCGCCCTGGGCTTCAACCCGGGCATCTTGTGCGCTTTGGCGAGCCTTGGCGAGTTCGGTCCCTTGATCCGCAATATTGCGCTCCAAGGACTCACATTTCTTCACGGCATCCCGGAGCTCCTACTGGACCTCACCAACTCTGGCCTCGTGTTTTTCACGAGCGGCCCTTTGCCGATTTCTTTCGGGCCTCGGTCAGTGCCGTCTTGAGGGTCTCCACCTCGGTCGTCGCGCCTACAAATATCATGGCACTCTGATCACCACAAACAATTCATATCTATCTATATCTGAGTAGGTCATTACATACCTTGCTTATCTTCCAGCTGCTTTCTTGCTTGGCCGAGCTCCTCCTCGGCCCGCTCTAGCCTCTGCTTTAGTCCGGAGACTTCGGCAGCATGAGAGGTCGCAGCCGGCAATGGCGCCTGCTTATTTCACATAGACATGTATGGTTAGTCTCCTGCAGAAATCATTTGATCCTCAGTCCGACTTTTCTTTCCAAACACCGGACAGAGTATCAGGGGCTACTGTCTATACTATGACATTTTTTTATACAATTGCGTCGCTTACCTCAAAGCCTGTTAGAAGGCTGGTGCAGGCTTCGGTCAGTCCGCTCTTAACGGACTGAACTCTCTCAACCACCGTACCCATAAGGATACGGTGTTCCTCAACAATGGAAGCGCCTTGCAACATTTCCACCAGATTATCCGGTGCCTCTGGATGGACAGAGGACACCGGTAGAATAGGCGCACCTCCTCCTTCCAAAGGAACCTGCTTGCCTGATTCCGGGGCCGTATTGGACTCCGGAATGATATCCGGCGGGGGGCCAAACTGGATATGGCCCCCATCGCCAGTCTTCAGGGTGACTTGCTCCCCCGTGTGTCCGGTGGCTGAGGGGTCACCCTCTGGCGCCACCCTGACGGCCTCCTGAACCTCTCCCTGGCCTGGGAAGGTCCTTCGGGACAGCACCTCAGCGTCGCCCTTGGCCTTGGGAGAGGAAGCCGCCGACGGTGACTCGCTGTCCATCACCTTTGAATCCAGCGAACCCTCCTATGAGGATCGCTGGGAGCTGTTGTGGGTCGGACTGCAGTACATGATTCAACATGTCAGCACTACAAAGTGAAGAAGGTGGGTATATGAGTGCGTCAGTGCCTTTGAGTACTTACGATTCGGCCAGGGGCTTATCCCTGGGGTGCCACTCCGAGCTGCTGTCAGTATCCAGCGCGGTGTCATCTGCGAGGGAGGCTCTCCCTTCTTGGACGCTTCAGCCTCTAGATGTGTGGAGGCCGCCCTTTTCTTCCTCCCCCCCCTTAGGGGGGAGTTGCTTTCTTCCTCCTCCTCCTCCTCCTCGTCGGTGGCAGGTGGAGAGTGGGTTTCAGCATCTTCGGACGCCACGTCCGAAGTGCCATTATGGCGGAGGCCACCTCTGGTCCCCTTGGCCTTCTTCTCCGACGCCTTGTAGGGTGCCAGAACCAGCATCTTTGTTAGAAGCGGGATTTCTGGGTCTTCGGGCAGGGGAGCCAGACATTTGATCTGCTCCACCTTCTTTGTCCAGCCCTGAAAAAGTAAGATGGGGAAGCTCAAACATTCTCCTTGAGTATATAAGTAAATGATACACCTTGAAAACACGAAAAACTTACCGGACTAGCGGGATGGGACAGGTTGTACCCACGCTCTTCGGTATCCTTCGGCCACCTCTCATTGGCTTTGAAGAGCACCTTCCAAATGCCTTCGTGCGTAACACTGAAGAAATGTTGCAGAGTCTGGTGCTTGGCCGGATCAAACTCCCACAAATTGCAGGTCCGGTTTTGGCATGGAAGGATCCGGCGGAAAAGCATGACCTGGATCACATTGACAAGTTTGATGTTCTTGTCGACCATGCTCCTGATGCGCATGTGCAGCGCTGTCAGCTCGTCCGACGAGGCCCAACCCAGGCCCTTCTCTAGCCAGGAGGTGTGATACGTCTCCAACGTATCTATAATTTTTGATTGCTCCATGCTATTATATATTCTGTTATGGATGTTTAATGGGCTTTATTATATACTTTTTAATTATTTTTGGGACTAACCTATTAACCCAAGGCCCAGTGCAAATTGCTGTTTTTTTGCCTATTTCAGTGTCTCGCAGAAAAAGAATATCAAACGGAGTCCAAACGGAATGAAACCTTCGGGAGCGTGATTTTTGGAACAAACGTGATCCATAGGACTTGGAGTGGACGTCAAGAAATCAACGAGGAGGCCACGAGGCAGGGGGCGCGCCTACCCCCCTGGGCACGCCCTCCACCCTCGTGGGCCCCTCGTGGCTCCACCGATCTACTTCTTCCTCCTATATATACCTATGTACCCCCAAACCATCGAGGAGCACCACGAAAACCTAATTCCACCGCCGCAACCTTCTGTACCCGTGAGATCCCATCTTGGGGCCTTTTCCAGCGCTCCGTCGGAGGGGGAATCGATCACGGAGGGCTTCCAAATCAACACCATAGCCTCTCCGATGATGTGTGAGTAGTTTACCACACACCTTGGGTCCATAGTTATTAGCTAGATGGCTTCTTCTCTCTCTTTGGATCTCAATGCAAAGTTCTCCTCGATCTTCTTGGAGATCTATTCGATGTAACTCTTTTGCGATGTGTTTGTCGAGGTCTGATGAATTGTGGGTTTATGATCAAGATTATCTATGAACAATATTTGAATCTTATTTGAATTCTTTTATGTATGATTGGTTATCTTTGCAAGTCTCTTGGAATTATCAGTTTGGTTTGGCCTACTAGATTGATCTTTCTTGCAATGGGAGAAGTGCTTAGCTTTGGGTTCAATCATGCGGTGCTCGATCCCAGTGACAGTAGGGGAAACGACACGTATTGTATTGTTGCCATCGAGGATAAAAAGATGGGGTTTATATCATATTGCTTGAGTTTATCCCTCTACATCATGTCATCTTACCTAATGCGTTACTCTGTTCTTATGAACTTAATACTCTAGATGCAGTTTTCCCACTTTTCTATCAATTGCTCGATAGTAATTTGTTCACCCACCGTAATACTTATGCTATCTTGAGAGAAGCCACTAGTGAAACCTATGCCCCCCGGGTCTATTTTCCATCATATAAGTTTCCAATCTATTTTTACTTTGCAATCTTTACTTTCAATCTTTATCATAAAAACTCCAAAAATATTATCATCTCTATCAGATCTCACTTCTGCAAGTGGCCATGAAGGGATTGACAACCCCTTTATCGTGTTGGTTGCAAGGTTCTTATTTTTTGTGTAGGTATGAGGGACTTGCGTGTGGCCTCCTACCGGATTGATACCTTGGTTCTAAAAAACTGAGGGAAATACTTACGCTACTTTGCTGCATCACCCTTTCCTCTTCAAGGGAAAACCAACGCATGCTCAAGAGGTAGCAAGGTGAGCCGCATTGGGGCCCCGAGCCTGAATTCGGGAGCCGCGGTCCAGGTGGCGTCGCGCGGCTCTGTGACGTAGAACCACTGCTGTTGCCACCCTTTGATGGTTTCCAGCCACCCTTTGATGGTTTCCATGAAGGTACCCTTGGGCCATATGACGTTGGGCATCTTGCTCACCATAGCGTCTCCGCACTCTGCGTGTTGGCCATCCACCACCTTTGGCTTCACGTTGAAGATCTTTAACCACAGTCCGAAGTGGGGTGGGATGCGGAGGAAGGCCTCGCACATGACAATAAATGTCGAGATGTTGAGGAAGGAGTTGGGGGCCAGATTGTGGAAATCCATCCCTAGTAGAACATGAGTCCGCGGACAAATGGGTGGAGAGGAAATCCTAACCCACGGACGAAGTGGGGGAGGAACACTACCCTCTCATGGGGCTCCGGGGTGGGGACGATATGTCCCTTGGCCGGAAGCCGGTGGGCAACTTCCCTGGCCAAGTACCCGGCCACCCAGAGCTTGGTGATGTCCTTCTCCTTGACGGAGGAGACCATCCAGTTGCCCTACGCTCCAAATCCAGACATGAATGGAGTGCTTTCTTGAGGCGGAAAGGATGAGAACTTGGGCGCTGGAGCTCGAGAACGGGTGGGCAGAGAGAGAGAAGGCGTGGGTGAAAGAGGGTGAATCCTTATCTCCTTATAATGGCAGTTAATATCAAGTGCCTCCCCACTCACCTTAAAATTCGCCTATTCCCCAAGGGCCGTATAGACGGCACGGTTGGATTACCCACACCCGTATTGATGAGAATCCCGCAATAAGGGGACACGATCTCTGATTTGACAAGACGTGCCAATAAAACCACATCTCGAAATATGGAGCGGGAGGCTAAAAAACGGTTCAAAATAATGACCGGGCAGGAACGTGATGTCACGCTACGAAGGTTGTCAGCAGATTGGACTCGTGAAATATTATACTCTATGCGGTTGTGTGTGGTACTTGTTTTGCAGAGCCGGACACGTTTTTGGTGTTTGAAGGATACTTTGGAGTAATCGAAGGAGGAAACCGCCTTGCAATGCCGAAGACAATCTGCGCGTCGGACACCTCGTCGTTGAAGCCTGGTTCATGGGCTACTGAGGGAGTCCTGGATTAAGGGGTCCTCGGGCGTCCGACCTATTGGACATGGGCCGGACTGATGGGCCGTGAAGATACAAGACAGACGACTCTTTCCCGTGTCCGGATGGGAATCTCCTTGGCGTGGATGGCAAGCCTGACGTTCGGATATGAAGATTCCTTTCTCTGTAACCGACTTTGTACAACCCTAGTCCCCTTCGGTGTCTATATAAACCGGAGGGTTTAGTCCGTAGAGGCAATCATAATCATACAGGCTAGACTTTTAGGGTTTTAGCCATTACGATCTCGTGGTAGATCAACTCTTGTAATACTCATATTCATCAAGATCAATCAAGCAGGAAGTAGGGTATTACCTCCATAGAGAGGGCCTGAACCTGGGTAAACATCGTGTCCCCTGTCTCCTGTTACCCTCGACCCTAGAGGCATAGTTTGGTACCCCCTACCCGAGATCCGCCAGTTTTGACACCGACAGCGGGTCCCCCCTGGCCCATCGGTGCCCTGCATATAGCGGGAGAGGTTGGTGGGGAGGACATTTCAGACCGCGCTTTTCCCCACCAACCACCTCCCCTCTCCCCCTCGCCCCGCCGCCGGGCCGCCGCCCAAGATTCCGGCGAAAGCAGCCGGCGGGAGCACGCCGAAAGGCCGCCACACGCACGAGGTTGCCCTCATCCCCCCTCCTGTGTCGGCGGGCCGGGAATTTGCGAATCTGCGACCCTTCATCGCGGCCGGCCGGATTTGGCTTTTCCGGGCGCCGGTGGCTGCACCAAGCGATGGAATGGTCGGGGAGCATCTCGCGCAGCCCTGGCAAAGCCGCATCGGTGCATGCAAGTATGGGTTCGTCCTCTCGTCACCGCCAACGGTTTGCGGGCATGGATTCGGCCGGACGTCCGCCGGGCCCGGCGCTCGCGTAGAGGCTCTATGGCTCGTCGATGCTGCACATACAGTGTGACGACTGCACACGGACAGTGTTGCGGCTGCATTTGCAACTAGAGGTGAAGCAACGTCTACTTATTTTGAACCAATGATGAAAAATGAAGAATGCAAGATCAGGAATCCGCAGATCAACAATGAGTGAATGGAGAAGGTATTGCTTCAACTAGTGGGAGCAGTTATGGAAGTTGGAAATCTTCTAAAATGTATACTTGTGGTTCTTGTTTTTCTTTGGTCTTGCTATTCTAGCGAAGATTTGGTAATATCCTATGTATCCAATGTTATTGAAAAAGCAAAGAAATGCATTATGTTGTGTCAAATTGAGGTGCAAATTTAGGTTTTGCGGGTCGGGGGGAGCGACGCCAGACCAGACCCCGCAAAGACGACCGGGTCAGCTTTGCGAGGTCTGCCTCTGCGGCCGTTCGCGCCGGCCTGCAAAGCCATTTTTCCGCAAACTGCAAACGCGTTTTGCGGGTCGGCGAGATGCGGGGTCTGCTAAAGATGCTCTAACTCCATGATGTCTGATCATTTTTGTTGTTGATGATGCATTAGAGCAACATGTTCACGAGATTTTCATTTTTGTATTACACCCTCTCCTTAAAATGTGGTTATTATTGTTACCTTTCTCTGGTTTAAAATACAACTTCACTACTCCTATCAAAAATACAATTCTTCTTCCCGAGAAGAATTGATTATATTTTTGCCTCGTATGATACTGGTTACTAATGCAAATATTACATGTATCTATAGAAAAAGAGACGCAACATATTTAATTAGCCTGGAACATGTCAGGACCGGATTTTCGGGATATTAATTTCCTAGAAAATGGCCCTTGTGCTCATCAGCCCCAGGATTACTGTTAGCTAATGAGGCACCAACTCGATACAGAAATTCCAAGCAAAGTACATAATATGCAGTACAAGACCATTCTGGCCTATGAATACAACAAATGGTTTCTAGTGGTTGAAGGCGGAAGCAGTTTGTGGATCATCAGCGTCTATGGGACTCCATTTCCCACAGGAACAGCTGACCTGGGTAACTCCTATCTTCGCGAGGCTGCTACCACCATTGCTTAGGTTCCGGGCTGTCATCGCAACGCTCCTCTCCAAGCAAGAAATCTGGCCAAGACAATAGCCAGGGACAAGCCAGTGAGTACTTTGAATGTACTCGCAAACATTATGAACACGGGTATAATATAAACAATGATATTCATGCTCTGAAATATTCTATGATCACAACGTCAGTTATGAAATAAAAACCCATGATGCACGCAAGTAGGTCGTTCATATAAAACATGAATATGCAGTCAGAGAATAGAAATAAAATGCACTGATCGGGTGTCTGAAGCGACACCTCGAAAGGACAATAACAGAAAGCGTGCCTCAATCGGGCGTCTGAGCGACACCACATAAAGGGCTTATAAGTGAAATAAGTAACTAACATGCCACAGGAGGGCGTCTGTGCGACACCACATAAAGGGCTTATAAAGTAAACAAATAACAAGCATGCCACAGTCGGGCGTCTGAGCGACGTCACATAAAGGGCTTATAAGGTAAACAAATAACAAGCATGCCACAGTCGGGCGTCTGGGCGACACCACATAAAGGGCTTATAAGAAAATAATCACAATGAATATCCAGGAGGTAGAACCGTCCCAGGGATACTCAAATAATATAATGGGTTAGTCCATAATAATAATAATCATAATCATCACAAGTCACAAGTCATGATCCATGTTCTGGTTTAACAGTTTCTCCTCCGAAGACCAACACTAAGACCGACACTTGACCCATCCCAGACTGTAGTCCTTAACCATGGACACGGTTACTCGAATAGATTTAACCTCTGCAGAGGGTGTACTCTTTACCCACGAGTAACGGATTCCTTTAATCCGTCGGGACTAATTCCATTTACGGTCTTTTAATTGAAAACACACCTGACTGCACACACCAGCTTAACTTACCGGTGTCTGGAATCACCCACGACACCTGTTAAGCAAAACTCTAAGTGGGGAGGCTACAACCTCGCGTAGCATGGGATCAAATTTATGTCGCGCGCTCTAAGGGGTGCCCCCCTCTCGGTCCCAACCGGAAACACCCATGCCCCCGGACCAGGTGGCATGCCCTCGGATGCATCTGACGGTATCTTCCACCATGGCCTCTCTGTACGGTGTGTGCTAGGAAGGGGTTGACAACTTACTGAACCATACCCTACCTATGGCAGGAACACGTGGTAGTACGAAACAAGTATGGGGGTTACCGGAACAAGACTCGATCTACGGCCGACTCAGGAGGT
This sequence comes from Aegilops longissima, assembly GCA_021605205.1. Classification (NCBI taxonomy): domain Eukaryota; kingdom Viridiplantae; phylum Streptophyta; class Magnoliopsida; order Poales; family Poaceae; genus Aegilops; species Aegilops longissima. The sequence goes on along the minus strand of CM038678.1, from coordinate 481,243,214 downwards.
TCAAGTATTCCCTGCAAGATTAGCATAACAAATATATTTCAATCAACAGACAGAATCACCACCCCTCATACCCCGTCATGCCATACCGGACACACTCGTCTCGACGAGGAACTAGGGACAAGCTCGAGTCTACCCAAGACAGAGACTTTCCCGGCTTCCTTCCGGTATGCATGAAAGGCATACGAGGGTGATTACTGTCACAATGTATCAAATTTCAGTAGCACGGGATCATCAATATGCACTTATGAGTAGGTTTATGTCATCACACAAAATAACGAAAACTCCGAGACAAGGAGTGTTGTAACCGTATCAAACGACACACAAAAATATTATGCCGGGGTTCAGAATGCTTGCCTTCAAGTTGTGGAGAGGTAGGGTGCATTCCAAGACTTTTTGAAAGTTTTCTTCCCTCTCCAAAAAAAATCCTATTTCAAAATTTGAATTAATACATAGTTTCAAAACAGTACAAAAAAGTTGTCTGAATTTTTTTCAAATAAATCTGAAAATAAACTAGACAGTATTTGAGAGAAGTAGGAAAAAGAATCAACTCATTTGGAGTTATATTTAAAAAGTTATAGCCAGTTAAAGTTTAGTCAACTTTCTGTTTTTAAAATAAAACAAAAAAAGAAAAACGTTTTGAAATGAATACACGTCGAAGACGTACTTTGCGTTTACGCCTCCACTTACGCCAGCGTGGACCGGCGCTGGGTCACTGATAGTGGGTCCAGGGGGCCCACTGGTCAGGTTTGACCGGTCGCCCCCGCCTCCTTCCTCCTCTGGCCGAACAGAGGCGGGGCTCCGGCGATCGTCGCCGGCGAACGGTGGCTCCCCGTGGGGTTCTGAGGGCGGGGATGGATCCGCCAGGCCAGGGCGGTCCTCCCGATGGTCGAGGGGGTGGTGGGGATGAAGGGAGTCGCCGACAGCGAGCTCCGCGGCGGACGACAGCTTCTGGTGAGTTGGGGGTTTGGGCTACGGTGGCTCCCCGTCGAGTTTGAGGTGTTGGGTGGCTCCGCAGGACCGAGGGGAAGAGAATGGGAGCACTGGATGGACGGGAGGGGTTCTGTTTGTGACTGAATGGACCGGAGGGCGGCGGCGGCTGTACTGGCCGGAGATGGGGAAGACGGCCTCCCGCCTTCGATTGCTGGCTGTGGGGGCCCTAGGGGGATGGCTCGAGGTTGCTTGAGGGTCGGACGATCTCGGGGGGCCTCCATTTATAGTGTAGCTAGGTCGGTTCCGCGGCCGAGGATAAGAACGCCGGCGAACCGCCGTTCTGTTGCAGCAGGGGGTGCGTGGCGGCGACGGGCGCTAGCGGACGCGTGCTTGGATAAGATCGGGCTGCTCCAGAGGGCAGGTGGCCTTGGCCTTTTGGCTCGGCGGCGCCGTCCTGGCAGGGGCTGTGTGGCCGCTTCTGCCATGGCCGACTGGACGGCGGCCAGAGGCGCCAGATGCCCCGCGGCAAGGGAGGGTCGAGGCGTCTTTGGCGGTGAGTGGGGAGGCACCGGGACGGCGCGGAGGGCGGCGTGGGGACGCGGCGACTTCGCGCACGCGACGCGTAAAACGCGCGTGCTCGGGCGCGCCAACAGACGACGCTTACGTGCTCGACTTAACGTCGAGCGTCTTTGGAGGATTAGGATGAGGCTGGGGATTAGCAGGCCTAGGTTAGGGTTAGCTAGGAGCTTATTGGACAAGCTTGTTGGGTCAGAAGATCAAGTTTACAATGCAAACAAAAGATCATGCCAAGTCTGTGCATGCACTCAAGGTGTTTGACAGAATGCCATGTGCATCTAGGCAACTCTTGGGGTGGCCAAAAGCTCCAGATCAATGTCTCTTTAGATGAAAAGGAGGGTGGCAAGGTTAGTTTGTCAAAAACAAAAAACTAGTTAGTGTAAGTTTTTGAGAAAACCATTTCTGGACAGAAAGAGAAAGGCATAGTTTAATGAACCAAAAATACTCCAATAGGTCCACTCTCCTGGACTTAAGGGTTTGGTAGGGAGTACTATAAGAGGGAAAAAGAATCAAGGGAAAAAGGCAAGTTAAAATATGGTTGCAGTAGAAAATGCCAAACTGGACCAGAGAGCAAAATAGGATGATTTGCTCAAAATTTTCAAAGAACATTAGTGGGTTTTTGCACAAAGATGAATAATATACTCCTACTAACATCCCCTAATTTTGGTGGAAGTTTTAAAGAAATATTTAAATAGGTTGTAGTGCAAAAGTGCAATTGGACCAGATTTGAAAACTAGGAGTGAAGCTCAAAATCTCTAAATGACTAAAGGATATTTTTGCATAAAAGTGTTTTAGGGACATCATATGTCATCCCCAAATTTTGGTGGGATTTTTAAAAGAATTTATCAAAGGTTTGCAGTGCAAATGGGACCCTAAAACTTATGAAAAACCATTTTAGAGAAATAAAGCTCAGGGAAAAATAATTATATAATTAATCCCACTGATAAAAGAATTGTTTTATTTGAGAGGGTAAACAAGTCCAATAAGAATTGAAAAGTTTTTACTTGGGGTGAAAACTCCACAACTTAGAAGAAAAGAGAGGTTCTGAGATAAAAAATAAACCCAGAAAATGAAAATTTAATTTCCCGGCAAAATTTTATTAAACAAAACATGATTAAATTTTTGGGGTGTTACAGAACATGAGAGATTTTTCACACAATTAATTGTGTTACTTATTAGTTGTCTTTTTTTCTTGGTGTCTACAAAGTGGGATAGCCACCTTGTATACAAAATCTAAAGAAGTACCATTTATGACACACATAATAGATAAATGGACCCGACTTCAAGTTCCACGGCAATTACATATATAAATTGTCAAAGAAAAAACGATACGAACCATACCACAATCCGTATCAGATTCCCAGATTATGACAAGAAGAGCAATCTCTTGTTAGAAAAAAAAAGAGCAATAAGAAACTAGAGAAATATCTACGAAAAACAATTAACTCTGTAAACCAGACTCGTCTTGCCTGCAATGCATTCATCACATATCAGTTGTCACAAGATCATCCATAGTATATCAGAGACGTGCGGAATTGCACAAGCTTCACCCAAACATCGCAAGTAGATCATGTCGACTGGCCTTGGCAACTTGGAATTTTTGGAAGAAGCCACAAATTGTATGAGGTGCACTGCACGCAAGTACCTACATGGAGATGCACCTACACCAACGATGTCAGTGGCTTCCCCGCGTCGCATCCAGCAGGTAAGACTACTTGCATAGGCTCTTCGGACCAGCAATTTTATTACAAATGGAAAGTAGAGAGACAAATGATGGAGAGTAAAACTATTTGTTAATCCATTAACGACGATGACATGTAAACGGAAAGTGATATTTCTTTTGCGGGGAATATAAACGGGAAAATGAGATTGTTTCCAAAAGAATGTTCACATACTTAAAAAAATGTAAAAGAAATACTCAAAATTTTAAAATATTTCCGTTTTTATGAATAAAAACCTTTGCAAACTGAAGAGGCCAAAGGGGAAAAAAATCACTGAAAACTGGATGAACGCTCCGCGCCGAACTGGGCTCGCCCGTATGCACGCGCTGTACGTTTGCTCAACTATTATTTGACGCTACGGTGCAGGCCCATTCTGGCCCATGGCTGAGGCAGAGGCCCACGCACCACTAATCCAAGCCAGGGCTCGGTTCGTTTACAACTTTCCATCAGCGCACGCGCCGCCGCTCCTCGGCTGCTTCCATCTCCCGCGCACACCGCTGCTCTTGCCCTTGCCTGGCGCCTTCCCGGCTGCCCCAGTTCGCCGTCCGTCGCGCTGCAGGCTCTCCCGGTCGCCGCCCCGCCTCCCTCCTCCTCCGCAGCTCGCCAGGTCCGCGCGACGCTTCTTCTTGCTCGCCTCATTTGTTCTTGTGTACCTCACTCCTGTGCAGGACTATTTGGTTGGACATTTTGTTACTCCCTCATTTCTAGTTTATAGGGCTCAATTTAAAATTTTCATCAATTAAGGTAGATGGTGAGTGGTGGAATACTTTTTGTAGTTTGCAAAAGCACTTAATAAATACTCTTGTTTTTCTCAAAAAATTATGTTTCAACGATTAATTGAATGCATGCATGTATAAAATACACGTTGGTCAATTTTTTAATACTTGCATGGAATGGTTTAACGACCTGAAATCGAGCGTGTGATGAGAACAATCAAATTGAGCCTTATAAAATGAGAAAACTAAATTTTTAAGATAAGCCTTATAAACTGGAAAGGAGGGAGTATCAATTGTGTAGAAATTAAGAGAGTTTCTCCCATCGGTTCCCATACTGTTTTATGCTTTCGTATGAGTTTCTTTTTCTAGTTTTTCACCGAGGTTTACTCCAATCTTGGCTCCGCCACTGCCAACAGCTCACTCCCATGGCGGCGGCGCCCGTGGCGAGTCAAGCGCAGGCAGTGCTGCGCGGCCGGCTCTGCGACCCGGCCTTCGTCCACTCCCGTCTCAGATCCTCGCCCGACACCAACTACAGGTGAGCCGAATCGATCCCATCCCCGCCCCATCGCGCATCGCCAGAAATAGCCCCGAACTCGTCTCTAACCGGCGCGCTCGGTGTTGTGTTGCGCAGCAAGCTGAAGTACCTCGTGTCCAGCTCCGTCTCCGAGGCCTGCAACAACTCCGTCCTCCTCCTCGGACCCCGCGGCTGCGGCAAAGGAGCGGTGAGGTTCCCCTTTTCTTCTCCCCTTTCCTGACTCGCCGAAATGCAGGTGTCGTGTTTGATGAAATGTGCATGTGCGCAATTGGCACTATGCACTGATTTTTTTGTTCTCAGTTGGGAGGCTCATGTTTTTATTTCTTTACAGGTCCTCGACATGGTTCTGGAGGACCTGAAGGAGGAACATCCTGATGCCATATCTGTGGTATGGCTACAATGCGTCGCTACAAATGTACCTCATGCTTTAGTTGCATCTCACAAAAGTGAACCTGCTCAAATTTTCCCTTCCGTGTTCTCAAATCCACTGCTCTCTTTCTATTAAGAGCAATAGCATTTAGTCATTTACTCGCTTGTTAAACTTGCTCTTCAGGTTGATAATTATGTAATGTTTTCAGATCAGGCTGAATGGCATGTTACATAGTGATGACAACTGCGCTACAAAGGTTAGCACTTCCGCTGACTATATCAAAGCTCGCTTTTTCCAATCTTTATGTGGCACCTTCTCAACTCACGTCCGTTACTGTTTTACTTGACTCTGTACTTGTGGCTTTGCGTTCTTCGCTACCATTGAGCCATGCTGATATTTTTGCTCGTTTGTGTTATTAGGAAATTGCCAGGCAGCTGTGTCTTGAGCATCAGTTGTCATTTTCCAAAATGGTGCATACTCGTCTACTTTTTTCCTTTACTCGATGATTTTTTCGTTCTGCCATTTCAAATGGGCTGAAGGTAGACTGAAAGTCTTCTTATTTAGGCTTCTTCAGATGACAATACTGAATTCATGATTGACATGTTACGGTCAGTACTGCATTAAAATGATGAACTCTTCTCAGTATAAAGTGATACTCCTTATTTCAGTTTCTGTATGATTTTATGAGTGCTCATTTATATCTTTCTCTTCTGTAGAGAGTGTGGACTAGCTCACAAGACAGTAATTTTTGTCCTGGAAGAGTTTGACCTCTTTGCTCAGGTTGAAATGAATATACTTTGTATATGCCTTCTGCTCCTATACCGCATTTAACTCCCAATCCCTGTCCATTTTATTGAAATATCAGCTGCACTAATTTTCACATGAATGTGCGTCTTGAGTTGTCTTGAGTTGTCTAATTGTAAACAGAAAAGGTCATAACATGCTTTCACGTACCGCTAACATTAGAGGATGGCTGATGTTCATGATGTTCTATTACAGGGGAAGCAGCGGTTACTCTATAGCTTACTTGATGCAATGCAATCTCTTACATCACAAGCTGTCGTCATTGGTATGAGTTGCCGATTGGTATGGACCGAGCTTTCTCATGCTTTAGTCGCATTTTCACCAAGCAAGTCGGAGAACTATTTCTTATGAGTTGATTTCTTGTTTTTTTTTGAATCAAAAGGGGTTCCCCCCACCCCAACTTTATAGAAAGCCAAGGCAAACGTCAACCAACATAGACTGTTAACCGGAGAGTAGCTGCCACAGATGGGAAACGGGGTTTTAGACTGCCCTATTACAAGTTTTTAGGTAGTTCAAGCCAAGAAACAAAGCCAGGGAGCAACATGCCAGCCTACTTAAGATCAAAGCTAAGAATTGTAAGCTAGCAGAACACAGCCCAGCGATGCCCTTGATAGTAGCATTTATCTCCAGGCAATCCTAAGCAATTCCCCTCTTCGGTGGTCCAGTAGCCTTAAACATCGGAGAAGTAGCGCACCCTGAGCTTCTGAGCATAGTATTTTCCATTGCTTGATCGTTGCCCCCAACGGGTCCAAAACACATCGTATACTTTGCCATCTTCGCCCCTGGAAAACAAAGTCATTTCGAAAACGCCATAAGCTCCACAAGGTAGCAGCAGTAACGATGTTTAAAGCTTCAAAGTATTTTCTTCTCTTCCAGAAGGAAGTCAGCAGAGCAAATGAATTAGGAACATCAACCTTAAAAATATCAGCAACTAGATTCCAGACATGTTTAGCAACAATGCAATCAAAGAATAGATGCTGGATAGTTTCAGGCTCGCCGCAGAAGACACAAGACATGTCATCTACATGCCTGCGTTTGGCCAAATTATCTCTAGTTAAGCTCTTGTTATAGTATATACTAACCAGAGAAAAACATGTATATTAGGTGGCACTTTGATTTTCCATATATCATCTTTAATGATAGAAGATATCCTCCAAAGTTTATTAGCTTATAAAAGGATTTGACCGAGTACTTGTTAGAAGAATCCAACATCCGGACAGACTGATCTGGAGAGCCAGACAGACAGGTTCGACAATTTTGATAAGTTCCTCCCATCTCACTAAGGTATTTTCTGTGACACACCTCCTAAAGGTTAATCGCAGCTCACCATTCACCCAGACCCGCGCAAGGGTAGAATCTTGCTGTTGGCAAATATTATATAGGTCCCAAAATGCAGTTTTTAAAGAGCAATCTCCAGTCCAAATGTCATGCCAAAAGGCAATACTTTTACCATCCCCAGGGATCCATCTATAAAAGTTCTTAGCAGCTGTAAGAGCCCAAGATAAACTTTTCATAAATGGAGATCCAAGGGTCACCCTAGTGTTAAAGAAATTAGGGCTAGCAGTGTTATATTTATATACCAATATCTTCTTCCAATCACTATCCCTGTCATCATAAAATCTTTTTCCCCAAGAGGCCAAAAGGGCCATGTTAAATTCCTTAGGTTGGGAACCCCCATACCCCCAAACTCTTTCCTTCTGGAAATCAAACCCCAATTAGCAAGGTGATATTTATGAGTATCACCCATATTCCCCCAGAAGAAATGAGACATTTGAGAGGTGATCATATCAATCGCCCATTTGGGAAATTTCACAATAGACATTAGGTAGGCAGGAATACTAGCAATGCAGGTGGTAAGCAAGATCAGTTTTCCTCTATAAGAAAGAAATCTCCCTAACCATCCAGAGATGTTTTTGATGATCCTATCAATAATGGATTGAAGGTCCTCCCTCCTCAACTTTTTAAAGTGAAGGAGGACACCTAAATACTTAAAGGGGAAATCTCCAAGTTGGCAGCAGAAAACCTGAGCAAAATCATTAGATAGCTGCTCAGAGATGTTAATAGCATGAAGATCACTTTTATGGAAATTAATCTTCCAAGCCAGACAGACTTTCAAAGCAGGAAAGAATCCATTTCAAATTCTTGGCATATTCCAATGAATTATCCAAGAATAAGATGGTGTCATCAGCATACTGTAGGCTGATCACACCACCTGGAAAAGCATGTGGTAGAAGTCCACGAATTAAACCATTATTGGTAGCCTTATGAAGCATTCTAGAGAACATCAGCAACTAAATTGAACAGAAGGGGTGGGTGAGGATCACCCTGTTTCAAGCCTTTTCCCCCAGAGAACTGGGGACCATTAGAGTCATTAATCCTAACTTGAAAAGTTCCTTGATGGATGGTAGACATAACCCAGTCCACCCATTTATTACCAAAGCCTCTAGATAGAAGCATCTCTTTCAAAAATTCCCAACTAACTCTATCATATGCTTTCTCATAGTCTAGTTTAAGAGTCAAACCAGCAGATCCAGACCTATGAACTTCATGAATGACCTCATGAGCCATAACCACACTCTCCAGAATGAATCTACCTTTAATAAATGCAGTTTGGTTAGAGGAAATAAGCTTGTCACACAAGGGAGAAACCCTAGTGGTCATAGCTTTAGAGAAAATCTTAACAGCACAATTACTAAGGCTAATAGGCCTGAAATTTTTCATATCTCTAGCCATAGGGATTTTAGGAATAAGGGTAATAATGGCATGGTTCAGCTTATATATGTCAAGGATACCACTCTCAAAGTCTCTAACCATCTACATAAAGTCTTTTTTAATCAGGTCCCAGAAGGTTTGGTAAAACAGAAAGGACAGGCCATCAGGGCCAGGGGCACCACTAGCATATGAACTCATCACAGCTTGTTTGATTTCCTCCTCAGAAAAAGGCCTCTCTAGCTGCTCTCTCTCATCATTGCTAACCATTTCATCCTCAGACCAAAAGTTAGCATCCAAATGGATATCAGGTTTGGGTTCAAAAGCAAACAATTATTTATAAAAAGAGGTGGCCACCTCAAGCATCTCTTTGGTCGAAGTGACCACACCACCAGGGCTATTTAGCTATGAAAGATGGTTCTTCCTGTGTCTGTGATTAGCCAGGGCTTGGAAATAAGCATTATTCCTATCCCCTTCTAGAATTTTTCTATCTCTAGATCTCTGCCAAAGAGCAGTTTCCTCTTTTTCCACACTTCATCCAATTCTTTCTTGATCTCTTTCATTCTGTCATAGTCAGAAACAGATAATTGGTGGGTTTCAGACATGACATCTAAGATGTCAAACTCTAGAAGGAGTGCCCTCTTCTTTTTCTTCAGAGCTGCCTCTCTATTAATGCTCCATCCTTTAGTTTTTTTCCCGAGAGTTCTAGTTTTAAGCATCCAATTATCAGCTTAGGATTTGGATGAAGACACAGAGTTCCAGGCTTCCACCACCATTTGATGAAAGTCTGGTTGGGAGAGCCACCACTTCTCAAACCTAAAAGGTTTGTGGGTGTTTGGGGCTCTAGCACCAGTGTCCAGGACCAGAGGAGTGTGATCACTCCCCACCCTGGGAAGAGCTACCAAAGTGGAGAAAGGAAAATGGGTGTCCCAATTCACAGAAATGAATACTCTATCTAGCACAGCAAACACAGGGGAAATCTGGTTGTTAGACCAGGTAAACACCCTATTGGAGATAGAAATCTCCATCAATGCCCATCTATTGATCCAATCATTAAACAAAAATACAGTCTGTTGATTCACCAAACCACTACCCTTCTCCTTTTCATTCCTAACCAAATTGAAATCTCCACAAATCATAATAGGATAAGAGGCATTAGATAAAGTATCATGCAATTCAGCAATAAAGTCCATCTTAAATTCAGGGTAGGCAGACCCATACACCAACACCATCTGCCATACAAAGCCATCTGATTTATTTTTAACAGTAGCAATTATAGAGAATCTTTGGTTAATAAAACCAACTACTTCAAAACACATTTTCTTAAAACCCACAAGGATTCCTCCAGCAGTATTTTCAGCTGGCAAAAAATGCCACTCAAAATTATCAAATTTATCAATAGCCTTGAGGAAACCCTCAGAAATAATCTCCTTCTTAGTTTCTTGAAAACCAATGAAATCAGGATCAGATTTGGCAATGGTATCACAAAGGCACTGTATTTTTCCATGTTGCCCTAGACCTCTGATGTTCCAAATAAGACCTATCATAATTAATTAATTTTTAAAGGGTGGGATAAGCCACAAGGCTTAACTTTAGTTAGAACAATGGGTGTTCCCCTGGAAGTATCAGCAGTGCCCTCTGGCTCCAAGGGGGGGCACCTTTAGGTGTACTAACTAAGTCATTAGAATCAATATCAAGGTTGTCAGGAAGCACAATTTCAGGGTTATAGTTGGCAAACACCAAACACCTCTCTTTCTCCACATCAATGGTAAGATTCTTTTGAGTGTCATCCCCCCAATCATTAAGTTCATTTGACTCATTTGGTTAGTAAGGATAATTTTATCCATAGTAGAGAAGGATTTACCTTTGAATGTGGGTGGGATTTCTAGGTTCTTCTTCCTCTTGTATGCTGCAGCTTTCTCCATGATGTTAACATTGCCATGGCCTCTAGTAGCAGGTCTTTGTGCTACAACAGGGCCCCATCTTGTCTTGTTCTCATGACTGGCCTCTTCAATTTTGGTTTGAGTAAGTGATTCCAGCAGGGACCTCCTCCAAGTTTCGCTTTGTAAGATTTGGACAGCCTCAGGAGGGAGAACCCCCAACTCTTCTTCTTTTGTTTCCTCATTTCCATAATCATATATGTCCACTGATCTCAACAGATCCTCACAGTATTCCATGTTCTCAGTATTCCTCTCAGGAGTCATGTGTGTAGTATCTTTCTCAGTTGGAGAAGGGGTTGTGTGGGTAACTTCTTCATCCCATTTTCCCCCATCAACATTCATGATTTGATCTGTAGGATTACCCACACAATCAGGCTCAGGTTCATGTCCATCAGAAGATGTACCATCAAGGCCAGCAGCTGTCAAAGCACATTTCAGAATGAATTCCTCCTGATCAACATCCATTCCATCTCCCATGGGTGTAACCACCATCATCTGAGCACCAGACTTGTTTGAGGATCTTTGTTTGGCTGAGAAACTGGCTTTATCAAGTTCATCAATAGCTAAGTCACCACCACCTGATCCATCAGAAGCATGTTCACCCTGTGTTCCATCATGTCTTCCTGTCTGATCTTCCTCAGCTCTCTCATCTTCCTCAAAATCATCTTCACCCTCATCTACATCAATGACAGAATCAACCCACCTGTTTGTTCAAAGCCCTCAACAGTGAAGCCAAGTAGGAACAACTTCTTCATTTCAATCAGTCTCTCAGAAGGAATCTTGGTTGGATCTCTGCAGGCTATCTTAACTCTGACATTCTCAAAGAAAGTTCTGAACATTCCATTCCAGTCCACATCTGTAAGCACCCCAAACAATGAAGCAATTTGGGCAAACACTTTCCAAGTGCACCACTTTGGGGGAATCCCCTCAATCAGTACCCAGGCTTCAATCAACTCACCAAACGGTTCACATCCACCCTTCCATTCAGTTAGTGTCACATTGACATCCTGTGGCAGGGAGAACCCAGACAATTCAATAAGATCTTCCACTTTCTTCCAAGGAGGGAACCTGACCAAAAAGGTCTTACTGGAGAGCCCTCTGATTTGCCAAGGCCAATGCTTAGTCTTACAGAAAGTAGCAGATAGTAATTCCATCAGATTTCTTGTTTTGTGTATGGATGCACAATGCTGCCCCCAAAATTTTATTTTCTTAGTAATAATAAACACTTGATGGTGTAATAGTAGCCATTGTACGTCAGCGGCATACTTGACATGCAATTTGACAATATTACACTAGCACTGAAGTTGGATTGAGGTGCCATGTATTTTTCTATCAGCAAATGAGGACATGTTTGATATGTTGAAGGAGGATTGAAGTGGATCATAATTTGACTTTTAATTCTGTAGTTCTGTAGGAAACATGCAATTTCCTTTATCCGCAGCATATTGAAAAATTTCAGTTGGAGTAGTTGCTCAAGCAGTCATGCTTTGTAATTATGTTTTCTTGTAGGATGCAGATCAATTGCTAGAAAAAAGAGTTCGATCTCGCTTCTCTCATAGGAAGCTTCTTTTTGTTCCTTCTTCATTGGATGATATACAAAGGTCTGTCTTGTGCTTTCTCAGTTTTTCTCTTCCAGTGATGATGCATTGTTGATCTAGTTCTCTTCTTTAAACGACCTTTTAACAGTTGAGGTGCTACAGGTTAATGGAACATCTGCTAATGCTAGACAAAGGCTCGAGCTTACCAACAAACTATGTTACGGAGTACAATTCAATGCTTACTGTATCCTTTCTACAATGTAACCTTTCACTGCATATGCTTGCAGACCAATATTGGTCATTTCTTTGAATGTTTGTTCTCGTCTTACTTGGTAGTACTGAACTAATAATAGAACATGATCATGTTAGATAATAAAAAATCTGGTCTCTAGAGTAAGGTCTATGTTTGATATTGACGTTGCTAAAAGAACTAAGAAAGACATGGTGGGGACTGTGGAATTGTTAAGAGTGAGCAGAACTGTATATGTGGTATCATTCCAGTAAGTTGCCTTAAGGCATATTTCCATTGTTCCATTGTGCAAAACAAATTGTGTTAAATTTCTGTTATCCTATATGCCGTAGAGCATTTTCAGCAATAAGAAGTTTAAAGGAATTCTCGACTCTCTCACGGATACGGATGCAACAACCAGCAACATTCTGAGATTTCTGTAGGTTTTCAGCAGTTTGTTTGGTCCTTTTCCTCTTCACAATTTCAAGATTTTGGTTATTAACTAAATGTAGAAATTGTTCAGCTTCAGAGTGGTGTCATATATGGATATGGAATCTGGACTTCTGTCAATGGAATGCTTTACGAATGCGCTTTCCTCCATGCAGAGGCAACCCAAGATGGACAGTTTGCAAGGTCTCTTTGTTAATTGGCCTTAATTTCTACGCATTAGCAGTGTGATTTGTAACAACACAAAATTTATGAAAAACCTATTAGTCTACTACTATTAGTGGTGTTTTATGATCTTGTTGACCTCGTAGTTAGGTCCTTTTTACATGTACTTACCATGATTTATTATGATGAAATGGGGGTTGGTATGAGTTTGGCTGGATTGTGTCTAGGTTGAATATGTTTGGGGTTAGAACACCACTCAATGTAAATTAGGTTTAAAGTCAAAATGGACTACTCATTCTTCACACTAATAGGGGCATCAACAATGATTACAGATGGAAAAGGTTGCATTAATAGCGTTTCCATGTTGTTTTACTGTTTGGAATGGTACTTAGCAAAGAGACACTTTTGAAGTAGTATCTGTCCAATTTCTTTTTTTTTGGAAATCGTACCTGTTTCTCCATGTTTGTAGGGTTCTTTCTAGTGATTTACTCCCTCTGTTCCTAAATACAAGTCATTTTAGAGATTCCAATATGGACTACATACGAAGCAAAATGAGTGAATCTACAATCTATACTACGTCTATATATGTCCGTATGTAGTCCATATTGAAATCTCTGAAAAGACTTATATTTAGGAACGGAGGGAGTAGATACTAAAGAAGGCATGCTTCCCAGCAAAAGAAAAATCAGCAAACATGTTATACTGTTGCTCTGAGCTTGCTCTCATTTTTGTCATTTCTTGTTGAGTATATCGAGTTGCGACACTGCAATAGCATCACATCCATGTCACCAAATTTTGATGGCAGATCTGTCGATTTTGGAACTGTACATACTTGTATGCATGAACAGACTAGAAGATAAGGAGCAAAAGTCGTACAACTTCAACACTATAATAAAAGGTATAATTTGCTCTCCTCCCTTCATGATCAGCCCTAGACAAAAGAACTGATGGTTAATGGACTGGTTCTATGTCAGAATACAAATCTATACAGGATGCCTACAAAACTTCTGATAAGTATGCGACCACTGTTTGCTTCAGGGTATGTATTTGGCATTGTCAAGAACTAATGATAGCTTTACTGTTTTAATGTCCGAAAAGCTCACATGCTTCTTTGCTATTGCTGCAGGCTTTTGAACATCTTTTGGATCGCGAGTTGATTACCTTCGCTGACACCAAAGGGAGAAATGTGGCACTCGAATATCGGCCCGTCAAACTTCTGATATCTTCTCGCGAGCTCGCACAATCCCTCAAGTTGAACACTACCTGCCCCGTGAGTCACTGTCCACGTGCAACTTTTTTTTTTCTCTGGTCAATATGAAGAGATCAATGGTATGTCACATTTTGTGAATGATGGTGTTTCTCTTGATCACTTTGCAGGCTGTACTGCAAAAGCTGCTTGACCGTGAAAGATATATGTAGAACTTCCTATGTGTTTGCTTAAACTGTGACGCTGTTTCAGTGGTTCAAGTAGTAATGGCTTAGAAAGCTGCAAAATTATAAACTTGAACGTGTAGACTGATGCAGCGGCGACTTGGCCAGTCGTTGGCAAGTATGGTTCTCGATCTTTTTGAGCAGTGATCATGTGAGGTAGTAGTGGGTGCTTGATCAATTGCTGATGATGTGATGTGAACATGTAAAATTGCAGCAAACTTGGCCGTTAAGTGAGATCGCTTCATCGCTGAAAGAAAAAAAAACTTTGGTTTTAGTATCTATCACTTGATTCATGTGGGTCATGCCCTGCCTATTTTTGTAAGATCACATGATGATCATGAAACTACCACATCAAACTCGGCCGTAGAGCGAGATCCGCTGAAGCTGCTGGTGGATGTGGAATTTATTCCAAAGTAATTACAGGTGCGTGCTGGCGAAGAGTCCAAGTTCAACCAGCACTGCGCCAGCAAAGGTGTAGTACGTGGGTCGATCCAGGCGCTCGCACCTGTCAAGCTGCGAAGTCGAGAGCAACTGAACCACGCATACCACGTCATATCCATCAAGGCATCCGGAGGCGTGATCGCGATTCGCTCGGGAATCGCTTCGCTCGTGACCGGTGACCCCTGGCGAGGTTGCTTCCTTCCTTTCTTTGGCGGCAGTATTCGTGCTACCCGGTACAAAGGTACTCCGTATTTCGTTCTGTTCTGATTCCAGCTCAGAAGAGACAGAGAGATTGTGCAGTGAGAAGAAGCAGAGAGAGGATCGAGGCAATGGTTCGGGAGGAGGATCTTGATCTGGTGCTGGTGCCCCTGGGACTGGCGGTACTGGCCGGCTACCACCTGTGGCTCCTCCACGCCATCCTGCGCCACCCGACTCGCACCGTCGTTGGCCTCAACGCCCTCGCCCGGAAGCGCTGGATCGCCGTCATGATGGCCGTCGGTACCACCGCTGCCCCCCAAAATTTCCCCATCTCTCCTTATCCCTGAGAGCAATAATGATTCTAACTCGGCTCCCGGCCAGAACACGGAGAAGAACGGGGTGCTGGCCGTGCAGACGCTGCGGAACAACATCATGGCGTCCACGGTGCTGGCCACGACGGCCATCACGCTCGTCTCCGTCATCAGCGTCTTCATCGGCGCCACGGCGGGCCGCTCCCCGGCGGCCCCCTCGTCGTCCTCGCCGCTGCTGGTGTACGGGAGCAAGACGGGGCGGGTGTTCGCGGTCAAGTACCTGGCCATCTCGCTCTGCTTCATGCTCGCCTTCGTGTGCAACGTGCAGGCCATCCGGCTGTACGCGCACGCCAGCTTCCTCCTGGGCCTGCCGCCGGGAGGAGCCGAGGACGACGGCGGCGCGGCGGAGCAGTTCAGGGCGTACGTGGCGCGCACGGTGAACCGCGGCAGCCACGCCTGGTCGCTCGGCCTCCGCGCCTTCTACGTCTCCCTCGCGCTCTTCATGTGGACCTTCGGCCCCATCCCGATGCTCGCCTGCAGCGTCCTCATGTGCGCGCTGCTCTACTTCCTCGACACCTCCGCGGACTACGCCAAGGGGATACAGCACATGCACGGCGAAGGCGGAGGGGGCGCACGCAAAGATGGCGCCGTGTGAGCTTTGCCGCGTCGGGTCTCGGGTGTCCGGCCAAAACGAACTCGGGAGACGATGTGATGATCTTTTGCTGAGTTGTACAGAGATCAGTGGAAGAAACGACGACCTACAGCAGGAAAGTGGGTAGTGAGCAGGTTTCCGTGCCCGCAAGTGGACTTACCGCGCATGATTTATAGCCGGATTACTTTACTTGTTTCTGTAGAATTTCATCTAACTGAGTTTGCTATTGCGCTGAATTATAATAGCTCTAGCAGTTTTGCTAAAGCACATCTAGATGTGCTATAAGTATTGCACATCTAAGTCCTATATTATTGATCTTATGTTAGGGTTCGTGTAGATTTTCTTTTTTTTTTCTCTTTCTTTTTATGCTTAATTCACTCACTTAGATGTGCAATAACTAGAGCACATCTAGATGTATCCTAGACACACCCTACTTTTAATTATACGAATATCCTACGGGTTTGTTCAGGGCACATCCCCAGCTTCCTTTCTTTGGGGTAAGCTGGAACTGGATTCTTTGGCTACCTCTGCCTCTGATATTCTAGCGTTTGTTGATCAAGCACAACACCAGCTCAGTTTTAAACGCAGATGGAATGTTATTTTTGCTGCATGTGCTCTCACCCTATGGCATGCCAGAAATGACAGGGTTTTCAACTCCAAGGTTTGGACTGCGAGCTATACAAGTTTTTATGCTGCAAGTTTGTTGCACCTTTGGAGCAACATAGCCTCTAACCAGGTAGCAAAGGATGACATTCAGTTATGGTGCCAGAAGCTCAATACTTAGTACGCATTTGATGTGATGTAATCTGTTTTCTTCCTTGCCCTCTTATCTTCTCAATCCTGTCTTTCTGCTTGTGCCTTGCACCTGGGTGCAATGGCCAAGTTTTCTTTTGTATCAGCTACTTCATCAGGCTTTGCCTGCTTTGAAATATAAGGTCGGCAGCCAGCCATCTTCCTTGTTTCAATTTGTCTAGGGCACATCTAGATGTGCCTAAGTTATTGCACATCTAAATGATCAAATCATACTACAAAGAACAAGAAAAAAGACAAAAGAAAATGTATCTACGGATATTCATGTAAAATCAATGGTATATGACTTAGATGTGCAATACTTAACCACATTTAGATGTGCTTTAGCAAAACTGATATCCTAATTACTTTTTTTTCAAGATACTACAACTTGCTGCGAACAACAAGTGCAATTTAAACTCCACACTCCACCGCGACGAGTACAAACACAACAGAAAAGAGCTTGCCCTAAGCCAATCAACTAGCCGCGTCACACAAAAACCGGTAGTCTCAAAGAGCAACAGCTCCAACACTACCACCCTTGAATGCCTAAGAGGAGACGACGAGTGAATAGCGGGACTCGGTCAGCCCTGAGAAAGCCATCGTCTTGGAATCACCAGCAGCTGCATACATAGCGCCCACGAAGATCGATTCGGGCAGCGGCAAGCACCGGAGAACCACAGACAGAAACAAGGCCAGGTCTCCACAAGCGATGCTCTCAACAGAGTAACGACGCCACACCGCCGCTATCGCCGGTCCTACAACAGACAAAGCTTTCGCCTGAAGACCACAATCCGATCAAGGAGGGGAGATGCCGGCAAACTCGTCGATGCCTCCAAGGAGGAAAACGACACCCACGGGCGCCGTCGCCGCCAGCTCCAGAACGAGCAGGATTTTCATCCAAACCGTCGCACCTCTCCCACCCCCATCAATAGATTGGCCAAACTGTCGGAGTCACACCGCCGCTGTCGCAACACCTCGCCACCGTGTCCAGACCATCGCGGTACATCGCCCTCGCACGGCGGAGAGCAGCCTGACCACCAACCATCACCTGTACAATCGCGGAAACCACCTCGCCCGCACCCATCCATCCTGAACAACAGCCAAGCTCCGCTGGCACTCCATGCCGCTGTTGCAACCTGGGGCCACACAGGGCAGAAACCGGCACACCGAATCGCCCACGCGAATGCGCATGCCCACCATGGTGCTCCCCTGTGCGAGCCCCTGCTCCGACCACCAGAAGGGAACCAGCACAAATCCTGGTCGCGACGCCACCAACATCACAAAGAGGCTGCCTTCCTCCGAGACAAGTTGGCACCAACAAGAGCCACCACGCGCCCCTGGGCACCGCAGCAAATCCCAGCCGCCGCTCCCGGCACCACCACACCTGGTCGGGATCTGCATCCACCAAGGCCCCACGCCGCAACCTCCTGCACCCACCACCAAGCTCGAAGAAGACCACCGCCCCGCTCCAGCACGCGACCGCACACCACCTCTCCCCCTGCTCTCCACCGTGCAACACCTCCACCAGCATCACCACGCCGGGCAAGAGCCGCCACCGACACCCCCATGGTGCCTAGAGGCCACCAAGACCCGACGAACACCACGCCTCGTGCGCAGCCATGGCCCAGGCCCGAGCACCACCAGATCCAGATCGGGATCAGGGTCACGAGCCCCAGGCCACAGCCGCCACGGAGGCCACATCACTGGACGACGCCCTACCCTCCACCCCCGCCAGAGAACCGAGCCAGCGCCGGAGCTCCGCCGCATTGATACGTCTCCAACGTATCTATAATTTATGAAGTATTCAAGCTATTATATTATCCATCCTAGATGTTTTATATGCATTTATATGCTATTTTATATGATTTTTGGGACTAACCTATTAACCTAGAGCCCAGTGCCAGTTCCTGTTTTTTCCTTGTTTTTGAGTTTTACAGAAAAGGAATATCAAATGGAGTCCAATTGAGGTGCCAATTTTTGATGATTTTTTATGGATCAAAAGAAGACCGCGGAGTAAAAGAGTTGGGCCAGGAGAGTCCCGGGGCGCCCCCCAGGCGCGCGGGCCTGCCTCGTGGACGCCTCGGGCACCTCCTTGACGTGAGACCGACGCCAAAAATTCCTATAAATACAGAAACCTCAGAAAATTAACCTAGATCGGAAGTTCCGCCACCGCAAGCCTCTGTAGCCACGAGAAATCAATCTAGGCCCTCTCTGGCACCCTGCCGGAGGGGGCCATCATTACCGGTGGCCATGGAGGAGTATCCCGGAGAGGCCATCATCGCCATGAAGGCCAAGGACCAGAGGGAGAAGCTTTCCCCATCTAGGGGGGAGGCCATGGAGGAGGAAGCACAAGGGGGAGAACCTCTCCTCCTCTCTCCTGGTGGCACCGGAGTGCCATCGAGAGGGGAATCATCGCCGCGGTGATCGTCTTCATCAACATCACCATCATCATCACCATTCTCGTCTATTTTACGCGGTCCACTCTCCCGCACCCCGCTGTAATCCCTACTTGAACATGGTGCTTTATGCCACATATTATGATCCAATGATGTGTTGCCATCCTATGATGTTTTGAGTAGATATCTTTTGTCCTTGGGTTGATTGATAATCTAGATTGGTACGAGTTGTATGTTTTACTTTGGTGCTGTCCTATGGTGCCCTCCGTGTCGCGCAAGCATGAGGGGTTCCCGCTGTAGGGTGTTGCAATGCGTTCATGATTCGTTTATAGTGGGTTGGTGAGTGACTGAAACACAAACCTGAGTAAGGGGGATTGTTGCGTATGGGAATAAAGAGGACTTGATGCTTTAATGCTATGGTTGGGTTTTACCTTAATGATCTTTAGTAGTTGCGGATGCTTGCTAGAGTTCCAATCATAAGTTCATATGATCCAAGTAGAGAAAGTATGTTAGCTTATGCCTCTCCCTCATATGAAATTGCAATGACGACTACCGGTATTGTTAACAATTACCTAGGACAATTCCGCACACCGATCCATCATTATTCCACACTCCCTATTTATAATACTTAGTAATATATTCTAACTTTATGATAACAACACCTACTTTTATATTTTAGCTCTCCGATATCATACAAAGTTATCCTCTTTATACCCACAACATAGTTTTATTTCTCGTTTCTAGTTGGAAGCAAACATTCAGTGTACGTAGAGTCGCATCAGTGGCAGATAGGGCTTGAGAGAATATTGATCTTACCTTTAGCTCCTTGTGGGTTCGACACTCCATACTTATCACTTCCACCTTTGGAAATTGCTATGATGATTCCCTACACTTGAGGATTATCAAGCTCTTTTCTGGCGCCGTTGCCGGGGAGCAATAGCGTGGGGTTGATATTCTCGTGTGTGCTTTTTTGCTTTCTTCACTAAATAGATTTCGTTTTTTCCTTTTTGTTTCTGTTTAGTTGTGGGTGAAACATAAAAAAATTTAAAAGAATGAAAATACAAAAAAATTACTTGCCTTTCATGCCTAAAAAAGTTTTTCAAAAAGAGAAGTGATTGGAAAGTTATGCATTGAAGAAGTGAGGGTCGACCTTGAGCACTTGTGTTCATGCTCACGGAAACAATGTAGAATTTTTCATGGAAGTTTATCTGTAAATAATTATCCCCTTGTGTATATCCATTGTATTATAAAAATAATGTGCCAAGCTATGGTTTTAGGATGATTAGATTGCTTGTTTACTATGTGCAGAACAAAAACAGAAACTTTGGCTATAGTGCATGAATTTTAAAAAAATTACTGGAAGGTCAAATGGATCTGAAACTTTTTGCAAATTACTCCTGTATAAATTTTTCAAATTGTTCAAATTTATTTCATAATTTTAGGAGTTACAGAAGTTTACTAAACTTCCAGATTACTACAGATTGTCCTGTTTTTGACAGATTCTGTTTTTCGCGTGTTGTTTGCTTATTTTGATGAATCTATGGCTAGTATCGGGGGGTATGAACCATAGAGAAGTTGGAATATAGTAGGTTTAACACCAATATAAATAAAGAATGAGTTCATTACAGTACCTTAAAGTGGTAGTTTGCTTTATTACACTAACGGATCTCACAAGGTTTTTGTTAAAGTTTTGTGTGGATGAAGTGTTCGAAGATCGAGGAGCTATCAATATGAGAAGAATAAAGAGAGGCAAGAGGTAAAGCTTGGGGATGCCCAAGGCACCCCAAGTAAATATTTCAGAGGACACTCAAGCATCTAAGCTTGGGGATGCCCCGGTCGGCATCCCATCTTTTTTCTTCAACAATTATCGGTATACCTCGGTTTTTGTTTTGTTCACATGATTTGTGTCCTTTGTGTTTTTATTTTTCTTTAAGAACCATGCTAGTGTGAGATGTCCCTTCATCAATTTATAGAATACTTCATGTGCTTCACTTATATCTTTTAAGAATGATCTTATAAAATTGCTCTTTGTGCTTCACTTAAATCTTTTGAGTATGGTTTTATAGAATGCTTCGTGTGCTTCACTTATACATTTTGAGCTTGGTTAGTCTATATTAATTGTAGAATGCTCCATGAACTTCACTTATATCTTTCGGAGTATGAATAATACTATCATTTAAAGTGGGTTTGGAAGAGTGTCAACTTTAGGAATTAGTGATCCCTCTATTTTGGAGGGTGTTGAATCTTAGTTGATATTTATGAAAGTGGATTTGGAAGAGCGTCAACTTTAGCTAGTAATGATTCCACTATTTCGGAAGAGGTTCCAATTGAGTATGAGAACAAATTTTCTATCCATGATTCTACTGAAAATTATTATGAGGGAGGAATACATGCTTGTAGGAGTTGCAGTAATATCAAGTTTCCTCTCTAAGTGCTTAAAGTTTTGAAGTTATACGTGTTTTGCCTTCCTATGCTAGTTGATTGTTGTTCTTATAAATGGTGTGCTCACAAAATCCCTAGGCATAGGAAGTGGGTTATGTTTAAATGTTCTAGTCATATTCTTCATGATGCTCTCTTTATGTTTCAATTTTTTTCTTTTACGTGAGCATCATTGAAATCATCATGCCTAGCTAAAAGGCACTAGAGAAAAGCGCTTGCTAGGAGACAACCCGAAATTTACCCTTACTGTTTTTGTGTGTTTACATAATTAAGCTACTGTAGTAATCATGTTTAATAGCTTTTGTTTCAATAAAGTGCCAAGTAAGACCTTTGGGAAGACTTGGGTGAAAGTTAATGTGATCTTGCTGTAAAAAACAGAAACTTCGTGCTCACGAGATTAGCTGTCATTTTTTACAGAAGAGTGCTTTTGAGTTGATTATTTTTGAAGAAGATTAATAGAAAAATTCCTCACGTCCACAAATTTATTTCATAGTTTTTGGAGTAGCAGAAGTATGGTTTATGTTCAGATCATTACAGACTGTTCTGTTTCTGACAGATTCTGTTTTCATTGCATAGTTTGCTTGTTTTCTAGTTTCTATGGCTTATATGTCTCAATATAAATTGTAGAAATGATATGGTACAGTAGACATTGTGTGGGAACAATTATTAACCTTGTCTTATACAGTACCAAAGTGGATGGTTTACTCTTTATCATACTAACCTATCTCACGAAGTTTTGTTAAGTTTTGTGTGATTGAAGTTTTCAAGCTTTGGGTGAGATATCGATATGAGGAGAATAAGGAGTGGAAAGACCCTAAGCTTGGGGATGCCCAAGGCACCCCAATATAATATTCAAGGAAGACTCAAGTACCTAAGCTTGGGGATGCCCCGGAAGGCATTCCCTCTTTCGTCTTCAAAACTATCGGTATACCTTACTCGGAGCTATATTTTTATTTGTCACATGATATATGTTTTGCTTGGAGAGTATTTTTAATTTTACTTGCTGTTTGAATAAAATCATTAGATCTGAAATATTCAATGAAAAAGAATCCTCCCATGGCTAGTTAATTATTTGACTACTCAGTGTTCTCCACTCATATCTTTTGGAGTAGTTTGTCATTTCCTCACGTGCTTCACGTATATCCTATGAGTAAATGGTTGAATGAATTGAATGTCATAAATCTGAATTTATATATGTTTCATATGCTTATAACATGGGGAGTAATGACTTCACACATAATAAGTATAGGTAGTAAACTTATTGAAAGTTAGCAAACGTAGAATTGGTCACTTGAACAATTCATGAAAGAATATTGAAGGAAGAGGGATTTCACATATAAATATACTATCTTGGACATTTTTTGTAATTGTGAGCACTCATTAAAATATGACATGATAAAAGGCTGATGTTGGACAAGGAAGACAACGTAATGGGTTATGTTTTATTATATATGAACTAAAGTATATAGTCTTGGATCATCCAACATGTTGAGCTTGCCTTTCCCCCTCATGCTAGCCAAATTATTTGCACCAAGTAGAGATACTACTTGTGCTTCCGAATATCCCTTAAACTAGTTTTGCAATGAGAGTCCACCATACCTACCTATGGATTGAGTAAGATCCTTCAAGTAAATTGTCATCGGTGCATGCAATAAAAATTGCTCTCTAAATATGTATGATCTATTAGTGCGAAGAAAATAAGCTTTATACGAACTTGTGATAGGGAAGAAATAAAAGCGACGGACTGCATAATAAAGGTCTCTATCACAAGAGGCAATATAAAGTGACGTTCTTTTGCATTAAGATTTTGTGCATCCAACCATAAAAGCGCATGACAACCTCTGCTTCCCTCTGCGAAGGGCCTATCTTTTACTTTTATTATTCTACCTTATGCAAGAGTCATGGTGATCTTCACCTTTCCTTTTTACATTTATCCTTTGGCAAGTACATTGTGTTGGAAAGATCCCGATATATATATATATATATATATATATATATATATATATATATATATATATATATATATATATATATATATATATATATATATATATATATATCCAATTGGATGTAAGTTATCATGAACTATTATTGTTGACATTACCCTTGAGGTAAAAGGTTGGGAGGCAAAACTATAAGCCCCTATCTTTCTCTGTGTCCGATTAAAACTTTGAACCCATAAATATCACGTGAGTGTTAGCAATTGCGAAAGATTAAATGATAGTTGAGTATGTGGAGTTTGCTAAATCAAAGCTCTGACATAGACCCTTCCTGAAAATAAGATGAATTGCAATTGTTTGATGACTAAGAGCACTGTTTGTTAGTTTTCAAGAAAGTTTATGATCTATACTTTAACATGTGAATAGCTTGTTACTTGATCATGAAAAGTTTTATGAGATGAGCTACTGTTATGACATATAATGATGCTAGAAAAGGTGATTGAAATTATCAAACTTGTGCACCTGCTAGCATTCACACTTCATAAATTATTTCTTTTATCATTTACCTACTCGAGAACGAGCAGGAATTAAGCTTGGGGATGCTGATACGTCTCCAACGTATCTATAATTTATGAAGTATTCATGCTATTATATTATCCACTAGATGTTTTATATGCATTTATATGCTATTTTATATGATTTTTGGGACTAACCTATTAACCTAGAGCCCAGTGCCAGTTCCTGTTTTTTCCTTGTTTTTGAGTTTTACAGAAAAGGAATATCAAACGGAGTCTAATTGAGGTGCCAATTTTTGACGATTTTTTATGGACCAAAAGAAGACCCCGGAGTAAAAGAGTTGGGCCATGAGAGTCCCGGGGCGCCCACGAGGGTGGGGGGTGCGCCCACCCCCCCAAGCGCGTGGGCCTGCCTCGTGGACGCCTCGGGCACCTCCTTGACGTGAGACCGACGCCAAAAATTCCTATAAATACAGAAACCTCGGAAAATTAACCTAGATTGGAAGTTCCGCTGCCGCAAGCCTCTGTAGCCACGAGAAATCAATCTAGGCCCTCTCTGGCACCCTGCCGGAGGGGGCCATCATCACCGGTGGCCATGGAGGAGTATCCCGGCGAGGCCATCATCGCCATGAAGGCCAAGGACCAGAGGGAGAAGCTTTCCCCATCTAGGGGGGAGGCCATGGAGGAGGAAACACAAGGGGGAGAACCTCTCCTCCTCTCTCTTGGTGGCACCGGAGTGCCATCGAGAGGGGAATCATCGCCGCGGTGATCGTCTTCATCAACATCACCATCCTCGTCTATTTTACGCGGTCCACTCTCCCGCACCCCGCTGTAATCCCTACTTGAACATGGTGCTTTATGCCACATATTATGATCCAATGATGTGTTGCCATCCTATGATGTTTTGACTAGATATCTTTTGTCCTTGGGTTGATTGATGATCTAGATTGGTACGAGTTGTATGTTTTACTTGGTGTTGTCCTATGGTGCCCTCCGTGTCGCGCAAGCGTGAGGGATTCCCGCTGTAGGGTGTTGCAATACGTTCATGATTCGTTTATAGTGGGTTGGTGAGTGACTGAAACACAAACCCGAGTAAGGGGGATTGTTGCGTATGGGAATAAAGAGGACTTGACGCTTTAATGCTATGGTTGAGTGTCGGTGTCAAAACCGGCGGATCTCGGGTAGGGGGTCCCGATCTGTGCGTCTAGGCTGATGGTAACAGGAAGCAAGGGACACAATGTTTACCCAGATTCGGGCCCTCTCGATGGAGGTAAAACCCTACTTCCTGCTTGATTAATATTGAAGATATGGGTAGTACAAGAGTAGATCTACCACGAGATCGTAGAGGCTAAACCCTAGAAGCTAGCCTATGATGGTATGATTATAATTGTGATCGGCCTTCTAAGGACCAACCTCTCCGGTTTATATAGGCACCGGAGAGGGCTAGGGTTTACATGAAGTCGGTTACAAGGAAGGAAATACAATATCCGGATCGCCAAGCTTGCCTTCCACGCCAAGGAAAGTCCCATCCGGACACGGGTCGAAGTCTTGAGTCTTGTATCTTCACGCTTCAATAGTCCGGACGATGTATATAGTCCGGCTGTCCGGGTACCCCCTAATCCAGGACTACCTCAGTAGCCCCTGAACCAGGCTTCAATGACGATGAGTCCGGCGCGTAGTCTTGTCTTCGGCATTGCAGGGCGGGTTCCTCCTCCGAATACTCCAAAGTAATCATCGAACACTTAGATCGTGTCCGGATCCACGAGGGGATTCTTTCACACCGTTGTAGGCAACATAGCATAAATCTGATCCACTGGCGATCTTCGTACGCCGTGCCTTCGCATCGTGGCCCAGTTCAACACGAAACGGTGCTTCTCGCCCCACCTCGACTCGCGCCGCGAGGCGCTTTTATTGGCACGTCCCGTCGAGGCAGAGATCGTGTTCCTCTTATTACGGGATCTTTCATTAATGAGGGTGTGCGGAGCCCTACGACGGCTGTTGGTATGACTCCGTGTGCCGTAAGGTAAACCTCAAGCGGTCACCCTAAGGAATCTTGATATTCACCCCCTTTATAAAAGGGGTCGAGGCCTATGCCTCTTTTCCACCTCGCTCGCGCCTCCTCGCACCTCGAGTTCTAACACCCGAGATCTAAGCTTCAACTCCCCGGATCCTCCAATATGTCCGGATCCAACCCTCAAGGCCGGTGGGTGGCCTCCTCGATTCAAAAGGAGGACATTGCGAAGCTTAGGGATGTCGGATATTTGACCGCCAACATCCAGCACAGGCTTCCTGCTCCAGGGAAGGTCATCCCTACGCCGGAGCCCAATGAGTGCATCGTGTTCGTTCCTCACTTCCTCTGTGGCTTGGGCCTCACCCTCGATCCTTTTGTGAGGGGGCTCATGTTCTATTATGGGTTGGATTTTCATGATCTAGCTCCGGACGCTATCCTCCATATCTCTAAATGCGCTCATTATAGTGTGCGAGGCCTTCCTCCATGTCACCCCACACTTCGGCTTATGGCTCAAGACCTTCAATGTGAAGCCGAAGATGATCGAGGGGCGACACGCGGAGTGCGGAGGTGCCGTAATAAGCAGGAACGCGGATGCCCCATGGCCAGAGGGTTCTTTCCCAGAAGTATCCGATGTATGGCAACGGAGGTGGTTCTATGTCACGGCTCCCAGAGGCACAAAGTGGGTGGCCGCCCCCGAGTTCCGCTCGGGCCTCCGTCACAACTAGCGTCTTGGACCGACATAGGACGGAATTGGGGGCCCGCTGGTGATGTACCAGTACTGCAGAGCCGCATCTGAGAGCTTCTTGAGAGGGACATTAACCTTGTCAGCATAATGCAAGTGATGTTAATCCGACGGATGTTGCCGTGCCAACGCCGGCCTCTCCGGATGTGGGAGTTCAATCCAGAGGGTCCGTGGACTGTTAAGCACTTCTTCGGCCTGAAGCTCGAAGGGATGTGCAAGTTATTCTTTGGACCGAAAGTAGAGTGTCCGGACACAGGATGCGGGCCTAAGCTGCAATCGCCTAGATACCCAAGTAAGTAAATTTGATACCGGACACCTTATTTTGTATTTGTCATAATTGTTTACTCTGAAAATCATCCGTGGCCAGGAATGGCTCAGGAAGGCGGAGAGAATCAGGTGTCCGGCGCCACTACCCGAAGGCTCGCCTGGTCCACCGTGGCCAAGATGCTTGACCGGGTACTCAGCAGAATGCCTTCAGGGAAAGACAAGGGGAAGAACGAAGAAACCGAACTTCACACGCCACGATCCCAACCGGGGAATTGTTGCCTCTCCTAAGGAGGATAGTCGGGAAGGGGAGGCTAAGGCCTCCTCCCCGCGCGGGAAGAAGAGGGCTGCCTCCGAAGACTCGGAGACGGAGATGCCCAAACCAGGGGAAAATATATCACCAGGGGGCTCTGTCCCGACGGGCACCCTCACCGCGTCGTGCCCACCAACGGGCCAGCCCTCCACCGAGCTGTAAGCTAATGTTTAATTCGAAGGTACTGCATTTCTCCTAGATCAATAACCAGGATTCGTCTTTCGCAGTCCGGCTAGTAGCCCTTCTCAATAGAGTTCGTCTTCGGGGGATCTTCCTCCGGAGATGATGGAGAGCGAGACCCCACCCACCTCTCCGGCTCATGAAGCGGGCGACACCGAGGTGTCATCACGGAGGAGTCCGGATCTGCAGAAGCCGGAAGCCAATGCATCAGCCGCCCTGAGCCCGGAGCGTTTGGCTCCCACGAGGGGCGATGGGAAGGGTCCGGCACAGTTCGATGTCTGGCCGGACGTACTGACGAGCCTACTGGAGCGAGCTGTGCTCTCGGAGGAGCACCACTCATTAATGAGCGCGGTGCTCAAGAAGATTTCATCCGCTACAAGCGGTTTGAATGAAGCATTTACAAGTATGCTCAGAGGCTTTGAGGTATGTAGTGAAGAATACACTATTTTTGGCTATGAGGCACGTGTTAGGTGTGCTCCATATAGATAGTAGCCCCTGAGACTCCGGTTGCCCGCCCTAGGCGGCAAACGGGGGATCATAAGTCAATGATTGCGCTGTAAATACATGCAGGTACCTGCGCGTTTGGCCGCCGACCAGTCCGTTGAAGTTGCCAAACTAACCAGGCAGATTGGATCGATTGATGCCGATATCACGCTGGTGAACGAGCGGCTGGACAAATCGCAAGGTATGTGCTCTGCCTTCCTTTGTTGTCACGCCCAATATGCGACCCTATCCAAAAGGAACTCGACGGTCCCACCAAGGATAGACCCGCATATTGAAACGCTTTTGCAAGGTGGATATCATTACATCAACATTACATAATAGTGGGATATATACATAAGGCACAAATGCCACAAGAATACATCAACAACATATACAAGATCAACATCCGACTACGGATGAAACATAAACAGAAACTCAAACGACATCCACCCTGCTAGCCCAGGCTGCCGACCTGGAACCTATCCCCTGATCGAAGAAGCAGAAGAAGAACTCCAACACAAGCAAACATCGCTCTCACATCATGATCATCACGAAACCTGTACCTGCAACTGGTGGTGTAGTAAACTGTGAGCCACGAGGACTCAGCAATCCCATTACCATGGGTATCAAGACTAGCAAAGCTTAATGGGTAAAGAAGGGGTAAGGTGGTGAGGTTGCAGCAGCGGCTAAGCATGTATGGTGGCTAACCAACGCAAATAAGAGCGAGAAGAGAAACAAAGGAACGGTCGTCAACTAGTAATGATCAAGAAGTGATCCTAAACTCCTACTTACGTCAAACATAACCCAGAAACCGTGTTCTCCTCTCGATCAACCCCGAAAAGAGACACTCACGGTTACGCACACGGTTGGTGTATTTTAGAAGAGTTTGCTTTAAGTTTACTACAACCGGAAATTAACAAATTCCCATCTGCCACATAACCGCGGGCACGGCTTTCAAAAGTTTATACCTGCAGGGTGTCCCAACAGCCCATGATAAGCTCTCGCGATCAACGATGGATATTCCTTCTCCCGGAAGACCAGATCAGTCTCGAATCCGGCTACAAGACATTTCGACAGCAATAAAACAAGACCAGCAAAGCCTCGGCGTGCCGACACCTCGAGAGTAGCGCGCGTATCTCGTCTCGAGCCACGACCGATGAGCGAGACGTACGGCAACCGACGATACCCCAAGTTGCCTCGGGGCGGCACCGCAAGTGGCTCTAGTTTGGACCAACACTTAGACAAGCATTGGCCCGGGGGGCTAAAATAAAGATGACTCTTGGGATGCGCGACTCCCAAGGGAAAAAGGTAATAGGTCAGGCAAAAGGTAAAACCAATGTTGGGCCTTGCTGGAAAAGTCTTATTCAAAGCAAACTGTCAAGGGGGTCCCATAAATCACCCGACCGCGTTAGGGACGCAAAGTCCGGGAACATAATACCGATATGACGGAAACTAGGGCGGCAAGAGTGGAACAAAACACCAGGCATAAGGCCGAGCCTTCCACCCTTTACCAAGTATATAGATGCATTAATTAAATAAGATATATTGTGATATCCCAACAAGTAAACATGTTCCAACAAGGAACAACATCTCCATGTTCCAACAAGGAACAAACTTCGTCTTCACCTGCAACTAACAACGCTATAAGAGGGGCTGAGCAAAGCGGTAACATATCCAAACAACGGTTTGCTAGGAAGGGTGACAAGGTTAGAGGCTGACATGGCAATTTGGGATGGCTTGATAAACAGGTAATAGGTAGCGCAGCATAGCGATAGAACGAAGCAACTAGCATAGCAATGATAGTAGTGAGATCCAGGGTAGCGGTCATCTTGCCTGAAATCCCGCAAGGAAGAAGAACGAGTCCATGAAGAAGACGAACGGATGAAGCCGAACCAAGCGTAGACGAACGAATCCTCACGATCGCAACTAAACAGGAACTAACAAGAAGAAGCACACAACAAAGTAAACACACCACACATGAACAAGGCATGATGCACAAACAAGCGTGATACATGACAAATCTAGATGAGGCTACTCATGGCAAGAGATGATGCAAACAAGAGCAACACATCAAAGCAAGTTTAAATGAGGCCGGAAACAACATATAACAATTCCGGTAAGTCCTCATATGCAACTTTCGAAATTGGTCCAGATCTGAATAAACCTTATATTCAAGTTGTTAAACAGCAAGTTAATATGCACCACGATGATCTACACGAAATTCTAGTCAAGTTACATATAAAGTTCATTAGATTCGGAGCTACGGTCTAGAAGATATGAGCAAAACAAGATAAACATGGCATTGATGCAAAATGCATACAAACATCAAACAAACACCTCAAAACAAGGATGCAACATGATAATATGAAACTACGTGCAAAATCAAGCAAGTTTCATATAGAGCACACTCAAAACGGAGCAACGGTTCAACACATACACATGAAACAAGTTTAAAGGACAAGCTGTCCAAAACAGCAACTAGGCATATTGCAAGCACCAAAACAACATGCTACAGCATCTCAACGTAATAACAAAAGGCATGGGAATGAAGTACAAGTAAAGTATTACAAAACATGAACACTGAGCTATCTCCAGAAATCACTAGAACATGCTCAAAATGACATGGCAAGATTGCAAATAATAACAGTTTCAGACTTATCAGGAAATAACATCAGGTTGCAATGGTTAGAGCTATCAAACAGCATGCTACAGGAACTTATCATGGCAAACAAAGGCATGGCATGAATCTACTAATTTCATAGAACAAAAGTCCCTTACTGACCATGAGCCAAAAAGGATCAGAAAATATGATGGCACCCATGTAAACATGGCAAGTTATATTACAGATTCATACATGGCAGGAACAACAATAAGTAGGCATGTTGGTGAGCTTGAACCACTCACCACAGAGCAATACATGGCATGGAAAGGCAACTCACAGTAATAAGACATGTCATAGAAGCTATACATGGCAAGAACAACATCATAGCATACACGGATCAACTACAACAACCTTGGCAAAATTGAATAACATGTAAACAATCTGCCAGGAAACATTTTATAGCAAAAGTAGAGCTCGATTGACTCAAGCTATGACACTCCATAATTGCAAACAAGGGCATGGATGGATATAGAATAACCATATGTTCAAAACATCCTTAATGAAGTATCTCAAAATAAGCATGGATCTCTCGGTAGCATCAAGTTAATATGGCATAAAAATATCAGCAGAACAGGGGCTGAAATCAGCAACATCATGAAGCCTAGTTTGCATGCTTGTGCTAGTCACCACAGAGATCACAAAAATACATGGCATACACCCCTGTAAATATGGCATGGCATATTACAAAACACATGTAGGACTCAAGTTCATAGGATGCACACATCAATCATGGCAAAAATGACAAAAGTGCATGTTCTGATAATAATCTGAAACTAACATCACATAGCACTCTTGCAACGAAGATTCAGGCATCAAGATGAGATCAAATTAAAATGATGCAATGGGATAAAATGACGTACTCATCGAGGCGAACATTTTGACATATTACACGCACAAAACGGAGGTACGGATGCAGAGTTACGACATGAAGAAATTGGCAAGAAAATGACAAAAACTGGGGACTTAGGCGTTTCGGGGGTCAACCCTGAACCGGATCTAGATCTGAGGTGCGCCGGGCCCGAGGTTCGCCGGAGAGGGCCTGGGCGGCCGGGGCGGAGCTCGCCGGCTCGGGGCGCGCAGAGACGGGCGGAGCTCGCTGGCGAGGCGAGGGTCGGCCATGGGGGAGGCCCGTGGGCGGCGTGGGTCCGAGAGGCGCGGTGTAGGAGGAGGAGGCGGGAAGGCGCCGGGCGCCGAGCGACGGCAAGATGGAGGCGGCGGCGGCCGGCCGGGGTGGCGGCGGGAGGCGCCAGGGAGGCGAGGGGCGGCGGCGGCGCTGGTCGCGGGCGGCGGCTGGCGGGCGGGCGGCCAGGCCAAGCTGCTGCCCTGGGCCATGGCCGGGCGGCGGCGGCTGGCGGCGGAGAGGTTACGTGGTGCTGGGTGGTTGGCTGGGGAGTGGGGCAGACATGTCCGGGCGGCGGTGGACGTGTCCGGCGGCGCGGGGAGGAGATTTTAGGGTTTGTACCACGATTTTTGGGAGGGGAGCACATATTTATAGGTAGAGGGAGCTAGGAGAGTCCAAATGAGGTGCGGTTTTCGGCCACGCGATCGTGATCGAACGACCGAGAGCATGGAGGGGAGTTTGCTGGGTTTTGGGCCACTTTGAAGGGGGTGTTGGGCTGCAAGACAAAGAGGCTTTTACGGTTACCCGGTTAACCGTTGGAGTACCAAACGACCTCCAAATGATCCGAAACTTGACAGGCGGTCTACGGTGCTATACCAAGGCGCTTGATAAACCTCGGTCCATTCCGAGAAAGTTTAACACCCTTTACGAAAAGAGGTAAAAGGGGCGCCGGAGACATAGGAGTGCCGGATTGCAAAACGGACAACGGGGAAAATGCTCGGATGCATGAGACGAACACGTATGCAAAATGAGATGCACATGATGACATGATAAAAATGCAGATGATGACATGGCAAAGTGCAACACGCAAGCACATGACATGGCAATGACAACGAATAACTGGCAAACACCTGGCGCATCGAATCCGGGGCGTTACAACACTCCTCCACTAACAAGAGATCTCGTCCCGAGATCTTAGGACCGAGACGGAAGGGGAAAAAGGATGAGGTGAAACAGGAACTCAAGAGAAGAAGCAAAGAATCGAGAGCAGATGAGAAGAAGAGAGAAACAATGAGAATGGCGAGAATTGAAAGCTCACAGAATCAGATAGACTATGAAACAACTCGTTCTAACCGGAGTGGTTAGAATGAGAAAAGAAACGAATAAGACTGAAACGATTTAGGTAGCACTCCGGCTGAAAATGGAAGGATTAGAACATGAACTTCACAAGATGGGATGAAACTTGACGAGATGAATAACACAATGCCTCCGGAAGAATTGAAGAATGGAATGAAAAGAATTTAGAAGGAGGGTTTGAACTGAAGTTGTTGAGAAAATCAACAACGAAAGAATAAGATTGTTGTGGACTTATGGAAAACATCTCAAAATTATAAGGTGATAACCGACCACAAACGGAAATGATAGAATAGCTGAGAAGAACGAAGAAATGCAAAACTCCACTTTAGAGGAATACGGAGAATTAATTGCACCTCGAGACGCGAAAAGAAAAAAATACTTGAACTCCACCAACAAAATCTTGATGAACTCTTGAAGAATGAATTAAATCATGAAGAACCACCATGAAGAACTCCGGTGACAACAAGGATGATGAGATAGAACGAAGGAAGAAAGAATAAGATGAGCCTTGCGATGATTAGATGGAGGTTCCGACGGGATGGCCAAGAAAATTTGAACTCCGGAAAAGAAAAGATGAAGACACTTAGAACTAGAATTTATTCATTACGAACAAACTCCGAAGTAAGGGATTAATCACTTGGATGAAATAAGAATAAGATTTATTGTATGCTTATCCTTCATCAAATTAAATTGATGACAAGCAATGGATTTAGCATACTACTTATTCTTCTTGAAAAAGAATTGAGAAGTGACATATCACAAACTTGAGAAGGACTTCATGAACCACCGGTAGGATTCGAAAGAACGAATGGATTAATATGATAAACAAAGAAAATAATCTTGAACGAACCACCGTAAGAATTCGAAATGACTGATTAAAAAGAAATAATCACCGGGAAGAATTGGAAGAACCAATAAGCTAGAGGGGATTTAGATGCAAAAGAACAAAGAGATCGTGAGCTGATTAAAGAACACTTGAACGAGGCACCGGGATAATATTGAGACGAACGAAGGGGCACGAATATGGAATAATTGGAGAACGGATTTGAAAACTTAGAACTAAGAAATATTCCGAAAATATGACCTCCGGATGATCGAGATAGAAAGCAAACCCTGAAATACTCCGGATGATTGAAAAGAATTGCACAACTGGAAACAAATTGATAGGATAACATCGAGCTAGCACCACAAATCTTCGGGAGAACGGACAAGATTTAGGGAAAACTCTACTTCGTTCTTCAAAGGACGACGATAAACACCACCAAAATTGTTGAGATACCCCGGTAGAATGAAAAGCGAAGAGGTTGAGCCAATAATGAAAAGAATTTGAAAGCGATCTTGGAGAAGGCATGTGACTGATGAAATTCATTCTTACGTCACACTTGAAAAGAATTGGGAATAGCTCCGGGGAAATTAAAAGAGTCAGGTAAGATCCTGGGAATCGACCTGTGGGTTAGGGCCCACTGAATAGATAACACCGTCGGAAAGGATTGATGAACAGATAGATGATGCACCGGAACAATTGAGATATTTGAATGAGGTAACAACCTCGACTTAATTGGAACACAGACGAATCTCCTGAGATGTCTTCGGAACTCCGGAATGATAAGTTGGCGAGAGGCGAACGAGCAAAGAGAACACTTCGAGCCGAGGAAATGAATATGATCAACCCGAAAAACTTGAATTGAGTGCACCTGAAAAAGAAAGGGATGAAAAATGACGAACAAGACGAGAATTCACCGGCTGAAATAATTGAGGGAAAACTGAAGAGGCTCCACACGAATGAAATTGATGGTCGGAAGAAACTCGAACTCCGGGAATAATAGGGTGGGAGGGCGGGAAAACAAAGACAACTTGGAAGGGGAAATCGACGAATATCTTGACGAGAAAACACCAGTTGAAATCATTGAGGAAAGAAAGCAAAGACTTCACACGAGTAGGATGGATACTCAATTACGGACTCCGGTTCCGAGATGAAAAGGGGTGGGAGGGTGGGAAAAAACAAGGACACTTCAGACAAGGAAAAACAACGACGCCGGAGGAAGAAGTGAGGATTGAACTTGGCAAAGATGAAGATGGTCGAGTCGACTTGACGAGAAATGCACCGGATGAAAAGAGCTGAGGAACAACGATCGGAAAACCAACTGCGTAAACC
The DNA here is from genome assembly GCA_021605205.1 of Aegilops longissima. NCBI lineage: Eukaryota > Viridiplantae > Streptophyta > Magnoliopsida > Poales > Poaceae > Aegilops > Aegilops longissima. The sequence continues at coordinate 481,208,412 of CM038678.1, read as the reverse complement.
TAAAGAAAAATTTGAAGGGGAAGAGGAGTAATTCAAAACACCTACGTCAAGATTCCTCACCAGAGCGACGAAGGGACAGAGGAGTAAAAAGAATTCCTACTCTCCGATATAACTAGACTCCGAAAACAGTTTTTCTTCTAGACTCGACATCGGCCAAACTACACGATCAATCAAGGGGGCTCCTAAGGTCGGTCGAGGCTCTGATACCAACTTGTCACGCCTAATATGCGACCCTATCCAAAGGAACTCGACGGTCCCACCAAGGATAGACCCGCATATTGAAACGCTTTTGCAAGGTGGATATCATTACATCAACATTACATAATAGTGGGATACATACATAAGGCACAAATGCCACAAGAATACATCAACAACATATACAAGATCAACATCCGACTACGGATGAAACATAAACAGAAACTCAAACGACATCCACTCTGCTAGCCCAGGCTGCCGACCTGGAACCTATCCCCTGATCGAAGAAGCAGAAGAAGAACTCCAACACAAGCAAACATCGCTCTCACGTCATGATCATCGCGAAACCTGTACCTGCAACTGGTGGTGTAGTAATCTGTGAACCACGAGGACTCAGCAATCCCATTACCATGGGTATCAAGACAAGCAAAGCTTAATGGGTAAAGAAGGGGTAAGGTGGTGAGGTTGCAGCAGCGGCTAAGCATGTATGGTGGCTAACCAACGCAAATAAGAGCGAGAAGAGAAACAAAGGAACGGTCGTCAACTAGTAGTGATCAAGAAGTGATCCTAAACTCCTACTTACGTCAAACATAACCCAGAAACCGTGTTCTCCTCTCGATCAACCCCGAAAAGAGACACTCACGGTTACGCACACGGTTGGTGTATTTTAGAAGAGTTTGCTTTAAGTTTACTACAACCGGAAATTAACAAATTCCCATCTGCCACATAACCGCGGGCATGGCTTTCAAAAGTTTATACCCTGCAGGGGTGTCCCAACTTAGCCCATGATAAGCTCTCGCGATCAACGAAGGATATTCCTTCTCCCGGAAGACCCGATCAGTCTCGAATCCGGCTACAAGACATTTCGACAGCAATAAAACAAGACCAGCAAAGCCTCCCGGCGCCGCCACACCCGATAGTAGCTGCAGATCTCGTCTCGAGCCACGACCGATGAGCAAGACGACGGCAACCGACGATACCCCAAGTTGCCTCGAGGCGGCACCGCAAGTGGCTCTAGTTTGGACCAACATTTAGACAAGCATTGGCCCGGGGGGGGGGGGGGGCTAAAATAAAGATGACCCTTGGGATGCGCGACTCCCAAGGGAAAAAGGTAATAGGTCAGGCAAAAGGTAAAACAAATGTTGGGCCTTGCTGGAAAAGTCTTATTCAAAGCGAACTGTCAAGGGGGTCCCATAAATCACCCGACCGCGTTAGGGACGCAAAGTCCGGGAACATAATACCGATATGACGGAAACTAGGGCGGCAAGAGTGGAACAAAACACCAGGCATAAGGCCGAGCCTTCCACCCTTTACCAAGTATATAGATGCATTAATTAAATAAGATATATTGTGATATCCCAACAAGTAAAGATGTTCCAACAAGGAACAACATCTCCATGTTCCAACAAGGAACAAACTTCGTCTTCACCTGCAACTAACAATGCTATAAGAGGGGCTGAGCAAAGCGGTAACATAGCCAAACAACGGTTTGCTAGGAAGGGTGACAAGGTTAGAGGCTGACATGGCAATTTGGGATGGCTTGATAAACAGGTAATAGGTAGCACAGCATAGCGATAGAACGAAGCAACTAGCATAGCAATGATAGTAGTGAGATCCAGGGTAGCGGTTATCTTGCCTGAAATCCCGCAAGGAAGAAGAACAAGTCCATGAAGAAGACGAACGGATGATGGCGAACCAAGCGTAGACGAACGAATCCTCACGATCGCAACGAAACAGGAACTAACAAGAAGAAGCACACAACAAAGTAAACACACCACACATGAACAAGGCATGATGCACAAACAAGCATGATGCATGACAAATCTAGATGAGGCTACTCATGGCAAGAGATGATGCAAACAAGAGCAACACATCAAAGCAAGTTTAAATGAGGCCGGAAACAACATATAACAATTCCGGTAAGTCCTCATATGCAACTTTCGAAATTGGTCCAGATCTGAATAAACCTTATATTCAAGTTGTTAAACAGCAAGTTAAGATGCACCACGATGATCTACACGAAATTCTAGTCAAGTTACATATAAAGTTCATTAGATTCGGAGCTACGGTCTAGAAGATATGAGCAAAACAAGATAAACATGGCATTGATGCAAAATGCATACAAACGTCAAACAAACACCTCAAAACAAGGATGCAACATGATAATATGAAACTACATGCAAAATCAAGCAAGTTTCATATAGAGCACACTCAAAACGGAGCAACGGTTCAACACATACACATGAAACAAGTTTAAAGGACAAGCTGTCCAAAACAGCAACTAGGCATATTGCAAGCACCAAAACAACATGCTACAGCATCTCAATGTAATAACAAAAGGCATGGGAATGAAGTACAGGTAAAGCATTACAAAACATGAACACTGAGCTATCTCCAGAAATCACTAGAACATGCTCAAAATGACATGGCAAGATTGCAAATAATAACAGTTTCAGACTTATCAGGAAATAACATCAGGTTGCAATGGTTAGAGCTATCAAACAGCATGCTACAGGAACTTATCATGGCAAACAAAGGCATGTCACGAATCTACTAATTACATAGAACAAAAGTCCCTTACTGACCATGAGCCAAAAAGGATCAAAAAATATGATGGCACCCATGTAAACATGGCAAGTTATATTACATATTCATACATGGCAGGAACAACAATAAGTAGGCATGTTGGTGAGCTTGAACCACTCACCACAGAGCAATACATGGCATGGCAAGGCAACTCACAGTAAGAAGACACGGCATAGAAGCTATACATGGCAAGAACAACATCATAGCATACACGGATCAACTACAACAACCTTGGCAAAATTGAATAACACGTAAACAATCTGCCAAGAAACATTTTATAGCAAAAGTAGAGCTCGATTGACTCAAGCTATGGCACTCCATAATTGCAAACAAGGGCATGGATGGATAGAGAATAAACTTATGTTCGAAACATCCTTACTGAAGTATCTCAAAATAAGCATGGATCTCTCGGTAGCATCAAGTTAACATGGCATAAAAATATCAGCAGAACAGGGGCTGAAATCAGCAACATCATGAAGCCTAGTTTGCATGCTTGTGCTAGTCACCACAGAGATCACAAAAATACATGGCATACACCCCTGTAAAGATGGCATGGCATATTACAAAACGCATGTAGGACTCAAGTTCATAGGATGCACACATCAATCATGGCAAAAATGACAAAACTGCATGTTCTGATAAGAATCTGAAACTAACATCACATAGCACTCTTGTAACGAAGATTCAGGCATCAAGATGAGCTCAAATGAAAATGATGCAATGAGATGAAATGATGTACTCATCGAGGCGAACATTTTGACATATTACACGCACAAAACGGAGCTACGGATGCAGAGTTACGACATGAAGAAAGTGGCAAGAAAATGACAAAAACTGGGGACTTAGGCGTTTCGGGGGTCAACCTTGAACCGGATCTAGATCTGAGGTGCGCCGGGCCCGAGGTTCGCCGGAGAGGGCCGGGGCGGCCGGGGCGGAGCTCGCCGGCTCGGGGCTTGAAGCCACTGGCGGAGCTTCGCCGGCGAGGCGAGGGGCCATGGAGGGAGGCCGGGCGGCGTGGGTCCGAGAGGCGCGGTGGAGGAGGAGGCGGGCGGTGGCGGCCGGAGCGAGTGGCGACGGCGATGGAGATGGAGGCGGGCGGCGGGCGGCGCGGGAGGCACCGGCGAGGGAGGCGGGAGGCGGGCGCGGGGCGGTGTCATGGTGTGTGGTGGCGGGCTGGGCGGCGGCCTGCCTGGGCCCATGCCGGGCGGCGGGCGGTGGCGGCGGAGGTTACGCGCGCGATGGTTGGCTGGGGGAGTGGGGCGGACATGTCCGGGCGGTGGTGGACATGTCCGGCGGCGCGGGGAGGAGATTTTAGGGTTTGTACCGCGATTTTTGGGAGGGGAGCACATATTTATAGGTAGAGGGAGCTAGGAGGGTCCAAATGAGGTGCGGTTTTCGGCCACGCGATCGTGATCGAACGACCGAGAGCATGGAGGGGAGTTTGCTGGTTTTTGGGCCACTTTGAAGGGGGTGTTGGGCTGCAAGACAAAGAGGCTTTTACGGTTACCCAGTTAACCGTTGGAGTACCAAACGACCTCCAAATGATCCGAAACTTGACAGGCGGTCTACCAGTGCTATACCAAGGCCGCTTGACAAACCTCGGTCCATTCCGAGAAAGTTTAACACCCGCACACGAAAAGAGGTAAAAGGGGGCGCCGGGAGACACAGGAGTGCCGGATTGCAAAACGGACAACGGGGAAAATGCTCGGATGCATGAGACGAACACGTATGCAAAATGAGATGCACATGATGACATGATAAAAATGCAGATGATGACATGGCAAAGTGCAACACGCAAGCACATGACATGGCAATGACAACGAATAACTGGCAAACACCTGGCGCATCGAATCCGGGGCGTTACATTTGTATAGGAAAATATGGAGGCGGCATGATATTAATGTAATATGTTCGGACTGCAGATGGTGCTGCTGCCGTGGAGGCCCTGAGGGCAGATCTTGTCCAGGCCAAGGAACAAGCTTGGGTTAGCAATGCGGCTGCCCTAAAGGCGGCCGAAGAATTGAGAGCCGAATAGGCTGCTCATCGCCGATGCGAGGAAAAGATAGCCGAAATGGCTGTAGAGTTAAAAAATGCCGCTGACCGGTATGAGCTCCTTAAAAAGGAGCATAAGGATAGTTCGGCCGAGCTGGACAAGACACGTAACGCCACCAAGGAAATACGTACCGCGCTCAGGGGTGCGCGGGAGGAACTTCAACATGCCAGTAAAATCGCGGCTGGAGGCTCCTACTTGCTGCGGACGAAGTTTTCGATCCGGCACTCTCCGGATGGACGATTTGGAGTCCTGCGGACGCGTATGCGGATTTGGCGAAGAGTACGGCTGACGCTGCCAAGTTCTTCGAGGATCAGGGTGATAAGGAAGTGGAGAAGCTTTTCTGGTCGCAATTCAATGCTCCCATTCGCCCGCTGCCGTTAAGTGACAAGATGGCTGCTGTAGCGGAGCTTCACAGGCTGTCCGGGCTTGCAATGTGGGCTGTGGTAGACCATCTTTGGCCGAAGGGGCCTAAGCCGGACAGTTATTTTGGCTTGGTGCAGCAATTCCTTGGGGCCGTGCCTCGGATCGACGCCATGAGGAGGTCGGCGTGCATAGAGGGTGCACGAATGTCTCTTGCCCGCGTTAAGGCCTATTGGACGGATATGGAGGCCACCATTATAGCGACCCAGGATCTGGCGGGGGGCCAATATCCGGCCGAGCACTACTTGGCGCAGGTCACGGAAGGTGCCCGCCTAATAGAGGCGCAGTGCTTGAAGAATGTCCTGTTCGAGTGATGAATCATGTCATTGTAAAAAACAATGTTATTTTGGTTATAAGGCTATATTTATACTTTGTGCCTGAAAGTATTATGGTGTCCCCTGTGCGGCCGTTTTGTATATATATATATATATATACATTTAATCTGAAAGTTAGCAATCCTTGGCTTCAGGCCCCACACATATAATGCGGGGGTGTTCGAGAAAAAATATGCATAATCACACTTGATCCAACGTCTTGGTCCGCTAAGGAGGTGACCGCACGTCGAACTAGGCAACCGGACTATATAGTTGTAACGCTTTCGCTTAGCCATGGGGGTCTAATGGTGGGGCTACTATGTAGCCCCTGGTACCTTCACTTGCATCCGAATACGGGCGCGTGTGTACATGACCGGGAAACGGTCCTTCGTTAATGCGGAGGGATCCTAAAGATTCTGATAAGTCTTCGAGTGGTTGAACAGTCTCTCGCTGTATCATGACAGTCAGCCGCTTTCTCTCGAGGTGCTCGTCCGGAATAACCAGGCACAATCGCAGTAGTTCTCCTTTGGCCACCTTAGCCGATAATAACGGAACGTAAAGGCGGCAAACCCAGAGCCGGCAAACCCAACATTTGACCAAATACATGATTCGAGCTGCTGCATATAAGGCCAAACTCGTGGACGCCAAACACTCCGAAGGTATTCGGACTTTGTAATAGACGATGGGCTCAAGAATGCCCATTCATTATAAACCCTGTGTTTCTAGGTACGCGTTAATCTGTCGTGGCGAAATGCCAATAACGGCAGTATCCTCTCGTGGGTATTGAACCCGGGGATGGTTAAACAACAAGAGGCAATAGAAAAGGTTTACACAGGGCTTAATCTAAAAGAAACCTGTTGACCGGGGCCTCGATGCACGTCTCGCGCCTTTGTCTCCGCGCAGCCATATCTCGAAGGGTATCGCTGAACGTTGTCTCGTGGGAAAAAGAAAACTCGTAGAAGAGTACAACGTAAGTATGCGATGGATAATAAAAGTGTAAGATGTTGGACTGCCCATAAGGTTGAGCCAAGTGTGGGGCTATATTAAGTATTTATAGCCCATGGTGTCCACTATGGGATTACGTATACGGTGCCCTGATTCAATTTTATCCGGGCGACCAGACTCGTCTAACCGTGTCTGTGGCCTTTAATGACCAGTCATGTTTTCTGATTTTGGAGGCCGCTTATAGTCTGGCCGCTAAGGCCGTCGCGAGTTCCTCTGCGCGTGAAGAGCGCTCTGTGATTCCGCTAACGGCGATGACGCCACGTGGACCGGGCATCTTGAGTGTAAGGTAGCCATAGTGCGGCAATGCGTTGAAGCGGGCGAAGGCCGTTCTTCCAAGCAATGCATGATAGTCGCTTTGGAAGGGTGCGATGGTGAAGAGTAGCTCTTCGCTTCTGGAGTTGCCTGGAGAGCCGAATGTTACCTCCAGTACGACGGAGCCCCTGTTGTGGGCTTCAACGCCAGGTATCACCCCTGCAAAGGTGGTGTTGCTTTGGTTAATTCTGGATGGGTCTATCCCCATCCTGCGGACAGTGTCCTCATATATTAAATTGAGACTGTTGCCGCCGTCCATGAGGACTTGGGTGAGGTGGTATCCGTCGATTATTGGGTCAAGCACCAAGGCCTTTGATCCTCCGCGCCGAATACTAGTTCGGCCGTCCCAGTGATCGAAGGTGATCGGATAAGACGCCCGGTGGTTAGGTGTGAGTACGATGGGCTCTATATCGAGCTGCTCTCTATGCGCGTTCGTGCCTTCTCATGGATGTGTGAGTCGCGTGGATCATGTTCACTGCTTTAACCTCTGGCGGAATTTTTTCTCCCCTCGTGTTCGGCTGGCGAGGTTCATCCTCGTCTTCACTTGGTGTTTCCTTCTTGTGTTCGCATTTAATTTGCCAGCCTGCTTGAAGACCCAGCACTCTCGTGCGTGTGGTTCGCAGGTTTTCAGGTGCCATGAATTTGGCATAGTCTGTCTAGGACTCTATTCAGACCGGACGGTCCCTCTTTACTGCCTTTAAATGGCTTCTTTTGCTGATCAGGTCGAGAGCCCCTGTATCCGGCATGAACCGTTGTGTTATCTGGGCTCTCTTCCTTGTTTTGGCGTTTGTTTTTATTACGCCGTGGCTTCCCATTGCCATCCCTTATTTCGGATGTGCTGGGGTCGCTGGTGCCTTCACGGGCTAGCCAGCTATCCTCACCCGCGCAAAAGCAGGTCATGAGGCTTGTTAAGGCTGCCATTGTCCTCGGCTTTTCTTGGCCGAGTGTCAGGCGAGCCACTCGTCACGGATGCTATGTTTGAATGCCGCTAAAGCTTCGGCGTCCGGACAATCGACAATTTGGTTCTTCTTAGTGAGGAATCTATCCCAAAGCTTGCGGGCGGACTCTCCGGGTTGTTGGATTATGTGACTTAAATCGTCAGCATTCGGAGGCCAGACATAGGTCCCTTGAAATTTGGCTCTGAAAGCGTCCTCGAGTTCCTCCCAACTCCCAATTGAATTTTTGGGGAGGCTTTTCAACCAGTGTCGAGCTGGTCCCTTCAGTTTGAGGGGAAGGTATTTGATGGCGTGGAGGTCATCCCCACGAGCCATATGTATATGCAGGATAAAATCCTTGATCCAGACACCTGGGTGTGTCGTTCCGTCGTATGCCTCTATATTCACGGGTTTAAAGCCCTGTGGAAATTCATGGTCCAGTACTTCTTCGGTAAAGCACAGGGGGTGAGCGGCCCCTCTGTATCTGGACGTGCTGTGGCATGTCATCGGTTGTCGTTGTGTCCGGTGTTTATTCCAAACTGGTATTCGATTGGCATAATCGTTTTGGTGACCATAGTCCCTCGCCGGGGTGTGTCCTCTAGATCCATAGATGGACCTGGCCGCGCCAGCTTTCTTATCCAGGTGTTCACGTAGATCGTGCACAGCGTCGGTAGCCGCTTTGTTGCGGTTATGAAGTGGTACAACTTCATCGTCGAATTCTGGCAGTAGCTTGCGTTTTGGATAGCTCTTTGTATGGCGATCATCGCCGTATCTTTCTTCAGTGTCTAGCACTTTATTCCATCTACGGTTGAGCGTTTCCTGTGCGGCTTTGAGTTGTTGCTTCTGCTTCTTTAGACTTCTTGCGGTGGACGTAAGCTTTCTGTGGAGGTTATCTTGTTCCACGCGTTTTTCCGGGATGATGAATGCATCGTCGTCCGGACTGTTTTCTTGTGCTGGTTCGGTTTGATGACCTCGTCCATCGGGATCATTGTCCTCGGGCGTCTGCTCCGAACTGTGTTCGGGGTGGCCTGGTTCGCCCTGCTCCATCGCTGGGTCCGTATGGTCATTGTTGCCTTCGGAGTTGACTGTAGTATCGATCCCTCTGGCGCTCTTGTCGTTGTTTTTATTGTTGCTGGACTTAGAACGGCGTCTGCACCATCGCTTTGGCTTTTGCCTGGGGGTTTTATCTTCCGGATTGTTGCCTTTGTCCTCTTTGGGCGTATCCACCATGTATGTGTCGTGTGACAAGGCAGAAGTCCAGCGCCCCATAGATTCCGAATCTTCTCCTGCATCATCGTCCATACCGTCGATGCCTTCGGAGTTGAAGTCAGGCACGTCGGTTAAATCATCGACCATGGCTATGAAGTGGGTGGTGGGTGGGCAACAAATTTCTTCGTCACCTGCTTCCCACTCAAGCCGAACATAGTTTGGCCCAGAATTTTCTGTCAAAGAGAGAGTTTTTAACGAGTTCAGCATGTCGCCAAAGGGCGAGTGCTGGAAGATATCCGCAATGGTGAACTCCATTACCGGAGCCCAACCTGGCTCGACTGGCTTGGGAGTGCACGGACCGAAACCACCGTCCGGATACGAATCTAGGGGTCCGGAGTCACAGGCCACCACAGAGGTAAGGCCCGTGCTCGGCTCAACCGCCGACAAGTGTGCGACCTGCGGGGCGGGGTCCAGCCCTTCGTCCTTAGGCAACGCAGCCTGCTCCGGATTTAGGTCCGACGCTACTGCGGGGGTGATACCCCAAGCTTTATCCGACAGCCGGTCTAAGCCATGCTCGTCGTGACTGTCTGGTGCTCCTGGCATAGGCACGAATCCGTCGGCGATCCAGTCTCCGTGGATATCCGCCGTGTAATTCAGGTTTCCGATCCTGATCTGATGGCCAGGGGCGTAGCTATCGATGTCCAGATGGCCAAGCGAATTGGCCCGCAGGGCGAAGCCGTCGGACACGAAGATCTGTCCGGGGAGAAAGGTCTCACCTGGGACCGTGTTGTTGATGATGGTTGAAGGAGCCATCGAGCCCCATAGTGACGACACAGAGGAACTCTCAATTAAAGCACCAATGTCGGTGTCAAAACTGGCGGATCTCGGGTAGGGGGTCCCGATCTGTGCGTCTAGGCTGATGGTAACAGGAAGCAAGGGACACAATGTTTACCCAGGTTCGGGCCCTCTCGATGGAGGTAAAACCCTATACTTCCTGCTTGATTAATATTGAAGATATGGGTAGTACAAGAGTAGATCTACCACGAGATCATAGAGGCTAAACCCTAGAAGCTAGCCTATGATGGTATGATTGTAATTGTGATCGGCCTTCTAAGGACCAACCTCTCCAGTTTATATAGGCACCTGAGAGGGCTAGGGTTTACATGGAGTCGGTTACAAGGAAGGAAATACAATATCCGGATCGCCAAGCTTGCCTTCCACGCCAAGGAAAGTCCCATCCAGACACGGGTTGAAGTCTTGAGTCTTGTATCTTCACGCTTCAATAGTCCGGACGATGTATATAGTCCGGCTGTCCGGATACCCCCTAATCCAGGACTCCCTCATTGGGTTTTACCTTAATGATCTTTAGTAGTTGCGGATGCTTGCTAGAGTTCCAGTCATAAGTGCATATGATCCAAGTAGAGAAAGTATGTTAGCTTATGCCTCTCCCTCATATGAAATTGCAATGACGACTACCGGTCTTGTTAACAATTACCTAGGACAATTCCGCACACCGATCCATCATTATTCCACATTCGCTATTTATAATACTTAGTAATATATTCTAACTTTATGATAACAACACCTACTTTTATATTTTAGCTCTCCGATACCATACAAAGTTATCCTCTTCATACCCACAACATAGTTTTATTTCTCATTTTTAGTTGGAAGCAAATGTTCAGTGTACGTAGAGTCATATCAGTGGCAGATAGGGCTTGAGAGAATATTGATCTTACCTTTAGCTCCTTGTGGGTTCGACACTCCATACTTATCAGTTCCATCTTTGGAAATTGCTACGATGATTCCCTACACTTGGGGATTATCACGCACCACGCCGCCAAGCCGCCGCCGGGAACTCGGGCCGCCGCCGGGGGAGAGAAACGGACGCGCCAGGGAGAGGCCCCGCTGCCGCCAGCACTGCCCGGGCTTTGCCCGGCAGTGGCCCTCGGCGGCTGTGAGGGGGAAGAAAGGATGGAGGAGGCCGGCAGCGGGGGAAGCTAGGGTTCCCCCGAGTCGCCTCAGAGAGGGACGCGGGGGACGGGGACAGAGTCTATTGATTGCAGAGAGAGGACTGATATCCTAATTACACACCCATGGATCCGGTGCGTGGTGGGCCAGATTCTAACCCTGTCTCCCACGGTGGTTCTATCCCCTCGGTCCTAGCTTCCGATTGCTAGCTCCATAAAATGATGATTTGTGCTGCCGACTGGCCCGTTATGGAGATGGGCGCCCTGATAGTAGTGTTGATCATAACACTTGTATTATAATGCTTAAAGAACTTATTTTTCCAAGGTGTGGGGTCCCTAGATACTTAATGACTGATGGTGATTCACACTTTATTCATGGTGCTTTTCATAAATTCTTGCTAAATATGATGTTTAGAATTGCATCACCCTATCACCCTCAATCTTGTGGCCAAGTTGAATTAAGCAATAGAGAAATAAAAATATTTTTTCAGAAGACTGTCAACAGATCTAGGAAGAATTGGTCTAAGAAACTTGATGATGCACTTTGGGCTCATAGAACCGCTTATAAGGATCCTATGGGAATGTCTCCATATAAAATGGTTTATGGAAAAGCGTGTCATTTACCTCTTGAACTAGAACACAAAGCTTATTGGGCAATCAAAGAACTCAATTATGATTTTAAACTTGTAGGTGAAAAGAGGTTGTTTGATATTAGCTCACCTGATGAATGGAGAACCCAAATCTATGAAAATGCTAAACTATTTAAAGAAAAGGTCAAAAGATGGCACGACAAAAGAATGCAAAAACAAGAATTTAATGTAGGTGACCAAGTATTGCTATATAATTCTCCTTTAAGATTTTTTGCAAGAAAATTTCTCTCAAAATGGGAAGGACCTTACATCATCAAAGAAGTTTATCTGTCCGGTGCTATTAATATCAACAAAAGCGAAGGCACCAACCCGAGGGTGGTGAATCGACAAAGAATTAAGCATTATATCTTAGGTACGCCCATAAATGTTGAGGCTAATATTATTCAGTCCATAACACCAGAGGAGTTCATAAAGGAAACCGTTCGGAACACTTCAGAACCCTGAAAAGGGATAGATATGTGATATGGTAAGTAAACCGACTCCAAAAGTTCCATAAAAGCAATTATACTCCGTTTTGGAATATAAAAAAATTAGGAAAATAATAAGTAGTCCGAAAATCGCACGAGTAGACGACAAGCCTAGGGGGAGCGCCGTAACCCCCTAGGCGCGCCTCCCGATCTTGTGGAGCCCTCGTGTGCCTCCCGGATTCCATTTTCTCGTAGATTACTTATTTTACACGGTAAAAATTCATTATATATTCTCCTGGAGGTTTTGACCACCGTATTGCGACAATATCCTCTGTTCTTGTTTCTAGCTACTTTTCTAACAGGTCTAGATCGCCATGACGTCTCCAAGTTCCTCCAAGGACACGAGAAGGTCATCAACCCCTACCTTCCGGAGGTGATGAAGCACCCTCAAGCCATTGAGATGCGTGAGGGGGTGCTTCACATCCGGGATGTTCAAGGGCCAAAGAAGACCGGAAGCGTGGATACGAGGCTTGAAGCCGTGGAGCAGGAGATCTTCAAGTGTCAAGGGATGGTGGAACGCGGACTCAACGCCAATCACTCCATGATCATGGAATTCCCCCGCGATCGCAAGATGGACAACACCAATATTGGAGAGGCCATCTTCAAGCTTCACGAGCGAACTGAGCACCTTCAAGCACATTCTATGACTTACAAAACCAAAACTGTGAGTATGAGTCCAGGTTTAAGAGGATGAGTTTAGCTGCAGATTTCAGGATTCTGGAGACTCGTTCCTCTTTCTATGATGGGGAGCCTATGTCGTGGAAGATGGAGGACAAACGCCCCTCATCATCAACTTCATCACCACCACCACCGAAGAAGGAGACTTGAGTACACTGGTGAGAGAAGTCCTATACAAACGGTTTTTACCCCCTTTCCGCGACGGAGTTATAAACCGTCGCCTCGTCAGTGTGTGCGATAGGGGGGTGGTCCTTCCAACACGACCCAGAAACCGTCGGGGATAGGCCCTCCGGTCACACACGCTGCGCAAAATGAGCTCGTGTGCGATCGGGGGAGGCATCGGAGACCAATCATTTTCATTCGTATGTACATCCCACACAGTGAATACCAGAAAAATGTTTCCGTTCGTATGTATATCACACACGATTTTTTATGTCGAAACGTTTGTGCAAGGTGACCTAACGCAAAAAGTTCACTGGCCGAAGTCCTGTGTGATTCTTCATTCATCCAACACGCCAACTTTCTAGAAAACGTGTGGGTTGTTTGAGTTCATCGCCCACGGTGTTGTCCGAGAAACTGTCTACAATAGAAAACCCAAATAAGGAGCATAATTGGCCTATTATTGATAATCCATGATGTAGTCAAATTGACATTTCTTACAAAACACACCATATATTTCACATCAGTATAACGGCAACCAGGATTTCATAATCGAATTACATCAGATAGCTTCAACACTCATTTACACCATATAGGGATATAGCTAGTTACGCCATTACACATCAGCACCAAGTTTCACATGCAACATCGGAAACCTTTGGAAAGTAGCATCATACATGGTAAATAGACACATGAATCGCATCTGGGAAACTGCAGAAGAGGAAGGCGAATATTGAGCCTTCAGTGATGTTGAATGTCCATGCAACTTTAAGTCAGTGGCTATGGATAATTTCCCACCCAACCTTCGTCCTCTTGAGGAAGACTTCAATATTGTACCATGGGTGTTGAATGAATACCTTCTGATGACCCACAAGTATAGAGGGTCTATCGTAGTCCTTTCGATAAGTAAGAGTGTCGAACCCAACGAGGAGCAGAAGGAAATGACAAGCGGTTTTCAGCAAGGTATTATCTGCAAGCACTGAAATTATCGGTAACATATAGTTTTGTGATAAGATAAATCGTAACGGGTAAGAACTAACAAAAGTAAATAGGTGCAACAAGGTGGCCCAATCCTTTTTGTAGCAAAGGACAAGCCTGGACGAACTCTTATATAAAGCAAAGCTCTCCCAAGGACACATGGGAATTGTTGTCAAGTTAGTTTTCATCATGCTCATATGATTCATGTTTGTTACTTTGATAATTTGATATATGGGTGGACCGGTGGTTGGGTGCTTCCCTTCCTTGGAAAAGCCTCCCACTTATGATTAAACCCTCTTGCAAGCATCCACAACTACGATAGAAGAATTAAGATAAAGCTAACCATAGCATAAAACATATGGATCCAAATCAGCCCCTTACGAAGTAACGCATAAACTAGGGTTTAAGATTCTGTCATATAGCAACCCATCATCTACTTATTACTTCCCAATGCCTTCCCTTAGGCCCAAATAATCTCGAATTGTCATGTAGTCGACGTTCACATAACACCACTAGAGGAGAGACAACATACATCTCATCAAAATATCGAACGAATACCAAATTCACATGATTACTTATAACAAGATTTCTCCCATGTCCTCAGGAACAAACGTAACTACTCACAAAGAATATTAATATTCAAGATCAGGGAGTATTAATTAACATTAAGGATATTAAAGTATAATCTTCCACCGGATAAACCAACTAGCATCAACTACAAGGAGTAATCAACACTACTAGCAACCCACAGGTACCAATCTGAGGTTTTGGGACCAAGATCGAATACAAGATATGAACTAGGGTTTGAGAGGAGATGGTGCTGGTGAAGATGTTGATGGAGATTGACCCCCTCTCGATGAGAGGATCGTTGGTGATGACGATGGCTTCGATTTCCCCCTTCTGAGGGGATGTTTCCTCGGCAGAACAGCTCCATCGGAGCCTAGATTGGTTCTGCCCAGGTTCCACCTCGAGAAGGCGGCGGTTCGTCCCGAAAGCTTCCTTCTGATTTTTTCCAGGTCAAAACACACCATATAGCATAAGATGGGCATCAGAGGCCTACCAGGGGGCCCACAAGGTCGGGGGGCGCACCCAGGGGGTAGGGCGCACCCTCCACCCATATGGCTGGCTGGTGGCCCCCCTCTGGTAATTTCTTTGCCCAATTTTTTTTATATATTCCAAAACATGTTCCATGAAGTTTCATGACTTTTGGAGTTGTGCAGAATAGGTCTCTAATATTTGCTCCTTTTCCAGCCCAGAATTCCAACTGTCGGCATTCTCCCTCTTCACGTAAACCTAATAAAATAAGAGAGAATATGCATAAGTATTGTGATATAATATGTAATAATAGCCCATAATGCAATAAATATCAACATAAAAGCATGATGCAAAATGGACGTATCAACTCCCCCAACCTTAGACCTCGCTTGTCCTCAAGCGAAAGCCGAATCGATAAATATGTCCACATGTTTAGAGATAGAGGTGTCGATAAAATAAAATACGGACATGAGGGCATCATGATTATCTTTAGAACAACAACATATAATGCCATATAATTTCTTATGCTAAAGTAACAATTCATTCACAAGATAGAGTATGAATCGGAAACTTCATTGAAAACTAACAAAATATGATCTCGGTCATTGAAGCAATTACAATTTATCATAACATAGGAAAGAGTCAATTAAAGAGCTTTTCAACAAGTCCACATACTCAACTATCATTTAGTCTTTCACAACTGCTAACACTCACGCGATACTTATGGGTTCAAAGCTTCAATCGGACACAGAGAAAGATAGGGGCTCATAGTTTCGCCTTCCAACTTTTTACCTCAAGGGTAATGTCAACAATAATACTTCATGATAATCTACATTCGAGTGGATATATATATATATATATATATATATATATATATATATATATATATATATATATATAGGTGGGTCTATTATGATAACACCTCTAGAGTCTTATTATGCACACCAAACATCCTTATTCTCGCTTAGTTCGGCACCGCAGCGGATACCTAACGGAACCGCCCCACCTCGCTACTACTAGCACCTACCACCACTATCCCAACCCACCCCGCACTTCTCCCTTAGTCAACGGGCTCTGCCGGTGTCAAACCGCGGATCTCGGGTAGGGGGTCCCGAACTGTGCGTCTAGGCGGATGGTAACAGGAGACAAGGGACACGATGTTTTACCCAGGTTCGAGCCCTCTTGATGGAGGTAAAACCCTACGTCCTGCTTGATTAATATTGATGATGTGTGTTACAAGAGTAGATCTACCACGAGATCAAATAGGCTAAACCCTAGAAGCTAGCCTATGGTATGATTGTTGTTCGTCCTACAGACTAAAACCCTCCGGTTTATATAGACACCGGATAGGGTTAGGGTTACACAGAGTCGGTTACAATGGTAGGAGATCTACATATCCGTATCGCCAAGCTTGCCTTCCACGCCAAGGAAAGTCCCATCCGGACACGGACGAAGTCTTCAATCTTGTATCTTCATAGTCTTGGAGTCCGCCGATGATGATAGTTCGCTATCCGGACACCCCTAGTCCGAACTCCTCAAGAGCTCCTGAACCAGGCTTCAATGACGACGAGTCCGGCGCGCATGTTGTCTTCGCATTGCAAGGCGGGTTCCTCCTCCGAATAATTTATAGAAGATTGTGAACACCAGGATAGTGTCCGCTCGCAAAAATAAATTCCACATACCACCGTAGAGAGAATAATATTACACAAGATCAATCTGCTGACGTATTCTGTGGCGTGACGTCGCACCACTACCAAGCCTTTACTCAAATTGTTTTCATTGTTCCACCTCAGCGCGTTTAGCTAAGCGGTTTCCTTGGCACGTCTTGTCGAAGCAGAGATCGTGTTCCCCTTATCCCGGGATTCCCATCAATACGGACGTGGGTAACCCAACCGCACCATTGATTGTGACGCTTGGGGGATAAGCGAGTTTTACCAGGCCGGTGGGGACACATGTTTCTGTCCGCCCATATAAGGGGATAAAGATCCAACCCTTTTACCTGCGCCTTCTTCCTCCTTTGCTCATCCATTCCCGTGCACTCGAGCTCTAGCGCCCAAGTCCGCACTTTCCTCCTCAACCTTCTCCAACCATGTCAGGAGCGGGAGGCAGATGGATGGCCTCCTCCGTCACGGAGGGGCACATCACAAGATCTGGAGGCCGGATACTTGTCCGCGATATCACAGCCAAAGCTGCCCGGGACGCGGGCAGCTCATTCCAACCCCAGTCCCCATGAGAGGGTGGTATTTCTCCCCACTTCCTCCGCGGACTAGGTTTTCCACTTCACCCATTTGTCCGGGGCTCATGTTCTACTACGGCTGGACTTCCATGACCTGGCCCAATTTCGCCCTCAACGCCTCGGCGTTTATAAATATCGTGTGTGCGAGGCCTTCCTGCATCCAGCCCCACTTCGCCAGGCTCAAGACCTTCAAAGGTCAAGTCAAGGTTGTGAAGGGCAGCCAAGCGGAGGCGGAGGCGCCATGGTCGGCAAGATGGCCAAAGTCCTATGGCTTGAGGGCTCCTTTGTGGAGACAATAAAGGGGTGGCAATCGGGTGGTTCTACATCACCGAGCCATGCGACCCTGAATGGGTGGCGGCCCCAATTCAGATTTGGATTCCCCACTCGGCTCTCGCCATGGAAAGAGACGGCCTGACGTGGGGGATTCGACGAGCTATCCGGACTCCAAACACGCGTCCGAACCGGTGGACAAGAATCGCAGCTTGTCGACGAATCCAAGTGATGCTCATCCGCCGGATTCTCCCATGCCAACAACAGGACTTCAATTTGTGGGAGTTCGATCCGGCACAGCACCGAACCTTGAGCCGGCTCTTCGATACCACGTACGAAGATGCCTGGAAGGTGCTGTTCAAGGGCGCCGAAGCCCCCGCATCCGCTAACAAAGATCGCGGATACAGCTCGCGGCGTCAAGCCGGCGAGGTAAGTTATTTTACCCTTTACGGGACTCTTTTTTCATAGATTGACTCTACGTGGGATCTAAACTCCCTTTACCTTTAACAGGAATGGCCGGCGAAGGCCGAACGGATTACCTGTCCGGCCCCATTGCCAGAGGACCTAGCGGACGCCCGTCTAACGGGGCTGCTGGCTCCGGCACCCCACGTGGTGCCGGAGAAGAAGGCCAAGAAGACGGCCACGGGGACTCGGAGGAGTTCCCGTTTTCAGGTGCTATCGGACGATTTAATCTGAGGTCGACTCCTCCCACCAAGGTGAGGAGGAGAAGAAAGCCTCTCCCAGCCGGGGAGGGAAGAAAGGAAGGCCTCCCAACAAGGGAGGCCAAGGGTCCAAGAAGGAAAAACTCTTCCCGGACTGCTCCGCCAACGCCAAAGATGACAACGACGAGGATCTGGCCCCCAAGGGCCAAGCCTCGGCGAGATCGTAAGTATCCGGACTCGAATAACTTCAAGGTTTTTCTTTTCACCACATAATGTCTTTCTAATGCCGCATACAACCCTGCAGTCCGCCCAAGGATGATCTTCCCGCTTGCCGGCGGGTCCTTGGGTGCGTCGGATATGGATTCCCTTCCGACTGCCTCCACCCCCCGTGCCGCGGACGACGCCGAGGTGAGATCCCAAGAAAGGACCCACCAGGAGGAGGAGGCCCCGAAGGTGTCACAGGACACCCTCCCGGACTTTGCACCGGACTCAGCCCCGGAGGCCACAGTGGCTCCGGAGTCCGGCGGGCGACCCCTTCATAAGAAGGGCAAGACCGTGACGCCGGCTGCCTCCGTCCAACCGGAGGTGCCGGATAATTTGCTGGAGGCGCTCAACGGCGCCTCCATCAAAGAGGAACACCGCACTGTTATGAGTGCGGTGATTCAAGGTTCACTCGCCAAAAGCGGGCTGACCGAAGCTTCGCAGCAGCCTTCTAACAAAGCTTTGAGGTAAGAATTTCAATATATGTAAAATGGTACCACATAGACAGTAGCCCTCGATGCTCGGTTCGGTGTTGGAAAGAAAAGCCGGACCGAGGATCTTTTAAAAGATAAACGCAGGAGTCATATAAAAATATGTCAATATGGGATTGCAGGTGTGAAGCTTGACCTCCGCCAGACCGACAATGGAGGTCAATACTTTGAAGGAAAACCTCGAGCGGTCCGAGAACGAAGCTCGCCATGCCAAGAAGCAGCTCGAGGAAAAGAAGGTGAGAAATACCTTATGAAAATTGTACCTTATGAAAAGGATTTGGTTGCAAGAAAATGACAAGGATAACGTTGGTATTGTAGGGGCCACTAACAAGGTGGCGACCACAGAAGGAGGCGGTGGCCACGGCCGAACATAATCTGACATGCTGAGCGCATCGAGCGAGAGAAGCAGGAGGGCGGGTGGCGGAGGTACAACAAGAGCTCCAGGATCTCGTGAAAAACATGAGAGCTTGGAGCGTGACTCAAGACTCGAGAGTCCGAGCTTGCAACGGCTCTTGAGAGTGCCAAAGCCGCCAAGGCAAAGCTACAAGGCCCTCCAGAGATTGAGGCGGTGAAGAAAATAGCAGCGGTAAGGCATTTTTCATGCAAAGTAAGCATGTGAGAGTTAATTACTGTTGCTTACCCGAATTCGAGCTCTCCAGAGCGTTCGCAGATCTTTTCCTCAAGCAGCGTGTCCGATGCTGCCGCATTCTACCGGGCCGAGGAGGGGAGCTCGATGGAGAAGGTCTTCTGGTCTCAGTATGCCGAGGCCGGACATCCGGTGCCCCTTAGCGACCAGCTGAAGCAGCTGGTCGAGCTCCACAAGGCGGCCGAACAGGCCATGAAGGGCCTCATAGTTCGGCTGTGGCCTAAGGAGGCCATGCCAGGAGCTACTTGACTGGTCGCGGCGGTGATGGATGCGTGCCCGTGGGTTGAAGTGATCAAGCATTCTGCTTGTATTGAGGGTGCCCGTCGGGCCCTTGCCCGCGCAAAGGTGCACTGGGGCAAGATGGATGCCCAAAAGCTTGTGACGGACCCGCCACCAGAGGGCAAGGAGCATCGCACGCCCGAGATGTATTATAAGAGTGTGTCAAGGGCGCCAGATTATTGCGGTGAGTGCTCCAAAGATGTAATATTTGAGTAGACTCGCATTTTGTTATCCCTGTGCGCTGAAAATTTAGTTCATATGCGCTAAGCAACGCTTGTTAATTTAAAATATTACCTTCGTGCGGCTGTTTATCAAATCGAGAGATGGCAAGTCGTCGGCTTCAGCCCCCATGCCACGAGTTTGGGGTGTTCGTGATAAACTTGAGCGCTCTTGTTCCCATTTTGGGTCCATCTAGGAGGCGCCAACACAGCGTAACAAGGCAACCGGACTTATAATGCTTGAACACTCTCACTTAGCCATAGAATTCTATAATTTTAAATTTCGCGAAGCCCCTAGTCTTCGAAGGTCAATTTGGGGCGCTATCCATGCCTTGGCCGACAGTATCCGGATCCTCGCCTAAGCGGCATAAGTCTTTAGGACTCGCAAAAACCTCTCGAACAGCGATCGCTCTCGCCTCATCATGACGGTCAGTTTTAGCTTTCCATCGAGGCGTTAACCCAGCCGAATCTGGGCGGAATCGCAGTGGTTCTCCGGTGCTACCTTAGCCGATATAACGGAACGAAGGTACCAAAACAAGGAGCCGGGCAAACCCAACTATTGACCCAAGACATGATTCGAGCTGATGCATATAGTGCTATAAGTTCGGGTGCCGACTTGTGGAAGTGTTCGACTCATTATACCATAATGCGGAAACATAAGCCCTCGGTGTATATTAGCCGTACCAAAGTGTACGGATGCAACATGTCATGAATGAACATATGTATGAAAAAGAAATGCAATTATAAACAAAAAGGTGCTGCATTGTTTTATTCAATAAGTGCTGCTACTCTAAGCGTAACGATACAAATAGTGCGATAAGCAAGGTATGAGACTGTTAAACATGTCCCCCTCCAGGGGTAGGCTGCAGATTGGTGTATGAAAATGCTCGTAATGGAGACCACCTGTATATTCATTGTAGCCTTTATCCTTCCCTGGCTGTTGCATCGTGAGTTCGGCAGGTCTACTGCCGGACATGGCTTCTGACAAACGGAGTCCTGTGGGTAAAAAGTAAAAGGTAAAAAAGAAAAGAAAAAGGAACGACACACTTGAGAGCCTCTGGTGTGGTTGAGCCGCAGTCTGGGTTTTTCGTGGTCGTGCCCCTCTCCCATGCCCATGGTATCTTCAGAGCGTAATGGTGTACGCGAAGGACCTGCTTTGACGTTTCGCAGGAGCTGGGGTTGGGGCCGCACTGCTACACGTGCTCAGAACGTGCCAGGTGGTCTTGTTGTAAGTTACTCCGGGCGCTATATATGTTCGCCGCTTAACGGCCGGACTCGAGAATTGCCTTAAGAGGCTGCATTGCACTTCTGCCGCGAGAGCCGCTATATGTACCTCATGCGGAGAGAACGTTCGGTGTTTTCGTTGACCGTGATGACTCGAGGGCGTGGCATCTTGAGCTTGAGGTATGCGTGGTCGCCACCGCGTTGAACTTTGCAAACGCTGCACGTCCGAGCAAGGCATGATAGCCGCCATGAACAGGACTATGTCAAGATTAACTCTCGCTTCCGGTTATCCGGGATCCAAGACCACTTCGGTGTAATTGAGCCTGCACAATTGGCTTTACACTGGTATGACGCCTTTAAAGGTCATTTTGGTAGGTTTAATCCTTGAGGGTCTATGCCCATTTTGCGACCGTATCCCGGTAAAGCAGGTTCAGGCTGCTGCCGCCATCCATCGACTCGTTTAGGTGAAATCCATCGACGATTGGGTCTAAGACCGGTCGGCGAATCCACCGTGGCGGATTTGGTGGGGTGGTCCTTCGGTCAAAAGTGATCGGGCAGAGGACCATGGATTGAACTGGGCAATGGCTCCATCGCGAGACATCCTCGAGTGCACGCTTCCGCTCCCTTTGGGTATGTGCGTTGCGATATCATGTTCACCGCCCGCACGTGGGGGAAACCTTTGTCCTCTATTGTTCGGCGGTTGGGTCTCGCCTCGCTATCGCCACGCAGCCCCTTGTCATTGCTTTCGCAATTAACTTGCCTGCTCGTTGAATACCCAACAGTCCCCTGTTGGTGTGGTTAGCTAGCTTTTCGGGGTGTCGGTATCCGCACAAGCGGTCGAGTATTCGGTCCAAATTGGACGGACCGGAGTAGTTCTTTTGAATGGCTTTTTCCGCTAACCGGGTTTAGAGCCTCGAATCCGCATTGACTGTTGTATCCTCAATATTGTCGCCGCACGCGGCGTTTGTTTTTGTTACGACGCGGCCTGCCATTTCGGTCCTTGAAGTCCGGACTGCCAGAATTTTTGCTGAGGTTGTTGCTGCGTGCTAGCCAGCTGTCCTCACCCGCGCAGAAGCGGGTCATGAGTGATGTGAGGGCTGCCATGGATTTCGGCTTTTCCTGTCCTAGGTGCCGGGCAAGCCACTCGTCACGGATGTTATGCTTGAAGGCCGCGAGGGCCTCCGCATCCGGACAGTCGACTATTTGGTTTTTCTTGGTTAAGAACCGTGTCCGAATTGTCCGCCGATTTGTCCGCTGCTGAATTATGTGGCTTAGGTCATCGCCGTCGGTGGTCGCACATAAGTGCCCCGGAAGTTATCGAGGAATGCGGCTTCAGGTCCTCCCAGCTCCCAATTGACTCTCACGGCAAGCTGTTGAGCCAATGTCGGGCTGGTCCTTTAAGCTTGAGGGGAGGTATTTGATGGCGTGAAGATCGCCACCGCGGGCCATGTGGATGTGAAGGAGATAGTCTTCGATCCAAACCGCGGGTCTGCACAGCCATCATAGGATTCAATATTGACGGGCTTAAACCCTTCGGGGATTTGATGATCCATTACTTCGCCTGTGAAGCATAGTGGGTGTGCGGTGCCTCTGTACTGGGCGATATCACGACGGAGCTCAAAAGAGCTTGGTCTGTTTTGTTTGGCCCGGCCGGACTTACTGTGTCTGGCGCGACGGTTGTCGTCACGTACCATGGGGCGCCCACGCGATCCATAGATCGATCTTGATTGTCTTGCCTTGTCCTCCAATATATCTCGCAGGTCCGGAGCGTTCCCCTTTGGCCGTGTGCTTTTTGAGCGATACCGGGTACGGTTCTAGTGAAGGGCCTAGAGGCCTCTCGCCGCGACCACGGGTGGTCGGTCACCGTATTGTCTCCCGGTGATGCGGGTTCGTAAGCCTCCTCCTCTAATCGGGGAGCAGCTTGCGCTTAGGGTAGCTTTTGAGGGGCGCTCGAGCTCATGCTCTTCGGCCGCGAGGACTTCAGTCCATCTGTCGGCTAGCAGATCCTGATCAGCTCTAAGCTGTTGCTGCTTTTTCTTGAGGCTGTTCGCCGTGGCCATAAGCCTGCGTCTAAAACGCTCTTGTTCGACGGGATTCTCAGCACGATTTAATTCATCGTCGCCGAGGCTTGCTTTGTCTCCGGAGGGAGGCATATAATCCTCCACCTCTTCTTCGCCGCCTCTCGTGAGGCTGGCGCTCCATCTTCCTGCGCTGGATCTGCTGGAGTGGATTGTCTTCGCACCGTCCGGTGTATTGTTATCTCCGGTGCCGGAATCTTCATTCTTGCTGTGGCGGGATTTAGAGCGGCGCCCGACGCCGGGCGCCGCTTCTTGGAGGGTCATCCTCCGTTGTTCCATCGCTTTTCCCATCTTTTGGGATGTCCACCATGTATATGTCGATGACGAGGTGGCCTTCCAAAGGCCTCGTAGGCGCTGGTCTTGGTCGCCTCCGCATCGCCGCCCATACCGTCGATGTCTTCGGAGTCGTAGTCTAGCATGTCGGTTAGATCGTCGACGCGGCTACCAAGTGGGTGGTGGTGGGCGTTGAATTTCTTCGTCGTCCGCATCCCAACCTTCCTGACCGTAATCCGGCCAGGGCTCTCCGGATAAAGGGAGAGACTTTAGTGAATTCAGGATGTCGCCAAAGGGCGAGTGCTGAAAGATGTCCGCGGCAGTGAACTCCATGACGGGCTCCCAATCGGATTCGATTGGCAAGGGTCTGGAGGGTTCGGAGTCCGGAGAGGAGTCCGGCACCCTAGAGTCGAGGTCTTCGCAGCGACAGGATGGAGTTCGCTCGATCGCCGAGAGATTAAAGCCCCGAGGCGGTGTCCAACCACTCGCCCTGATCGGGAATCCGCCCGGATTAAGGGTCGGAGCGGATGCAAAGTGCGGCCTCCGTGGCATCGCTCGGTGCAGAGCTAGATCATGCCCATTGAGACAAGTGTGGCGGCGCTTGGTTGCGGCTCGAATCCGTCAAGATCAAGTCTCCGCGATATCGGCCGATAGTTTAAATCTTCCGAATCGACCGACGGCCAGGGCGTAGCTTCGATCCGCTCCGGATGGCTGCTTAATTGCCCGCATGCAAAGCCGTCGAATACGAAGATCTGTCCGGGAGAAAGGTCTCACCCCGGACTGCGTCGTTGTTGATGATCGAAGGAGCCATCGAGCCTATCGGTGACGGCTACGCAGGAACTCTCAATGAAAGCACCAATGTCGGTGTCAAACCGGCGGATCTCGGTAGGGGGTCCCGAACTTTGCGTCTAGGCGGATGGTAACAGGAGACAAGGGACACGATGTTTTACCTAGGTTCGGGCCCTCTTGATGGAGGTAAAACCCTACATCCTGCTTGATTAATATTGATGATGTGTGTTACAAGAGTAGATCTACCACGAGATCAAAGAGGCTAAACCCTAGAAGCTAGCCTATGGTATGATTGTTGTTCGCCCCACGGACTAAAACCCTCCAGTTTATATAGACACCGGATAGGGTTAGGGTTACACGTAGTCGGTTACAATGGTAGGAGATCTACATATCCAGACGCCAAGCTTGCCTTCCACGCCAAGGAAAGTCCCATCCGGACACGGACGAAGTCTTCAATCTTGTATCTTCATAGTCTTGGAGTCCGGCCGATGATGATAGTTCGGCTATCCGGACACCCCCTAATCCGGAACTCCCTCAGCTCCCCCGCCTCCCGACCGAGCCACCACGCAGCGCCCCGCCCTGCCCACCACCCACCCCGCGCCGCCCCGCTTTGGCCACCACCCATCCCGCGCCGCCCCGCCTTGGCCACCAGCCACGCCGCGCCACCTACCTCCAACACCCAGATGCCCTTGGATCCGCGCCACCCTGAACTGGCGCCATCTCGCCGCCTTCCAGCCAGGCAGCCACAGTACCCAGCAAGCGCCGGCGCCCTCCCGCCTTCCTCCACCGCGCCGAGGTCATCGGGCGTCGAGGCCGACCAGGACCGGCCATGGGCCCACCTCCTTCTGGTTGGCAGATCCGACGACCCCCATGGCCTTCTGTTTGACGCTCCCTATGAGGCAGGGACGGTCTCTGCCTCCCTCCCCTCCCCCTCCGCCAACCTCGTCCGCTGGATCTAGCAGCCCCCGTCCCCCTCCCTCCGGCGCCCTGCCGCCGGATCCGGCCTCCCCGTCCATGCGACGACTACCACGGGATGGATGGCGGTCTCCCATGGCCTTCTCCCTTCTCTGTACTCGCCGGCGGCTGCGCCCACAACCGCCCCACCATCCTCTTTGGGCCTCTTGTGGTCTGCTCCATCAAGCCACCGGTGGCGGCACCGTGCAGTCCACTGTGTGGGTGCAGCATCACGCCCATTCCACACCGTGCAGTCCTCCTCGTCTCCATCTATCCCCTCTCTCCTCACCTTCCCTCCCCCCCCCAGTCCATGGCCAGCTCCATCGCAAACCATCCCCTGTTGCTGTCCAAAAGTTGTCCCCGACGGTTGATGCAGTACAGCGGGCTCTTTCTGCATCGTCGACGAGATCCGCCATGTCTTCCCGACGAGCTGCCCCTCCTTCCCTTGCAGTCCACGCGTCCCGGGCTTGCAGTGCGCTAGGGCAAGAGATGTGGTTTGGTGCGTGTGGCCGTGCAGTTGGTTCGATCTTGCAGTGCACTACGGCAAGCGATGCGGTTTGGTGCGTGTGGCTATGCAGTAGGTTCGATCTTGCAGTGCGCTAGGGCACGCGATGCGGTTTGGTGCGTGTGGCCGTGCAGTTGGTTCAATCCGTTCCACCCCTATTGTGAATTTTATTCTGCTAACACCTCGGTACTATACTGTGCGGTTAGATGCAGTGTGCATTTTTTTTTGTCGTTTCACTGGTCCTGCAGTTTGGACAGCAAGCCTCCCTCGGTGCAGTCTGCTGGCACATCCGTGCAGTACAACGCGTGTACATCCAGCGAGTGCGTGTGGTTCGGCAATGCAAAGAATTTGCATTATTGCTATGTATGTGGAGACAGAAAAAAAAGACTATTTGTGTGGATTATTCAGTTTGTAAAATCTTTTCTTTGTAAAAGCAGTGCGCTCGGTGAATCAAAGAAGTACATTTTTTCAAACTATTGTAGTTCATTGTTAAGAACTTTGTGATTCGCTTTATAAAAATATGTGTGGTTCTATATGCCAAAAATTGGTAGTACACTTACCCGTTCATGCATGCCGGTATCGCCAGTAAAAAAGGATTATTGGAAACAGAAAAAACATACAGTTCATTGTCCTCAACCGTGTAGTCTAGAAATGCCTCTATACGTTTTTTGAAAACAAGAAGAAAAACCATGCAGCTCGCTTCGATTAAGGCCGTGGTCCACTTCTCCAAAAAAAATAAACTGTACTCGTTCCTACAGGGTCGTGTGTTCAAAAAAAGTAAAATGCATCGGAAGTTGCAGTGCACATCGTCGTTGCGTGCAGGTCACTACACTCAGCCTCAAGGTTGAGATGAAATTACAAAAGAGAAATATTAGCAAAAAAAGTAATAATGCAGTTCCTTGTAGACATTGCAATGCGGTTTTCAGTCTAAAGCAGTGCGGTTTCCTGTCTGATGCAGTACATACCATGATTTTGGTGTCACGAAAAAACAGAGTGTCCGCATTTCGTTAAAATCAAAACTGTTCTTAAACCGTAAGGAATCGAAGAGAGTGTTCTACATGAAAAAGTAGCACCTCATCGGTATCTTTCCAACAGCGTATAATTTAAGTCATTTCGTCCAGCGGTTTGTAAAATTTCGCGAAAAACGGCCGCTGCCTCTCGTCGTCAGCCGCACGATTTTCAAAATTAACTAAAAACCTTAGGGAATCTCAAAAACATTTCAACATATGGAAGTTGCGGCTTGTCCGTAGCTTTCCAAAGGCGTATCATACGCCTTGTTTCGACAAACGGTTAGAAAACTGGAGCGAAAACAGTACCAAAAATTTCAAAAAAATTGAAAAATAGAATTCCGCGATTTAGTAAATTTGAAACTGCTGTTAAACCGTAACGAATTAGAGAAAATAATAGATATTAAAAAGATGCGCCTCGATGATATCTTTCCAACGGTGTATCATTTGCTTCATTCCGACAAGCGGTTTAGAAGAAATCACGAAAAAACGCTCGCTGCCACTCGTCATGGGTCACACCATTTTCAAAACTGCTCTTAAACCGTGAAGAATCTAAAAAAGTGTTCAACATGGCATAGTTGCGCCTAATCCATAGCTTCTCAACGGTATATTACATGTCTCATTCCGATAATCGGTTAAAAAACTAGAGCGAAAAAGGTACCGAAAAAACAGCGCGTGCAGTTTTTTCCGACACGAAGTTCACTAGTGTGTGTATTGCAGTACCCCTGCTACTGAAAGTGCAGTGCCCTCGCGTTGAGCTTGCAGTGCGGAAGTGTTATCAGAATAGTTATTCTGCTAATATATATAGGACAACACTATTGTAATCCTGGGATTAGAATAGTTATTTGGATCACAGACAGCCCTATAAGGGCCCGATGAGATCCTCTTGAGATCGTGACAAACCCACCGGACCGATTGAAAAAAAACCACCACAACCCACCGGCTGCCCCGATCCCCACCTCCTCCCTCGATTCCCTTCCCCGAACGCCAGATCTCGATGCCGCCGTGCGCCTCTGGCTCGCCGCCTCCTCCCCTGATCCAGCGGCGTCGAGCTCTTGCCCTCCTGCCATAAGCGCTGCCTGCTCCCTGGCTGCGCCGCCGCCCCCTGACCCCGAGTCGCCTCCTGCCGCCGGCCACCTTGGTCGCGTCGCCGCGCCCTGATGCGCCTCTCGCTGCCGATGCTGGCGCACCTCTGATACGTCTCCAACGTATCTATAATTTTTGATTGCTCCATGCTATATTATCTACTGTATTGTACATTATTGGGTTTTATTATTTTACTTTTATATTATTTTTTGGACTAACCTATTAACTGGAGGCCCAGCCCAGAATTGCTGCTTTTTGCCTATTTTAGAGTTTCGCAGAAAAGGAATATCAAACGGAGTCCAAACGGAATGAAACCTTCGGGAACATGATTTTTAGGAAGATTATGATCGAGGAGACTTGGAACCTACGTCAAGAAACAAAGGACGAGGCCACGAGGTAGGGGGCGCGCCCACCCCTGTATGTGTCCTTTCCCAAAGGATGCTAGGGCAGCAAGGCACGTATTGTATTGTTGCCATCGAGGATAACAAGATGGGGTTTTATCATATTGCATGATTTATCCCTCTACATCATGTCATCTTGCTTAAGGCGTTACTCTGTTTTCATGAACTTAATACTCTAGATGCATGCTGGATAACGGTCGATGAGTGGAATAATAGTAGTACATGCAGGCAGGAGTCGGTCTACTTGTCTCGAACGTGATGCCTATATACATGATCATACCTAGATATTCTCATAACTATGCTCAATTCTGTCAATTGCTCAACAATAATTCGTTCATCCACCGTAAAATACTTATGCTCTTGAGAGAAGCCACTAGTGAAACCTATGGCCCCCGGGTCTATCTTCATCATATTAATCTTCCAACACTTAGTTATTTCCTTTGCTTTTCTTACTTTGCTTTTATTTTACTTTGCATCTTTATCACAAAAATACCAAAAATATTATCCTATCATATCTATCCGATCTCACTCTCATAAGTGACCGTGAAGGGATTGACAACCCCTTATCGCGTTGGTTGCGAGGATTTATTTGTATTGTGCAGGTACGAGGGACTCGCGCGTAGACTCCTACTAGATTGATACCTTGGTTCTCAAAAACTGAGGGAAATACTTACGCTACTTTGCTGCATCACCCTTTCCTCTTCAAGGGAAAACCAACGCAGTGCTCAAGAGGTAGCAAGAAGGATTTCTGGCACCGTTGCCGGGGAGGTCTACGCAAAAGTCAACATACCAAGTACCCATCACAAACCCTTATCTCCCGCATTACATTATTTTCCATTTGCCTTCCTCTCCCCCACTTCACCCTTGCCGTTTTATTCACCCTCTCTTTTTCGTTTGCCTCTTTTTGCCCGTCTCTTGTTTGCTCATGTGTTGGATTGCTTGCTACGATGGCTCAAGATAATACTAAATTATGTGACTTTACCAATACCAACAATAATGATTTCCTTAGTACTCCTATTGCTCCCCTTACCAATACTGAATCTTGTCATGAAAGATCAATTCTCCAGCCTTCCTAGTGAAGATGCAGCTACTCATCTAAATAGCTTCGTTGATTTGTGTAATATGCAAAAGAAGAAAGATGTTGATAATGATATTGTTAAATTGAAGCTATTTCCTTTTTCGCTTAGTGATCATGCTAAAGCTTGGTTTTCGTCTTTGCCTAAAAATAGTATTGATTCTTGGAACAAGTGCAAAGATGCCTTTATCTCTAAGTATTTTCCTCCCGCTAAGATCATCTCTCTTAGAAACGATATTATGAATTTTAAGCAACTTGATCATGAACATGTTGCACAAGCTTGGGAGAGGATGAAATTAATGATACGTAATTGCCCTACTCATGGTTTAAATTTGTGGATGATTATACAAAATTTTTATGCCGGATTGAGTTGTGCTTCTAGAAATCTTTTAGATTTGGCTGCGGGAGGCACTTTTATGGAAATCACTTTAGGAGAAGCTACTAAACTCTTAGATAATATTATGGTTAATTATTCTCAATGGCACACTGAAAGATCTACTAATAAAAACGTGCATGCGATAGAAGAAATTAATGTTTTGAGTGGAAAGATGGAAGAACTTATGAAATTATTTGCTAGTAAGAGTGTTTCTTCTGATCCTAATGATATGCCTTTGTCTACTTTGATTGAGAATAATAATGAATCTATGGATGTGAATTTTGTTGGTAGGAATAATTTTGGTAACAACGCGTATAGAGGAAACTTTAATCCTAGGCCTTATCCTAGTAATTCCTCTAATTATTATGGTAATTCCTACAACAACTCTTATGGAAATTTTAATAAGATGCCCTATGAATTTGAGACTAGTGTTAAAGAGTTTATGAATTCCCAAAAGAATTTCAATGCTTTGCTTGAAGAGAAATTGCTTAAAGTTGATGAATTGGCTAGGAACGTTGATAGAATTTCTCTTGATGTTGATTCTTTAAAGCTTAGATCTATTCCTCCTAAGCATGATATCAATGAGTCTCTCAAAGCCATGAGAATTTCCATTGATGAGTGCAAAGAAAGAACCACTAGGATGCGTGCTAAGAAAGATTGCTTTATAAAAGCGTGTTCTCCGAATTTCTATGAAAATAAAGATGAAGATCTAAAAGTTATTGATGTGTCCCCTATTAAATCTTTGTTTTGAAATATGAATCTTGATAATGATGTGACTGAATATGATCCACCTTTACCAAGAAGGCGTTCCAAAAATTCAGAGTTTTTAGATCTTGATGCTAAAATTGATAAAAGTGGGATTGAAGAGATTAAAACCCTAGATGTTGCTAAACCCACTATTTTAGATTTCAAGGAATTTAATTATGAAAATTGCTCTTTGATTGATTGTATTTCCTTGTTGCAATCCGTGCTAAATTCTCCCCATGCTTATAGTCAAAATAAAGCGTTTACTAAACATATCGTTGATGCCTTGATGCAATCTTATGAAGAAAAGCTTGAGTTGGAAGTTTCTATCCCTAGAAAACTTTATGATGAGTGGGAACCTACTATTAAAATGAAGATCAAGGATCATGAGTTCTATGCTTTGTGTGATTTGGGTGCTAGTGTTTCCACTATTCCCAAAACTTTGTGTGATTTGCTAGATTTCCGCGATTTTGATGATTGCTCTCTAAACTTGCACCTTGCGGATTCCACTATTAAGAAACCTATGGGAAGAATTAATGATGTTCTTATTGTTGCGAATAGGAATTATGTTCCCGTAGATTTTATCGTTCTTGATATAGATTGCAATCCTTCATGTCCTATTATTCTCGGTAGACCTTTCCTTAGAACGATTGGTGCAATTATTGATAAGAAGGAAGGGAATATTAGATTCCAATTTCCATTAAGGAAAGGCATGGAACACTTCCCTAGGAAGAAAATAAAATTACCATATGAATCTATTATGAGAGCCACTTATGGATTGCCTACCAAAGATGGCAATACCTAAGATCTATCCTTGCTTTTATGCCTAGCTAGGGGCGTTAAACGATAGCGCTTGTTGGGAGGCAACCCAATTTTATTTTAGTTTTTTGCTTTTTTGCTTATGTTTAGGAATAAATATTTGTTCTAGCCTCTGGTTAGATGTGTTTTTATGTTTTAATTAGTGTTTGTGCCAAGTTAAACCTATAGGATCTTCTTGGATGATAGTTATTTGATCTTGCAGAAATTTCCAGAAACTTTCGGTTCACGAAAACAATTGTTAAAAATCACCAGAACGTGATAAAATATTGATTCCAATTGCTGATGATCAATAAACAAATTTCCTATATCTTCCTATTTTGGATGAATTTTTGGAGTTCCATAAGTTTGCGTTAGTTACACATTACTACAGACTGTTCTGTTTTTGATAGATTCTGTTTTTCGTGTGTTGTTTGCTTATTTTGATGAATCTATGGCTAGTAAAATAGTTTATAAACCATAGAGAAGTTGGAATACAGTAGGTTTAACACCAATATAAATAAAGAATGAGTTCATTACAGTACCTTGAAGTCGTCTTTTGTTTTCTTTCACTAACCGAGCTCACGAGATTTCTGTTAAGTTTTGTGTTGTGAAGTTTTCAAGTTTTGGGTGAAAGATTTTTGATGGATTATGGAACAAGGAGTGGAAAGAGCCTAAGCTTGGGGATTCCCATGCCAACCCAAGATAATATAAGGACACCAAAAATCCAAAGCTTGGGGATGCCCCGGAAGGCATCCCCTCTTTCGTCTACTTCCGTCGGTAACTTTACTAGGAGCTATATTTTTATTCACCACATAATATGTGTTTTGCTTGGAGCGTCTTGTATGATTTGAGTCTTTGATTTTTAGTTTACCACAATCATCCTTGCTGTACACAACTTTTGAGAGAGCCATACATGATTTGGAGTTTGTTAGAATACTCTATGTGCTTCGCTTATATCTTTTGAGTTATATAGTTTTGCTCTAGTACTTCACTTATATCTTTTAGAGCACGGTGGTGGATTTGTTTTATAGAAACTATTGATCTCTCATGCTTCACTTAGATCATTTTGAGAGTCTTAAATAGCATGGTAATTTGCTTAAATAATCGTAAAATGCTAGGTATTCAAGATTAGTAAAAATTCTTATGAGTGTGTTGAATGCTAAGAAAAGTTTGATGCTTGATAATTGTTTTGAGATATGAAGATGGTGATATATTAGAGTCATGCTAGTTGAGTAGTTGTGAATTTGAGAAATACTTGTGTTAAAGTTTGTGATTCCCGTAGCATGCACGTATGGTGAACCGTTATGTGATGAAGTCGGAGCATGATTTATTTATTGATTGTCTTCCTTATGAGTGGCGGTCGGGGACGAGCGATGGTCTTTTCCTACCAATCTATCCCCCTAGGAGCATGCGCGTAATACTTTGCTTTGATAACTTGTAGATTTTTGCAATAAGTATATGAGTTCTTTATGACTAATGTTGAGTCCATTGATTATACGCACCGTCCTCCTTCCACCATTGCTAGCCTCTCTAATACCGCGCACTTTTTCGCCGGCATCATACACCCACCATATACCTTCCTCAAAACAGCCACCACACCTACCTATTATGGCATTTCCATAGCCATTCCAGGATATATTGCCATGCAACTTTCCACCGTTCCGTTTATTATGACATGCTCCATCGTTGTCATATTGCTTTGCATGATCATGTAGTTGACATCGTATTTGTGGCAAAGCCACCGTTCATAATTCTTTCATACATGTCACTCTTGATTCATTACATATCCCGGTACACCGCCGGAGGCATTCATATAGAGTCATATTTTGTTCTAAGTATCGAGTTGTAATTGTTGAGTTGTAAGAAAATAAAAGTGTGATGATCTTCATTTTTAGAGCATTGTCCCAAGTGAGTAAAAGGATGATGGAGACTATGATTCCCCCACAAGTCGGGATGAGACTCCGGACGAAAAACAGAGGCCATAAAAAAGAAGAGAAAAGGCCCAAATAAAAACAAATGAGAGAAAAAAAAGAGAAGGGACAATGTTATTATCCTTTTACCACACTTGTGCTTCAAAGTAGCACCATGATCTTCATGTGGTGATAACATAGTCCATTTGGGCCCGGATGGAGAAAGGTTCGTGATGACGAAGATCGAAGATCCCCCTCTCAGGAGCCCCAAACGGACTCCAGATCTAGCCTCTCGATGAAGAACAGGAGGTGGCAGTGGCTCCGTCTCGTGGAACATGATAGTTCTTTCTCCCCTATTTTTTTCTGGAAAAATAGGATTTTATAGTCGGTTTCAGGGTCTGCGGGGCCACCAGGTGGGGACAACCCACCTGGGCACGCCTGGAGGGGGGCGCCCTGGTGGGTTGTGCAACCCAGGTGCCCCCCTCCGGTGGTTCTTGGCTCCAGAATTTCTCTTTTATTGTACAAGAAATCCTCGCGAAGTTTCGTTCCATTCCGAGAACTTTTATTTCTGCACAAAAAACAACACCATGGTAGTTCTGCTGAAAACATCGTTAGTCCGAGTTAGTTTCATTCAAATCATACAAATTAGAGTCCAAAACAAGAGGAAAGCATTAGGAAAATAGATACGTCGGATACGTATCAACTCCCCCAAGTTTAAACCTTTGCTTGTCCTCAAGAAATTCAGTTCATAAACTGAAAGTGAAAAAGAAAAACTTTTACAAACTCTTTTTCTCTTGTTTGCATAAATAAGCTTAAATAGCACCCAGGTTTTCAGCCAATAATATAACTAACCATGCTAACATTAACTCTTTAAAATTATATTAACTCATATCAATGACATAATCAGCTAGCGAACAATAATAAGATATCTCAAACAACAACACGTTATCAAAACAACCATGATATAATATGACAATAGTGGTATCTCGCTAGACCTTTCTGAGACCGCAAAACATAAATGCAGAGCACCTCCAAAGTTCAAGCAGCGACAAAACATTGTAATTCATGGTAGAAAAGATCCAGCCATGATGCACCCAACATTAGCTACACACAATGCATAAGCATGACAGCAGTGCTCTCAGGTCCTGGCACTTATTTTAGAAGGTGATGACACAACATAAAAGTAAATAGACAGTCCCTTCGCAGAGGGAAGCAGTGATTCGCAGCGGTGCCAGAGCTCAAGGTTTTAAAACAGAGGTAAATGAAATTTTTGAGAAATGCACCCTTCTTGTTTACTTTGCGACCATCAGTTATCAATATCTTCCATGCTAAACACATTAGTAGCGGTTCCCAAGCGGTAAAGTAAAGGTTATGACTTCGTAGGAGTTTTTGTTTGATTATTTGTAAGCTCTTTTTTGTTTGCAGTTTGGGACTGGGAATCCCTATTACCGCCCCTTTCTCATGCAATGGCGAGTGAATAAACACTCATCTTGAGAATAATCCGCTTAGCATGGAAGATACCGACTACCTCCTGTCGTTCCATGAATGATCCAGGCACACGAAAAGGATATTTATGTGAAGTTTTTAGAGATGGCACATGCAAATTTACTTAGGACGGCAGGGTAATACCGCATATAGGTAGGTATGGTGGACTCATTTGGAATAACTTGGGTTCAGGGTTTTTGATGCACAAGTAGAATTCCCACTTAGTACAGGCGAAGGCTAGCAAATAGGTTGAGAAGCGCCCAACTAGAGAGCAACAAAGGTCATGAACATGCATTATGCATAAGTAACATTGGACACTAGCATGAGTAGAATATGAACACCATGAACATAAATATCATAGAGGTATATTGGTTTTGATTCAACTACATGCATGAACATGTGCCAAGTCAAGCCACTTGAACATTCAGAGGAGGATACCATATCATCATACTACATCACAATCATTTTAACGCAATGTTGACATACAAGATAAATCATTATCCACTCCTAGCTACTTATGCATGGCATGAGAAACTATAATCTCTAATTGTCATTGCAAACATGTTTAATCATATTGAGCTGAATCATGGATACTAGGTTAAACATATTTATAAAAACAGAACAAGTCGAGTTCATACCCGTTTCTCTCTGCTACGGCCAGTTCATCTTATGTCGTCATTATTGCCTTTCACTTGCACGAACGAATGATATGAAAATAATAATAGTGCAAGAGTGTCGTGGACTAAGCTGGAATGTGCATACATTTTATTCAACAGGAGAAGACAAGGTAAAATGGGCTCTTTGTTAGATCAACAATTTTGCAAATGAGAGCCACTCAACATTTTCATCGTGGTCTTCTCCTTGGTACGACGCAAATAAAAAGAAAATAAATTCAGAGAAACACACTGAAATATTTTTGGAGTTTTTGGTTTTCTTGAACAAAATAAAAGGGAAAAGAAAAAATGAGAAAAACTATTCACATGGTAAAGCTCCCAACAAGCAAAAGAAGAACAAGGAAATCTTTTTGGGTTTTCTTTTTAGTGCTACAGCTAACTACTCTAGAAAGAAAAATAAAAAAGAAGCATGAAATATTTTTGGATATTCTCAAAGTTTTTCAGACACACAAGAAGAAAGCGAGAAAATAAATTTAACATGGATAGTACAATGAAAAAGTGTGGACACCGACAAATGAAATGTGTGAACATGAATGTAATGTCGGTGGAAATACGTACTCCCCCAAGCTTAGGCTTTTGGCCTAACTTGGTAATCAGTAGTCGAAGAAACCATGGGGTACCATGTAGAAATGTTGAGGAGCGGGCACCTGTGGATCCCACTGCTGAGGCTCAGCCTGTGCTGCAGCTAGGTTGTTCCGCTAGGCGACGATGTCCGCAGGCATAATCCTGTATCCACCCCTGGCAATAGGATCAACAAAGCAGGTGTAGGAAATGGAATAATATCACGAATTCTGACACTGAAAACCAGTTTATAAGGAATAGGAATGTTAGGGTAATCGCCTGCAATAAACTGGTGGTGTTCCATGGCCGCGCGATCTAGGTAAACCTTGGGCAAAGGATAATCATGCTGATGTATCTGAATGTTAAAGCGACTAGCCAAGCGTGTAGCGTAAATACCACCATGTATTTTTCCCTTGGATTTATTAATATGGAGGCGGCGTTCCACGATAGCTCCCAAGCTATAAGTGGTGTCGCCCTGAAGTGCACGGCGTAAAACAGTAAGGTCTGGGGCACTGAGTGCACCCACCTTCTCTCTAGCAAGCAAGCACTTTGCAATGAAAAGGGCAAAATAATGCACGACAGGAAAATGCAAGCTAGTAGCGGTGACACTTGACACCCCTCTCTCATCCCCTATAGACAAAGTGCGATAAAAGTCTTCGAAGTTTGGAGGCCTAGGCTCTCCTAAACTCCCATCAAAAGGGATCAAGCATATTTCACAAAATTCAGTAATCGGTATCTGATGGGGTTCAGCGTATAAATTAAACTGCACTTCAGGGGGATTATTCCTCAGAAGGAGATTAAAACTTTGCACAAAGGAGTTTGTGAGGAGATGATACTGTTCACATTCGGCTGCGATGAAGTCGGTGAGGCCGGCATTAGCAGCATATTGTATAAACTACTGAAGGATTGCGGCCCCTTCCATTAATTGGTTATGCGGCCATTTGCCCGGCCGTAGCTCCGCCATTCTCCGGGTATGGAGATCACTGTCAGATGACTACCCAATCACTCCCTTGGAGTTCTTCTTGGAAGCAAACTTCCTTCAGATACTCATGTTTTTCCTATGAACAAAATTCTGAATTTTTTTATTCCACAAAATTTTCTCAACAAAACTTTACAAGATTGGTAGCAACTACTCATAGGGATGCATAGAGGCCATAGCAAGCGTTCAAACTACTTAAAACTCTAAGAATTCAACATGCAGGCTCATCTACAGCAGCACCAAGAGTAGCTAATTATTCAAAATATAAACCACTAAAGCAAAAGCTAATTGGATAAATGGAGGAGCCACATACAAGGCAACAATCCCCTAAAACAGTTTCGGAAATGGAGCTTCGAGCAAAGATATCGAAATCCACGGGTTTGAGAGCAAGAACACGAGAGAGAGAGAGAGAGGAGAGAGGGGAATTGTGATTTTTTTTCTGGAGGTAGGTGGTGATGTGGGATGAAGAGATAAGTGAGGGGGCCCATGTGGGGACCACAACCCACCAGGGTGCGCCTGGGGGTCCTGGCGCGCCCAGGTGGGTTGTGCCCACCTGGTGCATCTCCGTCTGATGTTATTTGCACCAAAAATTCATAAATATTCAAAAACAAAAATAGTATTAAAATTTCAGAGCATTCCGAGAACATTTATTTTTGGGTCATTTTTTATTCCACAGGAAATTCAAAAAACAGACAAAACATGGCATTTTATTTTATTTAACTAATAAAAATAGAAAACAAAAGGTAGGGACAGAAGGTAGTGCTCACTAAATTCGTCAACTTTATACCTCTCAAAAATGATCCATTAATAAGGTTGATCAAGTCTTATTAACAACCACTTTCGATTAGCATGAAACCGAAGAACTTTCGTAAATCACTAAGTTACCTCAACGGGGATATGAATGTCCCCAACAATAAGCATTTCATATTTCTTTTTAACAGTAGGTAGAGGTAGTTGAAAACTTCCAATAGTGACTGTCAAAGATTTTTCAATAACATTAATACCATTCACTTGGAATTGTTTCTTCGAAAAGTGCACCGTATGCTCATTACCATTGATATGAAAGGTGACCTTGCTTTTATTGCAACCAATAGCAACTCCTGCAGTATTCAAGAGGGTCTACCAAGGATAATCAACATGTTGTTGTCCTCGGACATCTCAAGTATAACAAAGTCAGTCAAAATAGTAACATTAGCAACAACAACGGGCACATCCTCACAAATACCGATGGGTATGGCAATAGATTTCTCAACCATTTGCAAAGATATTTCAGTAGGTGTGAGCTTATTCAAATCAAGTCTTTGAGAAAGGCATGACACTAACACCAGCTCCCAAATCACATAAGGCAGTTTTCACATAATTACTTTTGATGGAGCAAGGTATAGTTGGTATTCCCGGATCTCCAAGTTTCTTAGGTACTCCATCTTTAAAAGTATAATTAGCAAGCATGGTGGAGATTTCAGCTTCCGATATTTTTCTCTTGTTGGTGATGATATCTTTCATGTACTTTGCATAAGGAGGCATTTTTAAGATATCAGTCAAGCGAGTACGCAAAAAGACTGGCCTCAGCATTTCAGCAAAGCGTTCAAATTCTTCATCATCTTTCTTTTTAGTTGACTTAGGTGGAAAAGGCATAGGTTTTTGAACCCGCGGTTCTCTTTCTTTACCGTGTTTTCTAGCAACAAAGTATCTTTTATCATATCTTTTATTCTTGGGTTGTGGGTTATCAAGATCAACTGCAGGTTCTATCTCAACATCATTGTCTAGTTCTTTATTATTTTTTTGAGTATTTTTGTGAACCTCATCATTATCTTTTCATTATCAGAAGGTTAGTGTTCACCACTAGATTGAGTTTCAGCATCAGAGATAGAAACTTCATTATCAGGAGGTTTTTCTACTTCAGGTTCACTTGAGACACGCAAAGTCCTATCATTTTTCTTCTTCTTTTTCTTTTAGAAGGACTACGTGCATCAGTCTTAACTCTCTGGGAGTCATGTTCAATTCTTTTTGGGTGTCCCTCAGGATAAAGTGGTTCATGAGTCATTCTACCTCCTCTAGTCATTACTCTAACAACATGATCATTGATATTCTTGTTCATTTCATCAAGCAACTCTCTTTGAGATTTAGCAACTTGTTTTAACTAGGTTTGAACCATAGAAGCATGCTTCCCTGCACCTCTAACATCATTTGAGATTCTAAATAACAAGTCACTCAAGCGAGCAATCATATCAGAATTGTATTTCAATTGTTCCATAACATTTGCATTGAAGTGATCTTGTTTTCTAATGTAATTTTCAAACTCATAGAGGCATTGGCTAGGGTGCATATTGTGAGGATTATCATTATCATTGAATTTCATTAGAGAATTTACCTCTATCACCTTAGGCAGTGGTATTGTACCAAGCCCATGTATTTCTTCAATAGGAGGTAAATTTTTTACATCCTCAGCTTTAATACCTTTTTCCTTCATAGATTTCTTTGCCTCTTGCATATCTTCGGGACTGAGATATAAAATACCCCTCTTCCTTGCAGTGGGTTTAATAGATGGTTCAGGAGGAGTCCAATCATCATAATTTTTCAATAAATCTTCAGCTTGCCCAATAGTTTGTTCCCTGAAAACACAACCAGCACAACTATCTTGGAAATCCCTAGAAGCATCGGTTAGTCCATTATAGAAGATATCAAGTATTTCATTTTTCTTAAGAGGATGATCAGGCAAAGCATTAAGCAATTGGAGAAGCCTCCCCCAAGCTTGTGGGAGACTCTCTTCTCCAATTTGCGCAAAGTTAAATATTTCTTGTAAGGCAGCTTGTTTCTTATGAGCAGGAAAATATTTTTCAGAGAAGTAACAAATCATATCCTGGGGGCTACGCACACAACCAGGAGCAAGAGTATTATACCGAGCTTTAGCATCACCCTTTAATGAGAATGGAAATAATTTGAGAATATAGTAATAGCAAATTTTCTTATCATGAGCAAAAAGGGTGGATGTGTCATTCAACTTAGTAAGATGTGCGACAACAGTTTCAGTTTCATAACCATGGAATGGATCAGATTCAACGAAAGTAATTAACTCTGGGTCGACAGAGAATTCATAATCCTTATCATCAATAAAGATAGGTGAAGTAGAAAACTTAGGATCACATTTCATTCTAGCATTCAAAGATTTTTCTTTATACTTTCATAATAATTTCTCTAGATCATCTCTATCCTTACAAGCAAGAATATCTCTAGTTGCCTCCTCATTCATAACATAACCTTCCAATACCTTAGGCAATTCATATCTAGGAGGACTAGATCTAATAGGTGTTTTAAGATTTCCAGTTTCAGGCTCATCATCAGTTTCAACAATATCATGTTGTCTTACTCCTGCAATTTGTTCATCAAGAAATTCACCTAGTGGCACATTATCATCAAGAAAGGTACTAGCATCATCATAAGCATCATTCATAGCAGAAGTAGCATCATCAGTAACTTGCGACAAATCAGGATTGATAGCATGTGGTGGTGTTGCAAGTTTACTTATAACAGAAGGTGAATCCAAAGCAGAGCTAGATGGAAGTTCCTTACCTACCCTCGTCTTAGAGGGAAAAATCTTAGTCATAGCATCCTTCAGATTCTTCATAGTGACAATTTGATAGTAATCCCAAGTGACTCAATAAATATAGCTACGCTCCCCGGCAACAGCGCCAGAAAAAGGTCTTGAGAACCCACAAGTATAGGGGATCGCAATAGTTTTTTAGGGTAGAGTATTCAACCCAAATTTATAGATTCGACACAAGGGGAGCCAAAGAATGTTTGTAAGTATTAGTAGTTGAGTTGTCAATTCAACCACACCTGGAGATTAATTATCTGCAGCAAAGTGATCAGTAGCAAAGTAGTATGATAGTTTTGATTACTAGTCATCATCCCGTGCAGGCTGCACGGGCTAGTTTCTTATATATGTATTACATAAAAACATCAACAGAGGCTAAAAATGTGGAAAATAGAAATAATATTTCTTTTATTAGTTCCTGGTTGATGTGACGGTTGGTGTATCTTTAGCAATTTTTGATTTTGTTATTGTCTGTTACTTTATTGCTTCACGAACAAAGCATGGTAATTATGTCTCATAATCATGAAAGTATCACTTGCTCTACCTTTTCCCTTCTATGTAAGATCCTAACACGGGGGCAACTTGGAGCAGGCCTCTGCTTCTGCATCCTGGGATGTCGCATCTAGCAAGAAAAATCCAGCAAGTATTTGTGCACTCCAAGGAACAAATATGTCAACAAATACGTAACCAAACATCATGGAAAATTTTGCACAATAAAGATTAATTGAATCAACCAAAGAGAATATTCCTCACTTTGTAATCAATATACTATCTCGCAAAAGATGACAACCTCGGTGAAAGCCTCGATATTAGAAACACATTCTGAATTGAGAGTCATGCCCAATATTTTTATTCAATCAAGATTAGAACTAATTTGTCCAATAGCATTTGAAAACTTCACCTTGACCATGACTTTGGTAAGCACGTGAAATGCTTTCCATCGACCTCGGCTTTAACTTCTGCATGAACCAAGTTCCATTTCTAATTCCCTCACAATAGTCGCTATATGATGATCTTCCTCGTCTATCATGGCGTGCACAAAAGTTTAGCAAATATTCAAATTAAATAAGATTAGTTTTATGAGTTGTAAACCTGCAATAACAATTTTAAGTCACGAATATAAGCTCATTGTAACACTTACTATTTCAGTACTACGTACAAAACCATAAAATTTGTATGTTAGACATTTAGCATGTGCCGTGTAGATGACTTGTTGGCATGGTTGAACCCTTCTGTTATTAGGAAATTAGTTAACATTTTATGTTGTACCTCTGTAATATAATAATATATATGTATACATAAGTATTAGCCTTCATAGTGGCTTCAATATGGACAGTATCGTGTACTCCACAGGAAACCACACACATACGACAATGTGCAATATTTTGTTGTGTGCATAGCTTCAGGAAAATACCGATGCTCTTTTATATTTATTTCATGCAACATTAGAAGCATCCATAAAAATGCGAACATTAAGATATGCAACTCCTTCTTAGACATGATCTCACATGAAACCCATATGCGAGAAACTTCATTTAGAATCGGCGACACTTGATACAATTTAGTTTAAACATTTAAGAAGAAACGTCAAAAGGCAGTCTAACGATATGTTTGTTCTCTTTATGTTCTCCCAATTTTGATAGCTCGAATAATAGCACTTCTAATATGAAAAATTTGCCTATTGTGTAAGAGAACTTCTTTTTACGATAATGAAACCAAGTAGATGCCCCCCAAGACTTTTTCCATACATGTGTGCTTCATGATATGTCGACTAAGTTTCAGTTAGGTTTAGAAAGCACAACAAAAGAATAACAGATTTGATATCATGCATAAAATCAAATGGAAGGTATTGTTAATCACTTGGCAGAAAAATAGTAGGACACATGCCAACATAATCTGTAGATATCAGTTACCTTGGATAATTAGCAGAGGCAGAAACACCGGTCCATCCTCAACCCGTATATTTATCGGGATGCAAAAAGCGATAATAGCTGATGTGCTGATGACAATTATGGCACTATGAGCATATGTCACCTACTTCACATACCGATCGGAAATTTCTTGAGTGTATATTTAGCCCACAAAACCATAAAGCTTCCTATAGTCTATACTTATATTGTATAGAAGATTAGATCGTGTTTCTTTATACATGCACAAAGGAGAACACCTCAGAATTAGTCCCCACTATAATATTCACCTGTTCCAGTTAAGTTATGTGCACAGTTTTATTCCCGACCAAACCTTCAATTGGAAATTAACTAAATGT
The DNA here is from genome assembly GCA_021605205.1 of Aegilops longissima. Lineage (NCBI taxonomy): Eukaryota > Viridiplantae > Streptophyta > Magnoliopsida > Poales > Poaceae > Aegilops > Aegilops longissima. Next base: position 481,165,603 of record CM038678.1, on the reverse strand, counting down.
TTAATTAGAAGTAACAAACCTTTTTATGATCTAGTTCACAATGAAACCAAACACTGGCCATAAAGTGCTTGCAATCTTACGACATGAAACACAACCATCTAACTAATGGAAACACACAACATAAGCCGATGTAATTCTGTAATAGTACTTACATTTTTCTCCTGCCGTACTGCTCCAGGCAACTTGATGCTAATTTATACAAATAATGCTTGGTCTGATTGTGTATGTCCCATAATCTCATCAGTGAATTAATTGACCATATGTTATCAATGAAACTCGGAGCCTCCAATACCTCTCTAGAATAATAAGAGAAAAATATGTACTATATTCTTAGTTCGAGTGCAACAAAATTATCGAATAAGGGAACATCCAACAATGATATTTCAACAACAGTATTGTTTGAGGTTCTCATGTGGAAATAACCAAGTCACATCCCAACAAAAAAATATAGCATGTCCAAAAATTGTCCACCCTTCTACTGTATTAGACTACTTGTTAGCATAATATCTATGTTGAGCTACAGATAAAGGCAACCTAGGAATGTATTCAATAGATGTACCTAGAAAATAAGAATGATGTTACTTCTTCCCAGACGGTTTTGGCATGCAGGCATATTAGTATGGAAGCTCGGCCAGTATTGCTGTAGTGATTCCTGTTTAATTCATGAAAAGTCTGCAGCTCTTAATTAGTTTCAAAAATCATCAAAAGCCCCTGAAAAAATCCATGGCGTACTTTCTGTAGACAAACATATGGATCTGATAAAAAACAATCTGACAAAGAATTCTTGAGGAAGGGAGAGACGGGGAGAGGCATGTCCTCGTGTGAGGCGAAGTAGAAAATTTATGCGTGTCTGGTTGTTTAGTCGATGTGAGCAAGCAATAATGGGAGTATGGATAAGTAGAGGGCGGTTGGGAGAGGAGGTCACCGTGAATACTCGCACAAACTTCAGAAGCGGAGGCGATGCGAGGTATGATCTGGTCATTGGATCCTGGAGAAAGGGGTGGACGGGTGAGGTCATCTGCTTCTATCATGGCGATCTGATGATCCGTCGTTGTCTTGGGCTGGCTGCAGCAAGAGGTGGCAGCCCCTGCGGAGACGGTGGAGGCCTCGCCAGGAGCATGGCCAGTGAACAGGGGTAGGCGGCGGCAATTCTGCAAGGCGTAAACGAACGTGAAGGTAGGGTAGGGTAGAAATCACATCCATCTAGTTTTTTTAGGAATCACATCCATCTAGTTAGGAGGACGTACATCCCATGTTGTACATCAATGTTCAGACGGCAGCCCGTGATTTTTTTTTCTCTATGGAGGTACGTGGGACATCACGCATGGACTCTATGTAGTACATCTAACGGTTGTTAATAACTATTAGGAAGATTGAATGGTTAATAATCTTATAATCAGGGATTAACATGGAGTCTTCGTTGGTGCTTCCAATTAGTAAATATAAGATAGTAGCGGCAGCAATAGTAACAGTAACAGTGATTGCAGTAATTTTGTAGCAAGTGCAACAGTAACGATAGCAGTGGTAACTTAGCAAGAACAATATAAGAGAAATTGGTAGGCATTGGATCAATGATTTGTTGGATGATATTCATCGTGTGACAGTTATAACCTAGGGTGATACAACACTAGCTCCAGTTCATAAATATAATGTAGGCATATATTCCATAAATAGTCATACGTGCTTATGGAAAGAACTTGCATGGCATCTTTTGTCCTACCCTCCTATGGCAGCAGGGTCCTATTGGAAACTAAGGGATATTAAGGCCTCCTTTTAATAGAGAACCAGAACAAAGCATTGACACATGGTGAATACATGAACTCCTCAAACTATTGTCATCACCGGGAGTGGTCCCGACTATTGTCACTCCGGGGTTGCCGGATCATAACACGTAGTAAGTGACTATAACTTGCAAGATCGTATCTAGAACATAAATATAATGGTGATAACATAAACGGTTCAGATCTGAAATCATGGCACCCGGACCCAAAGTGACAAGCATTAAGCATGGCAAAGTCATAGCAGCATTAATCTCGAAACATAATGGATACTAGGGATCAAGCCCTAACAAAAATAACTCGATTACATGATGAATCTCATCCGTTTCCTCACCGACCAGCGAGCCTATGAAAGAATTACTCACTCCCGGTGGGGAGCATCATGGAATTGACGATGGAGAAGGGTTGGTGATGATGAAGATCAAAGATCTCCCTCTCCGGAGCCCCAAATGGACTCCAGATCTGGCCTCCCGATGAAGAACAGGAGGTGGCGGCGGTTCCATCTCGTGGAACATGATAATTCCTTTTCCCTATTTTTTTCTGGAAAAAATAGGATTTTATAGAGTCGGTTTTGTGGTTCTGGGGCCACCGGTGGGGACAACCCACTGGCGCGCTGAGGGGGCTCCCTGGTGGGTTGTGCCCACCCAGGTGCCCCCCTCCAGTGGTTCTTGGCTCTAGAAATTCTCTTTTATTGTACAAAAAATCCTCGTGAAGTTTCGTTCCATTCCGAGAACTTCTATTTCTACACAAAAACAACACCATGGTAGTTCTGCTGAAAACAACGTCAGCCCGGGTTAGTTTCATTCAAATCATGCAAATTAGAGTCCAAAACAAGAGGAAAAGCGTTAGGAAAAGTAGATACGACAAAGACGTATCATGGGTTATCATGAGGCGGCGGCCGGAGCTACTGTTGTGCACGCGTGCAACATGCACGAGCATGGGCGGCAACAAGTTGGCGAGCGTGCGTGCTGGCGTGAGTGGGCGCGTGGCGTGGCATGCGCGGGCGACGCAGGGGTGCGATCTGTAGCGACCCGACCCAAAATCGGTCAAGTCTCTGTGTAGCTGTACCATCCCAAGATCATGCTGGCACACACAGTACATTGATGAAATAATCAAAGTTCAATCACACCTGAAATTATTACACGATTCTCATATCTAGTCTTTATTACAATAGAATAAATTCGGCCGAAGGCCAACTCATGAGAAATAAATAAAGCTACGGAAGCGTAGAAGAATAGCGAGTCCATCCGACTCCAAAGGGCAATCGCCAAGCGTGGATCGTAGCCTCACTCCTGATCGGAATACTCCTCTGCAACATAAGACGTTGCAGCCGTGTAGGGCAGCATTTTGAATATGCCGGCAAGTCATGAATAGAACAACAATAAAATTACTAACACTATATGCAATTTGGCTATGGGGCTCTAAGTTTCATTGTTTTGCGAAAAAGCCAGTTTTACCCTACAACAATGGACTTGTTTGCAAATACTACAAAATGTTGGTAGTTATTGAGATGGTTCCACCAACCAATGTCTCATTCCCAATTATTAAATAATCCCCTCAATTAATTCATTATTTTTTTTGTGTTGAGATATCCGAAATTCTTCCAAGTTCCAGAGGCTCAAATTGTCCGTAACCGGGGACACGGCTAATCGATTAGATCTTCACTCTGCAGAGGTTTGTGCACTTTACCCGCAAGATTCGTTCCCTCCTTTAAGTCTTCGCACTTCATGGTGTTTGAAGACGGGATGAACGAAACAGGGTCTTCCGAAGAGTTCCTCTGGCCACTGCCGGCACCCATCCAATCCTACCGTTCTTCTACATCTCGTAGCACCGTCCGGCCAGAGTCACACCTAGGGTTGACCAAGCCAGAGCCCATAATGGCTTGCGGCTATACAGGTAAGCTTCCGGTCAATGGGGTATACATCCATCTCTTCGTGGCTGGGTGAAGCTTTCCGCAAGATGTCATGGCGCTTCTCCATGCATCCCGGCCAACCACTGGTTTTCTCCAGGGTGCCCGTCAACCGTCCTCCACCCAGTAGTGAATTTTGAAGTCCATCTTGAGCTTGAAGTCATGGGGTTGTCATCATCTTGACTCTCACATCTCACTTATGATTCACTCAACCAACCCCGTCTACGAGCATAGCAAAAATAAACTACTTCGTCCCGGGCCATGGTAACAAGGGGAATTGGGTTCATCCTACCTCATGATACTACTCAAGAACATAACTTCAAATTCTCCTACTGCATGCATGGTGGGGAGGTATAATTCTAATGCAATAAAATCATAGGTATTGTAAAGAAAATATGATCAATGACTTGCCTTGCTGACGATCTTCGAAAGCTAGGGACTCGTGGTAGCAAGCTTCGCACTCCGGAAATTCTACCGAGACAAACAACAATCATATAAGCATAAGAGCATACAATCAATTAACATAACAGCATGCTTACATAAAACACACAAAACAACCGGACCAAAACCCAAAGAAAACTCGAAGAAATCCAAATCAATGTTTTCACCACATCATACAACAACCAAGAAATAGTTTTACTCAACCAAGTTTTTCTAAACAAAACCTAAGCATGGGTTTTTGCTAACTAACAGAAGAGAAAACATCATGCAACTAGGAGCAAAAAGAATCACATCAAAAGCTATTATAGAACTCCTATTATGCCTATAACAATCCTAGCAAGAAAAATAAAATAAAAATTTTAGTTATTGTAAATAAAAGTCCATGTTCTAAAGTTACAGAAACTAACCTAAAATAAACTATCACATAGGAAAAATAAAATTATTTGCTAAATAAAACAATAGGAAAACAGTAGCTAGTTAAATAAATAAGAACCACATGATTTTGATTAAAACTATTTTTTATTAAATCTAAAATGCCCAAATAAATTCCTACGGTTAGGCAAGGTCAAAACAAAGTAGTGACAAAAGAATCACTAAAATAAAATAATTCTAACTCATTTTATAGCAGAATTACTAATCTGTCTAAATCTAAAATAAAACAATTTCTAATAATTTTAACATGACTAAACATATTTTCTACAGAAACTACAACAAATTTGTAAACTAACAAAAAAATCAATTAAAAATATTAAGTAGATTAGAAGATATGGATTTTACAAAACTGAAACTATTCTGCTAAAAACAGAAACGAAAAAAATAACTAAAAGAGAACTGGGCCTATCTTACGCTCAGGCGTTAAATAACTAAAACGTGCCCGCGGTTAACAGAAAACAAACCGAGTCGGGCCGGTCCAACTAACCCGCTAACTAACCAAAATAAACCGTAACTAAAACCGGGTCTATTAAAAAAAACATACCCCTTCGCTAATCTAATCTACACCCTAGATCCTAGATCGGACGGCGGAGGGGATTCCGGTGGCTTACCGCGGTGGTCGACGGCGGCGACGGTCGACGGCGGCTCGGCAACGACAGTGCGGCGGCTCGGTGGTCGGGAAGACGGCGGAGGCCTCCAGTGAGTCGGAGCGAGGGGAGTCGATGGTGGAGTCGGGGAGCTCGGGTGGTTCGAGGCGACAGGGCAGGGCAATGGCGCTGGCGGCTGCGTCGGGCTCAGCGAGCGATTAGGCGAGAGGAGAGTTAGGCGAGGGGGAAAATGAGGGAACGGGTCGAGGGGGCGGTATTTATAGGGGAGTAGTCGACTTGGAGGAGGGGGCGGATCGGGGAGGAGATCCCGGATTCTTCGGGATTCCGGCGAGCGGCGGCGCGGTGGTTGGCATGGAGAGGAAGAAGGGGTGGGGTCCGTCCGTCAGTGGGAGAGAGAGGGGGCAGATCGGTCGGGCGACCGAGGGGTAGGAGGTTCGGGTGCGGCGGCTCGGGTCGGCTGGCTCGGGCTGGCTGGGCTGCGCCTGGTTGGGCTGTGCCTGGCTGCGCTCGAGCTGGTTGGCTTGGCCCGCGGGTGGGCCGCGTGGGTGCTGGCTGGGCCGGTTGGCCTGGCTGGCGCCTGGGTCTTCTTTTTTCTATTTTTTTTGAATTAAGGAGAGGAGAGATAATGTATTAAATATATATTTTATATAGGACATATATATATCAAAATGATCAGGGGAATATTCCCTACAATTTGAACATTTTTCCAGGGGCAAAACTCAAACTTAATTTTTTTTTCTAAAATCCCAAATAAAATCAAGATTTGAATTTAAACTTTTTGGGAATGTTTTCCATCTGACATTTTTGGAGTGTCATGTTTACTCCTCTCATACTTTTTCTCAAGTATTTGTCAGGCATTGATTTGAAATAAATTTCAACTGCCAATTCAAATTCAAATTCCAACAACTCAAAATCTTCTGAAACTTCAAATGTCACTCAAATTCAAACAATATGCATAGATGCTTAGCTATAAATGGGAAATTTGGGATGTTACAAACCTACCCACCTTAAGATGAATCTCGCCCTCGAGATTCGGGTTGGCTAGCAAATAGGTGCGGGTGGTCTCGGCGGAGATCTTCTTCTCACTCCCAGGTGGCTTCCTCCTCGGAATGATGACTCCACAACACCTTGCAAAACTTGATGATCTTGCTGCGGGTGACTCTGTTCGCAGTCTCGAGAATTCGGACGGGTTTCTCCTCATAAGTCGATCACTTTGTCGAGCTGTATGGCCTCTAGGGCTTTGTGTCTCTCAACGGAATATCGTCCATGTCGGCATGGCATTTCTTGGTGAGAAACATGGAAGACATCATGAACTCCGGACAATCCTTCCGGCAATTCCAACTTGTAAGCAACTTCTCCACGACGTTCGAGGATTTTGTAGGGGCCAATGAACCGGGGTGCTAACTTTCCTTTAACACCGAACCTCTTGATTCCACGAAGTGGGGACACACGAAGATATGCCCGGTCTCCCGCTTCGTAAGTTACTTCCTTGCGTTTACTGTCGGCATAACTCTTCTGCCTCGACTGAGCTACCTTGAGCCTATCTCGAATCAGCTTGACTTTCTCTTCGAATCTCCTGATAAGATCGGGACCGAAAAGTTTTCGATCTCCAACACCATCCCACAACAATGGTGTTCTGCACCTCCTTCCGTATAGAGCTTCGAAAGGGGCCATCTTCAGACTGGTCTGATAACTGTTATTGTACGAGAATTCGCAGATGGCAAATTATCATCCCAGCTAGACCCATAGTCTAGTGCACAAGCTCTCAACATGTCCTCCGTGATCTGGTTGACTCTCTCGGTCTGTCCATCTGCTCTGCGGATGAAAGGCTGTCTTGAACTCCAGCCTCGCACTCCAAAGTTTCATGCAACTGATTCCAAAACTTTGAGGTAAATTGTGTTCCTCTATCTGACACGATACTCCTCGGAACTCCATGCAGACATACGATCCTGGTCATGTATATCTTGGCCAACTTAGCGCTGGTATAGGTAGTCTTCACGGGAATGAAATGAGCTACCTTGGTCAAACGATCAACCACTACCCAGATGGAATCATAACCTGAACGGGTCCTGGGTAATCCTGTGATAAAATCCATTCCAAGTTTTTCCCATTTCCACTCGGGAATCGGCAAAGGTTGAAGTAACCCTGCTGGCTTCTAATGTTCTGCCTTTACTCGTTGACAAACATCGCATACTGCTGCGTACTCGGCAATATCCTTCTTCATACTTGTCCACCAGAAACTTTCCTTCAAATCCAGATACATCTTGGTGTTACCGGGGTGAATCGAGTACGGTGAATCATGAGCCTCCTGAAGGATTAGCTTCCTGAGTTCGGGATCATTGGGTACATAAATACGATCCTCGAACCATATAGCTCTGTATTCATCCTTACGAAACCCTTTAGCTTTTCCTTCATTCATCCTTTTCTTTATCTCAACAATTTCCTTGTCCGACTTCTGGGCTTCACGAATTCTTCCAGCCAGAGTGGACTGAACTTCCAGAGTTGCAACATATCCTCTCGGAACTATCTCTAGTCGAAGATCCCTGAGGTCATCGACTAACTCCTGGGGTAATCCTCCCGCTATAAGAGTATTCACATAACTCTTACGGCTCAAAGCATCTGCTACAACATTAGCCTTTCCTGGGTGGTAATGCAATTTCATGTCATAGTCCTTGATTAGCTCCAGCCATCTCCTCTGCCGGAGGTTCAACTCTTTCTGCGTGAAAATATACTTCAAGCTCTTGTGATCTGTGTAAACATCACAACGGTTTCCGATAAGGAAATGTCTCCAGGTCTTGAGTGCATGCACTACGGCTGCTAACTCCAAATCATGTGTGGCATAATTCATCTCGTGTGGTCCTAGCTGTCTGGAGGTATAAGCTACAACTTTTCCTTCCTGCATGAGTACTCCTCCGAGTCCCTGACGAGAAGCGTCACAATATACCTGGTAATCCTTGTGTATGTCCGGCAAAATCAATATTGGGGCTGTAACCAAACGTTTCTTCAATTCACGGAAGCTGGCTTCACAATCCTCGGTCCAAATGTACTTGGCGCCCTTCTTCAACAGCTCACCATGGGCTTGGCAATCTTCGAGAAATTCTCAATAAACCTCCGATAATATCCTCGCGAGTCCGAGAAAACTGCGGATCTCCTTGGCTGAGGTGGGCGACTGCCAATCGGTGACTGATACAACCTTGGCGGGGTCAACTGCTATTCCTTCTCCTGAAATAACATGTCCGAGGAATCCGACTTCCTTCAGCCAAAATTCACATTTGCTGAACTTGGCATACAATCGATGTTCTCGAATTTCTCCGAACTAGACGCAAATGTTCCTTATGCTCTTCCTCGCTCTTGGAGAAAATCAGTATATCATCGATGAACACCACGACAAACTTGTCCAGATATTCCATAAATACCTTGTTCATCAAATTCATGAAGTATGCGGGGGCATTAGTCAATCCGAATGACATGACGGTATACTCATATAAACCATACCTGGTGGTGAATGCTGTTTTGGGTATATCCTTTTCACGGATCTTCAACTGATGATACCCTGATCGAAGATCGATCTTGGAGAATACCTTGGCTCCAACTAGCTAATCAAATAGATCATTAATCATCGGCAGAGGGTACTTGTTCTTGATGGTCACATCGTTCAACGAACGATAATCCACAACCATTCTCAGGGTTCCATCCTTCTTCTCTACCAAAAGAACTGGGGTTCCCCAAGGTGACGAGCTTGGCCGAATATATCCCTTCTCCAAGAGTTCATTAATTTGATTCTTGATCTCTTTCAAATCATTCGGGGGCATCCGATAGGGTCTCTTGGATATTGGGGCTGTGCCGGGTAATAACTCAATCAGAAATTCAATGTCTCGTCGGTGGCATTCTGGTAATTCCTCCGAAACACATCGGGAAAATCTTGCACCTCGGCACTTCCTCTGAACAACTCCGTGAGGAAATGCACTGATTCTTCGTCGGGATACGCTCGATACATACTTGATCCCTTCGCCCGGAGTGGTGAGCAGAATCGACTTCTTGGCACAGTCTATGTTTCCTTCAAACTTCGTCAACCAATCCATGCCTAGGATTACATCCAAGGTCCGGGTTTCCAATACTATGAGGTCTGCGGGAAATTTATGGTTTCCGATGTTGAGGGTTGCATGACAGCCTAAGCTCGCCATCATTTCACCTCTGCGGAACCGACGTGAAGAGGGCTTCTAAGGGTTCTAGTGGGCAACCCGCATTTTTCACAACTACCCTTGATATGAATGAATGCGTTGCACCGTAATCAAAGAGTACCAATCTGGATGTGAATTTAATAAAACTTACCAACCACGTTGTCCGGCTGATCATATACGCCCTCCACGCCAATGTGGTTCACCCGAGCACGAGGAAAAGGGTTGGGCTTCTTTGCTGAGCTTCCATTGCCGCTTTCCATTCCTCCGCTTAGCCTCCGGCAGTCGGTGGCATAGTGCCCTGTTTTACGGCACTTGAAGCAGTGATGTGACTCAGATCTTTCGAGCCGGCGGGACGATGCTGGTTGCCATTGCCGCTTCCATTGCCTGCCTTGTTGTCCTGGTTGCGATTGTTCCCATTTCCTCCATGGTTATGTCCTCCATGGTTGTGATGGGTATGCCCTCCCAGTATGGGGCATAACGGGCTTCGCTGAGCTCCGAGTTGTACTTCCCCGCCATACTTCCGCTATGCTATCAATCTGCTGTTGCTTGCCTTCAAGTATGGTGGCCTTGTCTACCAGCTCCGGTAGTTGTTGAAGGTAGCCACCATTAGCTGCATACCCAGCTCGTCATTGAGTCCCTCGAGAAACTTTTCCTGCTTTATGCATCTGTGGCCACATCATCCGGGGCATAGCGAGCTAACTTGCTGAACTCATCCACGATCGCCCCACAAGACGGTTCCCTGGCGTAAGTTGCGGAACTCACGCTTCTTGAGACTCATGGCTCCGGTGAGACATGAGCGGTGCGGAAAGCCTGCTGGAACTGATCCCACGTGATGGTGGCGATGGGATAAGTGGCGGTGTAGTTCTCCCACCAAGAGGCTGCAGGTCCATCAAGCTGATGTGCGGCAAAGCGCACCTTCTCTGCATCTGTGCATCCAGCAGTGGCTAACTCCCTTCCGACCTTGCGGAGCCAATCATCGGCCACAATCGCTCGGTCTGCTAGAGAACACTGGCGGATTCAGCCTTAGGAAGCGGATCAAGTTGTCAACAGGGGTGGTGGCGGTGGATTGTTGTTGTTGTTGTTCGTTTCGATGAGCAATCGCATGAGGGCATTCTCGCTGCTGGATCAGCTGGGTGAGCTCCGGCGGAAAGTTGAGACCGGGGTCACGTCTCGGAGGCATCTGGTGTTTTGGAGTGGATGAGAAAATTAGAATAGAACAAGGGTCTAATGAGAAAATATCACTACCCATATGAATGCACAATCATAATCACACCAATCATTTATTCAATCATCTCAAACATGGTTCAATCTTGGATTACAAATTTCACGACTAATCGAAAATAATGGCCTATTGATCGACGGAAAAATAAAATAACATGGCGGTCGACTAAATGTCTTCATCAATTATCCTTGCGTCCTCTGGCGCGGCGTCCTCCGGTGTGGCGTCCTCTGATGCGGCGCCTCCTCTTGCGGCTTTCTTCCGTGGAGCTTTCTTCATAATTCTGGTCATTGCTCACGAGGGGTCCGTCATCTCCACTCGGAAAAAGGTACTCTCCCAAGTCCATCTTCTCCTCTAATGCGGCAACATCCATCTTCAGCTTGTCGACTCTCTCCATGAAATCCTTGATTTCTTCTTCATGGTCAAGGAAGTCTGCGTGTGCTTTCTCCTCCGCTCCAGTTCACGGAACAACAGCCTCCTGTGTACCTTCGAAGTTACGGCGAGTCCGGATCTCCGCTTCTGAGGAGACACTCCAAGTCTTGGACATATGAGAGAATGGAGTCGCCCTCACGGACGGATGATATCTCCATTCCTAGCTCTGCGAGAAATCATGGCGAGGTCTCGATGGGTCGAGCTCGCCCTGTACTCTTCTCGGAGATGTCCAAGTGCACGATAAATCACCATGTCTCTTCCGAGGATCCAATTGAAGTCGGTAAACTCAAAGTCAATAGGCTCAATGTCCTCCGAAGGTCCTCCTCGAATGTGCACCTCAATCCTGCAGCGGGTATCCGTCGGAAGTGCATTGGTAGGCTTCCGGTGATCGAGGGCAGAGCAATCTTCAGCTTCTTCACGATCTGAACCAGCTTCTTGCCGAGAGGCATCGTCTCATCTGGTGGCAAAACTCCGTAGCAAACTGGGGTGAACTCGGCCATCTAGAATGTTGAAAATCGAGAGAAGTCGAAATGAACAGGGAGAATTATGGAATGATAAGGACATAAATAAATAGTCTCTTCCTATGGCTTTCCGATCCTAGGGGTTACGCCCCACGGTCAGCGTGTGCTCGATACCATCTCTCAGTAGCGACCGACCCAAAATCGGTCAAGTCTCGTGTAGCTGTACCATCCCAAGATCATGCCGCACACACAAGACATTGATGAAATAATCAAAGTTCAATCACACCTGAATTTATTACACGATTCTCATATCGAGTCTTTATTACAATAGAATAAATTCGGCCGAAGGCCAACTCATGAGAAATAAATAAAGCTGCGGAAGCGTAGAAGAATAGCGAGTCCATCCGACTCCAAAGGGCAATCGCCAAGCGTGGATCGTAGCCTCACTCCTGATCGGAATACTCCTCTGCAACATAAGACGTTGCAGCCGTGTAGGTCAGCATTTTGAATATGCCGGCAGGTCATGAATAGAACAACAATAAAATTACTAACACTATATGCAATTTGGCTGTGGGGCTCTAAGTTTCATTGTTTTGCGAAAAAGCCAGTTTTATCCTACAACAATGGACTTGTTTGCAAATACTACAAAATGTTGGTAGTTATTGAGATGGTTCCACCAACCAATGTCTCATTCCCAATTATTAAATAATCCCCTCAATCAATTCATTAAATTTTTTTTTGTGTTGAGATATCCGAAATACTTCCAAGTTCCAGAGGCTCAAATTGTCCGTAACCGGGGACACGGCTAATCGATTAGATCTTCACTCTGCAGAGGTTTGCGACTTTACCCGCAAGATTCGCTCCTCCTTTAAATCTTCGCACTTCATGGTGTTTGAAGACGGATGAACGAAACAGGTCTTCCAAGAGTTCCTCCGCCACCGCCGCACCCATCCAATCCTACCGTTCTTCTACATCTCGTAGCACCGTCCGCCAGAGTCACACCTAGGGTTGACCAAGCCAGAGCCCATAGTGGCTTACGGCTGCCGCATGTAAGCTTCGGTCAATGGGGTATACATCCGTCTCTTCGTGGCTGGGTGAAGCTTTCGCAAGATGTCATGGCGCTTCTCCATGCATCCCGCCAACCACCTGGTTTTCTCAGTGGTGCCCACAACCGCCCTCCACCCAAGAGTGAATTTTGAAGTCCATCTTGAGCTTGAAGTCATGGGGTTGTCATCATCTTGACTCTCACATCTCACTTATGATTCACTCAACCAACCCCGCTCACGAGCATAGCAAAATAAACTACTTCGTCCCGGCCATGGTAACAAGGGAATTGGGTTCATCCTACCTCATGATACTACTCAAGAACATAACTTCAAATTCTCCTACTGCATGCATGGTGGGAGGTATAATTATAATGCAATAAAATCATAGGTATTGTAAAGAAAATATGATCAATGACTTGCCTTGTCGACGATCTTGAAAGCTAGGGACTCGTGGTAGCAAGCTTCGCACTCCGGAAATTCTACCGAGACAAACAACAATCATATAAGCATAAGAGCATACAATCAATTAACATAACAGCATGCTTACATAAAACACACAAAACAACCGGACCAAAACCCAAAGAAAACTCGAAGAAATCCAAATCAATGTTTTCACCACATCATACAACAACCAAGAAATAGTTTCACACAACCAAATTTTTCTAAACAGAACCTAAGCATGGGTTTTTGCTAACTAACAGAAGAGAAAACATCATGCAACTAGGAGCAAAAAGAATCACATCAAAAGCTATTATAGAACTCCTATTATGCCTATAACAATCCTAGCAAGAAAAATAAAATAAAAATTTTAGTTATTGTAAATAAAAGTCCATGTTCTAAAGTTACGTAAACTAACCTAAAATAAACTATCACATAGGAAAAATAAAATTATTTGCTAAATAAAACAATAGGAAAACAGTAGCTAGTTAAATAAATAAGAACCACATGATTTTGATTAAAACTAATTTTTTTATTAAATCTAAAATGCCCAAATAAATTCCTACGGTTAGGCAAGGTCAAAACAAAGTAGTGACAAAAAGAATCACTAAAATAAAATAATTCTAACTCATTTTATAGCAGAATTACTAATCTGTCTAAATCTAAAATAAAACAATTTCTAATAATTTTAACATAACTAAACATATTTTCTACAGAAACTACAACAAATTTGTAAACTAACAAAAAAAATCAATTAAAAATATTAAGTAGATTAAAAGATATGGATTTTACAAAACTGAAACTATTCTGTTAAAAACAGAAACGAAAAAAATAACTAAAAGAAAACTGGGCCTATCTAACGCTCAGGCGTTAAATAACTAAAACGTGCCCGCGGTTAACAGAAAACAAACCGAGTCGGGCCGGTCCAACTAACCCGCTAACTAACCAAAATAAACCGTAACTAAAACCGGGTCTATTAAAAAAAATATACCCCTTCGCTAATCTAATCTACACCCTAGATCCTAGATCGGACGGCGGAGGGGATTCCGGTGGCTTACCGCGGTGGTCGACGGCGGCGACGGTCGACGGCGGCTCGGGCAACGACGGTGCGGCGGCTCCGGTGGTCGGGGAAGACGGCGGAGGCCTCCGGCGGGTCCGGCGGAGCGAGGGGGAGTCGATGGTGGAGTCGGGGGAGCTCAGGGTGGTTCGGAGGTGACCGGGGCAGGGCAATGGCGCGGCGGCTGTGTCGGGCTCCGGCGAGCGATTGCGGGCGAGAGGGAGAGTTAGGCGAGGGGGAAAATGAGGGAACGGGTCGAGGGGGCGGTATTTATAGGGGAGTAGTCGACTTGGAGGAGGGGGCGGATCGGGGAGGAGATCCTGATTCTTGGGATTCGAGAAGCGGCGGCGGTGGTTGGCGTGGAGAGGAAGAAGGGGTGGGGTCCGTGCGTCAGTGGGAGAGAGAGGGGGCAGATCGATCGGGCGACCGAGGGGTAGGAGGTACGGGTGCGGCGGCTCGGGTCGGCTGGCTCGGGCTGGCTGGCTGGCGCCTGGTTGGCTGCTTTGGCTCGCGCGGGCTGGTTGGCTTGGCTCATGGTGGGCCGCCTGGTCTTGGCTGGGCGGTTATTCTGGTGGCGCCGGGTCTTTTTTTTTTGTTGAATTAAGGAGAGGAGAGATAATGTATTAAATATATATTTTTTATATAGGACATATATATATCAAAATGATCAGGGGAATATTCCCTACAATTTGAACATTTTTCCAGGGGCAAAACTCAAACTAAAAAAAACATTTTTCTAAAATCCCAAATAAAATCAAGATTTGAATTTAAACTTTTTGGCAATGTTTTCCATCTGACATTTTTGGAGTGTCATGTTTACTCCTCTCATACTTTTTCTCAAGTATTTGTCAGGCATTGATTTGAAATAAATTTCAACTGCCAATTCAAATTCAAATTCCAACAACTCAAAATCTTCTGAAACTTCAAATGTCACTCAAATTCAAACAATATGCATAGATGCTTAGCTATAATTGTAAAACATTCCAAATGGGAAATTTGGGATGTTACACGGTCAGGGCGCAGACGAGCGCGAGGGAGTGGAGCTCCGGTACGGCCATGGCGGGAAACAGACGCAAAGGGGGGCACAAATCGAGGGGCAAGAGGGGGAATGTGGATAGGTGCTCACGACGAGTGCGAGGAGATGCTCAGGGCAGCCGAAGGTGGTCGGGTCGACGTGAATCGGCGATGGCGAGCGGCGGTCGTAGTGGAGGAAGATGACGCGGACGTCGCTGGTGTTG
This sequence comes from Aegilops longissima, assembly GCA_021605205.1. Classification (NCBI taxonomy): domain Eukaryota; kingdom Viridiplantae; phylum Streptophyta; class Magnoliopsida; order Poales; family Poaceae; genus Aegilops; species Aegilops longissima. The sequence continues at coordinate 481,150,363 of CM038678.1, read as the reverse complement.
CTCCCCGGCTCCGAACCGGTGGCGTAGGTGATATAGAGAGGCTGGCGGAGTGGTCGGATATCCGCGCAAGGCTCGAGGACGATGGTGGGTGTGTGAACGGCGACGGCCATTGCCGAGGTGGTTCGAGTGTGTGTTGCGGAGAGGAGAGGGATGCGAGGGGGGAGACGTCCTAGGGTTTCAGGGATGAGAGAGGAGGTTGGGGTGGTCTTATCCATTCCCGGGGTGCTGCAGTGGCGAGGGTGATTGGGAGCTTTGGCCATGGCATTCGGCCTTTCCCAGAGGCTGGTTGGGAGGTAGGGGAAAGGCCGGCCGAAATGGGCCGGGCCACCCTATAGCACATGGCATAAGTGCCCAGTAGCAATTCTCTTTTTATTTTGTTTTTCTGTTTTATTTCTGAGGCACTGTTTTATATATTCTTTTGATAGCATTTGATTTTTGTTAAATGTGAAAACTGCCACATAAATACATTGTGATACTAGGGGGTTGTCCATAAAGTTTGGGCTCATTTGAAAAGGTTTAAATATTTTTTAAATTGCAAAGGTTAATAAAATTGCTGTTGGTCCAATTTTTGTTAGGTTAGGGGCATTGTAAATATTCAATTAATATTGATTTCTTTTAGAAAATTACCAGGGGAATATTTTGAATATTGTACGCATCTTTGTCCTAGTGTTTGGTGGAATAATTTATGGACTTTATATTTTAAATCTGAATTTGAACCAAATTGAGAGTGGGATTATTTTCTAAATGCAACTTAATTATGATGATCATGATGACATGGCACATTAGCATGTGGTCACTGTAGCTAACCACTGGGGGTGTTACAAGAGAAGAGCAAGCATAGATCTAAGAGTGTTCGGGCACTCTAGCCAGTACCCCGACCACCGCCAATCTCACCCCGACCACGAGTTTTGTAACACAAAAGCACTTGCACTCCCCAGTTCATATCTATACCAACATGACGTAGGGTTTTACGCTAACATGGTGGCCTAAACCTATATAAAATCCCCCCATGTCCTTGTGTTCTTGTGTGCCTTTTGTTAGTGGATTGACAAGGCATTTAGCCCCTGGCCAAACTCACAAATATAGGGTATCCTTGATCCCTGGTGTCCTGAGTACACACTCCGATGACGTTATTGTTGAAGAATCTTGTTGTTCATGTGGTGTCATGAGATGGTTGGTGCAGATATGGTCATTGATGTAGTTTGCCGATTATGGATCTGATCGCTCTATTTTTTCCGGTCGCTTACACATAGCTTTGTGAAAATGCGTTATATTGACTAGAGGGGGGTGAATATGCAATTTTATGAATTCTTCACGAGGAATTTCAGGTGAGGAAATTCCTAAGCTTAAGAACTACTTGCAGCGGAATAAGTACTCGATGCTAATATAATGTAATGTAGCATGGTCATCATGATGAAATGAAAACAAGCACAGAGTACAGAAAGCGTAAACACATGATAAACATGATGAAGACAAACAGACTGAAGAAATTGAACTGAGGAAATTGAGAAAGTCTTCAGTCAAAGTCTTCGAACAGATATGAACAAGCACACAACACAATAATGAGGAAATGGAAGAGTTGAGGAAATAGAACCAGTAGGCTTGGTGAAGACAATGGTTTGGTAGACCAGTTCCAACTGCTGTGACAGTTGTAAGTCTGGTTGGAGCAACTAGGTATTTAAACCTGAGGACACATAGTCCCGGACACACAGTCCTCACCGTATTCTCCTTGAGCTAAGGTCACACAGACCTCGCCCAATCACTCGTGGTAAGTCTTCAGGTGACTTCCAAACCTTCACAAACTCGGTCACTCGGCGATCCACAATTTCCTCTTGGATGCTCTAGACCATGACGCCTAACCGTCTAGAAGATGCACAGTCTTCAAAGGTAACAAGCGTCGGATCCACGCAGGATCAATCTCTTCAGTGATGCTCAATCACTTTGGGTTTGTAGGTGTTTGGGTTTGGGTTTCCTCGCTTGATGATTTTCGCTCAAAGTCCTCGGAGGATTGGATGCTCTCAAATGACAAGTGTCAGTTTCTCTCGGAGCAGCCAACCAGCTAGTGGTTGTAGGGGACGACTATTTATAGCCTAGGGAGCAGCCCGACATGAAGACATAAATGCCCTTCAATGATATGACCGTTTGGTGGGTAGATATTTTGGGAGAGCTGGCGCATAGCACAACAACAATCAGAAATTTGACTATCAAATTCATCAGGGCTATCATGTTCCTCACTTGTAGGCAATCCGCACTGGCGAATTCCTAACTCCTCAGTCAGAACAAATTCCTCAGAGACCAGAAGAGCTTCGTCTCTGTCACTGAAGAAATTGACTGAACTACATGAGGTTTCCAATGGCTTCACTCGAAGGGATTGGTAGGTGTAGGATTTTGAGTTGAGCATCACTTGGAAAATTTTCCTTAGTATTTCCTCGCCCCCCCTTTAACAGTACGGTGTTTCCTATGACTCAGGAAAGAGAAAATGAAACTACGAAAACAAAAGTCTTCACGCTTCATGTTCCTCGAATGAATACCAAGTCTTCAAGGTCACACCAATTTCTTCACTTTCAAAGTCTTTAGAAAGTCTTCAGAAATCCAAAGTCTTCAGTCGAAGAACTTCATTTTTAGGGGTCGACTTTCTCTGTAAATATCAAACTCCTCATAGACTTATAGACCTGTGTACACTCACAAATGCATCAGTCCCTTAACCTATAAGTCTTCAATACACCAAAATCACTAAGGGGCACTAGATGCACTTACACTTTGGTCTTAAATGACTTTGCTATTTTTTGGCATGTTTTCGTGTGCATTCATTGGTGTTGGATGTGTGCATCCAAGATATGCAGAAGCTGGGTGTGCTCATTGTGTTTGTATTCTCTTGGTTCTTTCATTTTGAGCCAATAAAATGCACCCTTTATAAAAAAATATAATTATACATCTTTGGAATATGGCATGCGGATATCAACCATTAAGTTTCAATTGCCAGATTTGATGTCCTCCATTACAATGAACTAGTAGAATGCCCGTGCGTTGCTACGGGATGCAATGCATATAAATGAATCAAACGAATGACTAAGGTCATCTCCAAGGTCTAAGCTGATTTCCCCCTCATGTGTCCAGGAATGTATGGGTGCCCCGCGGGCTCCCCAAACATCAATCATCTGGATCCCGGCTCCCCCAAATGCAGATCATATGTGGGGGAGAAATGTGGTTGTCCTGATTATCCGCCATGTTATCTCTAATACGCGGGCCCAACACAAAAACCGCACCCCACGATGCATGATGGGGCCATCACCCATGGGTACCTAATCAGGTCGGACCAGATGAAGATGTAGGCATGCACTAAAGCCCAGACAGCAGAAGGAATTGACCTTGCCCTAGCCCATCCACAAGGCAAGGGTGGTGGCGGCCAGGATCGCATTGGGTCACCATGTAAACCTAGACCTCCTTGCCTATATAAAGGGAGGTCTAGGTACCCTCTAGTGTTGAAAATATGCCCTGGTCGCAATAATATTGTATTATTGCATTTCCATATTCATAATTAAGAGTTTATATTCTATGCTATAACTGCTATGATCCTGGAACATGCGACTCAGTGGAAAACTCGTATGCACGTGTGGAATGATAAATGGTAAATAAAAGGTTCCTAGTCTTGCCTCTAAGACTAGCTCAAGTGTTGTTTGTGATCACATTTTCCGGATCTCAGGATATTGTTGAGTATAACAATGATCGTAAAACAACAATGAGATTATGACGTTGGAAGAATGACCATATTGAATCGACCCAATCTTGTCGGTTATGAATTGAATTAATATCGTCTGTAATCAATTGTAATAACATGGAGTGTTAATGTGTGATTTTCCAAGTAGACCATGATAGTATCGTAGTCAGTTCTTACCATACGGTGAGCTTTGAGGTTGCTCAAATGTCACCTGTAACACGGTGATCATAACGACAACTTACAGGTTCATTATAGAAAGTTTGACAAGGGACTAGATAGCTCAAGAGTGGGATTTACTCCTCCGATGATGGAGATATATTCTTAGGGCCCTCTCAGTGTGCCGGCATCAATCATCATCTGGCCAGACACATGTCACTTCATCACGGGGATGCCGGAACACAATAACGAGAAAGAAGAACAAAACCGATAACTAGGATTTCGGTATAGTGAGCATAGTGATGAGTCAGGAGGATACCGATGCATCCCGGGTTATGTGAAGTATATCGAAGCAAGGGAACATCACATGATAACCAAAGGTTCACTCGAGTATCATTCATGTAGTCACAGGGACTAATATGGACGTGCAAGGTCCTGTTGTCGGTCATTGAATGGACGGTTTAGTCCATGTCTGTGAGTTACCGAACCTATGGGATCACAAGCTTAAGGCAATCATGATCTGTTGAGTGTTAGTAGGAGAAGAGTCACGAGAATATATTTTTGGAATTATTTCAGGAATATTCAGAATAGTTCCAAGAGGATCCGGAAACGTTTTGTGTCACTTGAAGGGTTTCGATGAGTATCGGGTAATACCAGGTATTACTGATAAATTACATATAGGCGGGAAAAAATCTAGAGATGTTAAAATATACATAAAATGGTCTAGGGGTATTTAAGACATTTTATATTTAATTTAAATATCAACAGGCCTAAAAAGGGCAGGAGGTGGAAGGCAACTTGGGCCAAAAAAGGCCCATGTGGGAAAGTGTGAAGGAGGCCGAATTGGGAGAGAGGGAGGAGTCCTACTCCTCCTTCCTTGGCCGGCGCACCAAGGAGGGACTTTCCCTCCTTGGTGGCAGCCCTCCCTCTCCCCTCCAACCTATATATACATGAGGATTTGTGCTCTTTTGTCATACAAGTTTTGGAGCCTCCTCTAGTTCTTCTAGTTCTTATTCTAGTTGGTCCTAATTGACCAATTAGAGCATGGCTAATCCTCTTGTCCTGATAATTAGAAGCCCGGTGTGGTTCTAATTGTTGGTAAACATAGCATGCAATTTCAAAATTTTCCTATGCTCACGCAAGATCTATCTAGGAGATGCATAGCAACGAGAGGGGGAGAGTGTGTCCACGTACCCTCGTAGACCGAAAGCAGAAGCGTTTGACAACGCGGTTGATGTAGTCGAACTTCTTCTCGTCCCGACCGATCAAGCACCGAACGTACGACACCTCCGTGTTCTGCACATGTTCAACTCAATGACGTACCTCAAACTCTTGATCCAGCAAAGTGTCGAGGGAGAGTTTCTTCAGCACGACGGCGTGGTGACGGTGATGGTGAAGTGATCTGCGTAGGGCTTCGCCTAAGCACTACGACAATATGACCGGAGGCGTAAACTGTGGAGGGGGGCACCGCACATGGCTAGGAATCAATGTTGTGTGTTCTAGCGGTGCCCCACCACATATATATAGGTGGGAGAGGGAGAGGGGCAGCAAGGGGCGCCCCAAGTAGGAGTAATCCTACATGGGCGCCTACCACAGGTCGGCCTTCCCCCTTCCATAAGTGTCGGAGGGGGAGGGAAAGAGAGGGGGGAGATAAGGAAAGGGGGAGGCCGAATCCCTCCCTTTCCTTCTCCCTTCACCTCCTTCCTTCTCCTATTTTGGCCTATACGAGGGCGCACCAGCCCACTAGGGGCTGGTCTGTCCCTCTCTTGGCCCATATCTTTGTCGGGGTTGCCTGGAACCCCTTTCCGGTGACCCGATATGTACCCGGTACCCCCGGAACACTTCCGGTGTCCGAATACCATCGTCCTATATATCATTATTTACCTCTCGACCATTTTGAGACTCCTCGTCATGTCTGTGATCTCATCCGAGACTCTGAGCAACATTCGGTCACCAAATCACATAACTCATATAATACAAAACCGCCATTGAACGTTAAGCGTGCGGACCCTACGGGTAGAACTATGTAGACATGACCGAGACACCTCTCCGATCAATAACCAATAGAGGAACCTAGATGCTCATATTGGCTCCTACATATTCTACGAAGATCTTCATCGGTCGAACCGTTATGACAACATACGTTATTCCCTTTGTCATCAGTATGTTACTTGCCCGAGATTCGATCGTCGATATCCACATACCTAGTTCAATATCGTTACCGGCAAGTCTCTTTACTCGTTCCGTAATGCATCATCCTGCAAGTAACTCATTAGTCACATTGCGTGCAAGGCTTATTATGATGTACATTACCGAGAGGGCCCAGAGATACCTCTCCGATACTCGGAGTGACAAATCCTAATCTCGATCTATGCCAACCTAACAAACACCTTTGGAGATACCTATAGAGCATCTTTATAATCACCCAGTTACATTGTGACGTTTGATAGCACACAAGGTATTCCTCCGGTATCCGGGAGTTGCATAATCTCATAGTCGAAGGAATATGTATTTGACATGAAGAAAGCAATAGCAATAAAATTGAACGATCATTATGCTAAGATAACGGATGGGTCTTGTCCATCACATCATTCTCCTAATGATGTGATCCCGTTCATCAAATGAAAACACATATCTATGGTTAGGAAACTCAACCATTTTGATTAACGAGCTAGTCTAGTAGAGGCTTACTAGGGACACGGTGTTTTGTCTAGGTATCCACACATGTATCAAGTTTCCGGTTAATACAATTCTAGCATGAATAATAAACATTTATCATGATATAAGGAAATATAAAATAACAACTTTATTATTGCCTCAAGGGCATATTTCCTTCAGTATCCCACTTGCACTAGAGTCAATTATCTAGTTCACATCACCATGTGATTTGACACCAATAGTTCACATCACTATGTGATTAACGCCCATAGTTCACATCGCCTTGCGACCAACACCCAAAGGGTTTACTAGAGTCACTAATCTAGTTCACATCACTATGTGATTAACACCCAAAGAGTACTAAGGTGTGATCATGTTTTTCTTGTGAGAGAGGTTTAATCAACGGATCTGCCACATTCAGATCCATATGTATTTTGCAAATTTCTATGTCTGCAATGCTCTGCATGAAGCTACTCTAGCTAATTGCTCCCACTTTCAATATGTATCCAGATCGAGTCTCAGAGTCATCCAGATCGATGTCAAAGCATGCATCGATGTAACTCTTTACGACGAACTCTTTATCACCTCCATAACCGAGAAGTACCTACGGATAATTTTGATCGTTGTCCAGTGATCTACTCCTGGATCACTATTGTACCCCTTGCCAAACTTATGGCAAGGCACACAAAAGGTCTGGTACACAGCAAGGCATACTTTATAGAACCTATGACTGAGGCATAAGGAATGACTTTCATTCTCTCTATATATTATGTCATGGTCGGGTTTTGAGTCTTACTCAACTTCACACCTTGTAACACACGTAAGAACTGATGGTAGCTGCAACTACGTCGGTATTTCCCCGGAGAGGGAGGGATGATGTAGCACAACGACGGTAGGTATTTCCCTCAGTTATGAAACCAAGGTATCGAACCAGTAGGAGAACCAAGCAACACAACGTAAACATCACCTGCACACAAACAACAACACCTCGCAACCCGACGAGTTAAAGGGGTTGTCAATCCCTTTCGGGGTAAGGCGCCTCAAGATAGACAAGCGGACGTGAGGTAAATTGTAGTAGATTGATAAATCGAACGCCAAATAAAATAAATAAAGATAAAACACAGGCAAGGTATTTTTGTATTTTTGGTTTAATAGATCTGAATAAAAATGCAAAGGAAAAGTAGATCGCAAGGCAAATATATGAGAAAGAAGACCCGGGGGCCATAGGTTTCACTAGTGGCTTCTCTCGAGAAAAATAGCAAACGGTGGGTAAACAAATTACTGTTGGGCAATTGATAGAACTTCAAATAATTATGACGATATCCAGGCAATGACCATTACATATGCATCACGTCCAAGATTAGTAGACCAACTCCTGCCTGCATCTACTACTATTACTCCACACATCGACCGCTATCCAGCATGCATCTAGTGTATTAAGTTCATGGACAAACGGAGTAATGCAATAAGAATGATGACATGATGTAGACAAGGTACGTTTATCTATATGGCGGTAGATATAGATCTCGTCTTTTTAGCCTTAGTAGCAACGATACATACGTGTCGGCGCCCTTTCTGTCACTGGGATCGAGCACCGTAAAATCGAACCCACTACCGGGCACCTCTTTCCTTGCAAGATAAATAGATCAAGTTGGCCAAACAAAACCCAAATATCAGAGAAGAAATATGAGGCTATAAGAGATCAAAGAAACTCAAATAACTTTCATGGATATAAAAAGATATGACTGGTCATAAACTCAAAGTTCATCAGATCCCAACAAACACACCGCAGAAAGAGTTACATCATATGGATCTCCAAAAAATCATTGTATTGAGAATTAGAGAGAGAGAGAGAGAGAGAGAGAGAGAGAGAGAGAGAGAGAGAGAGAGAGAGAAAGCCATCTAGCTACTAACTACGGACCCGAAGGTCTACAAGGAACTACTCACGCATCATCGGAGAGGCACCAATGGAGGTGGTGAACCCAATCCGAGATGGTGTCTAGATTGGATCTGGTGGTTCTGGACTCTGCGGCGGCTGGATGAATATTTTGTCGACGCTTCTAGGGTTTCTAGAATATTGGGGTTTTTATAGAGCAAAGAGGCGGTCTGGGGGGCACCCTAGGCCTCCTGGCGCGCCCTGGTGGGTTGTGCCCCCCTCAGGGACCCCCCAGGTGCAACCAGCGCCCATGGCCTTCCTTCTGGCCCATAAAAAATCATCGTGGAGTTTCATGGCATTTGGACTTCTTCTGATATTGATTTCCTGCAATGTAAGAAACATGGAAAAAACAACAGCTGGCACTTGGCACTATGTCAATAGGTTAGTACCAAAAAATGATATAAAATGACTATAAAATGATTATAAAACATCCAAGATTGATAGTAAAACAACATGGAACAATAAAAAATTATAGATACGTTGGAGACGTATCAGCATCCCCAAGCTTAACTCCTACTCGTCCTCGAGTAGGTAAGTGATAAAAACAGAATTTTTGATGTGGAGTGTTGTTCATCAAGTCATATCATATTGTTTTCTTTATAGCATGGACATTTGGACTTTTTTATGTGATTCAAAGCAATAGTCTAGTTTTGACATAATAATTTAGATACTCAAGCATATCAACAAGCAACCATGTCTTTCAAAATATCAATGCTAAAACAAGTTATCCCTAGCCCATCATGCTCAAATATTGATCCATTCATGAAACACACTCGAATATTAACTACACCCAATACTTGAGCACGATCATATTGCCTCCTAGTTGGTGCTTTTTATAAGAGAAGATGGAGACTCAAATTTCAAAATAAAAATTTCTTAAAGTAAAATAAAGGCCCTTCGCAGAGAGAAGTAGGGATTTGTAGAGGTGCCAGAGCTCAAAGCGAAAGATTAGAGATAAAACATTTTGGGAGGTGTATCCATCCCACCAACAAAAACGACTTAGAGTTCCGAACACTTTCCATGCTAGATATGCCATAGGTGGTTCCCAAATAGAAAATAAAGTTTATTCCTTTTTCCACCATACTTTCACTTTCCATGGCTAACCGTATCCACGGGTGCCCTCCATACCAACACTTTCCAAGGAATTTATTATTTGACAACATAAAGTAATTTAATTTTTTTGCATTTCAGGACTGGGCATCCCTAATACCTTTGCCTTACTCTCGTGCAATGACAAGTGAATAAACACTCATCTTGAGAATAACACATCTAGCATGGAAAATATTAGCCACCCGTTACCGTTCTGCGAGTGAAACAAATGCACAAAAGAGAAGTTTATTTTGAAAATCAGAGTTGGCACATGCAAATTTGCTTAGAACAGCAAAAGAATACTGCATATAGGTAGATATAGTGGACTCATGTGGCAAAACTGGTTTAAAGGTCTTCGGATGCACAAGTAGAGGTCATACTTAGTGCAAAATGAAGGCTAGCAAAAGATTGGGAAGCGACCAACCAAGAAACGAATAATCTCATAAGCAAGCATTAAGCATAATTAACACCGAATAATGCACCACAAGTAGGATATAATCTTCATTGCATGATTATTTACTTTCATGCATGCATAGGGAATCACAAACCTTAACACCAATATTCTTACTAGAGCACAATTACTCATCAACATAACTCACATATCACATCATCATATCTCAAAACTATTACTAAGAATCAAGTTTATTTTGTCCAATGATCTTCACGTCATTTTTTATTCTTTATCCTTCTTGGATATCTATCACTTTGGAACTAATTTTCATGTGTTGCTTTTCATAATCTCAAACAAATATAAGTGAAGATCATGAGCATAATTCTTTTTCTTTCTCTCAAAATAATTTAAGTGAAGCAAGAGAGAATTTATTTAAAATTTACTAACTCTCAAATAAATCTAAGTGAAGCAAGAGAGCATTTCTTCAAAAATAACAAAGCACACCGTGCTCAAAAAGATATAAGTGAAGTACTAGAGCAAGTCCTAGCTCATAAAAGATTTAAAAGCATAGAGAGCAATTCTAACAAGTCATGATATAATTTTGGCTCTCTCGAAAAGGTGCGTCCAGCACGGATTGATGACTTAAAACACAAAATAAAACAAGCAAAGACACGTGTCATACAAGACGCTCCAAGCAAAAGACATATCATCTGACGAATAAAAATATAGCCTCAAGTAAAATACCGATAGTTGTTGGAAGAAAGCGGGGATGCCACTCGGGGGCATCCCCAAGCTTAGTTGGTTGCTCATTCTTGGATAATAGCTTGGGATGCCAGGGCATCCCCAAGCTTAGGCTCTTACATCCTACCTTCATCCATTATAAGATAACCCAAGACTTGAAAACTTCAATCACACAAAACTTAACAAAACCTCTGTGAGATCCGTTAGTGAAAGAAAGTAAACCACTACTATAAGTGTTGTATCAAACCAATTCATATTTTGTTTTTGTATTATATCTACTGTATTCCAAATTTGCTATGGCAAAAACTCATCAAAGAAAACCATAGAGCCATCAAAATAAGCACACAACACAAAGAAAACAGAATCTGTCAAAACAGAACAGTCTGTAGCAATCTGACTTAAACAAATACTTCTAGAACTCCAAAAATTCTGAAAAAATAGGAAAACCTGAGAAATTTGTATGTTAATCTTCTGCAAAAAGAATCAGGGCAAAATCTCTTTCTGATAAAAATGAGAATTAATTTCGTGAGCACAAAGTTTCTGTCTTTTTCAGCAAGATCAAAGAACTATCATACAAGAAGATCCTATTGGTTCTACTTGGTACAAACACTAATTGAAACATAAAAAACACAATCATAACAGTAGCATAATTGTGTTAACACTCAAGAACAGAATGCAAAAAGCAAAAATAAATTTTATCATTGGGTTGCCTCCCAACAAGCGTTATAGTTTTATGCCCTTAGCTAGGCATAAAGCAAGGATCTAAGTTTTATCATCTTTGTTCTTTGGAAATAAAAGGGAAAATTTTCTATCAATGGCATTTAATTTTCTGTTCTGTGGAAGCACATGGCCATTGATAGAGCAAGAAAGATTAAGCATGTTGCAAAAATTCGTATCTAAACTAGCCTTCATCTCTTTAATTTTTTCGTTTTGATAAAAGCACATAAGAGTAGTTGATTCAACATTTTCTCCTTTGGGGTGCCCAAATATGGTTTTCATCTTCTCATAAGTCTCAACGGCATCCCCTTCAAGAAAACCGTTTTCAAATATATAGTCTAAAACTTGCTTGAAGGAAGAAGGTAAACTAACATAAAAACTTTTCAAGTATATCTCAATTTGATATTGGGGCACATAGCTAGCTCGAATTCTCAACAACCTATCCCAATCATCTTTCAAAGATTCATCAAGTAAATAACGAAAAAATCCGGAATCATCTTCATCATATTGGTTAAGATTTTCCTTAACCACCCGGTAGATCCTTCCATAGAATCATTTTTTATGAGCTTAGATAGGACAAAGGGGCTATCCAAAGTATTAAGACCCGGGAGAAAACCCTTAGCTCTTCTAAGATCGGACATGGCGAAAAAAATGGCGAACGAAAAAGAGAGGCGAATAAAACAACAAATTTTTGTGAAGTGGGAGAGAGGAAAACGAGAGGCAAATGGCGAATAATGTAAATTGCGAGGAGATGAGATTTGTGATTAGGAACCTGGTTATGTTGAAGATCCTCCCCGGCAACGGTGCCAGAAATTCTCCTTGATGGTAGCTGCAACTACGTCGGTATTTCCCCGGAGAGGGGGGGATGATGTAGCACATCGACGGTAGGTATTTCCCTTAGTTATGAAACCAAGGTATCGAACCAGTAGGAGAACCAAGCAACACAACGTAAACCGATGAGTTAAAGGGGTTGTCAATCCCTTCCGGGGTACGGCGCCTCAAGATAGCCAAGCATACGTGAGGTAAATTGTAGTAGATTGATAGATCGAACGCCAAATAAAATAAATAAAGATAAAATGCAGCAAGGTATTTTTGTATTGTTTGGTTTAATAGATCTGAATAAAAGTGCATAGGAAAAGTAGATCGCAAGGCAAATATATGAGAAAGAAGACCCCGGAGCCGTAGGTTTCACTAGTGGCTTCTCTCGAGAAAAATAGCAAACGGTGGGTAAAAAAATTACTGTTGGGCAAATGATAGAACTTCAAATAATTATGATGATATCCATGCAATGATCATTACATAGGCATCATGTCCAAGATTAGTAGACCGACTCATGCCTGCATCTACTAGTATTACTCCACACATCGACCGCTATCCAGCATGCATCTAGTGTATTAAGTTCATGGAAAAACGGAGTAATGCAATAAGAATGATGACATGATGTAGACAAGATCCGTTTATCTATATGGCGGTATATATAGATCTCGTCTTTTTATCCTTAGTAGCAACGATACATACGTGTCGGTTCCCTTTCTGTCACTGGGATCGAGCACCTTAGATCGAACCCACTACCGGGCCCCTCTTCCCATTGCAAGATAAATAGATCAAGTTGGCCAAACAAAACCCAAATATTGGAGAAGAAATACGAGGCTATAAGAGATCATGCATATAAGAGATCAAAGAAACTCGAATAACTTTCATGGATATAAAAAGATATAACTGATCATAAACTCGAAGTTCATCAGATCCCAACAAACACACCGCAAAAGAGTTACATCATATGGATCTCCAAGAGACCATTGTATTGAGAATTCTGCGAGAGAGAGAAAGCCATCTAGCTACTAACTATGGACCCAAGGCCTACAAAGAACTACTCACGATCATCGAGAGGCACCAATGGAAGTGGTGAACCCTCTATGATGGTGTCTAGATTGGATCCGTGGTTCGGACTCTGGGCGGCTGGATGAATATTTCGTCGACTTCTAGGGTTATGGTATTTTGGGGTATTTATAGAGCAAAGAGGCGGTCTGGGGCACCCGAGGTGGGCACAACCCACTGAGGCGCGCTGGGCATCTGGCGCTACTGGTGGGTTGTGCCTCGGGCACCCCAGTGCAACCAGGCCCATTGCCTTCCTTCCGCCCATAAAAATCATCGTGAAGTTTCGTGGCATTTGGACTCCATTTGATATTGATTTCCTGCGATGTAAAAAACATGGAAAAAAACAGCAACTGGCACTTGGCACTATGTCAATAGGTTAGTACCAAAAAATAATATGAAATGATTATAAAACATCCAAGATTGATAATAAAACAGCATGAACAATCAAAAATTATAGATACGCTGGAGACGTATCAAGAACCCTTTCTTTGACTGGTCCATTTTGAACTCCTTCAAAATCTTGTCAAGGTATGTGCTTTGTGAAAGTCCTATCAAGCGTCTTGATCTATGTGTATAGATCTTGATTTTCAATATATAAGCAGCTTCATCGAGGTCTTTCATTCAAAAACTCTTATTCAAGTACCTTTTATGCTATCAAGAAATTCTATACCATTTCCAATCAACAATATGTCATCCACATATAATATTAGAAATGTTACAGAGCTCCCACTCACTTTCTTGTAGATACAGGCTTCTCCAAAAGTCTGTATAAAACCATACACTTTGATCACCTCATCAAAGCGTATATTCCAACTCTGAGATGCTTGCACCAGTCCATAAATGGATTGCCGGAGCTTGCACACTTTGTTAGCGCCTTTAAGATCGACAAAACCTTCAGATTGCATCATATACAACTCTTCTTTAAGAAATCCATTCAGGAATGCAATTTTGACGTCAATTTGCCAGATTTCATAATCATAAAATGCGGCAATTGCTAACATGATTCGGACAGACTTAAGCATCGCTACGGGTGAGAAAGCCTCATCGTAGTCACTCCTTGAACTTGTCGAAAACCTTTCACAACAAGTCGAGCTTTATAGACAGTAACATTACCATCAGCGCCAGTCTTCTTCTTGAAGATCCATTTATTCTCTATGGCTTGCCAATCATCAGGAAAGTCAACCAAAGTCCATACTTTGTTCTCATACATGAATCCTATCTCATATTTCATGGCCTCAAGCCATTTTGCGGAATCTGGGCTCATCATCGCTTCCTCATAGTTCGTAGGTTCGTCATGGTCTAGTAACATGACTTCCAGTACCACTCTGGTGCGGAACGTGCTCTGGTTGACCTACGAGATTCGGTAGTAACTTGATCTGAAGTTTCAAGATCATTATCATTAGCTTCCTCTCTAGTTGGTGTAGGCATCAAGGCAACGGTTTTCTGTGATGAGCTACTTTCCGATTCAAGAGAAGGTACAATTACCTCATCAAGTTCTACTTTCCTCCCACTCACTTCTTTCGAGAGAAAATCCTTCTCTAGAAAGGATCCATTCTTACCAACAAAGATCTTGCCTTTGGATCTGTGGTAGAAGATGTACCCAACAGTTTCTTTTGGGTATCCTATGAAGATGCACTTCTCTGATTTGGGTTCGAGCTTATCAGGCTGGAGCTTTTTCACATAAGCATCGCAACCCCAAACTTTAAGAAACGACAACTTTGGTTTCTTGCCAAACCACAGTTCATAAGGTGTCGTCTCAACGGATTTAGATGGTGCCCTATTTAACGTGAATGCAGCTGTCTCTAATGCATAACCCCAAAACAATAGTGTTAAATCGGTAAGAGACATCATAGGTCGCACCATATCTAATAAAGTATGGTTATGACATTCGGACACACCATTACGCTGTGGTGTTCCAGGTGGCGTGAGTTGTGAAACTATTCCACATTGTTTTAAATGAAGGCCAAACTCGTAACTCAAATATTCGCCTCCGCGATCAGATCTATCGGTGCAAAAAATCCTGGGCCTATTTCCCAACTGTGCACAGGCACATGATTAAGATTCAAGCACTATCTTGAGTCAGAGATTGAAGAACCAAGAGATTTGAAGAACCAACATGCAGCCTAGAGGGACCAAGATCGAGCCTGAGGAGCAAGATATCGGCAAGAGAAGGGCCTCCCTTGCCGGGCAGGCGAGCCCGACAAGGGGCTAGGCCACTACCAGGAGCAAGCAATCAAGGCTCCCCGGCAGAGCCTGTCGGGGCTCGCGGGGGCAGAACCACCCCACCAACCACTCAAACATGACTCATGTCGTCAATCAGTGCGGTGTCAAGCCGCAAGATGATTAATGGCAGCCATTTGCCACATGGTATCCATTTCCTACAGAAGAAACCCACAGATGACACCCGTCCTGCAATGTGTCAAGAGAACAAATGCGGAGCCGGCAAAATAGCCCAGCAGGCCTTGCCGGGCGACCAGTGATGTGACACTAAGCGGCGCATTTAATGCACCCTGTCAGCCCCCAGAGTTAGGTATGATAGCACTATTCGCTATCATATCAGTGGATAATGACCACTTTTCCACTGTGGTGACCCCTTAATCTATAAAAGGAGGCCCATGGCACTCGTACGGGGGTTAGAAAGTTAATGAACCCAAGCCACCATACGCGCGTAGTCGTTGTGGCCCCTAGGCAAACCCTACCGGGCAAGTGTACTACGTGTCACCACACTCATTCCACCACCAATCCACTAAAGCAGGAGTAGGGTCTTATGCCTTGCGGCGGCCCGAACCTCGGTAAATTGCTTGTGTGCTCTCTGTCGTGTTGCCGCACGCTATTCTGCTCTTTGTGCAACGCGACGTCCCCCTGCCAAACCAGCAAGGGGCCACCCGGTCCCATAGGTGGCCGCGGATATCCCATGATGTCTTTGGTGCGCCAGATAGGGGGAGCACTTGCGTGAACTTGAAAGCGTGCGCAATGCATCATCTTCGTTGCCATCTTCTTCTTCGATGATGCCATCGACCATGGCGCCTAAGAAGAAGAAGTCCGGCCCTTTGGCCCATCCGTCCACCTCGAAGGCTCCGCTACCCGCGGCCTCTAGTGCCTCGGAGGATGCGGGGGCGAGCGAGGACGTGAACGCTGCTAGGCGCGTGGTTGGAGCAGGTGGAGCCATCGCCACTCCCCCTACGGCCGACGCCGGGGCTGAAGACGACGGAGGAGGACAGCATCAGCAACGCCGTCTGCACCCTCTCCTCCCACCGACGAGCACAACCATAGCAACTACGCTCGATCCAGGGTGAACCATCACCCTTCGGTCGCCCCCACCGCGGGAGCGACCGCGGCCATGCCTCCTCCTGGACGAGTCGACCAGACCGCTGCGCTCGATGGAGCCGCTGACCCTCGACGAGACTACTGCCCAGGTGGTCGTCCCAAAGCTACATGGACGCGGCACCCCCGCCGTCGCAGCCGCTGGCACCATCAGGAGTCGGGCGACAGTGCGGTCGACGTCATCAACATCTATGCCAAGCACAACCATGGACGTTATGGCTCGAGCTCAGTTGCTGCTGAGGTTTCCGCCGGTAGCCGAGCAAATGGATGAATGGCGTGCCACTATCCAGAGCCTGCTCGGTTTCGCCGAGGCTGGGGGCTCACGACGAGCTGGCCCGCCATGACCTCCCCAAGCAACAGCAACCGCCCGTACTGGTGGCCGAACGGAGGGGGCTGTCCCCACCGTGCAGTCTCCACCACGGCAGCCGACGCGGGCGTAGCTGAATCAGGACCCCAACGATGTCTCGATGGCCTCTTCCAACCCTCGAGCACGTCCAAGCCAATGTCGAGCCCCGAAGGATAGGCGGCGGGGAGACGCGTGCGTCGTCATGGATCGGTGCCACGACGACCTTCGCCAGACCGATGGGTGCGGCAGCCTCAACGTAGACGAGCCCATGCCCGGTATTGGCGGGTGCCTACCTTTCGAGGTCGGCTGCCCTGTGTCGGATCACGGGTTCCGGCAAAACCCTCAAGGTTCGAACTCTGGGGTGCGCATGAAGTTCTTTCCCTCCTACCGATCCACGCCCTAGCTCGCTAAGATCTCGCGGACAAACTCGACGAACTTGCAACACAAAAAGACACGAGATTTATACTGGTTCGGGCCGCCGTTGTGGTGTAATACCCTACTCCAGTGTGGTGTGGTGGATTGCCTCTTGGGCCGATGATGAACAGTACAAGGGGAAGAACTGCATCCTGAGGTTGAGGTGTTCTTGTGTTGGTGTGAGGCTAGGGGTTGGCTCTGGATCTGATCAGATGCCCCTATTGTGGTGGCTAGTTCTACTTATATAGGCCCTGGTCCTCTTCCCAAATATTGAGCGGGAAGGGAGCCAACAACGGGGGCCAATTTGAAAGGGGACAGCTAGTACAGCTTATCCTGATAAAAGTAATCTTTGCCTGCGAAAGACTCTGCTGGCGACGCCGTCTTGGGCTCCACGGTGACCTCCGTCTTGCTGGCCTCATGGTCTTGGTCTCGTTGCACTGATATGGAAACCTTTGCTTGACGCCTCGGTACTCCGCGCCCGCGCCTGCTTCCTTAGAACCAAAGTGGAAACAAGGACGCTGCGCGCGATGGCGCCCGCCTGGTGTCGATCGTCATGGCTCACGTCACGAAGTCCTCGCGAGGTTTGCCTTGCCTTGATCTCTCCGCCCCTCGTGAGCCTGGTGAGCGTGGCCGCTCCTGAGGAGGTCTTGGGTTGTCCGCCCCGTGAGGCTTGGCCTCTCGCGAGGGTCTTGAATGCCTTATTGATGAAGATGGGTCGTACGGGTCTGCTCGCATAGCCACGCTATCGGCCGCAGGCAGGCAAGTCTGGCGACCCCCGTTCCCAGGACGCCAACAGTAGCCCCCGGGCCCAAGGCGCGCTCGGGCTTGGCTTCGAGGCGAAGCCAAAGGTCAAGCGCGGAGCACCGCGGGCCCCAAAAGCCTGCGAACTTGGTCGACGCGTGGCGGTTGATTGGACGTGGACGTCTCCGCTTCCCCATGCTGCCTTAGAATATGCCTGGCTACGCGGCCCCCGCAACCTACACAGTTATTCCTCCGTTGCCCGCGCCTCACTTCCCCAATCTCTCAGCTTCCTCAAGACTCTGCTTCTCCTTGATGACCCACAAGTACAGGGGATCTATCGTAGTCCTTTCGATAAGTAAGAGTGTCGAACCCAACGAGGAGTAGAAGGAAATGATAAGCGGTTTTCAGCAAGGTATTCTCTGCAAGCACTGAAATTATAGGTAACAGATAGTTTTGTGATAAGATAATTGGTAACGAGCAACAAGTAACAAAAGTAAATAAAGTGCAGCAAGGTGGCCCAATCCTTTTTGTAGCAAAGGACAAGCCTGGACATACTCTTATATAAAGGAAAATGCTCCCGAGGACACATGGGAATTATAGTCAAGCTAGTTTTCATCACGTTCATATGATTCGCGTTCGGTACTTTGATAATTTGATATGTGGGTGGACCGGTGCTTGGGTGCTTCCCTTACTTGGACAAGCCTCCCACGTATGATTAACCCCTATTGCAAGCATCCGCAACTACAAAAGAAGTATTAAGGTAAACCTAACCTTAGCATGAAACATGTGGATCCAAATCAGCCCCTTACGAAGCAACGCATAAACTAGGGTTGAAGTTTCTGTCACTCTAGCAACCCATCATCTACTTATTACTTCCCAATGCCTTCCTCTAGGCCCAAATAATGGTGAAGTGTCATGTAGTCGACGTTCACATAACACCACTAGAGGATAGACAACATACATCTCATCAAAATATCGAATGAATATCAAATTCACACGACTACTAATAGCAAGACTTCTCCCATGTCCTCAGGAACAAACGTAACTACTCACAAAGCATATTCATGTTCATAATCAGAGGAGTATTAATATGCATATAGGATCTGAACATATGATCTTCCACCAAATAAATCAACTAGCATCAACTACAAGGAGTAATCAACACTACTAGCAACCTCATGTGTACCAATCCTGCACTTAGGGACAAGAATTGGATACAAGAGATGAACTAGGGTTTGAGAGGAGATGGTGCTGGTGAAGATGTTGATGGAGATTGCCTCTCCCAACGAGAGGAGCGTTGGTGATGACGATGGCGATGATTTCCCCCCCGAGGGAAGTGTCCCAGCAGAACAGCTCGCCGGAGCCCTAGATTGGTTCCGCCAAGGTTCCGCCTCGTGGCGGAGTCTCGTCCCGAAAGCTTGCTTATGATTTTTCTTCAGACGAAAGACTTCTTATACCAGAAGATGGGCATCGGAGAGCCAACAGGGGGCCCACGAGGCAGGGGGTGCGCCCAGGGGGGTAGGGCGCGCCCCCACCCTCGTGGCCAGGCTGTGGGCCCCCACTTGTATTTCTTCCGCTCTGTGTTTTTTATTATTTCCAAAAATGACTTTCGTGGATTTTCAGGACTTTTGGAGTTGTGCAGAATAGGTCTCTAATATTTGCTCCTTTTCCAGTTGCCGGCATTCTCCCTCCTTATGTAAACCTTGTAAAATAAGAGAGAATAGGCATAAGTATTGTGACATAATGTGTAATAACAGCCCATAATGCAATAAATATCGATATAAAAGCATGATGCAAAATGGACGTATCAACTCCCCCAAACTTAGACCTCGCTTGTCCTCAAGCGGAAGCCGATAACGATAAATATGTCCACATGTTTAGAGGTAAGGTGCCGATAAAATATAATACGGACATGAGGGCATCATGATTATTCTCGTAACAGCAACATATATGGATATTGTCATATGATTTCTTATGCTCAAGTAATAATATATTCACAATGCAAAGTATGAATCAGAAACTTTATTGAGAACAAACAAACTATAATCTCAGTCATTGAAGCAATTGCAATTTATCATAACATCAGAAAGAGTCTATGTCAGAGCTTTCTAGCAAGTCCATATACTCAACTATCATTTAGTCTTTCATAATTGCTAACACTCACGCAATACTTGTGGTTACGGAATTTTAATCAGACACGGAGATAGGGGCTTATAGTTTTGCCTCCCAACCTTTTACCTCAAGGGTAATGTCAACAATAATAGTTCATGCTAACTTACATCCAATTAGATATATATGTCTGGATCTTTCCAACACACTGTGCTTGCCAAAGGATAAAATGTAAAAAGGAAAGGTGAAGATCACCATGACTCTTGCATAAGGTAGAAGGTAATAATAAAAGATAGGCCCTTCGTAGAGGGAAGCAGAGGTTGTCATGCACTTTAATGGTTGGATGCACAAAATCTTAATGCGAAAGAACGTCACTTTATATTTCCACTTGTGATATAGACCTTTATTATGCAGTCCTCGCTTTTATTTCTTCCACATTACAAGATCGTATAAAGCTTATTTCCTCCACATCAATCAATCATACATATTTAGAGAGCAATTTTTATTGCTTGCACCGATGACAACTTACTTGAAGGATCTTACTCAATCCATAGGTAGGTATGGTGGACTCTCATGGCAAAACTGGTTTAAGGGTTTTTTGAAGCACAAGTAGTATCTCTACTTGGTGCAAAGAATTTGGCTAGCATGAGGGGGAAAGGCAAGCTCAACATGTTGGATGATCCATGACAATATACTTTATCTCAGATATAAGAAAACATAACCCATTACGTTGTCTTCCTTGTCCAACATCAACTCTTTAGCATGTCATATTTTAATGAGTGCTCACAATCATAAAAGATGTCCAAGATAGTATATTTATATGTGAAACCTCTCTTTCTTTATTACTTCCTATTAATTGCAACGATGACCAAAGCTATGTTTGTCAACTCTCAACAACTTTTAATCATCATACTCTTTCTATGTGAAGTCATTACTCTCCATAAGATCAATATGATCTCTTTGTTTCTTTTTATTCTTTCTTTTTCTTTTATTCACTCAAAATCATGGCAAAATAATCAAGCCCTTGACTCAACACTAATCTTTATTATATATAGCTCAGGGACTCGATTACATAAAGGGATCATAAAGCAAAACTCAAAACTAAATCATGCCAAAACTTTATTCTACTAGATCAAAATACTACTAATAGGATCGAACTAACAAAAACGGTAAAGATAGCAGATGTGATGGTGATACGATACCGGGGCACCTCCCCCAAGCTTGGCAGTTGCCAAGGGGAGTGCCCATACCCATATGATTATGTCTCCTTTGCTGGTGAAGGGGTTGTTGATGATGTAGGCTTGTCGTCCATCTTCCAAGGCATAGACTCACCATCATAGAAGGATGATCGAGTCTCCGGGATCCTTAAATCTGCAGCCAAACTCATCCTCTTGAATCTATATTCATACTCACAGTTTTGGTTTTCTAGGTCATAGATTTGGGCTTGGAGGTGCTCGATTTTCTTGTGAAGCTTGAAGATGGCCTCCCCAATGTCCTTGGCATCCAACTTGTGGTTGTTGGTGAACTCCGCAATCAACATGTGATTGGAGTCAAGTCCATGCTCCACCATCTCCTGGCACTTGAAAACTTGTTGCTCCATTGCCTCGAGCCTCGCCTCCACGCTTCCGGTCCTCCGTGGTCCCTCAACATCGCGGATGTGCAACACGCCCTCACGCATCTCAATGGTTTGAGGGTGTTGCAGCACCTCCGCGTGGTAGGGGTTGATGACCTTCTCGAAGAACTTGTCCTTGGGGAACTTGGAGACGTCATGATGATCTAGATCTGTCAGAAAAACAGCTCGAAACAAGAACAGAGGGCAATTGCGTGATACAGGAGTCAAAACCTTCGGGAGATTATATAATGAATTTTTACCGACCAAAATACGTATCGTGCAAGAAAACGGAGTCCGGAGAGCACACGAGGTGCCCACGAGGCAGGGGGCGCGCCCAGGGGGTAGGCGCGCCCTCGACCCTCGTGGAGGCCACGTGTCCTTCCCGGACTGCCTCTTATTTTTCTATTTTTCTAAATATTCCAAAACAGAGAAAAATTGCCTTTAGAACTATTTTGGAGTCGGTTTACTTACCGTACCACATACCTATTCCTTTTCAGAGTCTGAAACATTCCGGAAAGTGTCCCTTATGTATTCCTCCAGGGTTACGGTTTCAATAACATTCGTTTCAACATTTATGGGATTACCAGAGATATAATGTTTAATTCTTTGACCGTTCACCACCTTCGGATTTGTGCCCTCGAAGTTGTTGATTTTTATGGCACCGGAACGATAGACCTCCTCGATAACGTAAGGGCCTTCCCATTTGGAGAGAAGTTTTCCTGCAAAAAATCTTAAACGGGAGTTGTATAGCAATACATAATCATATACATTAAACTCACGCTATTGTATCCTTTTGTCATGCCATCTTTTAACTTTTTCTTTAAATAATTTGGCATTTTCGTAGGCTTGGGTTCTCCATTCATCAAGTGAGCTAATGTCAAATAACCTCTTCTCACCGGCAAGTTTGAAATCATAATTGAGCTCTTTAATAGCCCAATAAGCCTTATGTTCTAGTTCGAGAGGTAAGTGACATGCTTTTCCATAAACCATTTTATACGGAGACATACCCATAGGATTTTTATATGCAGTTCTATAGGCCCATAATGCATCATCAAGTTTCTTGGACCAATTCTTCCTGGATCTATTAACGGTCTTTTGCAAAATTAATTTGAGCTCTCTGTTACTCAACTCTACTTGACCACTAGACTGCGGGTGATATGGAGATGCAATTCTATGATTAACATCATACTTAGCAAGCATTTTACGAAAAGCACCATGAATAAAACGCGAACCACCATCATTCATTAAATATCTAGGGACTCCAAACCTCGGAAAAATAACTCCTTTAAGCATTTTAATAGAAGTGTTATGATCAGCACTACTAGTTGGAATAGCTTCTACCCACTTAGTAACGTAATCAACATCAACTAAAATATGTGTGTATCCATTGGAGGCAGGAAAAGGTCCCATATAATCAAAGCCCCAAACATCAAATGGTTCAATAACAAGTGAATAATTCATAGGCATTTCTTGACGTCTACTAATATTACCAATTCTTAGACATTCATCACAAGATAAGACAAACTTACGGGCATCCTTGAAGAGAGTAGGCCAATAAAAACCAGATTGCAATACCTTATGTGCAGTTCTATCTCCAGCGTGGTGTCCTCCATAAGCTTCGGAGTGACACTTGCGTAGGATCTGTTCTTGTTCATGCTCAGGTACACAACGTCTAATAACACCATCTACTCCTTCTTTATAAGATGTGGATCATCCCAAAAGTAATGTCTCAAATCATAAAAGAACTTTTTCTTTTGTTGGTATGTGAAGCTAGGTGGTATAAATTTAGCAACAATATAATTAGCATAATCAGCATACCATGGAGTGCTATGAGAGGTGCTTATGACATTTAATTGTTCATAAGAAAAGCTATCATCAATAGGTAGTGGGTCATCAAGAACATTCTCTAACCTAGATAAGTTGTCTGCAACGGGGTTCTCAGCTCCTTTTCTATCAACAATATGCAAATCAAATTCTTGCGGCAAGAGAACCCATCTAATAAGTCTAGGTTTAGCATCTTTCTTTTCCGTAAGGTATTTAATAGCAGCATGATCAGTGTGAATAGTTACTTTAGAGTCAACAATATAAGGTCTGAACTTATCACATGCAAATACAACTACTAAGAATTTCTTTTCAGTAGTAGCATAATTTCTTTGAGCATTGTCTAGAGTTTTACTAGCATAATGGATAACAATAAAAAAACGGATTGCAATACCTTATGTGCAGTTCTATCTCCAACGTGGTGTCCTCCATAAGCTTCGGGGTGACACTTGCGTAGGATCTGTTCCTGTTCATGCTTAGGTACACAACATCTAATAACACCATCTACTCCTTCTTTATAAAGATGTGGGTCATCCCAAAAGTAATGTCTCAAATCATAGAAAAACTTTTTCCTTTGTTGGTATGTGAAACTAGGTGGTATGAATTTAGAAACAATGTAATTAGCATAATCAGAATACCATGGAGTAGTACGAGAAGCATTTATGACATTTAATTGTTCATCAGGAAAGCTATCATCAATAGGTAGTGGGTCATCAAGAACATTTTCCAACCTAGACAAGTTGTCTGCAATGGGGTTCTCAGCTCCCTTTCTATCAATAATATGCAAATCAAATTATTGTAAGAAGAGAACCTATCTAATAAGTCTAGGTTTATCATCTTTCTTTTCCATAATATATTTAATAGCAGCACGATCAGTGTGAATAGTTACTTTAGAATCAACAATATAAGGCCTGAACTTATCACAAGCAAATACAGCTGCTAAGAATTCTTTTTCAGTAGTAGCATAATTTCTCTGAGCATTGTCTAGAGTTTTACTAGCATATTGAATAACATTTAATTTCTTATCAACCCTTTGCCCTAGAACAGCACCTACAGATAATCATCGGCATCACACATAATTTAAAAGGGTAAATTCCAATCGGTGGCTGAACAATAGGTGCAGAGATCAATGCTTTCTTAAGTATTTCAAATGCTTCTACACAATCATCATCAAAGACAAATGGTATATCTTTTTGCAATAAATTAGTCAGAGGCCGAGAAATTTTGGAGAAGTCCTTAATGAACCTCCTATAAAAACCGGCATGACCAAGGAAACTTCTTATACCTTTGATGTCCTTGGGACATGGCATCTTCTCAATAGCATCAACCTTAGCTTTATCAACTTCAATACCTCTTTCAGAAATTTTATGCCCCAAGACAATACCTTCATTAACCATAAAGTGGCACTTTTCCCAATTCAAAACAAAATTAGTTTCTTCACATCTCTGCAAAACTCGATCAAGGTTGCTCAAGCAATCATCAAAAGAGGATCCATAAACGGAGAAATCATCCATGAAAACCTCACATATCTTTTCACAAAAGTCGGAGAATATAGCCATCATGCATCTTTGAAAGGTAGCAGGTGCATTACATAAACCAAAAGGCATACGTCTATAAGAAAAAGTACCGAAAGGGCAAGTAAAGTGGTCTTTGATTGATCATCGGCTGACACAAGTATTTGAGAGAAACCAGAGTAACCATCCAGAAAGTAAAAATGTGTATGTTTGGATAATCTTTCTAGCATTTGATCAATAAAAGGTAAGGGGTAATGATCCTTTTTAGTAGCTTTATTTAATTTTCGGAAATCAATTACCATTCTATAACCTTAATAATTCTTTGCGGAATAAATTCATCTTTATCATTAGGAACGACAGTAATACCTCCCTTCTTAGGGACACAATGGACAGGACTTACCCACTGACTATCAGCAACGGGATAAATTATACCTGCTCATGTCTACTATGCAACCTTCTTCTTGTAGACGTTGTTGGGCCTGCAAGTGCACAGGTTTGTAGAACAGTAGAAAATTTCCCTCAAGTGGATGACCTAAGGTTTATCAATCCGTGGGAGGCGTAGGATGGAGATGGTCTCTCTCAAGCAACCCTGCAACCAAATAACAAAGAGTCTCTTGTGTCCCCAACACACCCAATACAATGGTAAATTGTATAGGTGCACTAGTTCGGCGAAGAGATGGTGATACAAGTGCAATATGGATGGTAGATATAGGTATTTGTAATCTGAAATAATAAAAACAGCAAGGTAACAAGTGATAAACGTGAGCGTAAACGGTATTGCAATGATAGGAAACAAGGGTTCATACTTTCACTAGTGCAAGTTCTCTCAACAATAATAACATAAATAGATCATATAACAATCCCTCAACATGCAACAAAGAGTCACTCCAAAGCCACTAATAGCGGAGAACAAACATAGAGATTATGGTAGGGTACGAAACCACCTCAAAGTTATTCTTTCCAATCAATCCGTTGGGCTATTCCTATAAGTGTCACAAACAGCCCTAGAGTTCGTACTAGAATAACACCTTAAGACACAAATCAACCAAAACCCTAATGTCACCTAGATACTCCAATGTCCCTCAAGTATCCGTGGGCATGATTATACGATATGCATCACAGAATCTCAATTCATCTATTCAAACCAACACATAGAACCTCAAAGAGTGCCCCAAAGTTTCTACCGGAGAATCACGACAAAAATGTGTGCCAAACCCTATGCATAGGTTCATGGGTGGAACCCGCAAGTTGATCACCAAAACATACATCAAGTGAATCACGTGATATCCCATTGTCACCACAGATACGCACGACAAGACATACATCAAGTGTTCTCAAATCTTTAAAGACTCAATCCGATAAGATTACTTCAAGGGGAAAACTCAATTCATTACAAGAGAGTAGAGGGGGAGAAGAAACATAAGATCCAACTATAATAGCAAAGCTCGCGATACATCAAGATCGTGCCAAATCAAGAACACGAGAGAGAGAGAGAGATCAAACACATAGCTACTGGTACATACCCTCAGCCCCGAGGGTGAATTACTCCCTCCTCGTCATGGATAGCGCTGGGATGATGAAGATGGCCACCGGTGATGGGTTCCCCCCAGTGTGTGCTTGAACGGGCT
Source organism: Aegilops longissima (assembly GCA_021605205.1). Classification (NCBI taxonomy): domain Eukaryota; kingdom Viridiplantae; phylum Streptophyta; class Magnoliopsida; order Poales; family Poaceae; genus Aegilops; species Aegilops longissima. The sequence goes on along the minus strand of CM038678.1, from coordinate 481,123,570 downwards.
CCCGAGAGGTTTTGGTGGCTACAGAGGCTTGCGGCGGAATTCCCGATCTATCTTCTGTTCGGAAGTTTTACGACACGTAGGTATATATGGGTGCAGGGGTACGCCGGTGGAGCTACGGGACCCCACGAGGCAGGCGCGCCCGGGGGTGGGCGCGCCCCGCCCTCGTGAGCACCTCCTTCTTTCCCGACGCACTCCAAGTCCATCGGTGGCTTTCCTTCCAAAAATAACTTCTCCAGCTTGATTTCGCTCCATTTTGACTCCGCTTGATATTCCTTTTCCTCAAATCTCGAAATAGGCATAAAACAACAAATCTGGGCTGGGCCTCCGGTTAATAGGTTAGTCCCAAAAATAATATAAAAGTGGAAAATAAAGCCCAATATTGCCCAAAACAGTAGATAATATAGCATGGAGCAATCAAAAATTATAGATACGTTGGAGACGTATCACCTGCCTCAAGGAGCTTTAGTATTTCCTTTCTTACCACTTCTTTCATTTTAGGATTCAGCCGTCGTTGGTGATCACGAACTGGTTTGGCAGCTTTCTCCAAAGTTATTTTATGTTGACATAGAGTGGGACTAATGCCCTTAAGATCATCAAGGGTATATCCAATAACAGCGCGGTGCTTCTTCAGAATTTTCAATAATATCTCTTCTTCATGCTCTGAAAGGTTAGCACTAATAATAACAGGATATATCTTCTTCTCATCAAGATAAGCATATTTAAGAGTATCGGGCAACAGGCAAATTGTGTTTCAGGATGGGTTCCTGTTTAAAGAATACTTCATCTATTTCCCTTCTTTCATTCATGAACATATCATTTTCATGGTCTAGCAAATATTGTTCTAAAGGATCACTAGGAGGTAAGGCAATAGAAGCAAGACCAATAATTTCATCTTTACTAGGCAATTCCTCTTCACGGTGTTGTCTACTAAATTTAGAAAAATTAAACTCATGAGACATATCACCTAGACTAATAGTGACAACATCTTTTTCGCAGTCTATCTTAGCATTAACAGTGTTCAAGAAGGGTCTGCGAGATATAATGGGACAAAAGCTATCTTGTGGGGAATCAAGAACAAGAAAATCAGCAGGATATTTAGTTTTCCCACACAAGACTTCAACATCTCTAACAATTCCAATGGGTGATATGGTATCTCTATTGGCAAGCTTAATGGTAACATCAATGTCTTCTATCTCAGCAGGTGCAATGCATAATTTCTTTGTATAAGTCATGAGGTATAGCACTAGCGCTAGCACCCATGTCACATAAGCCATGATAACAATGATCTCCTATTTTAACTAAAATAACAGGCATGCCTACCACAGGTCTATGTTTATCTTTAGCACAAGGTTTGGCAATTCTAGCAGTTTCATCACAAAAATAAATAACATGCCCATCAATATTATCAGCCAAGAGATCTTTAACAATAGCAATATTAGGTTCAACTTTAACTTGCTCAGGAGGTGTATAGGTTCTAATATTGCTTTTACGAACCACAGTTGAAGCTTTAGCATGATCTTTTATCCTAATAGGAAAAGGTGGTTTCTCTACATAAGCAGTAGGAACAATTGGATCATTATAAGTGATATTCTTTTCTTCAACTTTAATAGGTGCATCTACTTTTATTTCTATGGGAGGATGATATTTAAACCACTTCTCTTTAGGGAGATCAACATAAGCAGCAAAAGATTCACAGAAAGAAGCTACTATCTCAGAGTCAAGTCCATATTTAGTGCTAAATTTACGGAAAACATCGGTATCCATAAAAGATTTAACACAGTCAAACTTAGGTGACATACCTGACTCCTTACCTTCGTCGAGGTCCCAATCTTCAGAGTTGCATTTAATTCTTTCCAATAAATCCCATTTGAATTCAATAGTCTTCATCATAAAAGAGCCAGCACAAGAAGTATCGAGCATGGTGCTATTGTTATCAGAAAGTCGAGCGTAAAAATTTAGAATAATTATTTCTCTTGGGAGCTCATGATTGGGGCATGAATATAAAATTGATTTAAGCCTCCCCCAAGCTTGAGCGATGCTTTCTCCTTCGCGAGGCCAAAAATTATATATATAATTGCGATCGCGATGAACAAGATGCATATGATAAAACTTCTGATGAAATTCCAATTTCAATCTTGTGTAGTTCCATGATCCCATATCATCACATAGCCTATACCATGTCAATGCATCCCCCTTCAAAGATCAAGGGAAGACCTTCTTCTTAATAACATCATCGGGTATACCTGCAAGCTTAAATAATCCACAAACTTCATCCACATATATTAGGTGCTCATCAGGATGCATTGTTCCATCTCCTGCAAATGGATCAGCTAGCAGTTTTTTCAACATACCCGAAGGAATATCAAAGTAGACATTTTCATTTTTAGTAGGTTAAGTAGATTGAGGACCAACTCTTTGCTCTACTAGTCGGGGTGAAGATACCCCTAACAAGCCCCTCAGAGGATTACTTTCCATAGTAACAAGTGATAGTAAATTTCAGCACACTATATAAATTTTTCCTTACCAAATTCCACCTACCAAAGGCGCTTCACTCCCCGGCAACGGCGCCATAAAAGAGTCTTGATGACCCACAAGTATAGGGGGTCTATCGTAGTCCTTTCGATAAGTAAGAGCGTCGAACCCAACAAGGAGCAGAAGGAAATAATAAGTGGTTTTCAGCAAGGTATTCTCTGCAAGCACTGAAATTATAGGTAACAGATAGTTTTGTGATAAGATAATTGGTAACGAGCAACTAGTAACAAAAGTAAATAAAGTGCAGCAAGGTGGCCCAATCCTTTTTGTAGCAAAGGACAAGCCTGGAGAGACTCTTATATAAAGGAAAACGCTCCCGAGGACACATGGGAATTATTGTCAAGCTAGTTTTCATCACGTTCATATGATTCGCGTTCGGTACTTTGATAATTTGATATGTGGGTGGACCGGTGCTTGGGTGCTTCCCTTACTTGGACAAGCCTCCCACTTATGATTAACCCCTATTGCAAGCATCCGCAACTACAAAAGAAGTATCAAGGTAAACCTAACCATAGCATGAAACATGTGGATCCAAATCAGCCCCTTACGAAGCAACGCATAAACTAGGGTTGAATCTTCTGTCACTCTAGCAACCCATCATCTACTTATTACTTCCCAATGCCTTCCTCTAGGCCCAAATAATGGTGAAGTGTCATGTAGTCGACATTCACATAACACCACTAGAGGATAGACAACATACATCTCATCAAAATATCGAACAAATACCAAATTCACATGACTACTAATAGCAAGACTTCTCCCATGTCCTCAGGAACAAACGTAACTACTCACAAAGCATATTCATGTTCATAATCAGAGGAGTATTAATATGCATATAGGATCTGAACATATGATCTTCCACCAAATAAACCAACTAGCATCAACTACAAGGAGTAATCAACATTACTAGCAACCTACAGGTACCAATCCCAGACTTAGGGACTAGAATTGGATACAAGAGATGAACTAGGGTTTGAGAGGAGATGGTGCCGGTGAAGATGTTGATGGAGATTGCCCTCTCCCGATGAGAGGAGCGTTGGTGATGACGATGGTGACGATTTCCCCCTCCCGGAGGGAAGTGACCCCGGCAGAACAGCTCTGCCGGAGCCCTAGATTGGTTCCGCCAAGGTTCCGCCTCATGGTGGTGGATTCTCGTCCCGAAAGCTTGCTTATGATTTTTCTTCGGACGAAAGACTTCTTATACCAGAAGATGGGCATCAGAGAGCCAACAGGGGGCCCACGAGGCAGGGGGCGCGCCCAGGGGGGTAGGGCGCGCCCCCACCCTCGTGGCCAGGGTGTGGGCCCCCACTTGTATTTCTTCCGCTCTGTATTTTTTATTATTTCCAAAAATGACTTTCGTGGAGTTTCATGACTTTTGGAGTTGTGCAGAATTGGTCTCTAATATTTGCTCCTTTTCCAGCCCAAAATTCCAGCTGCCGGCATTCTCCCTCCTTATGTAAACCTTGTAAAAATAAGAGAGAATAGGCATAAGTATTGTGACATAATGTGTAATAACAGCCCATAATGCAATAAATATCGATATAAAAGCATGATGCAAAATGGACGTATCACTCCTCTCCAATCTGACCTGCCTCCTGCCCGCTTTATCGCCATGGCGCCGAAACAAGCAGACAAGGGGAAGAAGCCCCTGTCCTCGCCGAGTGCCCCTCTAGCCGTCGAGTCGGCGGTTGGTCGATCCTTGGTGCTTAACGACGAGGCCATGGACAAGGTGCGTCCAAAGCTCGCTCCCAGCTTCAACGAGTGGGGGAAGACGGTGGCTTGGCCTGCGTCTCGTGCTCGCACTGTGATGAAGTCATGTACCTGGGGTAGGGTCATAGACCTGCCCAAAGGTACCTTCCACAAGGACATTCACAAGAGAAGCAGCCTTCCAGTCGACTTGGTAGACTCCCACTCGACAGATTCAAAGACACTCGACTATGAAGACCCACTCGACCACCAAGAGTCCAAGAGCCACTCGGTGTCCAAACGGTCTGTAGTTAAATAGTCTTTATGACCTTAATGACACTTTATGTAGGGCATTACCAGTAACGCCTAGCCTTAACGTACCTTAAACCCTCTGCTACGTGGGCTGGCTGGGGTCCTAGCGCACTCTATACAAGCCACCCCCTCCACAGGTAGAAGGGTTCGCACCCCTGTAACACATATGCAAATAATCCAGTCGACCGCCTCAGGGCTCCGAGACGTAGGGCTGTTACTTCCTCCGAGAAGGGCCCGAACTCGTAAATCTCTTGCATATACAACTACTCCATAGCTAGGATCTTGCCTCTCCATTCCTACCCCCCATTCTACTGTCAAACTTAGAACCACGACAGTTGGCGCCCACCGTGGGGCAGGTGTTCTAGCGAATTGTTGGAGAAGTTGGGATTCTCTCGATCTCCGGCATCATGGTTTCATGTGGAGTTCTGGTCGACGGCCACGAGATCCGTCTCGGTGCGCTCACATTCGTCGCCGACGACTCCGCTTGGCTTCAGGAGGCTCCACTCGACGTGGACGCGCTCCCCATCTGCGGGGCGACGCACTTTTGCGCATGTGTCCGCGGCGTCCTCCTGCGGCAACCGTCGACCCAGTATAGGTCGGCTCCTGCGCCGTCTTCACTCCCAGTCTCCCACCAGCGCAAGCATTCTGGTCGGTCGAGGCTTCAGCGGTGGGTGAGGCATGCAGTGGCCCGCCAGTCGGCCATCCCCCAAGTCGCGGCAATCGAGCCCGACGAATCTCTCTACGGCCTGTTCGACCTGTCGACTGGCTCCGTAGAGACCGCGTCCGAATGCGATAGCAGTGACTCGGTGGCAGAGGTTCTAATGGTCGATGGACCATGCAGTCCCCCTGGATTCACCCGCACCAACGAAGGTGGCGGTGGAGGCGATCCGGCGCAAGCCCATGAAGAGTACTTGCCCGAGCCCCTGACTTCGCTCCAGAGGGAAGAACTTCGTCGTCAGAACATGGATGCACTTCACACTCCTATCGTTGGAGAAACCCCGAGGCTCGCGCCTTGGAGGATGCGCAACAGCATTAACCTGGCTGAGTGCACTCGACCGAGAATCTTCAGCGAGTACTAGACGAGCGACGTGACCGAGGGTTCCGAATCCAATGACGCCACTCTTTCAACCACCAACTCAGGTATATCGAACTTCGATTCAGAATTTAGCAGCTGCCGCCCGTATCAGTTCAGCCTTCCCAGTCGCAGGCAGGTAGAGGTTTGCAGCAAATCAGGATTTGCTCCGGCGGCAGGAGATCAAAACTCAGTTGTGTCGATCATGAACAGGTTCACACCGATCCGTCGCTGCAAATTCATTCCGATCGGCCCATAGTCCAAGATCGCCCCGAGGCGTGAGGAATGTGGAGGCCGGTGTGACGATCAATACAAGGGCCGCGAGCAGTATGAGCACCGATTCGATCGCAACGATCGATGCCGAGTGCCCACTCCTCCCCCAAGGGGTGGATCATACGCTCCTCGGCAGCAGGATGACAGACGCCAAAACAGTGCTGGACGAAGAGTTCCAGTCGACCCCAGGGAGCCAGGCTTTGATGCGAGATCCATTATCGTTCAAGGTTTGGTCGACAGGAACAGAGCTCACCGAGACGGTCATGATAGAGATGTTCCTTCCAGTAGTAGAGTCCATGTCTCGGGACCAGAGTGTTTCAGCAGAGCCATCAGGGCTGCAGTGATTCCCCCCAATTTCAGGTTGGCGGCTGGAGTCAGCAAGTTCACTGGAGAATCCAAGCCTGACACCTGGCTTGAAGATTACCGAGTGGCGGTTCAGATTGGCGGTGGCAACGATGAGGTAGCCATGAAGCATTTACCTCTTATGTTGGAGGGTTCAGCCTGTATGTGGTTGAATCGATTAGCACCAATGAGATTTACACTTGGGAAGATCTTGCCCGAGTGTTTGTCAGACATTTGAAGGAACTTGCAAACCACCAGCGGGTTTGACAGAGTTGCGATCGTATGCGTGCAAAAGTCGAGTGAAACCTTGAGAGATTATATCAAGAGGTGGATCACTTTGCACCACACAGTGGAGAATGTATCGATCACCAGCGATCTGTGCCTTCAAGGAAGGTGTCAAGAACAGAGAATTGAGTTTGAAATTTGGTCGAACCGAGATATGACCCTGAGCCGGATGATGGAGATTGCCACCAAATATGCAAATGGTGAAGAAGAGGATCGGCTTCGGAGTGGTAAATATAAATCTGCCGCCAATGAGGCCGGCGGAGGAAATTCAGTCGGAAGCAGAAGCGCAAAGCCGAGCCAGCGGCTCCCGGAGAGGCCTTGGCGGTGAACCCAAGAAAGTTCAAGGGGAAACCCAAGGGTCCTTGGAACCCTAAGATGGTGAAAGACCAGGATGGGAACGACGTGTTAGATTTACCATGTCATATTCATACAAAGAAAGATGAAGCGGGTAAACTCATTTACCCGAAACATACCACTTGACAGTGTCGGCTCTTGATTCAGCAGTTCCAAGGGAAACAGCCCAAGGATAAGGATAAGGAGACAGACAAAGTTGAGGGTAAAGATGACAGTGATGGTGGATATCCCCAGGTCAACTCCACCCTGATGGATTTTGCTGACGTCGAAAGCAAAATTCGATTGAAGGTTATCAATCGGGAAGTAAACTTGGTTGCTCCGGCGACTCCCGATTATCTGAAATGGTCCCAGACTGCCATCACATTCGACCAGTCTGATCACCCGACGCGCATTGCCACCCCTGGGAGGCAAGCATTGGTGGTCGACCCAGTTGTCGAAGGCACTCGACTGACCAAAGTCCTGATGGATGGTGGTAGTGGTCTGAATATATTATACGCGGAGACGTTGAAAGGATGGGCATTCCGATGTCCGGACTCGAGCACAAAGAATATGAGCTTCCACGAGTCATTCACGGAAAGAAGGCTGAGTCACTCGGCCAAATTGCTCTTGACGTAGTTTTTGGTGATTCAAAGCATTTCCGGAAAGAAAAGTTGACCTTTGAGGTCGTGGATTTCCAGAGCGCTTATCACGCTATTCTAGGGAGACCAGCTTATGCGCGTTTCATGGCCCGACCATGTTACGTGTATCTTAAACTGAAGATGCCTGGTCCCAAGGGCGTGATCACTGTCACGGGCAATCGGAAGAAGGCAGAAGAGTGCTTCCAGAAAGGCTCTAAGATCGCCGATGCTCAGTTAGCAGTGGTAGAGCTACAAGAGTATCAGAAAACTGCAGATCCGAGTGATTTGTTGCGAGCTAAGAAGCCCGCTACGGAGTCAGCATTCCAGTCGACTGGCAAGACGAAACAGGTTCACATTCACCCGACTGATCCCAACGCTGCTCCCACCAACATCTCAACAACACTCGACTCAAAATATGAAGAAGCGCTCATCCAGTTCCTCCGTGAGAACTGGGACATCTTTGCATGGAAGCTCACGACATGCCGGTGTTCCTGTGGGGCTGGTGAGCACCGCCACGAGTAGACCCAAAATTCAAACCAGTTAAAGAGTATCTTCGGCGGTCCGCCGTCCAGAAGAGAAAGGCCATTGGCGAGGAGGTGGCTCGACTCTTAGCAGCAGAGTTCATCCGAGAGATCTACCACTCCGAGTGGCTCGCCAACATTGTCATGGTCCCTAAGAAGGACAAGTCGTTGCGCATGTGCATCGATTTCAATCATATCAATCGGGCCTGCCCGAAAGATCATTTCCCTCTTCCTCGCATCGACCAAATAATCGACTCAACTGCGGGATGCAAGAGGTTGTCTTTCTTAGACGCCTATTCCGGGTACCATCAGATCCGTCTGTATGGACCCGATGAGATTAAAACAACGTTCATCACTCCGTTCGGGTGCTTCTGTTATGTCACCATGCCATTCGGTCTTAAGAATGCCGGAGCCACATTCATGAGGATGATTCAGAAGTGTTCGCTCACTCAAATCAGTCGGAATGTGGAAGCATACATGGATGATATAGTGGTCAAGTCATGCAAGGGTTCCGACCTGTTGACTGACCTTGCTGAAATATTTGCCAATCTCAGGAGGTATGATATCAAGCTTAATCCATCAAAGTGTACATTTGGAGTTCCTGGTGGAAAGTTACTCGGTTTTCTCGTTTCCGAGCGAGGAATCGATGCTAACCCAGAAAAGGTTGGCACCATACTCCGAATGAAGTGCCCTGTGCGTGTGCACAATGTCCAGAAACTTACTGGATGCTTGGCCGCTTTAAGTCGATTCATCTCTCGCCTCGGTGAAAAGGCATTGCCTCTTTACCGACTGATGAAGAAGTCAGACAAGTTCGAGTGAACTCTAGAAGCTGATGCAGCGTTTGCAGAGCTCAAAGCTCGCTCTCCACCAACCGGTGCTTGCTGCTCCAATCAGCAAGGAGCCTTTGCTGCTTTACATTGCAGCCATCGGACAAGTCGTCGACTGCATTTACGGTCGAGCGGGAAGAAGAAGGAAAAGCTTTCAAAGTTCAACGCCTAGTTTATTATCTTTCTGAAGTACTGACCACGTCAAAGCAAAGATATCCTCATTATCAGAAGCTTGTTTAGGGGATCTATATGACCACGAAGAAGGTTGCTCATTATTTCTCTGATCATTCCATTACAGTCGTCAGCGACGCCCCTTTGTCGGAAATTCTTCATAACAGAGATGCAACTGGTCGAGTGGCAAAATGGGCGATTGAACTCCTTCCCCTTGATATCAAATTCGAGGCAAAGAAAGCCATCAAGTCCCAAGCAATAGCAGATTTCCTCGCCGAGTGGACTGAACAGCAGCTTCCGACCCAAGTTCACTCGAAACACTGGACTATGTTTTTCGATGGTTCCAAGATGCTGAACGGTTCTGGTGCAGGAGTTGTATTGGTTTCCCCCCGAGGAGATACGCTCAAGTATGTTCTCCAGATTCACTTTGATTCTTCCAACAACGAAGCAGAATATGAAGCGCTCCTGTATGGGTTGCGCATGGCCATTTCACTCGGCGTCCGTTGCCTTATGGTTTATGGTGACTCAGATCTGGTTGTTAATCAAGTGATGAAGGAGTGGGATGTCAGAAGCCCAGCTATGATAGGTTATTGTAATGCAGTGAGAAAGCTGGAGAAGAAATTCGAGGGGTTAGAGCTTCATCATATACCCCGACTGAAAAATCAAGCTGCGGATGATTTGGCGAAGATAGGGTCCAAGAGGGAAGCCATTCCCAGTGATGTATTTTTAGAACACATTCATGCTCCATCAATGCAGGAGGATCCTTTCACGGAAGAAGCCCCGCAGCAAAAGAGTGCCGATGATCCGACTGAAGTTGAGGTCCCAGCCGTGGTCGACCTAATTATGGAAGTTGTGGTCATCACTCCCGACTGGACAGTGCCGTACATCGCATATATCCTTAGGAAAGAGCTCCCAGAGAACGAAGAAGAGGCTCGACAGATCGTCCGACGATCCAAGGCCTTTACAGTAATCAAGGGACAATTGTACAGAGAAAGCGCGACTGGAGTCGGCCAGAAGTGCATCACGCCAGAAGAAGGTCAGATAATTCTTGAGGATATCCACTCGGGGACCTGTGGCCATCATGCGTCCTCTTGGACCATTGTGGCTAAAGCATATCAAGCGGGATTTTACTGGCCGAAAGCAAATGAAATGGCAAAAGAAATAGTCGACAAGTGTGAAGGATGTCAGTTCTATTCCAACATGTCGCACAAGCCAGCCTCAGCCTTGAAGACCATTCCACTCGTTTGGCCCTTCGCTGTTTGGGGATTGGACATGATTGGACCGTTGAGGACTGGCAGAAGCGGCTTCACTCATTTGCTAGTAGCAGTCAACAAGTTCACCAAGTGGATCGAAGCCAAGCCCATCAAGAACCTCGATGCATGCACTGCTATCAGCTTCATCAGAGAGTTGATATTCAGATATGGAGTTCCGCATAGCATCATCACTGACAATGGGTCAAACTTCGATAATGACAAGTTCAAAGCCTTCTGCACCTCTCAAGGCACGCTGGTCGACTATGCTTGATGGCTCATCCTCGCCGAATGGACAAGCGAACGTGCAAACGGCCTCATTCTCAAAGGGCTGAAACCTCGCTGATGCGTGATCTCAAACACGCAGCAGAGCTTGGGTCGACGAACTTCCATCAGTTCTCCGGGATTGAGGACCACTCCTAATCGGTCGATCGGGAGAACTCCATTCTTCCCGGTTTATGGAGCTCAAGCGGTTCGCCGAGTGTCCCGCTTCCCAATGCGCCTCGAGTCGAGCTATACTCTGAAGAGGAAGCAGAACAAGCCCGACAAGATGCCGTCGACCTCTTGGAAGAGGAAAGAGAGATGGCCTTGATCCGCTCGACTATCTATCAGCAAGACTTGCGTCGATTCCATGCCAGAAATGTGAAGAGTCGAGCTTTCCAAGAGGGAGATTTGGTCCTCCGAGTGGATCAACAGAAACCACACAAGCTTGCTCCCACTTGGGAAGGTCCCTTCATCGTCACAAGAGTCCTCCACAATGGAGCATATCATCTCTACAACGTTGATCGCCAGATCGACGAGCCTCGAGCTTGGAACGCGGAGCTGCTCCGCCCCTTTTACACTTAAAACTCATTCGGTTGAGATGTAATCAAAGTACTTTTGTAGTTTGTTTATCTAAGACAAGAATGTTATAATTTTCCCAAAGGATTGACATTGCTTTTTGTTGAATTTCCCAAGTGGGTGGCTTAGCTGCGAATCCGATTCGCCTAAGTTTGTAAAAAATCCTATCCGAAAAGCGAGCCAGCCTCTCACTCGGGGCTTAGCTTGAATCCGCTTCGCCTAAGTATTCAAAATCCTACCGAGTGGCGAGCCAGCCTCCCACTCGGAGGCTTAGCTGCAGTCCAAGTACTCGCCTAAGTATTCAAAATCCTACCGAGTGGCGAGCCAGCCTCCCACTCGGAGGCTTAGCTGCAGTCCAAGTACTCGCCTAAGTATTCAAAATCCTACCGAGTGGCGAGCCAGCCTCCCACTCGGAGGCTTAGTTGCAGTCCAAGTACTCGCCTAAGTATTCAAAATCCTACCGAGTGGCGAGCCAGCCTCCCACTCAGAGGCTTAGCTGCAATCCAAGTGGTCGCCTAAGTATTCAAAATCCTACCGAGTGGCGAGCCAGCCTCCCACTCGGAGGCTTAGCTGCAGTCCAAGTACTCGCCTAAGTATTCAAACCCTGCCGAGTGGTGAGCCAGCCTCCCGCTCGGGGGCTTATAACAGCCCAAGGATTCTCGAACATCCAAAGTAATAGAAATCCTACCGAGTGGAGAGCAAACCTCCCACTCGGAGGCTTAGCTGCAGCCTGCTCGCCTAAGTAATAGAAATCCTCAGAGTGGAGAGCAAACCTCCCACTCGGAGGCTTAGCTGCAGCCAGTGCTCGCCTAAGTAATAGAAATCCCACCGAGTGGAGAGCAAACCTCCCACTCGGAGGCTTAGCTGCAGCTCAGTGCTCGCCTAAGTAATAGAAATCCTACCGAGTGGAGAGCAAACCTCCCACTCGGAGGCTTAGCTGCAGCCCAGTGCTCGCCTAAGTAATAGAAATCCTACCGAGTGGAGAGCAAACCTCCCGCTCGGAGGCTTAGCTGCCGCCCAGTGCTCGCCTAAGTAATAGAAATCCTTCTGAGTGGAGAGCAAACCTCTCACTTGGGGGCTTAGCTGCAACCCAGTGCTCGCCTAAGTAATAAAAATCCTACCGAGTGGAGAGCAAACCTCCCACTCGGGGGCTTAGCTGCAGCTCAGTGCTCGCTTAAGTAAGGAATTCATCCCAATCCGCAAGGATGACGAGGTGCAGGTCGACCGCTACCTCCTCCTTCGGAGCTTCGCCACAAGTACAACGTGCGGTCCATCCCAATCCGCAAGGATGACGAGGTGCAGGTCGACTGCTACCTCCTCCTTCGGAGCTTCGCCACAAGTACAACGTGCGGTCCGTTCCAATCTGAAAAGACGACAAGGTCAGTCGCAGTCTGTGTTCCATCTCTACCTGCAGAATAGATGAAGCTCAAGTCGATTGGAATTTCAACGGAATATCTTCCGAAATGAAGAATAAAGTTCTCTCGAAGGCAAGCAAAGCATGTTAAAAGAAAAATCAAGTTCAGATAAACGTCCTACGGATCCAAAGGTGCTCAGGCGTTAAGCCTGTTAAAGTTTATCGGTTACAGAAACCACTCGGCATTCTGAGGCAAATTTAAAGTGTGACTTAGAAGTTTTTTACTCCTCCGGCGGAGGACTGGAAGGTGCAACAAACTGGTTGAGGTCGATTCCGTCGGCAATACGGGTAGCAGCAGCGATGAAGGTCTCCATGAAAGATCTGAAGTCGTGCTTCCTGGTATTGGCAACCTTGAGAGACACCAGCTTGTCCTCTTGCGCTTCTTTGCAGTGGACACGAACCGAGATAAAGCAACATCAGCACCACACGCGCGGGCGACTTCTTCCATTCTTGCACTCGACTTGGAATCTCATTCGGTCGAGTCATCAAAGATTCAAGATCATTACGAGAGTCTGCTCGCCGGAGAGTCGAGTCGATCCGCGACATCGCAACTTTCAATCGAGCAAGATAATCCACCGCGCTAGCAACACGAGACTCAAATCGGAGCACATTCATAGCAGCTTCGTCCTTCACGGGAGAGTTGATGGGGTCCAAACTGGTTTCCACTGATTGGTTTCTTCTTCAAAGTTTTGGCAGAATTCTGAAAACACAACTCAGAATCAAAATGAAGATCATATGATGAGCCGGTGAGAGCAAGACAGTTGGATAAAAGAGATTACCTTCAAGCATGAGAAACAACTTCTTGGCGAACCCTCCAAGATAAATCTCCAGGTCATTTGGCTTACCCGCCAGCTGGCCAACCTTGTCAGACAGAATATTCTTGTCGTTCTTCAGTCGACTGACTTCCTTGTTAGCCGCGTCAAGAGAGGCTTTCAGCTTGGCATTTTCATCTTCAGGTTTGTCGACTGAGGCAAGCTTCTCTTAGCGAGCTTTATTTTCTCCAAAGCCGCCTTCTGTGCCTCTGTAAGGTCAAGGTCCTTCTTCTTCAAAGTTTCTTCCAGTTTATCTGCAAAGCAACAATGAGAACAGAGTTGAGAATGAGCAGAAAAACAGAGGCGATCGTCAAAAATTCTTACCAGCCATACCTTTTGCTTCATCCTGTGCCATACGCAAATTCTCCCGAGCAAGCTTCAAATCGAGGTTGAGCTGAATCTGCTTTTCTCTAATCTCAGCAGTAGCGAGCCACAAGCTCGCAAGATTTCTCTGAAGAGTCAACCAACTAAAGACATCAAAAACAGATCACTTCCGAAAGTGATTAAGGAAAAATAGTAGCATTTCTAAGACTACGGTCGAATAAAACATTCGACAAGAGTCTCGGGATTACACCCAGCGGGTGCACTCAGCGATGCCCCCACTGGTTTACCAATTTGGTTCGATCAACGACCAAAGGAGGAAAAAGGCTATGATTCTAAAAACATGGCTAATCGTCGTGGTCACCGCAGAAAAAAAATAGTTCTTTAGACTATAGTCAATCGCACGCAATCGACCATAGTCTCGGGGACTACACCGGTGGGTGCACTTAGCGTGCCCCACCGGTTTCTGATTCCATTCAACTTGGTCCGCCCAAGTCGAGTGAAGAAGATCACAAGATAAAGACCATAGCCGATCGCACGCAATCGACCATGGTCTCGGGACTACACCGGTGGGTGCACTCAGCGTGCCCCCACAAAAGTTCAACGACACACACACCCGGTGGGTGTACAGAGATGGAAATCTCCGTAAGAAAGCAGTTTCAGATAGTATATCCTAACAAAGCAAGCGACGATCGACTTACTTGGACATTACTCGAGAGCTGAAGCTGGCGCCATAGGCCGCTGACTTGCCTCTCGCCGCTTTCACTGCTCCATCATGATCCCTGCTCAGGCGATGGCCTCCTTAGCAGCACTTACTTGGTCTTCCGGGACGTGGTGTGTGGCAAAGAGAGACGGTGGATCAGCAATGATTTAAGTGGGTCGGGCACTTTCGCTGGTACAGCAAAAGATCTGAAGTCCGAGTGGGATTGCCTCCCGGAAATGAACGCCTCAGAGTCGCCATGACTTGAGCAGCCTTGCCAGCAGGCACTTTCTTGTTCCTCCTCTTCCTCAATGGCGCTTCTCGTCATCATCGGGAAGATCAATGATGAGGCGGAACTGCAAGAGAGGTCCGAAATAAACATGGAAGCCCAATCGACTAAAAAGCTCCATCGGCTAAAAGTGAAATCTCAGAGATCTTACCAAGATTGGAAGTGGCCCTCCATTTCCTGGTCATCGTGCTTGGCTGAAGTCTCGGAGGTAGCGGCGCTGTAGATTTCATTAGTCGGCTGATCAGTCATCAAGTCGACTAAAAATTCACTCATGTTGAAAAAGGAAATACAAGGTTCTGTTGGTTACCCGGAGATGGTGGGGATGACCATTCGCATCTTGGGCAGGGCCTTCGCTGGCTTCGACGACGTCGCTCGAGGTTGCTTCGGCGGCTTCTCAGTCGGCGCGGGAGAAGTTGTCCTAGGTCGCTTCGTCGACTGACCGGTGGACACAACAGCTTTACCGCGCCCGGCCACTGGGTCGTGCATTGACTTGGACCTTCCTTCCGAGCGAGGAGGGTCAACGTATTCCTCCTCTTCTTCCTCCTCCTCCTCATCATCAGAGTCATCATCCTCCTCATCCTCTTCGCGTTGACTCCCATTCCTCCCGACTCTCACCTCCACTTCCTTCTTCTTCTTGGTTGCTTCACGTGCCCGTTGGGCATCGAGTACATTCGTGGTGACCTAGAAGGCAACAAAACAAGGTGACAGTCAATCGATTTAAATTGACATCAAAACAGAATGAATGCAGCAGAATCACGATCGAAGATAAATAATGATACCTTGTCCGGTTGGTAACTCTGGTCGAGTGGTGGAATCCTCCCAGCTCCGCGAGGGTTGTCTTTATTTCTGTGATGGCAGTCATCCACTTCTCCAAAGATGGCGTCGTCAACCTCCTCCGGATGGACCCGAGTGGTATCATCCGTACCGGAGTACATCCACATCGGATGACCTCGGTATTGGAGTGGCTGGATACGCCGTCGGAGAAAAACCTCCAGGAGATCCATGCCGGTCACCCCTTCGCGAATAAGCTGGACTACATGCTCCATCAGAAGCTTCACTTGGGCCTTTTCCTCTCGCAACACCTTCAGGAAGACGGCTTGTTCACTCGACTCATGGAGAAAGGAGGGAGCCCAATCGACCGCCTGACGTCGGCTGGTCTTGGCAGTAAAACCAGGTCGATCGCCACCCTCTAACCGAGTCGTGGAGAGTCATAGCTGAAAGGCGCTCTTCCCCTCATCCGACTCCGAGTCCCCACACATTTGGATTACTTGGGTCTTTTTCGTCATTCGGGCTTGTTTTCTTCACCGCCCGAGAGCGACAGTGAATATATGCTTGAAAAGACCCCAATGCGGTCGACAACCCAAGAAATTTCGCAGAGCTAAACGAAGCAGCCAGATACACAATGGAGTTTGGGGTGAAATGGTGGAGTTGCGCCCAAAAAGTTCGAAACCCCGGAAAAAAGGATTTGGCGGCGAGAAAACCCCCTATCTACGTGGGTGGCTAAGAGGACGACTCACCCTCTTCGGCTGCGGTTGCCACTCCGCGTCGGAAGCCTCGCCGACCCGTGGGGATCAGTCCTTCATTGGCCAGATCGGTGAGATCTTTTTCGGTGATGGTCGGCGGATCCGCCTCCTTGACCCAGCCTGCGGCAGCTTGGACCGCGAAGAGGAGCCGCCTCAACTGGGCGCTCTCCCCTTGGCCTTCGCCGCCGTCTTCTTCACCCGTTCCAGGGCGGCACTCTTGTCCTTCACCATGGTCGCCGGCGAGAAAGGGACCGAGCTGCGGCGCTGGGCGGACGGAGAGCGTGGCGAGAAAGTTTTGGAGGCGGAGAGAGGAGAAATCTGAGGGCGCACTGTTCAAAATGCCCGGTCCAATGCCTTATATGGGGTCGCTTCCGAGTGGCTGACCGGTAGGCCCAGGCAATCCTGTCACGATCCCGCAATAGGCGCGCACATGATACGTGGCAAAAAAGGCGGCGCGAGGATCGAGGCGTCATCGTCTTATCCCATCCGAGTGCCACGGTTTTCTCCGCTTCGCGCGCTTCCCAAAATTCGGATCCCGTGAAATCCGCTAACCGTAGAGCGACTCGTCAGATAACAGATTTCCTCAGATCCGTCGCTCGGAAACCTTCAGGTTCACAAAGTTCACTCGACAAATGTGAAGAATGGATCAAGGCGACTGAAAGAAAGGTTGATGCCATCACCAAAAGGTCGTTGATCCAGAGTAAGACGCACTCACAACACGAAGAACAGGTCGGAAAGATTATCAACTCCTTCCTCACTCAAACCTCGATCCATTCGGGGGCTAATGATGAAGTCATGTACCTGGGGTAGGGTCATAGACCTGCCCAAAGGTACCTTCCACAAGGACATTCACAAGAGAAGCAGCCTTCCAGTTGACTTGGTAGACTCCCACTCGACAGATTCAAAGACACTCGACTATGAAGACCCACTCGACCACCAAGAGTCCAAGAGCCACTCGGTGTCCAAATGGTCTGTAGTTAAATAGTCTTTATGACCTTAATGACACTTTATGTAGGGCGTTACCAGTAACGCCTAGCCTTAACGCATACCTTAAACCCTCTCACGTGGGCTGGCTGGGGTCTGGCGCACTCTATATAAGCCACCCTCCACGGTAGAAGGGTTCGCACCCCTGTAACACATACGCAAATAATCCAGACGACCGCCTCAGGGCTCCGAGACGTAGGGCTGTTACTTCCTCCGAGAAGGGCCTAAACTCGGAAATCTCTTGCGTATACAACTACTCCATAGCTAGGATCTTGCCTCTCCATTCCTACCCCCCATTCTACTGTTAGACTTAGAACCACGACACACTGCCCGGGCAGCCACCGAGGCCCAAATCTTTATCGATGCCCTTTGGGCTGGCCTGATTCCTCCCTTCTCCACCTTCTTCAACGCGGTGCTTGAGCATTATCAGATCCACATGCTACATCTCGACCCTCAATCCGTGACTCTCCTTGCCGTCTTTGCCTATGTGTGTGAAGCCATGTTGGGCATTGCTCCTACTGTGGCCCTCCTCCGCCATTTCTTATCACTGCATTTGATTGCCCCCCGACAGAGCTAGGGGTGCGTGAGCTTCCAGGTTGTGGCCGCGACAGCGGGCGCGGGGATCGACTTCGAGCTTCCGTCATCCACGAGCGAGTTTCGGACACGGTGGGTGCTTGTCGACGCCGGTGTGCTCAGCCCCCTGCTCGATGCCCGCTTTAGCGCCTGCTGTTTCCCACTCCGGTTGGAGCCACGAGAGGCTCGCGAGCCACCATCTCGCTCCCATCTGGTTCAGGTTGAGGAGGCTGAAGGACCGCGACGTGACTGCGCCTATGGTGGTGAAGGAATTCGTCAAGCGCCGGATCGCTCCGCTTCAGTGCCACTCTCGCCCGATGTGGACCTTGCTCAGCAGTCAGGACCATATGAGGTTTCAAGAGTCCGGGCTCCCCCTCGGGACACGGCAAACAGTGCTCAAGGTCCTGACGGGTGTCCCTTTGCCGGATGACTTGCCTGGGAAGAACTGTTTGCTGTATCGCTGCAAGAACAAGGATGAATTTGCAGGGAGCATGCCTCCCTTTGACGAGTGGGGGCTGCGTCCGGACAGCCTAGTGGGGTCCCATGAGAACCCTGTATGCGTGGTTCCCTTTCTCGCTGCTGGCGCTGAGCCCGCCCCGAACATGGGTGCAGGGGGGCGAGCGCGACAAGATGCTGGCGGCTTGAGTGCTGATGTGCGGACGCCGCCAGGGGCTCCTGGGGCGTCATCCTCTGGAACCCGTGATTCTGGGACGTTGGTCGCCGAGGCGACGCAGCACGCGGCTCCCGAGGCTGAAACTCCTGAGGCCTCGGGAGGTCGTGGCAAGATGGCGCTCGGCTGTTCTCCACAGCCAAGCGCTCCTGAAGTTGTTCTCTCAGGCGCTTCTCCGGCTGCACCTCGTACTGGCCGCCACGTTCAGCACTTTGGCCGACTTTGCGTGGACTTCGAGGAACTCCGCAAGAGGAAAAGATCTCTGGGCGGCAGCGGTATCTTCGGGCCATTGAAGCATCGAAAGTACATCGCCGTCGACGGGTGAGTACTGCACCTTGTGGTTTCTTGATTGTTGCTTTCCTTCCTGACGTTGGCTCTTCAGAACCCCTTCTGCCAAGGCCGTTGAGTCGTCCGAGAAGCAATCCTCGCCTTCCTCGGCACTCCCGTTGGCCCTGTGCACCCCGAGCCTGCATGCCGCGCCTGGAACCAGGCCGACCGAGGGGGTGCGCTCGCCTTCATGGTGCCTCGAATCTGCGGCTTCGTTGCCCTTCCTTCACGGTCTGGCTTGGAGCCTGGTGGGCATTCCCCGGACCCCTCCTATGGTTATGGACAACAGCTGGTTGGCTTCGGCCTTTAGCTCCTCCTCAAGCAGCAGGCCCCGTCCAGCCAGGGCCCCTCGTGAGGTCGGGCCAACACCTGGAGTGGCACCAGCCCCCAGCCCCCTGCTGAGAGGGGGTGCATCGCTTAATGCTCCGCCTGCGGCCCCCGTGGCGGAGGACAAGGTGGGGCGTGCGTTGGAGTTGGAACGCGGGCGAAGCATCGTTCGTCATGAGCTCTTCCATAAGGCGATGGACGCGATGAGCCGACTCGGCGAAGAACTCACAGGCATCGACTCAGCCTTGAGGCTGAAGGTCTTCGGCTGGTGGAGGAACGGCGTAAGATGAGGGTGGCCATCAACCTTGGCCGCTACCAGCGTGATCTTGACAATGCGAAGGCCGAGGCGTCCCTCAAGATTTCCCGTGAAGCTCGCTCCCGGGCCTTGGAGGAGGCTCACGAGGCTGACCGGCGTCACGAGGCTGCGGAGAAGCGCGCGTGGGAGCTCCAAGCTTGGAGCGCGTCCCTCGAGCGCCAGGTGGAGGCGCGCAGAGCTGCCCTTGCGTCGCTGAGGGGGATGCCCGCGGAGGAAGAGGAGGTCCGGAAGCGCGAGGAGGCGCTGGCTCTGGAAGCCGTGGAGTGCAGCCTTGAGCTCAAGCAACTGGAGACGACGGAGTGTCAAGTTGCTCAGGCGGAAGATGCCGTCGGGGTTCGCGAGGCCAATGTCCAGGAGGAAGTCGATTGCGAGGTGGCCCAAGTTCACGCAGATCTTGAAGGTCGGTACAACCTGAAGCTGAAGCTTGCAGGAACTGAGGCGGCGGGCAGGACAGCCGCTCTCAGGCCTAGGTTAGACGAGGCGGAGAGACGTGGGGAGGCCACGACTGCCGCCTTGGCCACGGCGCAGGCGGACTTGGCCTCCGCTCGCGCCGAGCTGCTCTTGCTTCAGAAATGGATCGATGACGCCGAGGCCGTTGCACGAAAAAACAGGGAGGAAGTGCTGGAGAGGCGGACGCTGGAGCGCATCCTTGCTCCCATGCTTCAGGATCTTCGGAACATGGCCAACACTGCCCTGGGCCATGTCTGTGACGCGAACGCTCCCCCATCCTTTGGTGAATGACTACGCCAGTCACCTCCGCTTCTTCACCGACGTGGTGACACGCCTGGAGGCCCGATCTGACGAAGCTCGCAGGCTCATGGAAGAGTGGAGTCGCGGCCTGCTCAAGCGCGCTTTCTCCAGTGTCTTCAGCCATCTCCTGAATGCCAACCCCGACTTCGATTTCGACGCCGCCATCGCCCCCGTACCTACGGTCATCCGGGATGACCTGGCGCGGTGGGTAGAGGACAACGTGGATGCGTTGGTCAGGGCCTTCACTTCAGAGGACGACGCGGTGGTGGTCGCCACAGGCGGAGGCGACGTGGTCGATGATGGGGACGCTGGCGCTGGTGACGGTGGCGGCGGCGCCAACGATGGCGACAGCGACACGAGCGGCGCGTCCGAAGATGACGCGGAGGATGCAGCAAGCGACATATCCGTCTAATTCCTCGTCCCTTTACTGCTTCACCCTGTATGCAAAAACTCGGACGTGGCCCCTAAAGATTGTGAGAGCATTTTGGGAGGGGGAGCCCCTCATGTAAATAAATCATGATTTCTATTCCTTTGTACCGAACCAAGAGTGTGTTTTTTGGTCGGTCATGATTCTGATGGCAAGTTTTGCCACTGCGGCTTACCTTAGCTGGGGCGGGCCCTGAATCGGGTTGTAAGGTCGAGAGTCGCCACGGGGCTCTGGGGGTCTCTGACCCGCCGAGGGGCCTCATGAGGTTCCTCTGCTGATCGGCGACGCGTGGCGCGTCTTGTGCCTGCCACCTTTCGCGAGGGGCCAGCGAGGGGGAGGCGGCGAATGTGAGCTCCAGAACAAGGCAAGAACCAGATGGCAAGAAATCGCTTGAAGGAGAAAATACACCCCCAGACGCATCAACAAAAGCTCGAGTTCAACTTAAATCCGAATCCAAGAGGCAAGGCTACAGAAAAAAGATTCAAAGCAAATGGCCGCATCCGGCACCTAGTCTATTCTTCGGGTCTTCGAGTCTTCTCACCAGCGTGGAGCTAAGTGCTGCCACTAGGCGTGGGAGGGAGCCCTAGGGCTTGAGGCCGGCACCCTGAGGCTCCGGGGAGTGTACAGCCCCACTCATTATTACATGAGAGTGTCACGGGCGGCGATCTTCACAGGCACTGTGCCTTCTTCACAGGTATCGGCCTTGCTTCATATCGCCAGACGACGGCCCCGCCTTGCGCCACCCTCGACCACCCTTGAGCCGACCGGAAACCAGGACGACGCAAAGGGGGGAAAGGGGACGCCAGCGGTGCCCTCGGCGACCATGGGTCCTCTGCCGGGGGGAAGGCTCGCCGACGCCTCCCTGACAGAGGGCCTACCTCCTGGTGTCGCCTGGATTCATGCGATGTGGGGAGGGGCCCTGCTCCTGGCTCCCTCCATGCAGCCCCCAGCGCATTTCCCCTGGCGGAAAGGGTGTTGCTGCGCCGGGGTCATCTGCCGAGGCTGTGACCTGGTTCACTGGCGGCCCATGGTTAGCGTAAGCTTGCTCCTGAGAGATTAGCGGTACCCTGTAGCTGTTGTTGGAGGCGCGGTTGTTGCGGTTCCCCGTCGGTTCCTGAAAGGCTTCAACTTCTAGCACCCCTTCTTCCCAATCTTCTCCAAGGAACGAGCCAGGGTCGTCCTCTGGCGCGTACTCCTGATCCATCATGCGGGGCACGTAGGCTTCCGGGGCTGTTACCCCGAACACCTCGCCGTAGTTCCCCACACTCCATGTTGCCCGGCCCAGTGCGGCATCCTGAGGATGGTGGCACAACATCTCACCGAGACCATGGGGGCGACACTTGCGCATATGCTTGCCACAGGCGGCACGAGGGCGACGAGGCCCTCGACACCACCGACCGTGCTGGTGTTGACGAAGCCCCCAGGCACACCTGAGGGTGTGTGGTTGCGGCGAGGCCCGCCGTGAGATCCCGTAGTGGCCTGAGAGGGAAGCTGATAGCAGAAGGGCGGTGCTCCTGATGCCGCCTCATCCAGCAGCTCAGCAACATGTTCCAGCAGTGCATCCCGGCCACTCTCCATCAGCAGGCACCTGAGCAGCTCTCGTGCCACCATGAGCGCTGCCCGCATGTTCGACTGCTCCCGCCGTGTGTGCGGCGCCATTGCTGCGGCATGGCTTACGGCCCTTGCAGCGGCCCGTGCTTGTCGCGGGGTGAGGGCGGATGGCGTCCCGCCACGCGGCTGCGCCCCGCTGCGTTGGGCGATGCTCGGGCCCCTTGGAGCGCGGCGCTGAGGTCTTCATGGGCGGGTGGCGCCGCCGGGCCGGCCAGGCTGCCCAGCGGTCGGGGTCAACCCTTGGGTCGGCGGACATCGTAGCCGCGGAGCGTCGGCAGGTTGATTGGCGGAGAAGAAGCTCCGGCGCACCCCTACCTGGCGCGCCAAATGTCGAATCACGGGTTCCAGCAAAACCCTCAAGGTTTGAACTCTGGGGTGCGCACGAAGTTCTTTCCCTCCAACCGATCCACGCCCTAGCTCGCTAAGATCTCGCGGACGAACTCGACAAACTCGCAACACAAAAAGACACGAGATTTATACTGGTTCGGGCCACCGTTGTGGTGTAATACCCTACTCCAGCGTGGTGTGGTGGAGTGCCTCATGGGCCGATGATGAAGAGTACAAGAGGAAGAACTGCCTCCTGAGGTTGAGGTGTTGGTGTGAGGCTAGGGGTTGGCTCTGGATCTGATCAGATGCCCCTACTGTGGTGGCTAGTTCTACTTATATAGGCCCTGGTCCTCTTCCCAAATATTGAGCGGGAAGGGAGCCAACAACGGCGACCAATTTGAAAGGGGACAGCTAGTACAGCTTATCCTGACAAAAGTAGTCTTCGCCTGCGAAAGACTCTGGTGGTGACGCCGTCATGGGCTCCACGGTGACCTTCATCTTGCTGTCCTCATGGTCTTGGTCTCGTTGCACCGATATGGAAACCTTTGCTTGACGCCTCGGTACTCCGCGCCTGCGCCTGCTTCCTTAGCACCAAAGAGGAAACAAGGACACTGCGCGCTGGCGCCCGCATGGTGTCGATCGTCATGGCTCACGTCACGAAGTCCTCGCGAGGTTTGCCTTGCCTTGATCTCTCCGCCCCTCGTGAGCCTACTGAGCGTGGCCGCTCCTGAGGAGGTCTTGGGTTGTCCGCCCCGCGAGGCTTGGCCCCTTGCGAGGGTCTTGAATGCCTTATCGATGAAGATGGGCCGTACGGGTCTGCTCGCATAGCCACGCTGTGGGCTGCAGGCAGGCAAGTCTGGGGACCCCCATTCCCAGGACGCCGACACCCTGCCTTTACACGAGAGCTGCGGCAAGTCCGTTGGCCGTCCGTTCGCACGTTCAAGCCAGAGATACCTGAGAAATATGACGGGAGGCTGAACCCGGCAGAGTTCCTGAGCATCCACACCATCATTGTTCCTGAGCAACTACTTCTCGTTGGCCCTCAAGTCCAATGTGAGGTCTTGGCTGATGCACCTGCCGGAGAACTCCATTTCGTCATGGGCAGATCTGTGCCACGAGTTCATCGGTGCCTTCACCGGTGGCCACCAAGAGCCCGGCAGGCCCAGTGACCTGTAGTTTCTCAGGAAGGAAATATGCCCTAGAGGCAATAATAAAGTTATTATTTATTTCCTCATATCATGATAAATGTTTATTATTCATGCTAGAATTGTATTAACTGGAAACATGATACATGTGTGAATACATAGACAAACTTAATGTCACTAGTATGCCTCTACTTGACTAGCTCATTAATCAAAGATGGTTATGTTTCCTAACCATAGACATGAGTTGTCATTTGATTAAAGGGATCACGTTATTAGGAGCATGATGTGATTGACATGACCCATTCCGTTAGCTTAGCACTTGATCGTTTGGTATGTTGTTATTGCTTTCCTCATGACTTATACAAGTTCCAACAACTATGAGATTATGCAACTCCCGTTTATCGGAGGAACACTTTGTGTGCTACCAAACGTCACAACATAACTGGGCGATTATAAAGGAGCTCTACAGGTGTCTCCAAAGGTACATGTTGAGTTGGCGTATTTCGAGATTAGGTTTTGTCACTCCAATTGTCGGAGAGGTATCTCTGGGCCCTCTCGGTAATGCACATCACTATAAGCCTTGCAAGCAATGTAGCTAATGAGTTAGTTACGAAATGATGCATTACGTAACGAGTAAAGAGACTTGCCGGTAACGAGATTGAACTAGGTATTGAGATACCGACGATCGAATATCGGGCAAGTAACATACCGATGACAAAGGGAACAACGTATGTTGTTATGCGGTTTGACCGATAAAGATCTTCGTAGAATATGTAGGAGCCAATATGAGCATCCAGGTTCCGCTATTGGTTATTGACCGGTAACGTGTCTCGGTCATGTCTACATAGTTCTCGAACCCGTAGGGTCCGCACGCTTAAGGTTTCATTGACAGTTTTATTATGAGTTTATGAGTTTTGATGTACCAAAGGTTGTTCGGAGTCCCGGATGTGATCACGGACATGACAAGGAGTCTCGAAATGGTCGAGACATAAAGATCAATATATTGGACGACTATATTTGGACACCGGAAAGGTTCCAGGTGAGATTGGAACAATACCGGAGCTCCAGGAGGTTATCGGAACCCTCCGGGAGGTATATGGGCCTTATTGGGCCTTAGTGGAAAGGAGGGGAAAGGAGCAAACGAGGGGGCGCGCCCCCCAAGCCCAATCCGAATTGGGAGAGGGGCCGGCCCCCCCTTTCCTTCTTCCCTCCCTCCTCTTCCTTCCCTCTCCCTTTCCTAATAGGAAAGGGGGGAGTCCTACTCCCGGTGGGGATTGGACTCCCCCCTAGGGCGCGCCAACCCCCTTGGCCGGCCCCCTCCTCCACTCCTTTATATACGGGGGAGGGGGGCACCCCATAGGGACAACAATTGATCTCTTGATCTCTTAGCCATGTGCGGTGCCCCCCTCCACCATAGTCCTCCTCAATAATATTGTAGCGGTGCTTAGGCGAAGCCCTGCAATGGTAGAACATCAAGTCCATCACCACGCCGTCCTGCTGATGGAACTCTTTCCCGACATTCTGCTGGATCGGAGTACGGGGGACGTCATCGAGCTGAACGTGTGCAAGAACTCGGAGGTGTCGTAGTTTCGGTGCTTGATCAGTCGGGCCGTGAAGACGTAGGACTACATCAACCGCGTTGTGCTAACGCTTCCGCTATCGGTCTACGAGGGTACATGGACAACACACTCCCCTCTCGTTGCTATGCATCACCATGATCTTGCGTGTGCGTAGGAAACTTTTTGAAATTACTACGTTCCCCAACAGTGGCATCCAAGCCTGGTTTTATGCGTAGATGTTATATGCACGAGTAGAACACAAGTGAGTTGTGGGCGATACAAGTCATACTGCTTACCAGCATGTCATACTTTGGTTCGGCGGTATTGTTGGATGAAGCGGCCTGCTTCCTCTTGAGCACTGCGTTGGATTTCCCCGAAGAGGAGAGGATGATGCAGCAAAGTAGCATAAGTATTTCCCTCAGTTTTTGAGAACCAAGGTATCAATCTTGTAGGAGGCCACGCACAAGTCCCTCGTACCTGCACAAAATGATAGCTCCTCGCAACCAACACGATTAGGGGTTGTCAATCCCTTCACGGTCACTTACGAGAGTGAGATCTGATAGAGATGATAGATAATATCTTTGGTATTTCTGGTATAGAGATGCAAAGTGAAAAGTAAAAGGCAAAGTAAAAATAAAGCAAGTATTAAAGTGATGGAGATTGATATGATGAGAATAGACCCGGGGCCATAGGTTTCACTAGTGGCTTCTCTCAAGAGCATAAGTATTCTACAGTGGGTGAACAAATTACTGTTGAGCAATTGACAAAATTGAGCATATTTATGAGTATATCTAGGTATGATCATGTATATAGGCATCACGTCCAACACAAGTAGACCGAAATGATTCTGCATCTACTACTATTACTCCACTCATCGACCGCTATCCAGCATGCATCTAGAGTATTAAGTTAAAACAGAGTAACGCCTTAAGCAAGATGACATGATGTAGAGGAATAAATTCATGCAATATGATAAATACCCCATCTTGTTATCCTCGATGGCAACAATACAATACGTGCCTTGCAACCCTTTACATCCTTTGGGTAAGGACACCGCAAGATTGAACCCAAAGCTATGCACTTCCCTATTGCAAGAACTACCAATCTAGTTGGCCAAACCAAACGGATAATTCAAGAGACTTGCAAAGATAACCAATCATACATAAAAGAATTCAGAGAAGATTCAAATATTATTCATAGATAAGCTGGATCATAAACCCACAATTCATCGGTCTCAACAAACACACCGCAAAAAGAAGATTACATCGAATAGATCTCCACGAGAGAGGGGAGAACATTGTATTGAGATCCAAAAGATAGAAGAAGCCATCTAGCTACTAGCTATGGACCGAAGGTCTAAAGTAAACTACTCACACTTCATCGGAGGGGCTATGGTGATGATGTAGAAGCCCTCCGTGGTGGATGCCCCTCCCGTGAGCTCTAACAGGCCCCAAGATGGGATCTGTGGATACAGGAAGTTGCAGCGGTGGAATTAGGTTTTGGCTCTTGTTACGATCGTTTGGGGTGCGTGAGGTATATATAGGAGGAAGGAGTACGTCGGTGGAGCGACAGGGGCCCACGAGGGGGGGCGCACCCTAGGGCGCCCCCACCTCGTGACCGCCTCTTCGTTCCTTGGAGTAGGGTCCAAGTCCCTGGATCACGTTCGGTGAGAAAATCACGTTCCAAGGTTTCATTCCGTTTGGACTCGTTTGATATTCTGTTTCTTCAAACATGAAAGAGGCAAAAATAGCAATTCGGGCTGGGCCTCCGGTTAATAGGTTAGTCCCAAAAATAATATAAAAGTGGAAAATAAAGCCCAATATAGTCCAAAACAGTAGATAAAGTAGCATGGAGCAATCAAAAATTATAGATACGTTGGAGACGTATCAGGCATCCCCAAGCTTAATTCCTTCTCGTCCTCGAGTAGGTAAATGATAAAAAGAGAATTTTTGATGCGGAGTGATACTTTGGCATAATTTCAATGTAAATCTTCTTAATTGTGGTATGAATATTCAGATCCGAAAGATTCAAGACAAAAGTTCATATTGACATAAAATAATAATACTTCAAGCATACTAATCAAAGTAATCATGTCTTCTCAAAATAGCATGGCAAAAGAAAGTTCATCCCTACAAAATCATATAGTTAGGTTATGCTTCATTTTCGTCACACAAAGATGTTCCCAACTTCTATACCCCCGATGACAAGCCAAGCAATTGTTTCATACTTAAATAATCTCAAACTTTTTCAACCTTCACGCAATACATGAGCGTGAGCCATGGATATAGCACTATGGGTGGAATAGAATATGATGATGGGGATTGTGTGGAGAAGACAAAAAGGAGAAAATCTCACATTGACGAGGATAATCAACGGGCTATGGAGATGCCCATCAATTGATGTCAACATGAGGAGTAGGGATTGCCATGCAACGGATGCACTAGAGCTATGAATGCTCAACAAAAGAAAACTAGTGGGTGTGCATCCAACTTGCTTGCTCATGAAGACCTAGGGCATTTGAGGAAGCCCATCGTAGGAATATACAAGCCAAGTTCTATAATGAAAAATTCCCACTAATATAAAAAGACAACTTATGAGACTCACTATATGAAAAACATGGTGCTACTTTGAAGCACAATATATGAGACTCACTACATGAAGGACTAGGTGCTACTTTGAAGCACAATATATGAGACTCACTACATGAAGAACAAGGTGCTACTTTGAAGCACAAGTGTGGAAAAAGAGATAGTAACATTGCCCTTTTTATTTATTTTCTTTTTTTTGGGCCTTTCTTTTTTTGGCCTTTTTTTGGGCAATGCTCTAATAATGATGATCATCACACTTCTATTGATTACAACATAAGGATTACAACTCGAAACTAGAACAAGATATGACTCTATATGAATGCCTCCGACGGCGTACCGGGATGGTGCAATGAATCAAGAGTGACATGTATGAGAAATAATGCATGGTGGCTTTGCCACAATTATGATGTCAACTACATGATCATGCAATGGCAATATGACAAAAGTAAGGTATGCCATGATGATGATGAACGGAAAGGTGGAAAGTTGCATGGCAATATATCTCGGAATGGCTATGGAAATGCCATAATAGGTAGGTATGGTGGCTATTTTGAGGAAGATATAAGGAGGTTTATGTGTGATAGAGTGTATCATATCACAGGTTTTGGATGCACCGGTGAAGTTTGCACCAACTCTCAAGGTGAGAAAGGGCAATGCACGGTACCGACGAGGCTAGCAAAGGCGGAAAGGTAAAAGTGTGTATAATCCATGGACTCAATATTAGTCAAAGTACTCATATACTTATTGCAAAAATTTAGAAGTCATCAAAAATCAAGTACTACGTGCATGCTCCTAGGGGGATAGATTGGTAGGAAAAGACCATCGCTCGTCCCCGACCGCCACTCATAAGGATGCACAAGCGAGGTACACTTCATGTTTCAAATTTGTTACACAACTTTAACCATACGTGCATGCTACGGGATTTGCAAACTTCAACACAAGCATTTCTCAAATTCACAACTACTCAACTAGCACGACTTTGATATTATCACCTCCATATCTCAAAACAATTATCAAGCATCAAACTTTTCTTAGTATTCAACGCACTCAAAAGAAAGTTTCACATATCTTGAATACCAAGTATATTAATATTAAGCAAATTACCATGCTATTAACAACTCTCAAAATAATCTAAGTGAGGCATGAGAGATCAATAGTTTCTTTAAAACAAATCCACCACCGTGCTCTAAAAGATCTAAGTGAAGTACTAGAGCAAAAATTATCACGCTCAAAAGATATAAGTGAAGCACTATGAGCAAAACTATCAAGCTCAAAAGATATAAGTGAAGCACATAGAGTATTCTAGCAAATTCCAATCAAATTGGCTTCTCTCAAAAGGTGTGTACAGAAAGGATGATTGTGGTAAACTAACAAGCAAAGATGCAAATAATACAAGACGCTCCAAGCAAAACACATATCATGTGGTGAATAAAAATATAGCTCCAAGTAAATTACCGATGGAAGTAGACGAAAGAGGGGATGCCTTCCGGGGCATCCCCAAGCTTTGACTTTTTGGTGTCCTTGGATTATCTTGGGGGTGCCATGGGCATCCCCAAGCTTAGGGTCTTGCCACTCCTTGTTCCATAATCCATCAAAAGAATTCACCCAAAACTTGAAAACTTCACAACACAAAACTCAATAGAAATCTCGTGAGCTCCGTTAGAGAAAGAAAATAAAAGACTACTTTAAGGTACTTTAATGAAATCATTATTTATTTATATTGGTGTTAAACCTACTGTATTACAACTACTCTATGGATTATAAACTATTTTACTAGCCATAGATTCATCAAAATAAGCAAACAACACACGCAAAACAGAATCTGTCAAAAACAGAACAGTCTGTAGTAATCTATAACTAACGCAAACTTATGGAACTCCAACAAATATACCAAAATTAGACGACCTAGACAATTTTCTTATTGATCAGCAGCAATTGGAATCACTATTTTATCAAGTTCTGGTGATTTTTAATAATTCGGGCACTGAGCGCAAAGTTTCTGGAAAATACAGCAAGATCAAATAACTATTATCCAAGAAGATCCAATAGGTCTAGCTTGGCACAAACACTAATTAAAAGATAAAAACACATCTAAACAGAGGCTAGATGGATCATTTATTCCTAAACAGAAACAAAAGCAAAAAACTAAAAATAAAATTGGGTTGCCTCCCAACAAGCGCTATCGTTTAACGCCCCTAGCTCGGCATAAAAGCAAGGATAGATCTAGGTATTGCCATCTTTGGCACTCGGAGAGGAGGATCTCCTTTCTATGGCATTCATTCTTCTATTTTAGTTAAGCACATGGCCATTAATGGAAGAAGTAAGATTAAACACGTTACGTAAATTTGCCTCTAAACTAGACTTCATCTCTTTAATAATTTCATTTTGATAAAAGCACAAGAGAGTAGTTGATTCAACCTTATCATTCATGGGGTGCCCAAATATAGTTTTCATTCTTTCATAGGTATCTATAGCATCCCCTTCAAGAAAACCTTCTTCAAAGATGGAATCTAAAACTTGTTTGAAGGAAGCGGGCAAGCCAACATAAAAACTTTTTAGGTAAATTTCAATTTGATATTGTGGCACATAGCTAGCCCTAATCCTAAGCAACCTATCCCAAGCATCTTTTAAAGACTCATCAAGTAAATAGCGAAAAATTCCAGAATCATCCTCATCAAAATTATTCAAGCTCTCATTGGAGACCCCGGTGGGTCTTTCTATAGCATCATTATTTATGAGCTTAGAGAGGATAGAGTTGTTATCCAAGGCACTAGAGCTCGGGAGAAAACCCGTAGTTCTTTTTGATTCGGCCATGGCAACGGGAAGGCAGACGGAAAAGAGAGAGGAGGAGATTGGGAAAGAGAGGGCGAATAAAACGGCAAGGGTGAAGTGGGGGAGAGGAAAACAAGAGGAAAATGGCAAATAATGTAATGCGAGAGATAGGGATTGTGATGGGTACTTGGTATGTTGACTTTTGTGTAGACTCCCCGGCAACGGCGCCAGAAATTCTTCTTGCTACCTCTTGAGCACTGCGTTGGATTTCCCCGAAGAGGAGAGGATGATGCAGCAAAGTAGCGTAAGTATTTCCCTCAGTTTTTGAGAACCAAGGTATCAATCCAGTAGGAGGCCACGCACAAGTCCCTCGTACCTGCACAAAACGATAGCTCCTCGCAACCAACGCGATTAGGGGTTGTCAATCCCTTCACGGTCACTTACGAGAGTGAGATCTGATAGAGATGATAGATAATATTTTTGGTATTTTTGGTATAGAGATGCAAAGTGAAAAGTAAAAGGCAAAGTAAAAACAAAGCAAGTATTAAAGTGATGGAGATTGATATGATGAGAATAGACCCGGGGGCCATAGGTTTCACTAGTGGCTTCTCTCAAGAGCATAAGTATTCTACAGTGGGTGAACAAATTACTGTTGAGCAATTGACAAAATTGAGCATAGTTATGAGTATATCTAGGTATGATCATGTATATAGGCATCACGTCCAAGACAAGTAGACCGAAACGATTCTGCATCTACTACTATTACTCCACTCATGGACCGCTATCCAGCATGCATCTAGAGTATTAAATTAAAAACAGAGTAATGCCTTAAGCAAGATGACATGATGTAGAGGAATAAATTCATGCAATATGATAAATACCCCATCTTGTTATCCTCGATGGCAACAATACAATACGTGCCTTGCAACCCTTTTCATCCTCGGGTAAGGACACCGCAAGATTGAACCCAAAGCTATGCACTTCCCCCATTGCAAGAACTACCAATCTAGTTGGCCAAACCAAACGGATAATTCGAAGAGACTTACAAAGATAACCAATCATACATAAAAGAATTCAGAGAAGATTCAAATATTATTCATAGATAAGCTGGATCATAAACCCACAATTCATCGGTCTCAACAAACACACCGCAAAAAGAAGATTACATCGAATAGATCTCCACGAGAGAGGGGGAGAACATTGTATTGAGATCCAAAAAGAGAGAAGAAGCCATCTAGCTACTAGCTATGGACCCGAAGGTCTGAAGTAAACTACTCACACTTCATCGGAGGGGCTATGGTGATGATGTAGAAGCCCTCCATGGTGGATGCCCCCTCCGGCGGAGCTCCAGAACAGGCCCCAAGATGGGTTCTTGTGGATACAGGAAGTTGCGGCGGTGGAATTAGGTTTTTGGCTCATGTTCTGGTCGTTTGGGGGTACGTAGGTATATATAGGAGGAAGGAGTACGTCGGTGGAGCGACAGGGGGTGCACGAGGCAGGGGGCGCGCCCTAGGGGGGCGCCCCCACCCTCGTGACCGCCTCTTTCATTCCTTGGAGTAGGGTCCAAGTCCCCTGGATCACGTTCGGTAAGAAAATCACGTTTCCAAAGGTTTCCAAAACAGTAGATAAAGTAGCATGGAGCAATAAAAAATTATAGATACGTTGGAGACGTATCACGGCCCGGACCGACATTACGCGTACGCTTACGCGAGACTGGTTTTACCGCCGTGCTTTGCACACAGGTGACTAGCGGGTGTCAGTTTCTCCAACTTTAGTTGAACCGAGTGTGGCTACGCTCGGTCCTTGAGAAGGTTAAAACAACACTAACTTGACGAACTATCATTGTGGTTTTGATGCGTAGGTAAGACCGGTTCTTGCTCAGCCCGTAGCAGCCACGTAAAACTTGCAACAACAAAGTAGAGGACGTCTAACTTGTTTTTGCAGGGCATGTTGTGATGTGACATGATCAAGACGTGATGCTATATTTTATTGTATGAGATGATCATGTTTTGTAACCGAGTTATCGGCAACTGGCAGGAGCCATATGGTTGTCGCTTTATTGTATGAAATACAAGCGCCCTGTAATTGCTTTACTTTATCACTAAGCGGTAGCGATAGTCGTAGAAGCAATAGATGGCGAAACGACAACGATGCTATGATGGAGATCAAGGTGTCGCGCCGGTGACGATGGTGATCACGACGGTGCTTCGGAGATGAAGATCACAAGCACAAGATGATGATGGCCATATCATATCACTTATATTGATTGCATGTGATGTTTATCCTTTATGCATCTTATCTTGCTTTGATTGACGGTAGCATTTTAAGATGATCTCTCACTAATTATCAAGAAGTGTTCTCCCGAGTATGCTTTGTTATGAAAGTTCTTCGTTTGAGACACCACGTGATGATCGGTGTGATAGGCTCTATGTTCAAATACAACGGGTGCAAAATAGTTGCACACGCGGAATACTCAGGTTAAACTTGACGAGCCTAGCATATACAGATATGGCCTCGGAACACGGAGACCGAAAGGTTGAGCGTGAATCATATAGTAGATATGATCAACATAGTGATGTTCACCATTGAAAACTACTCCATCTCACATGATGATCGGACATGGTTTAGTCGATTTGGGTCACGTGATCACTTGGATGACTAGAGAGATGTCTGTCTAAGTGGGAGTTCTTTAGTATTATGATTAATTGAACTTAAGTTTATCATGAACTTAGTACCTGATAGTGTTTTTCTTGTCTATGTTTGTTGTAGATAGATGGCTCGTGTTGTTGTTCCGCTGAATTTTAATGCGTTCCTTGAGAAAGCTAAGTTGAAACATGATGGTAGCAATTACACGGACTAGGTCTGTAACTTGAGGATTATCCTCATTGCTGCACAGAAGAATTACGTCCTGGAAGCACCGCTGGGTGCCAGGCCTGCTGCAGATCAACTGACGACGTTAAGAACGTCTGGCAGAGCATAGCTGATGACTACTCGATAGTTCAGTGTGCCATGCTTTACGGCTTAGAACCGGGTCTTCAATGACGTTTTGAACGTCATGGAGCATATGAGATGTTCCAGGAGTTGAAGCTAATATTTCAAGCAAATGCCCGGATTGAGAGATATGAAGTCTCCAATAAGTTCTGTCAGTGAACATATACTCAAAATGTCTGGGTATAATAATCACTTGATTCAACTGGGAGTTAATCTTCCTGATGATAGTGTCATTGACAGAATTCTTCAATCACTGCCACCAAGCTACAAGAGCTTCGTGATGAACTATAATATGCAAGGGATGGACAGACTATTCCCGAGCTCTTCGTGATGCTAAAAGCTGCGGAGGTAGAAATCAAGAAGGAGCATCAAGTGTTGATGGTCAATAAGACCACCAGTTTCAAGAAAAAGGGTAAAGGGAAGAAGAAGGGGAACTTCAAGAAGAACAACAAACAAGTTGCTGCTCAAGAGAAGAAACCCAAATCTGGACCTAAGCCTGAGATTGTGTGCTTCTACTGCAAGCAAACTGGTCACTGGAAGCGGAACTACCCCAAGTATTTGGCGGATAAGAAGGATGGCAAGGTGAACAAAGGTATATGTGATATACATGTTATTGATGTGTACCTTACTAATACTCCCAAGAGCACTGGTATTTGATCTGGTTACATTGCTAATATTTGCAACTCAAACAGGGACTACGGATTAAGCGAAGATTGGCTAAGGACGAGGTGACGATGCGCGTGGGAAATAGTTCCAAAGTTGATGTGATCGCGGTCGGCACGCTACCTCTACATCTACCTTCGGGATTAGTTTTAGACCTGAATAATTGTTATTTGGTGCCAGCGTTAAGCATGAACATTATATCTGGATCTTGTTTGATGCGAGACGGTTATTCATTTAAATCTGAGAATAATGGTTGTTCTATTTATATGAGTAATATCTTTTATGGTCATGCACCCTTGAAGAGTGGTCTATTTTTATTAAATCTCGATAGTAGTGATACACATATTCATAATGTTGAAGCCAAAAGATGCAGAGTTGATAATGATAGTGCAACTTATTTGTGGCACTGCCGTTTAGGTCATATTGGTGTAAAGCGCATGTAGAAACTCCATACTGATGGACTTCTGGAATCACTTGATTATGAATCACTTGGTACTTGCGAACCGTGCCTCATGGGCAAGATGACTAAAACGCCGTTCTCCGGAACTATGGAGCGAGCAACTGATTTGTTGGAAATCATACATACTGATGTGTGTGGTCCAATGAATGTTGAGGCTCGTGGCGGGTATCGTTATTTTCTCACCTTCACAGATGATTTGAGCAGATATGGGTATATCTACTTAATGAAACACAAGTCTGAAACATTTGAAAAGTTCAAAGAATTTCAGAGTGAAGTGGAAAATCATCGTATCAAGAAAATAAAGTTTCTACGATCTGATCATGGAGGAGAGTATATGAGTTACGAGTTTGGTTTGCATTTGAAACAACTCACGCCACCCGGAACACCACAGCGTAATGGTGTGTCCGAACGTCGTAATCGTACTTTACTAGATATGGTGCGATCTATGATGTCTCTTACTGATTTACCGCTATCTTTTTGGGGTTATGCTTTAGAGACGGCCGCATTCACGTTAAATAGGGCACCATCAAAATCCGTTGAGACGACGCCTTATGAAATGTGGTTTGGCAAGAAACCAAAGTTGTCGTTTCTTAAAGTTTGGGGCTGCGATGCTTATGTGAAGAAACTTCAACCAGATAAGCTCGAACCCAAATAGGAGAAATGTGTCTTCATAGGATACCCAAAAGAGACTATTGGGTACACCTTCTATCACAGATCTGAAGGCAAGACTTTTGATGCTAAATTCGGATCCTTTCTAGAAAAGGAGTTTCTCTCGAAAGAAGTGAGTGGGAGGAAAGTAGAAATTGATGAGGTAACTGTACCTGCTCCCTTTTTGGAAAGTAGTTCATCACAAGAACCGGTTCCTGTGACAACTACACCAATTAGTGAGGAAGCTAATGATATTGATCATGAAACTTCAGATCAAGTTACTACCGAACCTCATAGGTCAACTAGAGTAAGATCCGCACCAGAGTGGTACGGTAATCCTATTCTGGAAGTCATGTTACTTGACCATGGCGAACCTACGAACTATGAGGAAGCGATGATGAGCCCAGATTCTGCAAAATGGCTTGAGGCCATGAAATCTGAGATGGGATCCATGTATGAGAACAAAGTGTGGACTTTGGTTGACTTGCCCAATGATCGGCAAGCCATCGAGAATAAATGGATCTTCAAGAAGAAGACTGACGCTGATGGTAATATAACTGTCTACAAAGCTCGACTTGTTGCGAAAGGTTTTCGACAAGTTCAAGGTGTTGACTATGATGAGACTTTCACACCCGTAGCGATGCTTAAGTCTGTCCGAATCATGTTAGAAATTGATGCATTTTATGATTATGAAATATGGCAAATGGATGTCAAAACTGCATTCTTGAATGGATTTCCGGAAGAAGAGTTGTATATGATGCAACCGGAAGGTTTTGTCGACCCAAAAGGTGCTAACAAAGTGTGCAAACTCCAGCGATCCATTTATGGACTGGTGCAAGCCTCTCGGAGTTGGCATAAATGCTTTGATAGTGTGATCAAAGCATATGGTTTTATATAGACTTTTGGAGAAGCCTGTATTTACAAGAAAGTGAGTGGGAGCTTTGTAGCATTTCTGATATTATATGTAGACGACATATTGTTGATTGGAAATGATATAGAATTTCTGGATAGCATAAAGGGGTACTTGAATAAAAGTTTTTCGATGAAAGACCTCGGTGAAGCTGCTTACATATTGGGCATCAAGATCTATAGAGATAGATCAAGACGCTTAATTGGACTTTCACAAAGCACATACCTTGATAAAGTTTTGAAAAAGTTCAAAATGGATCAGGCAAAGAAAGGGTTCTTGCCTGTATTACAAGGTGTGAAGTTGAGTCAGACTCAATGCCCGACCACAGCAGAAGATAGAGAGAAAATGAAAGATGTTTCCTATGCTTCAGCCATAGGCTCTATCATGTATGCAATGCTGTGTAATAGACCTGACGTATGCTTAGCAATAAGTTTGGCAGGGAGGTACCAAAGTAATCCAGGAGTGGATCACTGGACAGCGGTCAAGAATATCCTGAAATACCTGAAAAGGACTAAGGATATGTTTCTCGTTTATGGAGGTGACAAAGAGCTAGTCGTAAATGGTTACGTTGATGCAAGCTTTGACACTGATTCAGACGATTCTAAATCGCAAACCGGATATGTATTCACATTGAACGGTGGAGCTGTCAGTTGGTGCAGTTCTAAACAAAGCGTCGTGGCGGGATCTATATGTGAAGCGGAATACATAGCTGCTTCAGAAGCAGCAAATGAAGGAGTCTGGATGAAGGAGCTCATTTCTGATCTAGGTGTCATACCTAGTGCATCGGGACCAATGAAGATCTCCTGTGACAATACTGGTGCAATTGCCTTGGCAAAGGAATCCAGATTTCACAAGAGGACCAAGCACATCAAGAGACGCTTCAATTCCATCCGGGACCAAGTCCAGGTGGGAGACATAGAGATTTGCAAGATACATACGGATCTGAATGTTGCATACCCGTTGACTAAGCCTCTTCCACGAGCAAAACATGATCAGCACCAAGACTCCATGGGTGTTAGAATCATTACTGTGTAATCTAGATTATTGACTCTAGTGCAAGTGGGAGACTGAAGGAAATATGCCCTAGAGGCAATAATAAAGTTATTATTTATTTCCTCATATCATGATAAATGTTTATTATTCATGCTAGAATTGTATTAACTGGAAACATGATACATGTGTGAATACATAGACAAACTTAATGTCACTAGTATGCCTCTACTTGACTAGCTCATTAATCAAAGATGGTTATGTTTCCTAACCATAGACATGAGTTGTCATTTGATTAACGGGATCACGTTATTAGGAGAATGATGTGATTGACATGACCCATTCCGTTAGCTTAGCACTTGATCGTTTAGTATGTTGCTATTGCTTTCTTCATGACTTATACAAGTTCCTACAACTATGAGATTGTGCAACTCCCGTTTACCGGAGGAACACTTTGTGTGCTACCATACGTCACAACGTAACTGGGTGATTATAAAGGAGCTCTACGGGTGTCTCCAAACGTACATGTTGAGTTGGCGTATTTCGAGATTAGGTTTTGTCACTCCGATTGTCGGAGAGGTATCTCTGGGCCCTCTCGGTAACGCACATCACTATAAGCCTTGCAAGCAATGTGCTAATGAGTTAGTTACGAAATGATGCATTATGTAATGAGTAAAGAGACTTGCCGTTAACGAGATTGAACTAGGTATTGAGATACCGACGATCGAATCTCGGGCAAGTAACATACCGATGACAAAGGGAACAAGGTATGTTGTTATGCGGTTTGACCGATGAAGATCTTCGTAGAATATGTAGGAGCCAATATGAGCATCCAGGTTCCTCTATTGGTTATTGACCGGTAACGTGTCTCGGTCATGTCTACATAGTTCTCGAACCCGTAGGGTCCGCACACTTAAGGTTTTGTTGACAGTTTTATTATGAGTTTTGATGTACCGAAGGTTGTTCGGAGTCCCGGATGTGATCACGGACATGACGAGGAGTCTCGAAATGGTCGAGACATAAAGATCGATATATTGGACGACTATATTTGGACACCGAAAAGGTTCCAGGTGAGATTGGGACAATACCGGAGCTCCAGGAGGTTATCGGAACCCCCGGGAGGTATATGGGCCTTATTGGGCCTTAGTGGAAAGGAGGGGAAAGGAGCAAAGGAGGGGCGCCCCCCAAGTCCAATCCGAATTGGGAGGGATCCCCCCCCCTTTCCTTCTTCCTCCTCCTCTTCCTTCCCTCTCCTCTCCTAATAGGAAAGGGGGAGTCCTACTCCCGTGGGGATTGGACTCCCCTTGGCCAACCCCTCCTCCACTCCTTTATATACGGGGGAGGGGGCACCCCATAGAGACACCAATTGATCTCTTGATCTCTTAGCCGTGTGTGGTGCCCCCCTCCACCATAGTCCTCCTCGATAATATTGTAGCGGTGCTTAGGTGAAGCCCTGCAACGGTAGAACATCAAGACCGTCACCATGCCGTCGTGCTGACGGAACTCTTCCCCAACATTCTGCTGGATCGGAGTACGGGGCACGTCATCGAGCTGAATGTGTGCAAGAACTCGGAGGTGCCGTAGTTTCGGTGCTTGATCGGTTGGGCCGTGAAGACGTACGAATACGTCAACCGCGTAGTGCTAACGCTTCCGCTATCGGTCTACGAGGGTACGTGGACAACACTCTCCCCTCTCATTGCTATGCATCACCATGATCTTGCGTGTGCGTAGGATTTTTTTTGAAATTACTACGTTCCCCAACATCTCAAGCAAAAGGAAGGAGAAACCCTCCGTAAGTATTTACAGAGATTCGGTAAAGTTCATAGAAATATTCCAAATATCCATCCGGCAGCTGTTATAGCAGCCTTCCAGTCCAATGTGCGCAACCTCGCATTCGTTCTAAGATGAATGTGCAGTTGCCCAAGACTGTGAAGGAACTATACACACTGGTGGATAAGTGTGCACGGATGGAGGAATGAAGGAAGTTGCCCGGGAAGGAGGATTGCATCAATGTTGATTCAGAGGATGAAGATGAATCAACCAGTCAGAGAAAGGGCAAGATGCACAGTAAGAAGCCAAGAGATAAGGCAGTGATGATTGTAGAAGGTTCGGGCACACCTAGAACCGGCGAGAAGGCCAAGGCTGAGGCCCCCGGTAAGGAAGCTGCCGCGTGCGCTGCCTGCCGGGAAGCCGCTGCCATGGAAAAAGTTGGGAAAGGTAATGGGCCGTACTGCAAGATCCACCGGACCAAAGGCCACAACCTTCAGGAGTGTTACCAGGTTGAGCAGCTTGTCAAGTAACAGGAGGCAGAGTATGACAAGGGTGATAAGGAAAAAGGTCAGAATGCTGCTGGTGGTAAGGGTCGAGGCGGTGAAGCAAATCGCCTTAGCAAACCCTTTCGCAATCAAGGAAAACCCACCAGGGGCCAAGAGAAGGAAATCTGTGATGATGTGAGTGATGAAGGGAATGAAGAGGAAACCAATGAGCAGGAATTTCAGAAGGCCACTGACGCCCTATGCATTGCTGGAGGTGCATCTTTGCACACCTCTCATCGCCAATTCAAGCGATGGGCACGAGAGGTCAATGTTGTGGGACCAACGCCAGAGGCCCGGAAGCCGCTCAAGTGGTCCTGCACGCCCATGATCTTTAATGAGGAGGATCACCCTGGCCGCACCACAGCGGTAGGGTGTTTGCCATTGTTGGTCTCCCCAACAATTCGCAACCTCAAGGTCACAGAGATGTTAGTGGATGGCGGGGCCGGATTGAATCTGATTTCCCGACAATCATCAACAAGCTTCAGATAGGAGAAGAAGAGCTAGAAGTCACCGACACATTTCAAGGAGTCAATCCCGGCAGGAGCCATCCCAAGGGGAAGATTACGTTGCTGGTGACCTTCGGGGGAGAACTGAACTATCAAACTGAGAAGATTGTGTTTCATGTGGTTGACCTCCCCCTGCCGTACAATGGGATTCTGGGACGCCCGTCCCTGTCTAAGTTCATGGCAGCATCCCACTATGCTTATAACACTTTGAAAATTCCTGGGCCACTTGGAGTCATCACTATCCCGTCAGATGAGAAGGATGCAATTATCTGCGTGGACAAGATGTACCGGGATGCAGTCGCAGCAGAGGCTACGGCAGCAGCAACTCCTGCCAAGGAAAGCAAAGGAAAGAAGAGGGATTGTAGGACCTCCGGCAAGGAGTCCAAGAAGCGTGCCCCCTCCGAGTGCACGGCACACGTTGACGACGTGCCAGAGTGTTCCAACATCAGGAGATCCAGTGTTGATGCACCCCAAGTGAAGAAGGTCCCGGTAGGGCTGGCTGGCGTTGATGGTACTCGATGACAAATAGGAAAGCGCGCTCGTTGCCTTCCTGCGGGCGAATATCGATGTGTTTTCCTGGAAACCATCTGATATCCCCGATGTTCCCGGGAGGTAATCGAGCACCACCTTGCTGCCTGCCCACATGCCCGACCCGTCAAGCAGAAAGTCCGGAAGTAGGCCTTGGAGCGCAACAGTTCATTGCCGAGGAAATCAAGAAACTAGAGGCAGTTGGTTTAGTCATAGGAGTACTGCATCCTACATGGTTAGCAAATCCAGTGGTGGTCCGGAAGGCGAATGGGAAATGGAGGCTTTGCATTGATTTCACATATCTCAACAAGGCTTGCCGCAAGGACCCATTTCCCTTGCCGCGCATCGACCAGATCATGGATTCCACTTCAGGTTGTGAGTTTCTCTCCTTTCTAGATGCATACTCCGGATATCACCAGATCTTCATGTCCAAATAAGATGAGGAGAAGACATTGTTCATCACTCCATGTGGTACATACTACTTTGTTAGCATGCCTTTCGGATTAAAGAGTGTCGGGTCAACTTTTGCAAGAGCAGTCCAGATTGGTTTTGAGCCATAGTTGTACAGAAATATAGAAGCCTACATGGATGACATCGTGGTCAAAACCAAGGGTAAGACCACCAGCAAGCTACTTGGATTCTTCGTGTCCCATCGAGGGATCGAAGACAAGCCCGGCATGATCAAGGCCATTAGGCAGATCCAAGCACAAAGAACAGTTAAGGATGTAAGGCGCTTGACGGGATGCGTTGCCGCGCTAAGCAGATTCATTTCCAAGTCCGCCGAGCGTGCCCTGCCGTTCTTTAAAATTTTGAAGAAAGCAGGGCCTATGAAGTGGACCCCGGAAGCTGATGCAGCTCTGCAGGAATTGAAGGCCTACCTATCATCTGTGCCTACCTTGGTTGCACCCAAACCCCAAGAGCCATTATTGATTTACTTGGAGGCAACCAACCAAGTGCTCAGTGCGGCCTTGATAGCACAGCGAGAAGTGGATGAGGAAGAAAGTGGCCAGATCACAGCAGTGTCAGAAAAGGATCAGAACAACAATGAGTACGGCAACGAGAGCAACCCCAAGGACGCGGCAAGGAAGAAAGTGGTGCAGCACCCAGTATACTTCGTCAGCTCCTTGTTACAAGGGGCTAGATCGAGGTACTCTGGCGTGCAAAAGTTGATCGTTGGCCACATTGTGGCCTCAAGGAAACTGCGCCACTACTTCCAAGCCCATGAAATCACGGTTGTCACTCGTTTCCCTTTGCAAAGGATACTTCGAAACCCTGAGGCCACAGGCAGAATAGTGGAGCGGGCTTTTTAGTTATCCAACTTTGGTTTGAAGTTTGAGAGCACATCAACTATACAGAGCAGGGCACTAGCAAAGTTTATTGCAGAAAGGATGCCAAACCCTGATGAGGAAGTGACAAAAATAGCTCTCCCCGGCAAGGAATCCCCCCAAGAATGGATTATGTATTTTGATGGTGCTTTTTCCCTACAAGGTGCAGGGGCTGGCATGCTTCTTGTTTCCCCCTCCGGGGAGCACTTGAAGTACGTCGTCCAAATGCACTTTGCCCGGGAAGAAGCCACTAACAATACAGCTGAGTATGAAGGGCTCCTTGCCGGGCTCAGGATTGCAGAAGAATTGGGAATTAAGAAGTCGGTCATTCGAGGAGATTCATAGCTTGTGGTGAGACAAGTCAATAAGGATTATCAAAGCCAATTTATGGAATCATACGTCGAGGTAGTGAGGATACTGGAGGAGCACTTTGATGGGTTGCAAACAGAGCATGTACCCCGTGCGGAAAACAACATAGCTGATCACCTGTCAAAGTGTGCTAGCAGAAGCTTCCTGTGGAACCAGGAACTTTTGTTCTCCATCTCTCTCAGCCCTCCGTATCACCAGCCACAATGGCCCG
Source organism: Aegilops longissima (assembly GCA_021605205.1). Lineage (NCBI taxonomy): Eukaryota > Viridiplantae > Streptophyta > Magnoliopsida > Poales > Poaceae > Aegilops > Aegilops longissima. The sequence goes on along the minus strand of CM038678.1, from coordinate 481,081,137 downwards.
GAAAAGGAGAAAGTTGGACTATGGTAAGCCTCTCCCGGTCGAGCCGTCCGCTCCCGGCAGAGACCCTGCTGGAAACAACTCCTCATAGCCTGCCGGACCACCCCCTCCAGCCGGGCCTATGGACCCCGCGAATGAGGCTGGTGCTCCTGTAGCACAGGAGGTGCCGCTAGTCCTCGTTGCCAAGCCCCAGGATCCAACTTGAGCAAGGAACACTGTCCACTTCCTCCAAACCGAAGAACTCCATGGCAACCAAGATGAAGCTGAAAAAGTAGCCCAGAGGGCCAGTATGTATTAGTTTGTCGATGACACTCTGTACAGAAGGAGGCCCAATGGTGTGAAATTGAAGTGTGTTTGCCGGGAGGATGGAAAGGAACTGCTGGCTGAGATTCACAGAGGAATGTGCGGCTCACACATTGGATCAAGGGCATTTGTTGAGAAAGCATTCCGGCAAGGATTCTATGGGCCCACAGCCCTCCAAGATGCAGTTGAGCTCGTCAAGACGTGTGAAGCCTGCCAGTTCCATTCCAAGAGAACACACCTGACTGCCCAAGCCCTTCATACAATCCCACTATCATGGCCATTTTTGGTCTGGGGACTCGATATCCTTAGCCCCTTCCCCCGAGCAATCGGGGGCTTTGAATTCTTGTTCATCGCCATCGACAAGTTTACAAAGTGGCCGGAAGTGACTGCCGGGAGAAAGGTGACTGCTCAGTCAGCTATCAAGTTCTTGAAAGAATTGGTGTGTCGTTTTGGAGTTCCGGCAAGGATCATCACTGACAATGGCACCCAGTTCATGAGCCATGCCTTCATGCAATACGTTCATGCCCTCAGATGCAAGATCTCATTCGCTTCCGTGACACACCCCCGGAGCAATGGACAAGCTGAGAGGGCAAACGCTGAAGTGCTTCATGGACTCAAGACAAGAACTTTTGATACGCTGCAGAAGCACAGCAGGAGGTGGATCGAGTAGCTGCCGGTAGTTCTCTGGTCCCTCAGAACAACACCTAACCGAGCTACCGGGCAGACTCCCTTCTCCCTGGTCTATGGGGCAGAAGCAGTTATCCCCATGGTACTCATTTACGGGTCCCCTCGAGTGCTTGCCTATGATGAAGTAGCGCAAGATCAACACCGGTGTGACGAGGTTGTGCTACTCGAGGAGAACCGTCTCCGGGCTGCTACGCGTGCTGCATGCTACCATCAAGCCCTACGTCACTATCATAGCCGCAGGGTTCATGCCCGGTGTTTTGAGAAAGGTGACCCTGTCCTTAGGCGCGTTCAGTCCGCCAAGGGTACAAACAAGTTGTCACCGAAGTGGGAAGGCCCTTACCAGGTGGTACGAGTCACCAGACCTAGCGCAGTCCATCTGGAGACCGAGGATGGCACTCAGTTGCAAAACTCATGGAATATTGAGCATCTCCGTAAGTACTACCCGTAAGGCGCCACCCTTTGGTACAGGCCTTGCCTCAGCTGCATGTAACCCCTTGTGCAAAGTCGGGGTGATGACCCCGTGCAAGAGAAAATAAAGAAGCGCTGTAGGGGGCCCCAACTAAGATTGCATGCATGCACGAGCACACCCAGATCACTGCGTCCTTGCCGTGAACTTGACTTCGACAAAGGATGAGAAGATTGCATGGCACGACGATCCCCGGCAAGCCAAACAGATAAGTTTACCTCTTGTTAGTCTTCTATAAAGCTATACATTTGCATGAGGAAACCTCGCCTCTCTTTTTGAAACTTAGGTGCTCACATCCATGACTCGAACATTGCTTCAGTCAGGATGGTCGTAGTAGCCTTTGGTAAAAAGGAGTTGGCGGGGGGCTGGCCCCTCTGTCTGTTCCCCGACAGACGTGGCTCTCTGGCAGACAAAGAGGGTGCCGGCAGGATATCCTGCCGGGGAAAACTCGTTCATTTTTATTAAAGAAGCACTCCGCCTCTGCCTGGACATACACATGCACGGGTTCCCGGCAAGGTTCATCTTTTTCATTCATATGCTAACACAAGTACAAGCATTACAGAACACAAAGATGGACTCGAGAGATTACATTACTTGAATTAAAATTTGGCAATTGCCTACAGATTTAAGATTGAAAAAAGATAAGTGCTCCGTAATGCCCTTTCTTGTCCATCTCCTCCTAGGTGCAGCCGTCGAAGGCGATGAGGGAAAAAGGAGCGCCTAGGTGGAGGCCCAGCCTGCTCTCATCAGGCTCCAGGAGAGAGGTAGCCCGGGGGAACGGAAGCGCGAGGGAACGCCTCGATGGAGAGCATGGCGGAAGACGGCCCCGTCGGCCACCGTCACCAGGGCCAGTGGGACCCGGCGGGGCTAACGGAGCTGCAGCCCGAGAGGAAGCCTGCCGGGGTCCAGCTGGAAGGCTGCTGGAGGAGCCCGGCAGCACCATCCACACCTCTGCATCCAACTCCCTGGCAAATCGCACTGCCAGGGAGGAGATGCAGATGCAGATGGTGGTGTTGTCGCCTGATGAAGATGGTGCGGGCAACGATCAGCCGGAGTCAGAGTCGCCGCTCCTCCACCCGCTGCCTTCGTCATTTTCGTCACTATCCTCCTGGTCACTTTTGCTCGAGGAGGAGCTTTCGTCGTCGGTCGATCTCTCCGCGCAGCACCCGAAGCGACCACCTGAGCGCCCGAAGATCTTGATGGAGAGCAGTGCGTTCTCCATTAATTTGAACTGGAGAACATGCCCCTCCGAGAAGCCGTGGGCACGGGCAAAGGTCTTCCAGCCACGGCGAAGATACATCACATGAGGAGCGGGGAAGTCGACATCAACCCTCATACCTCCATTTCCGCAGCCCCTCATGTGCAGCCGCAAAGCGCGTGGTTACTCAAGTTCCATCTCCCACACAAAGGGAGTTGGGAGGCGAAGGTGACCACACACGGGCTTGTACAGCCTGATGACGAACTCCCAGGGTTGGTCGCCAATGTGGCCTTCCATTGGGGGTGGAGCCGCCGGTGGAGGCGCCACCAAGGCACCACCCTGCCCTCCTCCACCTCGAGCACCGCAGCGATCACGACCATGCCCCCTTCCTCCTCTCCTTGCAGATGATTCGGCTGCCTCAGGGTTCAAAGGAGGAGGGTGTGATGTCGAGAAGAAGCCCTCGTCGTGCCACCGGAACTCCACCACGCCCTCGCCTCACATCATGGCCAGATGAGAAGGATCACAAAGGAGAAGGAGGAGTGTGTGTACAGGAACACTGCCCCGGCCCCTTTTTATAGGGAAAGGGGGCAGGGGGTTGGTTCCTCCTATGGGGAACGGTCGTCCCTCTCCTCCAATACGGCCTCTCTGCACCCACTGTGACTCTGAGGGTCGAGGCCGCCCCTCTGCTCCAACCATCGATGCTCGAATTTCAGCCATGCCACTCTCCCCCGTGTCCTCCGCATCCACCACCTACCACGCCCAATGCATGCAGGACACGTGGCGAAGTGCATGCGGAACAGGGGCAAGTGGGGTGGTAGTTTCCACCCCGTGATCTTGGGGCGTGGAGAATCCATGGGCCACGATCCACGTTCTTCCATGACGCCACGCACAACGCACGGGAAACCGGAAACTGACCCGAAATCAAGGCTAATGGAGCAGCAAAGGAAACCTCGAGGGGCCAACTGAGTGAGTCCTGGATTAAGGGGTCCTCGGGCGTCCGACCTGTTGGACATGGGCCGGACTAATGGGCTGTGAAGATACAAGACAGAAGACTCTCTCCCGTGTCCGGATAGGACTCTCACTACAAAAAAAAAGACACATCCGTGACATTTCGGGCCGAACAAAAAAAATTCTGTCATACTTATGAAACTTCTATGATGATAATTGTGACAAAACCCGGTATCATCATAGATGTGGTGGGGTCCTACTTCTATGACAAAAAATCATGACAGAAAATGGGCTTTTCGTCCTGCGCGGGCCGGATACGCAGCTGCATGACATTCTTTGGGTCGTCCATGACGGAAAAAAAACGTGGTAGAAGCGAGGGCGATGAAAATAACGGGGAGTTCCCGGTTACGGTGGGTGGTCAGGGGCCGAGCGATGTGAGTTTCTCTCGTACGTGCGCGCGTGTGTGCGAGGCGTTGGGCTCTAACTAAACCCGAGCGAGGCGTTGGGCTCTAACTGAACCCGAGTGATTGCACTGCAGGCTACGCGTTACTGAACCCGAGCGATAGATCGATCCCTAGCTGTTAACTGAACCTGAGTGATTCCTTCGCTACTGCTGCAAACTGAAGCCGATCGAACACTGTTTCCTCCTTCCCTGGATGAACAGTGAGCATTGTTGAGCGGGTTTGGATGAACAGTTCCCGGTGGCGGGTTGGATGAACAGAAACCCGTGGTAGTAGAGGCCGTTGCCGCTGGATGAACAGCACCCCGATCGATCGAGCGGGTGGATGAACAGGACCCCATGGAGGGCTGGATGAACAGGACCCCGTGGAGGGCTGGTTGAACAGTAGCCGGTGGAGGGCTGGTTGAACAATAGCCGGTGGAGGGCTAGATGAACAGTAGCCCGTGGAGGGGTGGTTGAACAGGACCCCCGTGGAGAGGGTTGGTTGAACAGTAGCCGGTGGAGGAGCGCACGGTGGAGGCTGGATGAACAGGAGCCCGTGGATGACAGTCGCAGGTGGAGGCTGGAGGAGGTCGACGGTGGATGAACAGTAGCCCGTGGAGGCAGTCGACGGTGGAGATGAACATTATCCCGTGGAGTCCCATTTTGCGGTACGCCACACCCCTCACGATGAACAGGACCCCCGTTTCGACCGTAGCGCTCCAACACAAGCCCGTTTCCTCCGTTTTGCGGTACGCCACACCCCTCCCGATCAACAGGACCCCGTTTCGATCGTAGGAGGTCTGTTTCCTCTGTTTTGCGGTACGCCAAACCCCTCCAGATGAACAGGATCCTGTTTCCACCGTGGACGATCGAACACAAGGCCGTTTCCTCCGTTCTGCGGTACGCCAGGCCTCGTTTCCATCGGCTGTTTTGTCCAAGCCGGTTGGCTCCCGATGAACAACACGCGTTCCGTTGCCTCCCGATGAACACGGCGCATTCCGTTGCCTCCCCATGAACACGATGTGATGACACAGTTTCTCCGTTCCCACCGAGCCACAACCATGTACACGAACCCTCGCCGTACGTATGCGCGAGTAGGCGTTCGAGACCCCGCCCGTATGTACATACGTGGCCATATTTAATTTCTTGCAACATGGCTGTTGTACGTACGTGTACATGCTACGTGCGCGCCTCTACTACGACACGTGCGCGCCTCTACTACGACACATGCCCTTCCTTACACGGCCACGGTTCATCGCTGCAGCCTGCAGACAGACCGATCGTATGTACGTACATGTTCACGACCAGAATGACAACGCTACGTACGCTTCGACCAGGTGGGTCCCGACTATCAAGCACTTCCTTGCGTGCGAAGATGTAGCTGGTGGGTCCCAGCAGTCAGGGGGCAAATCATTTTTTTCCCCGTAATATGGACGAACTTCCTTGCGTGCGAAGATGTAGCTGATGGGTCCCAGCAGTCAGGCGGAAATGTTTTTTTCACGAAATACGGGGGCCCGTCCGATGGGTCCCTACTGTCAGGTGGAGGAATCATTATTTTGCGCAAAATAAGGAGGCACTTCCTTGTTGCGGCCGTGGACCCAACTATCAGCCTCTCCACGTACAGTACTCTTCCGATGGAAGTCGTTTCTTGACCACGTTGACCACGCCGCGGCGAGAGCACCAGGGCGGTGGACGACGACGACGCCTAGGAAGGGGACGACACAGAGTCGGGGAAGACGCGGCAGTCGATGCCCACGCGAAGAGGATTATGAGGGTTCACTGGTTCGGTTGCGGTGTGAGGCTACCGTTGCCGTAGGGCCTGGCCAGCGGTGGGAGTAGTAGGGGGTGGTGAGGCCTCCGCGACATCACAGCCAGCCACGGGAAGCAGGAGCACGCGACACGACTGGCGCTGGTTTGGGCGGCTGGAGCAACAAGACCAGAGGTTGAAGAAGCACTACCACTGTTGGATGGACATCGTACGGTCACTGGAGCTAGAATCGTTCATATTGACTAAGTTGACAAAGCCCTCCATCCCCGTCAACTTAGTAGGCCCACAAGTCAGCCTCCCACTATGGAGGGTCCCAGCTAGCAGGGGGGTATTCATTTTTTTGTGCGTAATAAGGAGGCACTTCCTTGCTTGCGAAGATATAGCTGGTGGGTCCGACCAGCGGGGGAACATTTTTTTTCACGAAATGCAGAGGCCCTTTTGGTGGGTCCCAGCTGTCAGGTGGAGGAATCGTTATTTTGCGCGTAATAAGGATGCATTTCCTTGCGTGCGGCCATGGACCTAGCTGTCAGCCTCTCCACGCACAGTCTACTTCCGATGGATGTCGTTCGTTGACCACGTTGACTACTCCGCGCCGAGCGCATCCAAGGTGGTGGACGACGGCGAGGCCCCGGACAGCAACGAGCCGGAGATGGGAAGACGCGGGAGTAGAGTCGCAGACGGCGGGGGTGTACGAGGGTTAACTGGTTCTGGTGCGGTGTGGTTCGTCAGTCGGTGGAGAAGAACAGGAGGTGTAGAGGGGTGGAGGGATGGCCTGGCCAACAGTGGGGTAGCGCTTCACAGCGAAGCGTGCTAAGCAGAGCTGCTAGCAGCAAGAGGCGGGAGCAGGTGGTCCTGACGATGCTGGAGGAAAAAGACGAGAGATTGAAGATGTATGTCGGTCGTTGGATGTAAATCCAAGGGCTAACGATGTCAGAATCATTTGTTGATTAAGTTGACAATGACTTGCGTTGGCTTCGACCTCTTGGCCCACATTTCAGCCTCCAAAAATGTGGCATGTATTCAACCCATTTTTTCAGAATTTAAAGTCAATTTGATCTTTTTTTAGAATTACAGTCTATTTGTCGGGCTGGGTGAACAAATAATGTAGCGTCCATGCGGCCCATTTATTTTTCTCCTAAAAAATTATAGGCCATTTGCACTTTCTCGAAATACACGATTTTGCTGGGCTGCTTCTAATTATAATGTTGGGTTGGGCGCAACAATGTTATCAAAAAATAAACAGGACTGAGCATTTTGTTATAAATATATTTAAATAATAAGTGATTTGTTATTACATTGGTCCTTAAATCTTACCAAGCTTTTGTACACGATCACCAGGATTTTCGTTGCCAAAAAAATCCAGTATTTTATTGTTAAGAAATTATTTTTGTAAGTTAATAAGATGTGGGATATTGTTTTCTTACATATGTAAGTATCTATTAAATATAAGATGACAATGACAATAATATATAATAACATATAAAATAATTTAAAATATATAATATCGTTAGAAGGGAAACAAAAGTTGGACCAGGTGTTCTTTTCTTATATAGAAAAATAGAACATACCTCTGTGTTTTCTTCAAAAAAATACATAAATTGGGCTGCCGATGTTTCAGGAAAAATAAAACCTCGGATGGGAGGTCCATAGGCCGGTCGATACATAACGACCCTAAAAAAAAATACAAACCGGCATGTCGTGGGCTGCGCATGTTAAAAAAGAAAGCCTAGACGGGACAGCCCAAAACCCAGCGGATACTTGCTGCCCCAGTGATAATAAATGATACTACCCGCCAGCTCCACAGCTTCATTGTGAATTTATCTCCTACAGCTTGCGTATGGCCATAAACTTTGTGGGTCCCGACTGTCCGCCTCTCCACGTACAATCCTCTCCAGATTCCTCTCGTTTGTTCAGCATGTTCACAACGACAGACAGCGGTGCCGCAGCAAGCGCACAAAAGCGCAGGAGGTGATCGGACCACCCAAGGCAGTGCCTTATTTGTAACGAAAGTACTGAACTAGCCCAGTGGCCAAGTGACACTACCCAACAGTTGTTCCGCCCGGGTTCGATTCCACCTGATGAAGGGAAAATATCTCCAAATTTTTTGCCTCTGCCATTATTGACATGTGGGTCCCCATTGTCATATACGCACACCACGTCCAACACTTGCCAAAACTTCGTCCCTCGTTTTCCCTGTTTTTCGCACACTCGACATTGTGTGGGCATTTTGAAAATAGCATATCTTTTTGACTGTGCATCATATGAAGATGTGCTATGCATGAATGTTGATCAGCATTATGTTAACTGGCTGGTAGTTCCATTTTTTACCATGAATAAAACTTCCAACATGATGTTAACCCTGTTAAAAAGGTCGTGTTAATATAAATGCTCTGCCTCTGAAAGTTGCGATTTCTTATCTGAAATCGAACTTGCGATTTCTTATCTCAAACCGAAACTTGCGTTTCTTCTCCGAGATTCACATTATGCGCACTTTTATACTCCTATGAAACTACACTTTTTAAGTGCTAAAATTAGATCTCTAGAATTCATAAAATACTTCATATGCTCAATACTGCAAATATGAAATTCAAAAGACATTCATATCTAAAAGTACTCTCAAAATACACAACACAAAACACAATTCACAACCTGCAAATACTGACAACCCTAAGCTCCTCCTGACAATTCACAACCTGCCCGACTATTGGGCTGGGGGGGAAGTCCCCTCCTATTCCTCGGCAGTAGACAGCCGCCCCGTGAGACGATGTGAACAGCGAGGGAGAGGATGGCGGGGAAGCGTCGTCGGGCCAACTGCTTTTCTCCTCTTGCAGCTGGGTTCAGTCGATGAAGACTCCACGGGCTCGCTCTGGCACGACACCCTCACAAACGGCACCTTGTAGATGCTCGATCCTTCAATCTCTGGTGGATGCTCCATCTGGGATCGATACTCCCGCCACCGATCCCTCACGATCGGATTCGGTGAATCTGTTTGCTCCATGGCCCAGAGGAGCAGCTCTATGTACTCCCGCGTGACTCCCTTCGGGAGTATCGCCGCCTTTTCCCTCTGTTGCAGATATTTGGCCATGGATGTCGCCGTCGCCGCTAGTTGGTCCTTGTTATCAAACCAAGACTGTATCTCTAACATCCTAGCTAGCTTCACAGGGTGGCCGTCTGCGATCCTCACGTATCGGTTGTACTCCTCCATCGATCTACTTCTCCACAGCACCTTCACTCGCCGGCGGTAGTTTTTGAATGGAAGAGGAGAGGAGCAGCGCTGGTTTTGGATTAGAACGGGAGAGGAGTGACGCTGGTTTTGGATTGGAACAAGAGAGGAGGGGCGGTGGTTTTGAAATTGAAGAGGAGAGGAGCCGCGCTGGACTTAGATTGCAACAGGAGAGGAGCGGCGCTGGTCTTGGAAGTATTTTTTTGTTTTGCGTATTTTGGGTCAAAGTTTGACCATGTATTATATTTGACAAGCAAAATGTGAATGCATGTCACTAAAAATTGTATCGTTTGGTTCGCATCTGAATGTACTTTCAAATTATATTATTTTTGCAACGTATGACATATATTTTATTTGTGAAAATCATGGTCAATTATGACGAGAATAAAAGGGAGACTAGTTAATGAGGGGTCGCTTTCTTAATTGAAGGGTAAATTGATTTTGATTTTGATCCAGTCACAGCGCGCCGGCCTTCTCGTCCAATTCTAAATCACTGCCGCATGCTCCTCTCCCTCTTGTCCATTGCAAAACCACCTCCTCTCCTCTCCATCATCTCCATTCCAAAACCACCGTCTCGCCTCTCCCTCTTCTCCATTGCAAAACCACCTCCTCTCTCCTTGGACGTGGATCCCCTGACTTAGCCCATCCTGCTATTGAGACACTGACACATGGGTCCCACCAAGCGCGGGGCCCACCTGTCAGCGACCGAAAGGCAGGGAAACCTCTCCTCTCCATCATCTCCATTCCAAAACCATCGTATCGCCTCTCCCTCTTCTCCATTTCAAAACCACCCCCTCTCCTCTCCATCATCTACATTCCAAAACCACTGTCTCGCCTCTCCCTCTTCTCTATTGCATGACCACGTCTCTCCTCCCGTCTTCCAAAGCTAGCACCGGACCACTCAGAAGGACATCTATGGAGAGGATGCAAGAGTGAATCAGCAGATCGCCCGGCAAGCGACTGTGCAAGGTTAGCCAGGTTGAAGGAGATCCTTACTTGGTTTGACAATGAGTGGGAGATTTCGAGGACGGTGAGGTCCATGTGGCAATGTATGCGAAAGAGCAAGACGACGGCGATGAGGGCGGCGATGTACTCCTCCGCGGCAGTCACGCCGTAGTCCTTCGATTCCATCGAGTATCTCCTCTGGACGATGGAGCATACAAATTCGCCCGAGACGAAAGTCAGGTGGAGGTGGTGCGCATACAGGTCGAAGGTCGAGCACCCAGAGGATAATGAATTGATCGAGTACGGTGTGTCGTTCGTGAGGGTGCAGAGCCAGCCGGAGCCACAGGAGTATTCGTTCTCCCACCGCAAGAGGAGGCCGGATGGCGCGACGTCGCTTCCCCGCCATTTTACACGGTTCCCTCGATGCTCGCCTCATTTCAACGACGTCCGTAGGGTTTAAGGTAAGCTTCTCACTAACCTAATCTTCTATCTGCTCATGCTTACAATCAGTGTGACAGCTAATAAAAATCATGCTTACAATCAGTCTCCGAGTACTACGCCAATCACCCTAAAATAGCTCTGGACCTTTGGGTCAAAGTTGTGACACTGTGTACAAATAAAGAAAAATAGATTGGTGCTTCTTTCAGAAAAGAGTACTCCCCTAGAAAATTGCCAATATAAGCTACTAGTATTTTTTTGAAGTCTAAGCTACTAGTATTTGGTTAGAGGATTTGCTGCCGAGAAAGATCCATCCACAAGTGAGCGCCACACATCCCATCGATGGTGGTGGATGCCAATGTTTAGATGGAGCAGGGTTGGTGTTGGTAATTTTACTTGGCACCCCGCACTCTGCATATGTGCCGGTTCCATCCGTACATTTGTGCAGTTCCACCAAAATGCAGCTGAATAACCCTGTTTGCACAGATAATGAAAAGGCGTGATTACATTATAGTGGCACTAGTTGATGAAACATACACTAATAAATAGAAGAAAGTATTGCGATAGTATCATAGTATGCCATGCTGCGAGGGCGAGATGGGCCCTGCGACGCCTCATACTGCAAATTGACCCAAGTCTCCCCGATACACCTTCTGCCAGTGTTGAACATCAGTGTATATCAGTAGTACAAGGAGGGGCCTTGAAACATTCCAATCTCTATTTTTGTGCATATCAACTAAAATTAAGCATCCCAGTTTGCAGAAACGCTTAAACATTAACAATGGGGCTAGTTGATGAAACATATACTAACAAAGAGAAGCACTTTCTTTATCTACATTGGAAATGAAATGATAGAGAGGACACTCGCTCTATTTTAACTGTGTTATTACTTCATTTTATCAGTGGCACTAGGGTCCAGCAGGTGGCAAACAAGGTGTACCGTGCGTCGCAAGGATGGAGGCCGGGGCTGCTTAGACTGGGATGCTGAAGATGGCTCTTTCAGTCCCTATCTTCCCCTCTGATGTTTCTGTGGTAGCATTTGGGTTGTAATCCAAACTTGGTCGAGATGGTGCTGCGTCCCCCTACCTGCCTAGCTTATGTGGCGAACTTGTCTCCTGCTAGTACTCAGCCTGTTCTAGTAGTAGTTGCATAACTGCCCGTTTACACTGAGATGTTGTCGGATAATGGTTCTCTATGGTTGGATTTCTTTAATGAAATTGGAGGAAACCCCCTCTTTCGATATATAAAAAAATCAGGGCCACTAGCAGTGCCAAAACATTGCCTCAAATTAATAGTGCCACTAGATTAAGGTGCAAAATAATAACATTACTGCTTTATCATGGCAGTGCCAAAATAGTAGCACAAGAGCAGACTCAACATGCAGGATCTTTGGCAAATGGTCAGACCAAAAAGGAACATACCTCGTGATGGGAACCATGTATGCAGTCAACGCCATCGTAGAAGGGATGACACCAGTCACCAACATGGATGATTCAATTCTTGGGACCTTTTGGTGCAGTTCACCTAAAATGAAGCAATGTCGCATGAGCTAGCAGCTTCTTTTTCATTTTTTTAAAGAAAAGGGCTCCAGCCCCGGTTCCATTTCCATCAGAAAACGAAACCCACAGAGCTTCTTCTTCATTAGTTGCAATAAAATTGAGCAACATCAAGGTTGGTTGTGAAGCTCCTGGAATGTTCAACCATAATTTGGATATCATTTGTCCATTCAACTAAGATCAAGCGTGAAATGTATGTCTCTGTTTGCACAAAAAAGGTGGAAAGGAGGGTGCAAACAAGTGGTGAAACATACATCAAATGAAAAGAAGCATGTTCCTTATCTGAATGGCAATCCTACAAGGACAGTAGCTATTTCTAAAGCAGCAGCATTGCTAGATATTAGTGTGGGCATTAGGATTAACTATGACAACCGTTAAATACGACATTACTTTAATGGTGACATTGCTTCATTTTAGCAGCAACATTGGTTTAACGTGTCCTTACTTTTAGCAGTGCGATTGCTACATTTTACCAGTGGCATTACATAAGAGTGGCTCGGGGCAACAAACATAAGAACAGGATATCTAGGTTGGTCCCATTTTTGTTCGGTATAGCCACCTTATACTGTGAGGCTAGCAAATAACAAACATCAGAACAGGATATCTGGGTTGGTCCCATTTTTGTTCGGCATAGCCACCTTATACTATGTGAGGCTAGCAAATCTAGTGCTGGACTTACTCTGTTGACTTGTCCCCCAGTCCCCACTTTCTTTCCATTTTCAACCAATAGATCGGGTTTATATTGAGTTTGCACTGCGTTTCCCTTTATTTCCCTATTATACCTAGAGACCAGTTGGATAGCCAGTCTCTGCTACTTTTCGCCCCCATCATTTCCTCTTCAGACCAAGTCCTAGATTCAGGTAAAAAATCTTCCCCCACCCCCACCCCGCACCCCCTTTCTTCCTTGTTTGAACCAAGTAGTACTAGAATCGAGTGCATGAACTAGTTTTACCTCTTAACAGTAAAAATTTAGGTGGCTTTCGAACAGCCGATCAATCCTATCTACGAGGGGGCCTGGTAAATAGTAAAAGATACAAATGCAGCGACGTCAGGAGCTCGGGAAGTAGAGACAGGCCAGTTTCGAAGGAAGTTATACCTGACGGTCGCCGGGATGTCGCTAGGTGGACGGCAGGAGGCCGGATCTGCCCACACTACGGCAGCGTGGAAGAAGGGGTCGGAGGCCCTCCCTAGCCAATGGTGCTTGGGAGAGAACGACAGGCACGCTGATCGTGACGCGCCTGCAGTGGGTAAGAGCCGTCGCCGAGGACGACCGCATGAACATTGCACCTTCTCACCTTCCCCGACGGAGAGGATACGACTGGATCTGTGACCAGCGATGAGCAGAGAGAGAGAGTGTGGTGATACGTCTCCAACGTATCTATAATTTTTGATTGCTCCATGCTACTTTATCTACTGTTTTGCACTATAATGGGCTTTATTTTCCACTTTTATATTACTTTTGGGACTAACCTATTAACCGGAGGCCCAGCCCAGAATTGCTGTTTTTTTTTGCCTTTTTCAGTGTTTCGAAGAAACAGAATATCAAACGGAGTCCAAAAGGAATGAAACCTTCGGAAACGTGATTTTCTCACCGAACGTGATCCAGGAGACTTGGACCCTACGCCAAGGAACATCAAAGGCGGTCACGAGGGTGGGGGGCGCCCCCCCCCCCTAGGGCGTGCCCCCTGCCTCGTGGGCCCCCTGATGCTCCACCGATGTACTCCTTCCTCCTATATTGTAACGCCCTCGATGCGGCTATATCTCCCACGTGTCGAAGCATGACTTAGAGGCATAACCGCATTGAAAGCAATGTCGCAAGTGAGGTAATCTTCACACAACCCATGTAATACATAAGGGAAAGAGATAATAGTTGGCTTACAATCGCCACTTCACACAATACATGAGTAAAGCATTACATCATACAGATACAATCAAGGTCCGACTACGGAACCAAAATAAAAGAAGACTACCCCAAATGCTACACAGATCCCGATCGTCCCAACTGGCTCCACTCTCGATCAACTCAAACGAAACAACACAATGAACAGGATCTTCATCGAGCTCCTCCTTGAGCTCGGATCGCCACCGCACGGTTTCATCGGCACCGCAAACTGGTTTTGAAGTATCCGTGAGTCACGGGACTCAGCAATCTCACACTCGCGAGATCAAGACTATTTAAGCTTAAAGGTAGGACAGGGGTAGTGAGGTGGAGCTGCAGCAAGCGACTAGCATATATGGTGGCTAACATACGCAAAAGAGAGCGAGAAGAGAAGCAAAGCACGGTCGAACAACTATGATCAAGAAGTGATCCCGAAACTACTTACGTCAAGCATAACTCCAACACCGTGTTCACTTTCCGGACTCCCGAGAAGAGACCATCACGGTTACACACGCGGTTGGTGTATTTTAATTAAGATCAACTTCGGTTTTCTACAACCGACATTAACAAATTCCCATCGCCTCATAACCGCGGGCACGGCTTTGAAAGATAATACCTGCAGGGTGTCCCAACTTAGCCCATTATAAGCTCTCACGGTCAACGAAGGATATTCCTTCTACCGGAAGACCCGATCGATCTAGGAATCCCGGACTACAAGACATTTCGACAAAGCAATAAAATAAGACCAGCAAAGCCGCCCGGATGTGCCGACAAATCTGATAGGATCTGCACATATCTCGGTCTCGTGGCACACCGGATGAGCCAGACGTCGGGTTGGCATAGACCCTGATTGCCCAGGGGGCGCCGGACATCGCTCGGTTTGGGCCAACACTCGAAGGAGCACTGGTCCGGGGGTTAAAATAAAGATGACCCTTGAGTCTGCAGAACCCAAGGGAAAAAGGCTTAGGTGGCAAATGGTAAAACCAAGGTTGGGCCTTGCTGGAGGAGTCTTATTCAAAGCGAACTGTCAAGGGGGTCCCATAAATCACCCAACCGCGTTAGGGACGCAAAATCCGGGAACATAATACCGATATGACGGAAACTAGGGCGGCAAGAGTGGAACAAAACACCAGGCATAAGGCCGAGTCTTCCACCCTTTACCAAATATATAGATGCATTAATTAAGTAAGATATATTGTGATATACCAACAAGTAAACATGTTCCAACAAGGAACAACATCTCCATGTTCCAACAAGGAACAAACTTCATCTTCACCTACAACTAACAACGCTATAAGAGGGGCTGAGCAAAGCGGTAACATAGCCAAACAACGGTTTGCTAGGAAAGGATGGTTAGAGGCTTGACATGGCAACATGGGAGGCATGATAAGCAAGTGATAGGCATCGTAGCATAGGCATAGCAAAAGAGCGAGCATCTAGCAAGCAAAGATAGAAGTGATTTCGAGGGTATGGTCATCTTGCCTGAGATCCCGCAAGGAAGAAGAACGAGTCCATGAAGAAGACAAACGGACATAGTCGGACGAATCCTCACAACTCCGGAACGAAACTGAAGCTAACGAGAGAAGCAACCCGGAAAGAAACAAATAGCATAGTAAAACAACCATCACATAAACATGGCATGATGCACAACCAAGTATGATGCATGTCCGGTTTAAATATCATGGCATGGCAATATGCACAAACAAAACTACAAGTTAAATAGAGCCCAATATGCAACGAGTTGCATATCGACGAAACACCACATCAATTATTTAGTTCACTCCCGATTAGGTACTCAACAATATTAAATATTGGTTAACATGGCAAGTGGTGAAGCATATCAAAACTATACCATCTAAACAATTTAAATGGGGCCGGATATAACAAACAACAAATCCGGTAAATCCCCATATGCATTTAGCAATTTAATGCAACAACTATTTTAACCATTTAAATGTTGTTAACATGATGCAGATGACATATGCAAGTTTTAAGCAATTTTTATGAAAATGTTGACATGAGCATGATACGAGGCATTTTTCACCGTGGCGGAACGAAAGGGGTGCCACGGCAACGAATTCAAAAATGATGCCACGGCAACATATCGATCTCGATAACTTGATTGAGATACCGATGCAAAAGAAATGGGCGTGAGCATGTCATGCAAGGATGGTGGGGTGCTCCCGACTACCGGGTTCCCACGGGTTAGGGGCATGGAAACGAGTGACAATTCGGACACGGTGAAAACGGTGCATCTCAATCAACACATGCATTCGGTCCACGGCGGTCGTCTCGTCGGGTGTACCTTTGAAGCGTGCATTTCGAGGGGGACGGGTTCGAAGTGGAAGTAGTTGTACATGGGTCGTAGTTGTACACACTCCGTAGATGTTCGGGGTCACGTCAAGGAACTTGACGTCCACGGGGTCTTCGAGGTCGACGGTAGTGGTACACACGTCGTCGTGGAAGTAGTGGTTCGCGTTTTCTTGTCGAATCAACGGCGGCGGTAGTTGTACACTTGACGGTCTTGGCGATGGTAGTGGTACATCTTGTAGTGGAACTTGGGCGTAGTGGTACATGTTTCATAGAGGAACTTGACGCTTGCGGTGTGTTGCTTGGGGGCAACCAGGGTACTTGGGAGATTCCCCATGAAGATGCATCGATGGCGCTCGAAGGCAGCAACGGGGAGGCGAACGAGGCCGCTGGGACTCGAGCGACGAGTGACGTGCGGCTGCTGGCAAAAGGGATCCACACCGACGGGGTCAACGCGGGCTTGCGCGTGGCCTGTGATGGAGGTCAACTCTGACGGGGACGGACCACCGGAGTCAGATCCGGCCGTGATCTCGCCTGATCTTGGGACGAACAACGGAGGGGGTGGACTTGGAACTCCGGACGACAAGCATGACCGAGCACGGGAGGCGGCAGCGTCGAGGCGAGGCGGCGACGGAGCGGCGGGGACGCGGGGTCGCGCGCTCGATGCGGGAGGTTGTTGGCGCGCGGACGAAGCAGCAACGGGCAACGGCGGGCATGGGAGGCACCCTTGTGTGCGCCCGTGGCATCGAGCACGGGAGGAGAGGCGGACGGGGTTCTGCGACGTGCGGCTCTGGCCGCTCGATGTAGGGGCGCAGCAGGGGCCGATGCAGGTCGTGAGGTCAGGGGTGGGCGGCGGACCCTGGGCTCGGCGCGAGGTCTCGGGCACCGGGCGGCAGGAGGCGGCGACGGGTCGCGAGGCGGACGACGAGCTCGTCAGATGGCGTGGCAAGGGACATGGCAGCGGCGGCGGGATCGGACGAAGGAGCTCGACCAGAGGGATCGGGAGGGCTCATGACGGAGGAGCTCTCGCTCCTCGCTGCTGGCTGTGTAGAGGCGGTCGGGGGAGGAGATGGGGATCGAGAGGAGAGATGAGGGTCGGGCTAGGGTTAGAGCTGCTTTGGGCGGCTGGGCTGAGAGGCCGGTTGGGTCGGCCAGTGGAGAGGAAATGGCGGAGGTCTGGTTGGCTTACTCTCTCTCTCTCTCTCTTATATTTTCTTAGAGAAAACAATTAAAGAGAAGAAAAGAAAGAGAGGGTTAGGAAAAGGATTTGCGCATGGGGACAATTTTCCGGACTCATAAAAATATGCTTGTTCCAAGAAAAATAGAAGTGGGCAAGACCGAAAGATTTAAATTCAAACTCATTTGTAATTCAAATGGGTTTGAACTAGGACTTGATAAAAGGAAGGTCCAAAATGTTCGGATTTTGGTGGAGCTCCGAAAAATGACGAAATAATTTATGGGCAAGGTTGGAGACCAAGAAGTGAGATAACAAAGGCATTGGGATTTATTTGCAAGTGTGTTATGATCAATTCCAAATTAATGAAATATTAAAATATAGCTCCCTAATATTGGGAAGATATGTTATAAAGAGAAAACACCATGTCAATCCCTCGATTTAAATGGATCAAAGATCCATGCCATTTATTTAGTTGAGTTGCAAAAGATTTATGAGATGATGGCATGATGACATGATGCAATGCAAAAATAAATAGAGCAAGCACAAATGAAACACACGGCGAAACCCGGAATATATGGAAGTCTTCTCGAGCATCGGTCTCGGGGCGTTAGAACACTCCACCACTACAAGAGGATCTCGTCCCGAGATCTAGGATGGCACCGGATAGAAAAACGGAAGAAGAAAGAGGTAAAACTAAGTTGCTTCTTTGACAAACGAGTGAAACCATGAACCTTGAGAGGTTGAACAAAATGAAAGAAAGAAAACAACGAAGATGAACAAAGATGAAAACACTCTGTTAGAAAAGAGGAACATGGGATACGACGAGAACCAAGAGGTTTAGTGATAACATAGATATTGAAACCACTCCGGTTAAAACTAGATAGAGAAGGAATAAGATTGATATAATTTGGGCAGCACTCCGACTGAAAATGTAAGGAATTAGAATCATGAACTTGGCAAAATGAAAGCACCTGGATGAGACTTCGGTTAAAAGAGGAACGATAGACACAACACTCCGGTTAAATCGATAAGCACGGAAAAGGACATGGTCTTGACAAAACAAGATGATGGGTCGAAGAGAGCAACATCACAATGCCTCCGGAAGAAAAATTGAAGATAGATCATTGGAATAGGGGAATGGAGAAGAAAAATGTCAACTTCTGCCACAAAAGAGCTTGGAAAGCATCCTTGCAAAGAAGAATTGAACGGAGTTGTTGCAAAATCGACAACGAAAAGCACAAGTTTGTAGTGGGCTTATGGAAACATCTCAACACTTGAGGTGAAATTCTGCCACTAACGAAAAACAATTGCTTGTTTGAGATCAAAGAAGAGATGAAAAACTTCTTTCGCCGAGAGGTTAGGAGAAAACTCGGATCATTGATAAGCACCATAATAGCAACATTCCTAATGGAAGGCTTTAAGTGAAATCTATACCAAGATAACACCAACGAATAAATTGTTGGGTTGAAAAGATCTCATGAACGAAGAGAAATGATGGATTTAAATATCTCATTCCTGACAACTTGTGAATCAAGAAACACGAAGGGAAATTGTCAAGAATGACATAACACCACCTCAAGAGATAAGGTAGAAAGAATTGCACTTCGGAATGCAAGAAGAAGAATACTTGAACTCCTCAAAACAAAACATGTGTTGAGCACCATGTTAATTTTGAGTATAGCTTGGCGGATCTTAACTTCGAGAGAAATATTGAAGAACAATTGAAGAATGAAAAGAATCCTTGATGAACCACCATGTAGAGCCTCCATGATGAACTCCGGTAAACAAAAGGATGATAGAAAGAAAGAGAAGTTGACAACACAAGGTGAAGCCTTGCGATGATTTAGATGGAGCTTCGCGACGAGATAATCGAGAAAACTTGGAACTCCGGAAAAGAAAAGATGAAGCACTAGAGCCGAGAATTACTTCATCATGAACAATCCCCGGAAGAAAAGAATTGAATAACCTCGAGGAAATAAGAATAAGATTTA
The DNA here is from genome assembly GCA_021605205.1 of Aegilops longissima. NCBI lineage: Eukaryota > Viridiplantae > Streptophyta > Magnoliopsida > Poales > Poaceae > Aegilops > Aegilops longissima. Next base: position 481,061,809 of record CM038678.1, on the reverse strand, counting down.
TTGTATGCTTATCCTTCATCAAATTAAATTGATGACAAGCAATGGATTTGGCACACTACTTATTCTCATTGAAAAATGATTACAGATAGAGATATAGCGCAAACTTGAGAAGGTATTGATGGAACCACCGGTGGGATTTGGAAACAACAAATGAATTGATATGATAATGAAGGAAGTGAAATCTTGAACGAACCACCGTAAGAATTGAGAATGAACGTAGCAAAGGCGCAATTCACCGAGAATAATTAGAAAACGAATAAAGATACTTGACAGAATTTAGATACATGAGAACGAAGAGATCATGAACTGATTAGAGAATACTTGAATGATGCACCGGTAAGATTTGGGGAACGAGAGCTGAAAGCTGGAATGAATAATTCTGAGATGATGGGCTCCAGAGAATCAAACTGAAAAGACTCCTGAAATGCTCCGGATGGGTGAAAAGAATTCTCACAATCTAAAACAATTATGAGAGGATGGCATCAAGCTAGAACCATGAATCTTGAAGAGAATGGAGCAAGATTTAAGAGAAACTCTTCTTTGGTCTTCAAATGTTGAGAATGACGATGAGAAACACCAGCATGAATTGTTGAGATACTCCGGGATGAAAATTAGAAAGGTTGAACCAACGATGAAAAGAATTTGAAAGATCTTGGAGAAAGCCATGACTGATGAAAATTCATTCTTACGTCAAATTTTGAAAGAATTTGAGAATAGCTCCAAGAAAATTAAAAGAGTCAGGTAAGATCCTGGAAAAAGACCTGTGGGTTAGGGCCCACTCAAAAGAAACACCGTTGAACGATTTAAAGAGAGATTGCGCCGGTTGAATTAAATGGCTTGAATGAGATAACAACCTCAAAATAACTTGAACGGATCTGGAATGAAAAGACGAGCCTTCCGAGATATCTTCAACACTCCAGAACAAATGAATAGCGAGAAGTGAATGATTAAGAGATACACCGGCATGAGAAAGCATTGTGAAAAGAGGAAAAGGGATAAGATCAACACCGAAATCTTGAACTAAATCCACCGGAGAAGAAAATTAGAATGGAACAATGATAAGGTTGAAGCTTCCTTAGCGTCTTCATGAGAAATCACCGGATAAAACATTTAAAGGAAAAGAATGAAGAAACTTCACAGCAATAAAATGGGTACTTTGTTAGGGATATATGAGTCCTTGAAGAAAAAGGGTGGAGGGCGGAAAACAAAGACAACTTGGGATGGATGAAGCAAGCACCGTTGCAAAGAACGAGAATTGATCTCATGAATGGGGGAATGATGGGATCATCTTGAAGAGAAGCGCACGGTGAGAAGAAATTGAGATGACAAACTCGATGATCAAGAAGGACTAGTATTCACATAGAAATATGAGAACACCATTTAGGAAAGGTATGGAATCAACACTTGACATTGAAGCAACTCGAATACCACAACTTAAAACAAAACAAAGGAGTGGCTTGCAGAATAAGCGGAAACAAACATATGATAGATCCCATATCGTATCATGTGTGCATTGGAAAGATAATCTAGGAGCTACTTGAATTCCCACCTATAAACTCCGAAACTTTCGGTTATGCAATCTGGTGTTGGGGATACAGGGACACAAAATATATCACCCAAACTAACAATACCTAGATCCATTGTATCCATCCTTCAACACATAACCAAGAAACCTTCGAAATCGTTTACCTCGACCTTCGAAAAGCATCCGTTATACGAGTCATGGCAATACTCTCAAGCTCGCCCCAGTACTGGGTTTCGAGGTTATCTCACCAACAACTGCATAAAAGAGATTTTCGATGTCGGCAAAGCTCAGGTATTCCAGAACTGCAACGATAAAATTGTGACGACAACACCTCGGAGCTCAACTCCCCGGGACAGTGCCACAACCCCTAAATGTCGAGGCACCAAGAACAATGTTCTCGTCACAAAACCATCGGAACAATTCCAAGATACCAGCGTGATCCTAAATTTTTTAGTGAAATTTGAGGAGAGAAGAGTCAAAACTTCTACGTCAGAGACCTCACCAGAGCGACGAAGGACCGAGGAGTAAAAGAATCCTACTCTCCGATATATATAATCCTAAGACTCAAAACATTTTTGTTCTAGACTCAACAACGCCAAACAAACAATCAAGCAGGGGCCCCTAAGTCGGGATGGCTCGATTACCAACTTGCGCCCTCGATGCGGCTATATCTCCCACGTGTCGAAGCACGACTTAGAGGCATAACCGCATTGAAAGCAATGTCGCAAGTGAGGTAATCTTCACACAACCCATGTACTACATAAGGAAAGAGATACATAGTTGGCTTACAATCGCCACTTCACACAATACATGAGTAAAGCATTACATCATACAGATACAATCAAGGTCCGACCACGGAACCAAAATAAAAGAAGACTACCCCAAATGCTACACAGATCCCGATCGTCCCAACTGGCTCCACTCTTGATCAACTCAAACGAAACAACACAATGAACATGATCTTCATCGAGCTCCTCCTTGAGCTCGGATGCGTCACCTGCACGGTTTCATCGGCACCTGCAAACTGGTTTTGGAAGTATCTGTGAGTCACGGGGACTCAGCAATCTCACACCCGCGAGATCAAGACTATTTAAGCTTAAAGGTAGGACAGGGTAGTGAGGTGGAGCTGCAGCAAGCGACTAGCATATATGGTGGCTAACATACGCAAAAGAGAGCGAGAAGAGAAGCAAAGCACGGTCGAACAACTATGATCAAGAAGTGATCCTGAAACTACTTACGTCAAGCATAACTCCAACACCATGTTCACTTCCCGGACTCCGCCGAGAAGAGACCATCACGGTTACACACGCGGTTGGTGTATTTTAATTAAGATCAACTTCGGGTTTTCTACAACCGGACATTAACAAATTCCCATCTGCCTCATAACCGCGGGCACGGCTTTCAAAAGATAATACCCTGCAGGGGTGTCCCAACTTAGCCCATTATAAGCTCTCACGGTCAACGAAGGATATTCCTTCTCTGGGAAGACCCGATCGATCTCGGAATCCCGGACTACAAGACATTTCGACAAACAATAAAACAAGACCAGCAAAGCCGCCGGATGTCTTGACAAATCCTGATAGGAGCTGCACATATCTCGGTCTCAGGGCACACCGGATGAGCCAGACGTCGGGTTGGCATAGACCCTGATTGCGCAGGGGGCACCGGACATCGCTCGGTTTGGGCCAGCACTCGAAGGAGCACTGGTCCGGGGGTTAAAATAAAGATGACCCTTGTTCTGCAGAACCCAAGGGAAAAAGGCTTAGGTGGCAAATGGTAAAACCAATGTTGGGCCTTGCTGGAGGAGTCTTATTCAAAGCGAACTGTCAAGGGGGTCCCATAAATCACCCAACCGCGTTAGGGACGCAAAATCCGGGAACATAATACCGATATGACGGAAACTAGGGCGGCAAGAGTGGAACAAAACACCAGGCATAAGGCCGAGTCTTCCACCCTTTACCAAATATATAGATGCATTAATTAAATAAGATATATTGTGATATCCCAACAAGTAAACATGTTCCAACAAGGAACAACATCTCCATGTTCAACAAGGAACAAACTTCATCTTCACCGCAACTAACAACGCTATAAGAGGGCTGAGCAAAGCGGTAACATAGCCAAACAACGGTTTGCTAGGAAAGGATGGTTAGAGGCTTGACATGGCAACATGGGAGGCATGATAAGCAAGTGATAGGCATCGTAGCATAGGCATAGCAAAAGAGCGAGCATCTATCAAGCAAAGATAGAAGTGATTTCGAGGGTATGGTCATCTTGCCTGAGATCCCGCAAGGAAGAAGAACGAGTCCATGAAGAAGACAAACGGACGTAGTCGGACGAATCCTCACAACTCCGGAACGAAACCGAAGGTAACGAGAGAAGCAACCCGGAAAGAAACAAACAGCATAGTAAAACAACCATCACATAAACATGGCATGATGCACAACCAAGTATGATGCATGTCCGGTTTAAATATCATGGCATGGCAATATGCACAAACAAAACTACAAGTTAAATGGAGCCCAATATGCAACGAGTTGCATATCGACGAAACACCACATCAATTATTTAGTTCACTCCCGATTAGGTACTCAACAATATTAAATATTGGTTAACATGGCAAGTGGTGAAGCATATCAAAACTATACCATCTAAACAATTTAAATGGGGCCGGATATAACAAACAACAAATCTGGTAAATCCTCATATGCATTTAGCAATTTAATACAACAACAATTTTAACCATTTAAATGTTGTTAACACGATGCGGATGACATATGCAAGTTTTAAGCATTTTTTATGAAAATGTTGACATGAGCATGATACGAGGCATTTTTCACCGTGGCGGAACGAAAGGGGTGCCACGGCAACGAATTCAAAAATGATGCAACGGCAACATATCGATCTCGATAACTTGATTGAGATACCGATGCAAAAGAAATGGGCGTGAGCATGTCATGCAAGGATGGTGGGGTGCTCCCGACTACCGGGTTCCCACGGGTTAGGGGCATGGAAACGAGTGACAATTCGGACACGGTGAAAACGGTGCATCTCAATCAACACATGCATTCGGTCCACGGCGGTCGTCTCATCGGGTGTACCTTTGAAGCGTGCATTTCGAGGGGGACGGGTTCGAAGTGGAAGTAGTTGTACATGGGTCGTAGTTGTACACACTCCGTAGATGTTCGGGGTCACGTCAAGGAACTTGACGTCCACGGGGTCTTCGAGGTCGACGGTAGTGGTACACACGTCGTCGTGGAAGTAGTGGTTCGCGTTTTCTTGTCGAATCAACGGCGGCGTAGTTGTACACTTGACGGTCTTGGCGATGGTAGTGGTACATCTTGTAGTGGAACTTGGGCGTAGTGGTACATGTTTCATAGAGGAACTTGACGCTGCGGTGTGTTGCTTGGGGAAACCAGGTACTTGGGAGATTCCCCATGAAGATGCATCGATGGCGCCGAAGGCAGCAACGGGAGGCTTAACGAGGCCGCCGGGACTCGAAAGCGACAGTGACGGCGGCTCTTGGCGAAAGGGATCCACACCGACGGGGTCAACGCGGGCTTGCGCGTGGCCTGTGATGGAGGTCAACTCCGACGGGGACGGACCACCAGAGTCAGATCCGGCCGTGATCTCGCCTGATCTTGGGACGAACAACGGAGGGGGTGGACTTGGAACTCCGGACGACAGCGCGACTGGAGCACGGGGAGGCAAAGCAGGCGCCGAGGCAGGGGCGACGGGAGCCGGTGGGGACGCGGGGTCGCACGCTCGATGCGGGAGGTTGTTGGCGCGCGGACGATGCAGCAGCGGGCAACAGCGGGCATGGGAGGCGCCCTTGTGTGCGCCCGTGGCATCGAGCACGGGAAGAGAGGCAGACGGGGTCCTGCGACGTGCGGCTCTGGCCGCTCGATGTAGGGGCACAGCAGGGGCCGATGCAGGTCGTGAGGTCCGGGGTGGGCGGCGGAGAGAGGGCTCAGTGGTCCTCGGCGCCCGGCGGCAGGAGGCGGCGACGGGTCGCGAGGCGGACGGCGAGCTCGTCAGGACGGTGGCGCGCGGGACATGGCAGCGGGGCGGCGGGATCGGACGAAGGAGCACGACCAAGAGGGGATCGGGAGGGCTCGCGACGGAGGAGCTCTCGCTCCCTGCTGGCTCAAAGTAGAGGCGGCGGTCAGGAGGGAGATGGGGATCGAGAGGAGAGATGAGGGTCGGGCTAGGGTTAGAGCTGGTGGGGCGGCTGGGCCTGAGAGGTCGGTTGGGTCGGCCCAGGTGGAGAGGAAATGGCCAGAGGCCTGGCTGGGCTTACCTCTCTCTCTCTCTCTCTTATATTTTCTTTAGCGTAAAACAATTAAAGAGAAGAAAAGAAAGAGAGGGTTAGGAAAAGGATTTGCGCATGGGGACAATTTTCCTGGACTCGCAAAAATATGCTTGTTCCAAGAAAAATAGAAGTGGGCAAGACCGAAAGATTTAAATTCAAACTCATTTGTAATTCAAATGGGTTTGAACTAGGACTTGATAAAAGGAAGGTCCAAAAATGTTCGGATTTTTGGTGGAGCTCCGAAAAATGACGAAATAATTTATGGGCAAGGTTGGAGACCAAGAAGTGAGATAACAAAGGCATTGGGATTTATTTGCAAGTGTGTTATGATCAATTCCAAATTAATGAAATATTTAAATATAGCTCCCTAATATTGGGAAGATATGTTATAAAGAGAAAACACCATGTGAATCCCTCGATTTAAATGGATCAAAGATCCATGCCATTTATTTAGTTGAGTTGCAAAAGATTTATGAGATGATGGCATGATTACATGATGCAATGCAAAAATAAATAGAGCAAGCACAAATGGAACACACGGCGAAACCCGGAATATATGGAAGTCTTCTCGAGCATCGGTGTCGGGGCGTTACATATATATACCTACGTACCCCCAAACTATCAGAACAGGAGCCAAAAACCTAATTCCACCGTCGCAACTTCCTGTATCCACGAGATCCCATCTTGGGGCCTGTTCCGGAGCTCCGCCGGAGGGGGCATCCACCATGGAGGGCTTCTACATCAACACCATAGCCTCTCCGATGAAGTGTGAGTAGTTTACTTCAGACCTTCGGGTCCATAGCTAGTAGCTAGATGGCTTCTTCTCTCTTTTTGGATCTCAATACAATGTTCTCCCCCTCTCTCGTGGAGATCTATTCGATGTAATCTTCTTTTCACGGTGTGTTTGTTGAGACCGATGAATTGTGGGTTTATGATCCAGCTTATCTATGAATAATATTTGAATCTTCTCTGAATTCTTATATGTATGATTGAGTTATCTTTGCAAGTCTCTTCGAATTATCCGTTTGGTTTGGCCAACTAGATTGGTAGTTCTTGCAATGGGAGAAGTGCATGGCTTTGGGTTCAATCTTGCGGTGTCCTTACCCAGTGACAGAAAGGGTTGCAAGGCACGTATTGTATTGTTGCCATCGAGGATAACAAGATGGGATATTTATCATATTGCATGAATTTTCTACATCATGTCATCTTGCTTAAGGTGTTACTCTGTTTTTAACTTAATACTCTAGATGCATGCTGGATAGCGGTCGATGAGTGGAGTAATAGTAGTAGATGCAAAATCGTTTCGATTTACTTGTCTCGGACATGATGCCTATATACATGATCATACCTAGATATACTCATAACTATGCCCAATTATGTCAATTGCTCAACAGTAATTTGTTCACCCACCGTAGAATACTTATGCTCTTGAGAGAAGCCACTAGTGAAACCTATGGCCCCCGGGTCTATTCTCATCATATCAATCTCCATCACTTTAATACTTGCTTTGTTTTTACTTTGCCTTTACTTTTCACTTTGCATCTCTATACCAAAAATACCAAAAATATTATCTCTATCAGATCTCACTCTCGTAAGTGACCATGAAGGGATTGACAACCCCTAATCGCGTTGGTTGCGAGTAGCTATCGTTTTGTGCAGGTACGAGGGACTTGTGCGTGGCCTCCTGCTGGATTGATACCTTGATTCTCAAAAACTGAGGGAAATACTCACGCTACTGTGCTGCATCATCCTCTCCTCTTCGGGGAAAACCAACGCAAGCTGAAGACGTAGCAAGAAGGATTTCTGGCGCCGTTGCCGGGGAGTCTACGCAAAAGTCAACATACCAAGTACCCATCACAATCCCTATCTCTCGCATTACATTATTTGCCATTTTCCTCCCGTTTTCCTCTCCCCCACTTCACCCTTGCCGTTTTATTCGCCCTCTCTTTTCCGTTTGCCTTCCCGTTGCCATGGCCGAATCAAAAAGAACTACAGGCTTTCTCCCGAGCTCTAGTGCCTTGGATAACCCATCTATCCTCTCTAAGCTCATAAATAATGATGCTATAGAAAGACCCACTGGGGTCACCAATGAGAGCTTGAATAATTTTGATGAGGATGACTCTGGAATTTTTCGCTATTTACTTGATGAGTCTTTAAAAGATGCTTGGGATAGGTTACTTAGGATTCGGGCTAGCTATGTGCCACAATATCAAATTGAAATTTACTTAAAAAGTTTTTATGTTGGCTTGCCCGCTTCCTTCAAAAAAGTTTTAGATTCCATCTTTGAGGAAGGTTTTCTTGAAGGGGATGCTATAAATACCTATGAAAGAATGAAAACTATATTTGGGCACCCCATGAATGATAAGGTTGAATCAATTACTCTCTTGTGCTTTTATCAAAACGAAATTATTAAAGAGATGAAGTCTAGTTTAGAGGCAAATTTGCGTAACGTGCTTAATCATACTTATTCCATTAATGGCCATGTGTTTAACTTAAATAGAATAATGAATGCCATAGAAAGGAGATCCTCCTCTCTGAATACCAAAGATGGCAATACCTAGATCTATCCTTGCTTTTATGCCTAGCTAGGGGCCTTAAACAATAGCGCTTGTTGGGAGGCAACCCAATTTTATTTTTAGTTTTTTGTTTTTGCTTCTGTTTAGGAATAAATAATCCATCTAGCCTCTGTTTATATGTGGTTTTATCTTTTAATTAGTGTTTGTGCCAAGTTAAACCTATTGGAGCTTCTTGGATGATAGTTATTTGATCTTGCTGTAATTTCCAGAAACTTTGCGCACAGTGCCAGAATTTTGAAAAAACACCAGAACGTGATAAAATACTGATTCCAATTGCTGCTGATAAATAAACAAATTGTCCAGGTATTCTAATTTTTGTAGAATTTTTTGAGTTCCAGAATTTGCGTTAGCTACAGATTACTGCAGACTGTTCTGTTTTTGACAGATTCTGTTTTGCGTGTATTGTTTCCTTATTTTGATGAATCTATGGCTAGTAAAATAGTTTATGATCCATAGATAAGTTGGAATAAAGTAGGTTTAACACCAATATAAATAAAAAATGAGTTCATTATAGTACCTTAAAGTAGTCTTTTGTTTTCTTTCTCTAACGGAGCTCATGAGATTTTTATTGAGTTTTGTGTTGTGAAGTTTTCAAGTTTTGGGTGAATTCTTTTGATGGATTATGGGACAAGGAGTGGCAAGAGCCTAAGCTTGGGTATGCCCATGGCACCCCCAAGATAATACAAGGACACCAAAAATTCAAAGCTTGGGGATGCCCTGGAAGGCATCCCCTCTTTCGTCCACTTCCATTGGTAATTTACTTGCAGCTATATTTTTATTCACCACATGATAAGTGTTTTGCTTGGAGCGTCTTGTATTATTTGCATCTTTGCTTGTTATTTTACCACAATCATCCTTGCTGTACACATCTTTCGAGAGAGCCATACATGAATTGGAATTTGATAGAATACTCTATGTGCTTCACTTATATCTTTTGAGCTTGATAGTTTTGCTCATAGTGCTTCACTTATATCTTTTGAGCGTGATAATTTTTGCTCTAGTGCTTCACTTAGATCTTTTAGAGTACGGTGGTGTATTTTTTTTAAAGAAACTTGATCTCTCATGCTTCACTTATATTATTTTGAGAGTCGTTAATAGCATGGTAATTTGCTTAATGTTAATATACTTGGTATTCAAGATATGTGAAACTTTCTTTTGAGTGCATTGAATACTAAGATAAGTTTGATGCTTGATAATTGTTTTGAGATATGAAGATGATGATATTAGAGTCATGCTAGTTGAGTAGTTGTGAATTTAAAGAATACTTGTGTTGAAGTTTGTGATTCCCGTAGCATGCACGTATGGTGAACCGTTATGTGATGAACTCGGAGCATGATTTATTTATTGATTGTCTTCCTTATGAGTGGCGGTCGGGGACGAGCGATGGTCTTTTCCTACCAATCTATCCCCCTAGGATCATGCGCGTAATACTTTGCTTTGATAACTTCTAGATTTTTGCAATAAGTATGTGAGTTCTTTATGACTAATGTTGATTCCATGGATTATACACACTTTTTCCCATCCTTCCACCATTGCTAGCCTCTCTAATACTGCGCACCTTTCGTCGGTATCATACACCCACCATATATCTTCCTCAAAACAACTACCATACCTACCTATCATGGCATTTCCATAGCCATTCCGAGATATATTGCCATGCAACTTTTCACCGTTCCGTTTACTATGACACGCTCCATCATTGTCATATTGCTAGCATGATCATGTAGTTGACATCGTATTTGTGGCAAAGCCACCGTTCATAATTCTTTCATACATGTCACTCATGAATCATTGCATATCCCGGTACACCGCCGGAAGCATTCATATAGAGTCATATTTTGTTCTAAGTATCGAGTTGTAATTGTTGAGTTGTAAGAAAAATAAAAGTGTGATGATCATCATTATTAGAGCATTGTCCCAAGTGAGGAAAGGATGATGGAGACTATGATTCCCCCACAAGTCGGGATGAGACTTTGGACGAAAAAAAAAGAGGCCATAAAAAAAGAGAAAAGACCCAAATAAAAAAATTAGAGAAAAAGAGAGAAGGGACAATGTTACTATCCTTTTACCACACTTGTGCTTCAAAGTAGCACCATGATCTTCATGATAGAGAGTCTCTCATTTTGTCACTTTCATATACTAGTGGGAATTTTTCATTATAGAACTTGGCTTGTATATTCCAATGATGGGCTTCCTCAAATGCCCTAGGTCTTCGTGAGTAAGCGAGTTGGATGCACACCCACTTAGTTTCTTTTGTTGAGCTTTCATATACTTATAGCTCTAGTGCATCCGTTGCATGGCAATCCCTACTCACTCACATTGATATCTATTGATGGGCATCTCCATAGCCCGTTCATACGTCTAGTTGATGTGAGACTATCTTCCCTCTTTTTGTCTTCTCCACAACCACCGTTCTATTCCACATATAGTGCTATATCCATGGCTCACGCTCATGTATTGCGTGAAGATTGAAAAAGTTTTTAAAATGTTAAAGTATGAAACAATTGCTTGGCTTGTCATCGGGGTTGTGCAAGATTTAAATACTTTATGTGGGGAAGATGGAGCATAGCCAGACTATATGATTTTGTAGGGATAAGTTTCTTTGGCCATGTTATTTTGAGAAGACATAATTGCTTAGTTAGTATGCTTGAAGTATTATTATTTTTTTATGTCAATATGAACTTTTGTCTTGAATCTTTCGGATCTGAATATTCATACCATGATTAAGAAGATTTACATTGAAATTATGCCAAAGTATCAATCCGCATCAAAAATTCTCTTTTTATCATTTACCTACTCGAGGACGATCAGAATTAGGCTTGGGGATGCCTGATACGTCTCCAACGTATCTATAATTTTTGATTGCTCCATGCTACTTTATCTACTATTTTGGACTATAATGGGCTTTATTTTCCACTTTTATATTACTTTTGGGACTAACCTATTAACCGGAGGCCCAGCCCAGAATTGCTGTTTTTTTTCTTTTGCAGTGTTTCGAAGAAACAGAATATCAAACGGAGTCCAAACGGAATGAAACCTTCGGAAACGTGATTTCTCACCGAACGTGATCCAGGAGACTTGGACCCTACGCCAAGGAACATCGGAGGCGGTCACGAGGGTGGGGGCCCACCCCTAGGGTGCGCCCCCTGCCTCGTGGGCCCCCTGATGCTCCACCGACATACTCCTTCCTCCTATATATACCTACGTACCCCCAAACGATCAGAACAGGAGCCAAAAACCTAATTCCACCGCCGCAACTTCCTGTATCCACGAGATCCCATCTTGGGGCCTGTTCCGGAGCTCTGACGGGGGGGCATCCACCACGGAGGGCTTCTACATCAACACCATAGCCTCTCCGATGAAGTGTGAGTAGTTTACTTCAGACCTTCGGGTCCATAGCTAGTAGCTAGATGGCTTCTTCTCTCTTTTTGGATCTCAATACAATGTTCTCCCCCTCTCTCATGGAGATCTATTCGATGTAATCTTCTTTTTGCGGTGTGTTTGTTGAGACCGATGAATTGTGGGTTTATGATCCAGCTTATCTATGAATAATATTTGAATCTTCTCTGAATTCTTATATGTATGATTGAGTTATCTTTGCAAGTCTCTTCAAATTATCCTTTTGGTTTGGCCAACTAGATTGGTAGTTCTTGCAATGGGAGAAGTGCATGGATTTGGGTTCAATCTTGCGGTGTCCTTACCCAGTGACAGAAAGGGTTGCAAGGCACGTATTGTATTGTTGCCATCGAGGATAACAATATGGGGTATTTATCATATTGCATGAATTTATTCCTCTACATCATGTCGTCTTGCTTAAGGCGTTACTCTGTTTTTAACTTAATACTCTAGATGCATGCTGGATAGCGGTCGATGAGTGGAGTAATAGTAGTAGATGTAGAATCGTTTCGATCTACTTGTCTCGGACGTGATGCCTATATACATGATCATACCTAGATATAATCATAACTATGCTCAATTCTGTCAATTGCTCAACAGTAGTTTGTTCACCCACCGTAGAATATTTATGCTCTTGAGAGAAGCCACTAGTGAAACCTATGGCCCCCGGGTCTATTCTCATCATATCAATCTCCATCACTTTAATACTTGCTTTGTTTTTACTTTGTCTTTACTTTTCACTTTGCATCTCTATACCAAAAATACCAAAAATATTATCTCTATCAGATCTCACTCTCGTAAGTGACCGTGAAGGGATTGCCAACCCCTAATCACATTGGTTGCGAGTAGCTATCGTTTTGTGCAGGTAGGAGGGACTTGTGCGTGGCCTCCTACTGGATTGATACCTTGGTTCTCAAAAACTAAGGGAAATACTTACGCTACTATGCTGCATCATCCTCTCCTCTTCGGGGAAAACAAATGCAAGCTCAAGACGTAGCATGTGGCCACCGCTGTCGTGTTTAGATCTGGAGAGGACGAGACAGTGTGAATAGAGCAACACTAGCAAGCAAGCGCGGAGGCTCCTACCTATATAGTGGAGTACTACTAGTTTTCTTTTGTCTACCGGAGCCGGCTTGACCTCGTCAATGACTGTCTTCATGCACGTGTCCCGGAGGCGCAATTGTCCTCATTTTGATGAAGCACCGGATTATAACATGACAAGAAACCATAACCTCACGGCCCAAAGGAGACAACATGAATCCCGATGGACAAACTAGACGAGGATCAAAGCTCAAATTAAATATAAACTCGTAGAAAAGGGGTCCATCGATAGATGCCCTAATTAACATAGCCGGCTTGACATAGATGGCAGCCGAGTAGTCTTCGTGCATGTGGCCCCCATGACTAGCGCCTTGGAGGAACTCAGTTGTCGCTGTTTAATCCTCGCAGTGATCCGAAGCACGTGACACCTAATTTTGTGAGATGACAAGAAACCTTTTTTAGATTTCTCACCAGAACTACAGCCATGTACAACACAGCCTGCACGATATGTAGACGATAGCCAATCCAGGCGTGTCTGCTGGAGTCTGGTCACATGCATGGACGAACTGATCTTCTCGTGTCACCAATGTCTGTACAACACTTCTCTAGTACTATCACTCGTCTCTCTCTTCTATTAACTCACCCGACTTGCGGGGCCGGGGAGTGTGCCTATGGTCGGTTCTCAATTGCGGTCCCACATGTGTGTGCAAACACAATATGACGCGCGTTCCATTCGAAGAGCGGCGTGCCAGACCGATCGACCGCCTGGGGTGCGACGCTAACGCGACGGGCGTACTGTATACTGTACTCCGTAAATGCGTACCTCCATTTGCTTGAGGCTTTGCTCCATGGCACAATCCATGGATGCAAAATTAGTATACTGTACTATTTAAAATTTGAGGGCGGGTGTCGGTGTCAAAACCGGCGGATCTCGGGTAGGGGGTCCCGAACTGCGCGTCTAGGCGGATGGTAACAGGAGACGAGGGACACGATGTTTTACCCAGGTTCGGGCCCTCTTGATGGAGGTAAAACCCTACGTCCTGCTCGATTGATATTGATATTGTAGATGTTTACAAGAGTGGATCTACCACGAGATCAAGGAGGCTAAACCCTAGAAGCTAGCCTATGGTATGATTGTAAGGGTTGTTGTGATGATAGTCCTACGGACTAGAGCCATCCGGTTTATATAGACACCGGAGAGGGCTAGGGTTACATAGAGTCGGTTACAATGGTAGGAGATCTACATATCCGATCGCCAAGCTTGCCTTCCACACCAAGGGAAGTCCCATCCGGACACAGGCGAAGTCTTCAATCTTGTATCTTCATAGTCTTGGAGTCCGGTCGATGATGATAGTCCGCCAATGATAGTTCGGCTGATGATGGTAGTCCGCTATCCGGACACCCCTAATCCAGGACTCCTCGGTAGCCCCTGAACCAGGCTTCAATGACGATAAGTCCGGCGCAGATATTGCTTGGCATTGCAAGGCGGGTTCCTCCTCGAATGATAGAAGATTGTGAACACCAGATAGTGTCCGCTCGCAAAATAAGTTCCACATTCCACCGTAGAGAGAATAATATATACACAAGTTCAATCTGCTGGCGTTTTTCTGCGGCATGACGTCACGCCATAACCAAGCCATTATTTAAATCGTTTTTACTCTACCACCTCAGCGCATTTAGCGAAGCGGTTTCCTTGGCACGCCTTGTCGAGCGAGATCGTGTTTCCCTTAATCCGGATTCTCATCAATACGGACATGGGTAACCCAACCGCGCCATTGATGGTGACGCTTGGGAGATAAGCGAGTTTTACCAGGCCGGTGGGGGACGCGTAGACTTCGCCCGCCCATATAAGGGATAAGGATTCACCTTCTCACCTACGCCTTCTTACTCCTTTGCTTATCTATCTCCGCGCACTCGAGCTCCAGCGCCCAAGTTCGCGCATCTCGTCTCAACCTTCTCCGACCATGTCCGGAGCGGGAGGTAAATGGTTGGCCTCCACCATTAAGGAGGAGCACATCGCCAAACTGCGCAGCACCGGATACCTCTCCGGCGACATCGCGCACCGGCTGCCCGACGAGGGGCAGCTCATCCCCACCCCCAGGCCCCATGAGAGGGTCGTCTTTCTTCCCCACTTCCTCCCCGGACTGGGCTTTCCACTTCATCCCTTTGTCCGGGGGCTCATGTTCTACTACGGCCTGGATTTCCATGATCTGGCGCCGAACTTCATCCTCAACATCACGGCGTTTATCGTCGTGTGCGAGGCCTTCCTCTGCATCCAGCCCCACTTCGGCTTGTGGCTCAAGACCTTCAATGTCAAGCGAAGGTAGTGAAGGGCACTCAAGCGGAGTGCTTGGGCGCCATGTTGGGCAAGATGCCCAATGTCCTTTGGTTGAAGGGGCCTTCGTGGAATCCGTCAAGGTGTGGCAATCGGGTGGTTCTATATCACCGAGCCGCGACCCTACATGGGCGGCGGCCCCGAAGTTCAGATCTGGTATCCCCACGCAGCTCACCTCCCGGAAAGAGAAGGGCTTCTTTGTGGGGTAGTTCGGAGGAGCCGCGGGACTCCAAGCCTGTATGCAGAAGCTGGTGAAGAAGCTCAGGCTGGTTAACGTGGTCCAAGTCATGCTCGTCCGCCGGATTCTCCCATGCCAAGAGCGGGCATTCAATCTATGGGAGTTCGATCCGGAACAGCACCAGGCGCTGAGCAAGCTCTTTGACACGACGTACGAAGGCGCCTGGAGGGTGCTGTTCAAGGGCGCCGAAGCCCCCGCATCCGCGACTGAAGATCGCGGATTTCGCTCGCAGCGCCAGGCCGACGAGGTAAGTGATTCTACCCCTTTACGGGACACTTGTTTTTCATAGTTTGACTCTATGCGGGTTTTAATTTCCCTTTTCCTTTGACAGACTGGATGAGGAAGGCGGAGCAGATTACTGCCCGGCTCCTATGCCGAAAATCCGAGAGCGCCGCCTAGCGAGGCTGCTGGTTCCGCACCGCACGTGGTGCCGGAGAAGAAGGCCAAGAAGGAGGCCACGGTGCTCGAAAGAGCTCCCGTTTTCAGGTGTCCGACGACTGGGCGGACTCCTCCAAAACGAGGAGGAGAAGAGGACTCTCTCCCGGAGGAGGAGAGAGGAAGAGGAAGGCTTCCCAACAGGGGAGGCCAAGGGTCCAAGAGGGAAGGACTATTCCCCCGGACAGCTCCGCCAACATCAACGTTGGCGAGGAAGAATGGCCTTCAAGGGCCAGGCCTCCGGCGAGATCCTAAGTATCCGGATTCCTGAATGATCTATAATTTCTTTTTCTGCGTCACATAGTGTCATTCGATGCCGCATGCTGCCTGTAGTCCGCCGGTGATGATCTCCCGCCTCATCGGCGGGTCGTTGGCTCCGTCGGATGTAGACTCCATCCCGACCGCCTCCACCCTCGCGACACCGATTACGAGGTGGGATCCCAAGAAGGACCCATCGGGAGGCTCGAGGCGCCACAAGGCGCCCTCCGGACTTTGCGCCGGACTCCACATCGAACCCGCAGTGGTTCCGAGTCCGCCGCGGCCCCATCGATCGAAGGGCAAGACCGTGGACGCCGCGGCTTCCGCCCAACCGAGGCGCCGGGCAATTTGTTGAGGCGCTGCAGGCGCTTCCATCGAGGAAGAACACCGCACTATTATGAGTGCGGTGATTCGAAGTGCAGCTTCGCCAAGGCGGGCTGACCGAAGCTCGCTGATAGCCTTCTATCGGGCTTTGAGGTAAGAAGTTAAAATATGCAATGTAATACCGCATAGACGGTGGCCCCGATGCTCGGTTCGGTGTTGGAAAGAAAAGCCGTCGAGGATCTGAAAAAATATATACGAGGGTTGCTAAAAATTATGTCAATATGGGTTGCAGTGAGCTGCTGACCTCTCGCCAGACCGACTTGCAGAGGTCGGTGCTTTGAAGCAGAGCTCGGCGGTCCGAGCAAGAGCTCGCCCGCGCCAGAAGCAGCTCGGGACAAAGAAGGTGAGTAACACCACTTTGAACTTGTACCTTACAGAAAAGGATTTAGGTTGCAACAAAAAATAACAAGGATAACATGGGTGCTGCAGGGGCCACGAACGAGGTGGCGACCCTGAAGGAGGTCGTGTCTGCGGCCGAATGCAATGCAGCCACGGAACGGGCAGAGCGAGAAAAGCAGGAGGCGCGGGTGGCGGTGGTTCAGCAAGAGCTCCAGGCTCTCATGGAGAAGCATGAGAGTTTGGAGCGTGACTCAAAGACTCGAGAGTCCGAGCTTGCCTCGCTCTCGAAAGTCTAAAACCACCAAGGGCGAGGCCCATAAGTCCCTTCAGAGATTGAGTTGATGAGGAAGATAGCGGCGGGTAAGGCATTTTTCATGCAAAGCAAGCATGTGAATGTAAATTACGTGTTACTTACCCGAATTCGAGCTCTCGAGGCGTTTGCAGATCTGCCTCATGGCGTGTCCGATGCCGCCGCATTCTACCGAGCCGAGGAGGGAGCTCAACGGAGAAGGTCTTCGGTCTCATATCTTTGAGGCCGCCATCCAGTGCCCCTAGCGACCAGGTGAAGCAGCTGGTCGAGCTTCAAGGTGGCCGAGCAGGCCATGAAGGGCCTCATAGTCCGGTGTGGCTCGAGAGGCCATGCACAGGAGCTACTTGCCTCGTCACGACGGCTGGTGGATGCGTGCCCCGGGTGGAGGTTATCAAGCGCTCCGCTTTGTATTGAAGGTGCTCGTCGGGCCCTTGCCCGCAAAGGTGCATTGGGGCAAGCTGGATGCGAGAAGCTAATCAGCGACGCGCCACCAGCGGGCAAGGAACATCGTCGCCCGAAATGTACTATAAGGCTGTCTGAAGGGTGCCCGCAAGATTGCGGATGAGTGCCCCGAGGATGTAATTTTGAGTAAATTCGCAATGTGTTATCCTGCGCTGAAAACTTTGTTCATATCGCTAAATAACGCTTGTTAATTTAAAATATTACCTTTCATGCGGCCGTTTATTAAATCTGAGAGATGGCAAGTCGTCGGCTTCAGCCCCCATGCCACAGTCTTTGGGGTGTTCGGGATAAACTTGAGCGCTCTTGTTCCCATTTTGGGTCCATCTAGGAGGCGCTCAACACAACGAACAAGGCAACCGGACTTATAGTGCTTGAACACTCTCACTTAGCCATAGAATTCTATAATTTTAAATTTCGTGAAGCCCCTAGTATTGAGAGGACGAATTGGGCGCTATCCGCGCCTTAAATCGGACATATCTGAACTTCGCTCAAGCGGCGAGGTCTTTAAGGACCCGAAGGACCTCTCGAACAGCAACCAGTCTCTCGCCTTATCATGATAGTCAGTTTTAGCTTTCTCCGAGGCGTTAACCCAGCTCAACCGGGCGCAATCGCAGTGGTTCTCCGGTGCTACCTTAGCCGATAGAGCGGAACGTAAGGTGCCAAACATGGGAGCGGGCAAACCCAACTATTGACCCAAGACATGATTGAGCCGATTCATATAATGCTATAAGTTCGGGTGCCGCACTTGTGAAAGTGTTAGGACTTTATCACACCATGATCACGGAGAACATAAGCCCTGGTGTATTTGGCCATACCGAAATGTACGGGTGCAACATGTAAGTAAATGAACATATATATATATATAAGGTAATGCAATTATGGGCAAAAGAGCTGCATTTTATTTGAGAAGATATGCTATGAGTGCGGAATGATACAAATAGTCACGGAAAGCAAGGGATTGGACGAATTAAAGGCGTCTCCCTCCGTGGGTAGGCAGCGGAATGTTGTATTTAACAAATTTAATGCTCGTGATGGAGACCACCGAGTGTTAAATCGCGCCTTTGTCCTTCCTGGCTGTTGCATCATGAGTTCGGCTGGTTCGCCGCGGACTGAATTCTGTATAAAAAGAGAAATAAAAAAGAAAAAGAGACACACTTGGGAGCCCCTAGTGTGGTCGAACCGCACTCTGGGTCTGTTGTGGTTGTGCCCTTCCCCTATGCCCATGGTATCTCCAGGCGTAATTATGTCTGTGGAGAGTTTGTCTTACAATTTTGCGAGGGCTGGGGTTGGGGCCGCATTGCTACGCTGGCGATGCCGCAGGCGTGCGGGTGGTCTTGGTTGATGTTGCTCCGGCGCGTTTGGTCGTGTCTGGTCATTTAACGGCGGACTCGAGAATTGCCTTAAAGGCTGCTCTGTACTTCGCCGCGAGAGCATTGTATGTTCCTCCGTTCGGAGGGAGTTCCGTGTTTCCATTGACCGTGATGACTCCACGAGGGCCTGGCATCTTGAGCTTAAGGTATGCATAATGCGGCACGCGTTGAATTTTTTAAACGCGGTTCGTCCGAAAGCAGAGCGTGATAGCCGCCATGAGCAGGACTATGTCGAAGATTAACTCCTCGCTCGGAAATTATCCGGGATCCGAAGACCACTTCGGTGTAATTGAGCTGTACAATTGGCCTCGACACCTGGTATGGCGCCTTTGAAGGTTGTCTTTGTAGGTTTAATCCTTGAAGGGTCTATGCCCATCTTGCTCACTTGTATCACGATAAAGCAGGTTCAGCTACTGCCGCCGTCCATCAGGACTCGTGAGGTGAAATCCATCGACGATTGGGTCTAAAACCAATGCGGCGAATCCGCCATGGCGGATCTTGGTCGGATGGTCTCTTGATCGAAAGTGATCGGGCAAGAGGACCATGGGTTGAATTTTGGGGCGATGGCTCCACGCGTATCGTCCCTTAGTGCGCTTCCGCTCCCTCTTGGGAATATCGTTGCGTATATCATGTTTACCGTTCGAACTTGAGGGGAAATCCCTTTTGTCCTCTGTTGTTCGTGGCCGGGTCTCTTCCTCGTCATCGCTGTGTAGCCCTTGTCACTGTTTTGGCGATTAATTTGCCTGCTCTGCTTGAATACCCAACAATCTCTGTTGGTGTGGTTAGCTGGCTTTCGGGAGTTCTATGTATTTGACAGAGCGGTCGAGTATTCGGTCCAAATTGGGCCGGCCCGGAGTGGTTCTTTTGAATGGCTTCTTCCGTTGACCGGGCTTGGAGCCTCGGAATCCGGCATTGACTGCCGTATCCTCATTCTGCGCGCCGTTAATGCGGCGTTTGTTTTGTTTCGACGCAACCTGCCATTGCGGTCCTTGGTATCCAGTGCGGCGTTTTTTTGAGGTTGTTGCTGCGAGCTAGCCAGCTATCCTCTCCCGCACTGAAGCGGGTCATGACCAATAGGTACCTTTGCTTGTGGGTTCCCCCTTTAAGTGGTCCAACCATGTCAAGCCCCGGACCATGAACGGCCGTGTAATGGGTATAGTTTTGAGGCGGTGGGTGGCATATGGCTCGATTAGCAAAGAGCTGACAACCGACGCATCTTTGGACTAAGTCCTGAACATCTGCTCGGACCGTCGGCCAGAAAAATCCTGTACGGAATGCCTTTCCTACAAGGGCCCGAGCTGCGGCGTGGTGTCCGCCTAGTCCGGCATGAATTTCAGCCAGGAGGTTTCGCCCTTCCTTCGGAGATACACCTTTGAAGGACTCCGGTTGTACTTTTCTTATAAAGTTCTCCCTCATAGACCTTGTAGGATTTAGATCGCCAGACAATGCAGCGGGCCTCATTTTGGTCTTCGGGAAGCTCCTGCCTAAGCAAGTAGGCGAGGAATGGTTCTGTCCATGGGGCAATTACTGCCATTATGTCGTGGGCGGAAGGCGTTATATCATCGGCTGAATCGCCGGTTGGTGCGGCTTGTTCCGGCTTGTTAGTTCCGGACTCCTCTTCCCATAGTACGGATGGCTTGAAGAGCCGTTCCAGGAAGATGTTAGGAGGGACAGCGTCGCGTTTTGCGCCAATGCGTGCCAGTACGTCGGCTGCTTGGTTATTATCCCGGGCTACGTGATGGAATTCAAGTCCTTCGAACCGGGCTGACATTTTCAGGACAGCGTTGCGATATGCTACCATTTTCGGATCTTTGGCGTCAAAGTCTCCGTTTATTTGGGATATTGCGAGGTTTGAATTCCCGCGCACCTCTAGGCTTGAATGCCCATGGAGATTGCCATCCGGAGACCATGTAAAAGGGCCTCGTATTCGGCTGCGTTGTTTGAGTCCGTGTACATTATCTGAAGTATGTATTGGACTGTGTCCCCGGTCTGGGACGTCAATACGACGCCAGCCCCCAATCCGGCTAACATTTTAGAGCCGTCGAAGTGCATAATCCAATTGGAGTATCGCCGTATTCTTTAGGGAGTTGACCGGTCCATTCAGCGCGAAGTCAGCCAAAACTTGTGACTTTATAGCTCGCCGAGGTTTGTAAGATATATCAAATGGTAGGAGCTCAAGGGCCCATTTTGCAATCCTGCCCGTCGGCGTCGCGGTTGTTTATAAGTTCGTTAAGTGGTACTTGAGGCCATGTTATCGAACACTCTTGAAAGTAGTGTCGAGCTTCGGGACGCCATGAACACCGCGTATGCTATCTTCGATAGTGCGGGTAAAGGGACTTGCGAGGGGTTAACACGATGGATCGTAGTATACTGGTTTTGAAGAGGAATTTATGCCCTTCTTTTTCTCGTTCGACGACAGTACCGCGCTTACAACTTGATGCGTAGCTGCGATGTATAACAACATTGGTTCACCCAGGTTGGGCGCAGCCAGGACGGATTTGTTGACAATATGGCCTTTATTTCTTGAGTCGGCGGTGGCGGCATCCGTCCACTCGAAGTCTTGATGCGCCTAAGGAGGCGATAGAGGGTAATGCCTTTTCTCCTAGGCGGAGATAAAGCAGCTTAGAGCCGCCACGCATCCCGTCAATTTTGTATTTGCTTGAGGTCTTTTGGGATATCTAGCTGTGTGAGCTCGGATCTTGGCTGGGTTTGCTTCAATTCCTCTACGGATACAATGAAGCCCAAAGCAGCTTTCGGTGATGCGGCAAAACGCATTTTTCGGATTCAACTTGATGTCATATGCTCGAGGTTGTCGAATGTGAGCCTCAAGTCGTCTACTAGAGTTTCGGCGTGTTTAGTTTTGACGACTCGTCGTCACGTATGCCTCTCTGTTTTGCCGATCTGGGTAGCGGACATGTACGAATCATGCGCTGATATGTTGCTTGGCGTTTTTAAGTCCGAAGGGCATCGTGTTGAAGCGAGAATGGTCCATATGGAGTAATGAATGCTGTTGCGGCTTGATCCGCTTCGCCATCTTGATTTGGTGATAGCGGAGTATCGTCGAGGAAGCACAATGAATCGTGCCTGCGCATGGCATCGATGATTTGGTCGATCTTGAGGGGAGGAAGGATCCTTTGGGCAGGCTTTATTTAGGTCTTTGAAATCGACACATAGGCGCCAGGATTTGTCCTTCTTTGGTACCATTACCAGGTTTGCTAGCCAATCCGGGTGCTTGATGTCTCTGATGAATCCGGCTTCCAATAGTTTGGCTAGCTCTTCTCCCATTGCCTGTCTTTTGGGTTAGGAAAATCGTCGAAGAGCCTGTTTGGTGGCTTGAATCCTTTTAGGATGTTTAGGCTATGTTCTGCCAATCTGCGTGGGATTCCGGGCATATCTGAGGGGTGCCAGGCAAAAATGTCCCAATTTTCCTAAAGGAATTCTTGCAGTGCGGCGTCTACATCAGGGTTCAATTGTGCCCCGATGGAGGCCGTCTTTGTCGGGCCCGTTAGGTGTACCTGGAATTTTACTATTTCATCTGCTGGTTTAAAGGAGGTGGACTTGGATCTCTTATCGAGTATCACATCGTCCCTATTCACCGTAGAGCGCAGCGTGGTGAGTTCTTCTGCCGCTAGGGCTTCGGATAGTGCATCTAAGGCTAATGCGGCTGTCTTGTTTTCGGCGCGGAGTGCTATGTCCGGATCACTAACGAGAGTGATTATTCCGCCGGGCCCATGCATTTTGAGCTTCATGTACCCGTAATGGGGTACGGCTTGAAAAATTGTGAATGCCTCTCGTCCTAATATAGCGTGATATCCGCTGTTGAGCAGGGCCACTTGGGCGTGACTTCTTCGGATCTGTAATTGTCCGCGAGCGAATACCACATCGAGTGTGATTTTTCTTGTGCAGCGCGCCTCCGGCTAGGGATTATTCCTCTAAAGGTTGTGCTGCTTCGCTCAATACGGTTCCAGTCTATTTCCATTTTTGAAGGGTTTCCTCGTAGATGAGGTTTAATCCGCTGCCGCCATCCATGAGGACTTTTGTAAGTCGAAAGCCGTCTACTATTGGACTAAGTACCAGTGCGGCTGGAGCTCGGGCTGTCCGGAATATAGGTTCGTCGCTGGCGTTGAAGGTGATGGCTGTGTCGCTCCATGGATTGGTTGTTGCTACTTGGTAGACTTCGGCGAGGCTGCGGATTGTTCGTTTCCGCATATTATTTGATGCGAAAGTCTCGAAGACTGTTGATACCGTACCGATGTTGTTGGGGTGGTTTTCCAGGGCTAGAATCTCCTCTCCACTTTTGGCCACCTGCCGTAATATCCAACATGCTCGAAGGCTATTTGTTGGGGCGGCGCCTATACATCTTGTGAATTTTCTGTGGTCCATTGAGCCATCCCTCTAATGCGGTTCCGTGCCCTTTATGGGGTTTTGCTTTTTGGTTTTTGTATCCGGTGCCCGAGTGTAATGCACCCTTTTGTTGCGGACTAGGGTTGTATTCGGGGCGGATTGTCCCAAAACTTATTTTCGGTTGTCGGAAACTCTCCATCGCATAGTACTTTCAGTACTATGGGCCTTGGTCGTGAAGCATGTTATTTCACGACGGTGACGGCGTTCAAGATTCCTCGTCCGTGCAATTATTGCAAAAATTGAGATTGCATTTTCCTCTCGGCAGTCCTTTATCCTGTCCATAACCGGGAGGAATCGGCCCGATAATGATGTACCGTCTCGGCGGGCTCTTGCGGATTAGAGATAGATCGCATATGTCCGGGCGGGCGGGTGGAATTAAGTCCGAACCCTACCCATCTCAAGGCTCGAAGGCGAGAAGTTTCAATTTGGAAGCTTGGATTGCTGGGCGTTGTCCAACGAGTCAGTCCGATGCGACTTTAAGTTCAGTGCTTGATCGAAGCCCGTCCCTCCGCGGGAATCCGGCATGGGGGGTTCGGGAGCCCGGACATGACTAGTTTTCAATATAGGAGAAGCGTCGCCGCATTGTTCCTCTACCACTGCAACGTGGTGGGTGACCTGGGGAGAGTTAATCTCTCTTAGATCGGTTTTAAGCCCAATCTGTTTGTAGTCTGTAGCGACTCCCAGGGCAACGATGCGATCCAAGAGCTCGTTTACGGACAAGAGATCTATTGGATCCAGCCGCTCGGCAAATTCCGAGCTGACGTGAAAATTGCTTTTGACGACTTGAGAGGTCATTGTCGAAGCGGTGGCCGGACAGGCGGTCATAAGAAAACCACCTAGCGGATAGTTTGGCGGCCAAGGCTCCTTTGGCGAAAATACCGTCCTTGAAGGCGGAGGAGGCATCCTTCCTATCGGTGGCGGCACGGAGGAACTCTCAATGAAAGCACCAATGTCGGTGTCAAAACAGGCGGATCTCGGTAGGGGGTCCCGAGCTGTGCGTCTAGGCGGATGGTAACAGGAGGCGAGGACACGATGTTTTACCAGGTTGGGCCCTCTTGATGGAGGTAAAACCCTACGCCCTTTCGATTGATATTGATATTGTGGATGTTTACAAGAGTGGATCTACCACGAGATCAAGGAGGCTAAACCCTAGAAGCTAGCCTATGGTATGATTGTAAGGGTTGTTGTTCTTCTATGGACTAGAGCCATCCGGTTTATATAGACACCGGAGAGGGCTAGGGTTACATAGAATCGGTTACAATGGTAGGAGATCTACATATCCGTATCGCCAAGCTTGCCTTCCACGCCAAGGAAAGTCCCATCCGGACACGGGGCGAAGTCTTCAATCTTGTATCTTCATAGTCTTGGAGTCCGGTTGATGATGATAGTCCAGCCGATGATAGTCCGGCCGATGATGGTAGTCCGGCCATCCGGACACACCCTAATCCGGGACTCCCTCAGCGGGGCTTTTCCCGCGCGGTGGGCGGGGCAATTCCGCCTAGTCGGTTCGACAGAGACGCGAGAAGATGAGGGAGTAGGCTGCTGCAAACGTAGGGCTGTGTGATTTGACAGCGAGTTACTGCTGGATAGGTGGGGCCCGGTGATTTGACTTGCCATTATCATTTTAACTGTGGCGCTATGACCGGCGTGAGTTTCCTGATTCCTGACCACCTCCATGGAGGTGCCTCTCCCGATGCTCCACCATGTAGAGGCTGGCTCTTGCTTGAGAGCCACCTCCTCCACTTTTTCCTTGCCTCTTCCCCCCACATATGCAAAAATGCCATGTAAAGAGGGCTTATAGCCCACTATTGTACTTGATCCTACAGGTGCTAAGTCTGCCACATAGGCATAAAGTCTGATGTGGCAAGTTAATTAAGAAGAGAGAGACTAGTTTGGTGACCCCAGGAAGAAACGGTGCTAAGCGCGTGTACCTAGATGAAGCAAACTTAGCAACAAAAAACTAAGCACCTATGCACTGGGGACTTGAGTTGCTAAGCCATTTAATGCCCATAGCACCTCATCTAAGCACCATTTCATTGGAAGAGGTCACTCCTTGGCAAATGCAATAAATACTATGAAGAGATGGAGAGAAGTAAACAAAAAATACTCTTATAGCCAACCTTATAGCTAACCTCGTTGTAGTATGAGTGACTAAGTGATACTACATATCCACTGTCCTCACACCATGCAAATCGGTACCTTCATTACCAAAAGATAGCATATGCGGTATTCATGGCATCCCAGAAGCTACGACACTACTTTCAGAGTGCTCAATCACGGTGGCTTCCGAAGTACCACTCAATGACATAATAAACAACCATGATGCTATGGGCCGGATTGCCAAGTGGGCCATTGAGCTCCTTCTGTTCGACATAACATACAAACGCGCCGGGCCATTAAATCCCAAGTGCTGGCCGACTTCATTGCCGAATGGACAGAGGCCAAACTCCCTAAAGAGTACGACACATATTCCAACTGGGTCATGCACTTCGATGGTTCCAAAATGCTGGCGGGCTTAGGAGTGGGCGTTGTCTTAATGTCCCCCACTGGAGACATAGTTCAGTGCGTACTCCAAATATTATACACAGACTCCAACAATGCAGTCGAATACGATGCCTTATTGCATGGTCTTCGTATAGCCGTCTCCATGGGCATACAACGCCTGGAGGTGCGCGGGGATACAAACCTAGCAATATCCCAAATAAATGGAGATTTCGATGCCAAAGATCTGAAGATGGCGGCCTATCATAACGATGTTCTAAAAATGTCGGCTCGGTTCGAGGGGCTCGAGTTTCCTCATGTGGCTCGAGACAGTAATCAAGCGGCGGATGTCCTCGCTCGCATCGGTGCCGAGCGCGACCCCGTCCCGCCTAACATATTCTTCGAAAGGCCCTTCAAGCCATCCATGGTGTGGCAAGGGGAGAGCGGCAACACCAATCCAGATCCGAGTATACCCCCAAATCCCGAACACAATACCGATATCATCGGGGGCTGAGCCACCGAAGTAACACCAGCGGCCCATCTTATCATGGCAGTAATTGCCCCATGGACCGAACCCTTCTTGGCCTACCTTAATAGGCGAGAGCTCCCCGAGGATCGAAATGAGGCTCACTGCATTGTTCGGCGCTCAAAAGCCTACAAGGTCCATGACGGAGAGCTCTACAAGAAAATCGCTACCTGAGTACTTCAAAGATGCATCTCCGAAGAAGAGGGACGGCAGCTCTTGGCCAAAATTCATGCCGGCCTTGGTGGACACCACGTTGCGGCTCGGGCCCTTGTAAGTAAGACCTTCCGTACAGGTTTCTATTGGCCGACGGCCCGAGCAGATGCACAGGACCTTGTCCAATGTTGTGTCGGGTGCCAGCTTTTCGCCAACCAAAGCCATATGCCACCCACCGCTCTACAAACAATCCCCATTACTTGGCCTTTTATGGTCTGGGGTCTTGATATGGTCGGACCCCTTAAAGGAGGAATCCATAAGAAAAAATACATGTTGGTCATGGTAGATAAATTCACCAAGTGGATAGAGGCCAAACCGGTTAAAACGGCCGAAGCCAGACCAGTAATAGATTTCATATCCGGTGTTGTGCACCGTTATGGTGTCCCACATAGTATCATCACCGATAAGGGCTCCAGTTTTACAGCCGATGAGGTCAAAGCCTGGTGTGCTAACCTGGGCATTAAGCTCAATTACGCCTCCGTCTATCATCCACAAACAAACGGTCAGTCGAACGAGCTAATGGTCTTATTATGAGCGGCATTAAGCCTAGACTAGTGCGGTCTTTGAAAGAATCAGACAAGCACTTGGTTGAGGAGATCGACTCCGTACTCTGGGGGCTGCGTACCATGCCCAATCGCACTACCGGATATACACCTTTCTTCATGGTGTACGGCGCAGAGGTTGTGTTGCCCTGTGACATTATTCATGACTCACCTCGAGTGTCCATGTATGAAGAGAGAGAGGCCGAGCTTGATCGGCAGGACAGCTTAGATGCCCTGGAGGAGGAGCGCGACATCGCGAAAGCCTGTTCCGCATTTTACCAACAGGAGGCTCGCAGATATCAAAGCAGAGAAGTGCGGGCCAAGACTTATAACATTGGCAAACTCATTCTACGCTTACCAGAGAAGAAAAAGGACAAAATCAAGCCCAAGTGGGAGGGTCCCTTCATCATAGATGAAGTTCTCACTGGAGGAGCATACCGCCTGCGTGACGCATCGGACAACCTCTTAGAGCCGAACCCGTGGAATGCCACCAGACTCCGAAGATTCTACGCCTAGAGCCGGACTCTTTGTTCGTCTTCTTCTCCCTTTGTTTCCATTATTATTTTCCTCTCTTTAGCTTTTATTTTAGCTTTAAGCTCTTGTGCGGTTAAACCACACACATATGACGTACACATCCTTAAATATGTACACCCATAATACCTGGGGCTTCTTGTACAGAAGCTTATTATTATTTTTCGAGCATCAAGCTCACCACACATGTGTCTTTTTCCTCATGTGTACCTTTTCTTCGCCATTATATGCATCGTTATGACTTAAGTTTTGGCCAAGCTGGGTTGTCTGGCTCCTATGCTTATGCCCTACGTTCCTGTTTGTTCGGCTAGGGCATAAAGGGAGCACCTCTGCGATTGTTATTGCCGGGTCATCCAGACGTGTACCTCAGACTGGGTGAAGCTGAAAGCTAGCGTTCTTAAGGGAATATTCGGTCGGCGGACTAAAGACATGTTACACTCATTACACTATAAACCCCCAGATGTCACGTACGCTGCGATTTTTTCAATCACAGTTCGGGAATGTGCACTAACACATGTTCACCCAGGGAAAGGAACCCTTAACGGAACTATTATCCTTGGAAGATGTTTCTTACAATTACAACTTGTATGTTCAAGCAACTATGACCCCTACGCCTGGTTTCCACGCATACCCTGGTCTATATTGCCGCTTTGGTATTCGAAAACACTCCGCACCTTCTGGTCCAGAGGTCAAAGCGAAAGGGTCTGCCATGACAAACGTTTTACAATCCGGCTAGGGACAATTATGTCAATAGAAGTACATAGTCACTTCGACTCAAAAACTTCTTCCTCTATACCGTCTAATAGGCTGTCTAGCTTACAATCCTGTTGGGAATATTTGGCGGCCACCTTTACTTGGTCATATACTAAACTAACTGGAATTTCTTTTCCATCTGACCCTTTAGGCCCGACCCGGGCCATATGATTCGGATCAAGCTTGGTGTACCGTGTCTTTACCATGGCCCAGGCTTCTCGCGCGCCTTCCCGACAGGCTGATATCTTCCATAATCAAATACGTCGTCGGGCTCCTTTGAATAGCTCCATGAGCTCAGCCATACTTCTTGGAGGGGAGGCGGATGGCCATAAGACCTTGGCAACACTCCGCATTGCTTGCCGAACTCGCTCGTGCATTTGGGATAGCTCTTGTAGCAGGTCGCCTTAAGATCTGGACATTTCCTCTTCGGGATGACCAGTCAGCATACCTGCAGACATAAATCAATCAATTCCTGCCCTCGCCGAATTATAGGTAGGCAAGTTCGAAAAGCATACTGAATATGCCGCCTCATAGTCTCTTATTCTCCTTCATGGAGTCGGCTAGCTGGGCTCGCACGTCTTTTAGTTCTTCGCCCAGCAGGGTGTTGGAATCCTGCAGCTTATTTTTCTCATCCCTGACCCATGTCAGCACACGCTCGCCCGCAACGAGTTGCCTTTTGGCCTCTTGTTCACCCGCTTGTGCGACTTTCAGGGCCTCCTTTAGTTGATTCGACAATCCTGCCATGGGGAATACAAATAGTATTAATATTACTGGTATATGATTATATTTTCTTGATGGAGGGGAACATTACCAGGCGATGCCTTCTTGGATTTCTCCTGTTCGGAGGTAGCAGCAGCTAGCTGGGTCTGACACTTTTCCAGCTCTTGAGACAGCAGGTTGTTCTTCTCTGTGAGCACCTGGTTATACAATGATCCTTAAATTAGTTGTATCAACTGCTTCAAGTCTCGGGGGCTGCTGGTATATAATTATCAGATTTGTACAAATATGTACTTATCCACATATCTTTCAAATACTGGTTTGTGGCTCTAGTAATCCCGTCTCAAGCAGCTCGGATGTATGCATCAGCCGAGCTGAAGGCGTTGAATGCCTCTTTTGTAAAGCCAGGGTCGCGAAGAGCGGCCCGCTGGCACCGATGATTCATAGCGATTTCCACTTCAGAGTTTGTGACGGATACATCATCTGAATCCTCTGCAGATGGACAATTCGGCGTCGCTCTTGTATCAGCCCTCACCTTTAAGGTAGGGTCTGGGACCTGACTTGTGGAAACACGGCCGGCAGGATCCCCCGACATAGTCCGGCAAACGTTTTTCCTGATAAGACACAGCGGATAATGTCACAGTTTGATGTGACTGCCAGGGGGTATGATTACAAAACCATACCTCTTTGATGGAGGCACTGCCGTGTTGTCGTTCGCCTTCCTCTTTGAAGATTTGCTCGGCACGGGCGTCGCTCTCTTAGGATATGCCTCTGGTGCACGTCGAGGCGTTGGGTGCCTCCCCTTTAGAACACGAAATAGTGCGGTGGGTGAGGCGTAATGAGGAAGCTCTTTCGAAGAAGGTGTCTCTTGATTACTTACGTGCGAGGCAGGGAGGAGGCTAGGATAATCGGCAATGATGGCCACTTCCGTGCCATCATAGCTCACCTGATAGAATACTCCATCCTCAAGCTCCACAAAAATATTCGGATCCTCTTCAAATCCGGGGTCAAGGTCCCGGTTGTGATCCTCTGGCTGTGGGGCGGGGCTATGAATCCCCTCGGTAACCTTCCGCCGTTCCTATTGAAAATGGATGGGTTGATGCTCATTAAAAGTGACACGGGGAGAGAATTGAGTAAAGTGGTGGGATTAGAACTCACCCAACTAGGAGGACTGTACATGGAAAATCCATCTCGACGTTTAATATGAGTGAACTCCTCTTTCTCCCCTTTGTACAGTTCGCCCAATATTTTGGCCAAAGCGGCAGGGGTGTCCAGACCCTTCCGACCACAGCGTGAGGCGTCATCTTCTCCATTATAGTGCCACATGGGAAGCCCTCTGTATTGGAGTGGCTGGACCCCCCACACTATGGAAGTCACCATTACCTCGATTATTGATAGTCCGGACTTGACAAGTGTCCTTATCTTGCCCGTCAGTTTACGGACTTCCGCGCTATCTTCCTCCTCGAGGCTCTGAGGGCGCCAGCTGTGGCGTTTCTTCAGCGGAGACCCATTTGAACTTGGTCGGGGAGAGAGATATCCTCAATATAGAACCATTCTGAGGGCCATTCTTCGGGCGCCTTATTCGGAGTGCTGGACAGGTATCCGGTCCCGGCTATGCGCCATACTTCAGCGCCACCCACCTCGAATATCGACCCCTCTTGGTTGCAAGGGACGAGGCAGAATAGCTTCTTGCACAAATCAAATTGGGCTTCATAGCCCAGGAAAAGCTCGCAAAGGGCAACAAAACCCGCGATGTGCAGGACAGAGGCCGGCGTAAGGTTGTGCAGTTGGAGGCCGTAATACTCCAGGAGTCCTCGGAGGAAAGGGTGGATTGGAAACCCAACGCCTCTCAACAAGTAGGGTATGAAGCACACCCGTTCCCCCCTAGTTGGATTGGGGAAATTTTCCGCAAGAACTTCGCCTGTGAAGGTGGTCAATCCTGCTCGGACAGGGACCAGATCCGCGGGGGGAAGGAATTCCTGTGTTTGGAGCTTGACCAACTGCTCGTGGGATACCAAACATCTCTCCCAATCGCCTTTTTGGAGCCGTGAGGGCGGGAGGAAGAACTGGGCACGCAGGTCATGTTGAATGGTTTTCCCCTGACAATACTCTAAGGATTTTCCGCTGGATGTGGAATGGATCTGAGATCCAATCCCTTTAAATAGAGGTATTTCTTGCGTGGCCGGGGGGTTATGTATAAAAAATACCCCGACCTCTCGTATTCACTCAACACGTGGAAGCAGAAGGTGTGTAGGCTCAGAAGCCGATGGGTGCGACATTAAATGGAAAGCCAAATACAGCTCTCCAAGTCAGGTACTTTCAAGTGATCGGAGGAGGAGGAGGAACCTGCCCTGCAATGCCGAAGACAAACTGCGCGCCAGACACCTCATCATTGAAGCCTAGTTCAGGGGCTACTGAGGGAGCCCTGGATTAAGGGGTCCTCGGGCGTCCGACCTGTTGGACATGGGCCGGACTGATGGGCCGTAAGATACAAGACAGAAGTCTCTCTATCTCGTGTCCGGATAGGACTCTCCTTGGCGTGGATGGCAAGCTAGGCATTCGGATATGAAGATTCCTTTCTCTGTAACCGACTTTGTACAACCCTAGTCCCCTCCGGTGTCTACATAAACCGAAGGGTTTAGTCCGTAGAGGCAATCATAATCATACAGGCTAGACTTCTAGGGTTTTAGCCATTACGATCTCGTGGTAGAGCAACTCTTGTAATACTCATATTCGTCAAGATCAATCAAGCAGGAAGTAGGGTATTACCTCCATAGAGAGGGCCCGAACCTGGGTAAACATCGTGTCCCATGTCTCCTGTTACCATCGACCCTAGACGCACAGTTCGGGACCCCCTACCCGAGATTCGTCGGTTTTGACACCGACACCAACCCCTCCAGCGATCCTGCCTGTGCACTTATTAGGCCCTACCCCAATGACGCTCAGCAGCGCATTCGGGGCAGGCCCGGGGGCCTCTGTCGGTGCTACAAACCCTGGGCCTGTTGCCCAACTGTGCACAGGCACAAGATCAAGATTGAAGCACCAGCTTGAGTCAGAGATTGAAGAACCAAGAGCTTTGAAGAACCAACATGCAGCCCAGAGGGACCAAGATCGAGCCTAAGGAGCAAGATATCGGCAAGAGAAGGGGTGAGGCCACTACCAGAAGCAAGCAATCAAGGCTCCCTGGCAGAGCCTACCGGGGCTCGCGGGGGTAGAACCACCCCACCAACCACTCAAACACGACCCACGTCATCAATCAGTGTGGTGTCA
This sequence comes from Aegilops longissima, assembly GCA_021605205.1. Classification (NCBI taxonomy): domain Eukaryota; kingdom Viridiplantae; phylum Streptophyta; class Magnoliopsida; order Poales; family Poaceae; genus Aegilops; species Aegilops longissima. The sequence goes on along the minus strand of CM038678.1, from coordinate 481,029,391 downwards.
AGCCGCAAGATGATTAAGTGGCAGCCACTCGCCACATGGAATCCATTTCCTATAGAAGAAACCCACGGATGACACCCGTCCTGCGATGTGTCAAGATAACAGATGCGGAGCTCGCAAAATAGCCCGGCAGGCCTTACCGGGCGACCAGTGATGTGACACTAAGCGGCGCATTTAGGGCGTGTTTGGTTCCCTGGGGGCACCTAGGCTGCATCGCATGCACGAGCTTGGCTGGGACCGTCCTTGTTGAGCTGGTGCAAGAAGGAGTTAATATGTGTGTTTGGTGTATCGCATGATATGGCCCAGGTTCGCCTCAGATTTTGTTTGGTAGGCTTCATAAGGCCAAACAATATGACAAATGCGTAATTTGAATATAGATGCTTGTGCATGCATGTTCAAACGATGACAGTCATCTTTGAAGCAGTGGGAGTATTTTCAGAACTTTGTTGGGTAAATTTAGCAAAGAATATAAGCAATGGTGTCGCGCCTATTTACATAAAAATGATGTAGAAATTATTCGTGAAGGAACATATCACACAAATATCAGCCTAAATGCTAATCACCAGCCATCTCTAATCCTAGGGGAAGATGAGCTTGGGACATATCACAGCCTAATCTGTCGGATTTCGGGTTCCGGCAGACCCTCTAGGTTCATACTCTGGGGTGCACGCGGAGATCTCACCTCCAACCTACCTACACCTTGTCGCCTCGCAAGGATCTAAACTACACAAAGAGCAACACAAGGGACACAAGGTTTATACTGGTTCGGGCCACCATTGTGGTGTAAAACCCTACTCCAGTGTGTGGTGTGGTGGATTGCCTCAGGGGCTGACGATGAACAGTACAAGGAAGAACAGCCTCGCGAGGGTCTGTCCTTGGCCGGTGCGACGAACTGCCAGGGGGAGTTCAGTCGCTTCTCTCTCTCTCTCTCTCGTTGCCTCTCTCTTTCTCCTTTCAGGATGCCCCTACCCTGTGGGTGGCTAGTCCTATTTATAGGCAGAGGCCCTGGGCCTCTTCCCAAATATTGAGCGGGAAGGGCACCAACAATTGGCCATTTTGAAGGGGAACATCTAGTACACTTATCCTGACTAAAGTCGGTCCTCGCCTGCCAAAGACTCACGGCGGTGGCCGGCTTGGGCTCCACGATGACCTCCTTCCCGCTGTTGTGTTGGTCTTGGTCTTGTTGCACCGAAATGGTTGCCTTTGCTTGATGCTCTTGGCCTGCGCTTGCCTCCTTTGCACCAAAGAGGAAATGGGGACACTGCGCGGGCTGGCGCCCGCCTGGCGCCCTTGGTCGTCATGGCTTGCGTCATGGGCACCTCGTGAGGTACCCGCCTTGATCTCTCCGCCTCCTCGCGAGCCAGCCTGACGAGGCCGTGCACGAGAAGCTTCTGTTGTCGCCCATGCAATCTGGCCCCTCGCGAGGTCTTGAGCTTGTGTTGATGAAGATGGGTCGTACTGGGCCACCCCTTGAGCCACGCCGCAGGCCGCAGGCAGACAAGTCTGGGTACCCCCGTTCCCAGAACACCGACATAATCCATGCTGATAAATAGCCACGTAATATATAAACAACCCAAATCCATAGGACGAAATGAGGTTGGGGACAGATCTTAGACTAAATTAAAAAAAAAGTGGAGGCTATGGGATAAGCATGCATCGGTGCCAGCCATCATCCCATCCGTGGACCTTCCCAGGCTTGCGAACCTACCTCGTCTTGCCTTCCTTCTCATTCCTGGACGGAAGGCCGTCGCTCCAATTTGCTCACGCATCCGAACAGCGTGAACGCCAGAGAGCTGGGGATGGGAGGGGAAAGCGAAGGATGCGGACAGATGGTGGAGGGAGCGAGGAGGAGATCTCTACATCCACCGGAGATGAGGATGCGCGTCAGCGATGCGGACAAAGGCGAAGGGGTGGCGAGATCTAGAGTCGCGGGAGAGAGGAGATGAGTGAGGACAGCGCCGCGAATGGAGGCGGCTGACAGACAAGCCCGAGCCCTTTGCTCGCGTGGGTGCAGCCGCGGATGCAGGCTCGCAGAAATGCCCGAAACCTGCGTTTCCACTCGACCTGGCTGGGAGCCTCTTTTTGCATCTGTCGGGCCTGGCCCAGGGAGGCATGCAGCGTACCAAACAGCGAGGAAAATGCATGACAGGTATGAGCCAGGTGCGAGCCACGAAATCAACACGCCCTTAATGCACCCTGTCAGCCCGCAGAGTTAGGTATGATAGCACTGTTTGCTATCATATCAGCAGATAATGACCACTTTGCCACTGTGGTGACCCCTTAATCTATAAAAGGAGGCCCATGGCACTCATAGGGGGGGGGTTAGAAAGTTGATGTACCCAAGCCACCATACGCGCGTAGTCGTTGTGGCCCCTAGGCAAACCCTGTCGGGCAAGTGTACTACGTGTCACCACACTCATTCCACCATCAATCCACTAAAGCAGGAGTAGGGTCTTACGCCTCGCGGCGGCCCGAACCTAGGTAACTTGCTTGTGTGCTCTCTGCCGTGCTGCCGCACACTATTCTGCTCTTTGTGCAACGCGATGTCTCCCCGCCGAACCAGCAAGGGGCCACCCGGTCCCATAGGTGGGCACGGATATCCCGCGACAAGATCATAAAAAGTTTATTTTCTTGTTACGGTGATTCTCCACTTCGCTCTGAAATTCTTTGAACTTTTCAAATGTTTCAGACTTGTGTTTCATTAAGTAGATATACCCATATTTGCTCAAATCATCTGTGAAGGCCAAAAAATAACAATACCCGCCGCGAGCTTTAACATTCATCGGACCGCATACATCGGTATGTATTATTCCCAATAAGTCATTAGCTCGCTCCATTGTTCTGGACAACGGAGTTTTAGTCATCTTTCCCATGAGGCATGGTTCGCAAGCATCAAATGATTCATGATCAAGTGATTCCAAAAGTCCATCCGCATGGAGTTTCTTCATGCGCTTTACACCAATATGACCTAAACGGCAGTGCCACAAGTATGTTGCACTATAATTATCAACTTTGCATCTATTGGCATCAATATTATGAATATGTGTATCACTACGGTCGAGATTCAATAAACCATTTATATTGAGTGTATGACCATAGAAGGTTTTATTCATGTAAACAGAACAACAATTATTATTTGACTTAAATGAATAACCGTATTGCAATAAACATGATCCAATCATATTTATGCTCAATGCAAACACCAAATAACATTTATTTTAGGTTCAACACTAATCCCGAAAGTAAAGGGAGTATGCGGTGGTGATCTTATCAACCTTGGAGTCACTTCCAACACACATCGTTACCACGCCCTTAACTAGTATCTGTTCATTTTGCAACTCATGTTTCGAGTTATAAATCTTAGCAACTGAATCGGTATCAAATACCCAGGGGCTACTATGAACACTAGTAAAGTACACATTAATAACATGTATATCAAATATACATTTGTTCACTTTGCTATCCTTCTTATCCGCCAAATATTTGGGGTAGTTCCGCTTCGAGTGACCAGTCCCTTTGCAGTAGAAGCACTCAGTCTCAGGCTTGGGTCTAGCTTTGGGCTTCTTCCCGGGAGTGGCAACTTGCTTGCCATTCTTCTTAAAGTTCCCTTTCTTTCCCTTGCCCTTTTTCTTGAAACTAGTGGTCTTGTTTAACCATCAACACTGATGCTATTTCTTGATTTCTACCTTCGCTGATTTCAGCATCGCGAAGAGCTTGGGAATTGTTTTCGTCATCCCTTGCATATTATATTTCATCATGAAGTTCTAGTAACTTGGTGATGGTGACTAGAGAACTCTGTCAATCACTATCTTATCTAGAAGATTAACTCCCACTTGATTCAAGCGATTGTAGTACCCAGACATTCTGAGCACATGCTCACTAGCTAAGCTATTCTCCTCCATATTGTAGGAAAAGTACTTGTTAGAGGTCTCATACCTCTCGGCATGGGCATGAGTCTGAAATACCAATTTCAACTCTTGGAATGTCTCATATGCTCCGTGGCGTTCAAAACGTTTTTGAAGTCCCGATTCTAAGCCATAAAGGATGGTGCACTAAACTATCAAGTAGTCATCATAGCGAGTTTTTCAAACGTTCATAACGTCTGCATCTGCTCCTGCAATAGGTCTGTCACCTAGCGGTGCATCAAGGACATAATTCTTCTGTGCAGCAACGAGGATAATCCTCAGATCACGGACCCAGTCCGCATCATTGCTACTATCATCTTTCAACCTAGTTTTCTCTAGGAACATATCAAAAATAAAACAAGGGAGCTATACGCGAGCTATTGATCTATAACATAGATATGCAAATACTATTAGGACTAAGTTCATGATAAATTAAGTTCAATTAATCATATTACTTAAGAACTCCCACTTAGATAGACATCCCTCAAGTCATCTAAATGATACGTGATCTAAATCAACTAAACCATGTCCGATCATCACATGAGATGGAGTAGTCTTTAATGGTGAACATCTCTATGTTGATCATATCTACTATATGATTCACGTTTGACCTTTCGGTCTCCAGTGTTCCGAGGCCATGTCTGTACATGCTAGGCTCGTCAAGTTTAACCTGAGTATTCCGCATGTGCAAAACTTCCTTGCACCCATTGTATGTGAATGTAGAGCTTATCACACCCGATCATCACGTGGTACCTCAGCACGAGAACTGTCGCAACGGTGCATACTCAGGGAGAACACTTATACCTTGAAATTTTAGTAAGGGGTCATTTTATAATGCTACCATCGTACTAAGCAAAATAAGATGCATAAAAGATAAACATCACATGCAATCAAAATATGTGACATGGTATGGTCATCATCATCTTGTGCCTTTGATCTCCATCTCCAAAGCACCATCATGATCTCCATCGTCACCGGCTTGACACCTTGACCTCCATCATAGCATCGTGGTCGTCTTGCCAACTATTTCTTCTACAACTATCGCTAACGCATAGTGATAAATTAAAGCAATTACATGGCGTTTGCATTTCATACAATAAAGCGACAACCACAAGGTTCCTGCCAGTTGCCGATAACTTTTATAAAACATGATCATCTCATACAACAACGCATATCACATCATGACCATATCACATCACACCATGCCCTGTAAAAACAAGTTAGACGTCCTTTACTTTGTTGTTGCAAGTTTTATGTGGCTGCTACGGGCTTATAGTAAGAACCGTTCTTACCTACGCATCAAAACCACAACGGTGATTTATCAAGTTTGTTGTTTTAACCTTCAACAAGGACCGGCCGCAGTCAAATTTGATTCAACTAAAGTTGGAGAAACAGACACCCGCCAGCCACCTTTATGCAAAACTAGTTGCATGTCTGTCGGTGGAACCAGTCTCATGAACGTGGTCATGTAAGGTTGGTCCGGGCCGCTTCATCCAACAATACCGCCGAATCAAAATAAGACATTGGTGGTAAGCAGTATGATGATCATCGCCCACAACTCTTTGTGTTCTACTCGTGCATATCATCTACGCATTGACCTGGCTCATGATGCCACTGTTGGGAAACGTAGAATTCAATTTCAAAATTTTCCTACGCTCACGCAAGATATATCTAGGAGATGCATAGCAACGAGAGGGGGAGAGTGTGCCCACGTACCCTCGTAGACCGAAAGCGGAAGCGTTTGACAACACGGTTGATGTGGTCGAACTTCTTCTCATTCCGACCGATCAAGAACCGAACGTACGACACCTCCGAGTTCTACAGACGTTCAGCTCGATGACGTCCCTCGAACTCTTGATCCAGCAAACTGTCGAGGGAGAGTTTCGTCAGCACAACAGCGTGGTGACGGTGATGGTGAAGTGATCTGCGCAGGGCTTCGCCTAAGCAGTACGACAATATGACCGGAGGAGTAAACTGTGGAGGGGAGCGCCACACACGGCTAGGAATCAATGTTGTGTGTTCTAATACATCTGGGCTATTATGTTACGCGTAACCGAATATTATTCTGTTACCCTTTTTGAACTGATGGTTTCAGGTGGTTGTACTGATGTTTTCGAAGCGGTTGAACTGATGCTTTCAGTTGTGTATAAAAAATCGTCTTCTTTAGTTCAAAAACTTTTTATAATTTTTTTGTCGGAATGGGGCGTGTAATATATCATTGGAAAGCACTTGACAACCATATTTCAAGTATATTGAACGTTTTTGCAAAATCATTATGGTTTAAGAGCAGTTTTGAAAAAACCATTTTTTTCAAAACCAAAACGTGAATCATATTTTGGACTCAATTTTCAAACGGTGTGTCGGAATTGAGCAAATAAGAAGGCGTTGGAAAGCTGGTGAAAATCCGCATTTTCCATATATGTATTGTTTTTTCTAATTCTATATGATTTAAAAGTAATTCGAAAAACTGTGAAATTCTGGGCGAAACGTATTTTTGCGATTTTTTGCAAACGGTTTGTCGGATTGACACAAATGATAAGGCGTTGGAAAATTATGGAAAATGCGCAAATTTTTCGTATATAAATGTTTTTCTAATTCCTTACGGTTTAAAAACGAATTCGAATACGGTCAAATTTGATTTTGAACGCAATTTTTTTAAAAAGTTTGTCGGAATATGGCAAATAATATATCGTTGGATAGCTATTGAAAATGCGAAACTTAGTCATGTTGAAAATTTTCTTTACTTCGCAACCGTTTAAGAGTAATTTTGAATACGGCATGACGGATCCTGTTGTTTTCTCGTCTGAAAAACAGAGTAGTCGTACTGATATATGTGTATGTTTGTACTGGGCTATTTTTTGTAGAGTAATTTTAAATGGTTCCAAAAAAGGTTACTTGTACTGATGCTTGCATGGGTTTGTACTAAGCGTGTTTTCACTAACTAGACTTTGCTATGTTTTTTGGGTAATATTTTTCTCGTAAGTTTTCAACGATTTACTGTATCGTCGCCCATGTACTTGTATGGTTTGTATCATCAAACTGAATGATATTTCATTCAAAAGGAAAATGTGTTTTTTTTAACTCAACATTTTTTTGACAACGTTGTTCTGAACTTCTCTCATTTTACGACTTGTACTGAGGTACTTACTAAGCAGGATTTTCATGGGGTTTCTTTTTTTGCTTGAACTTTACAATTTGAATTTTTGCCATTTCTTTTATTCCGAGCGGAACATCGTTTTTAACTCGTACTGAGGTACTTATTACGCCAGAACTGGGGTGGCTGTCGCGTGTCTTGGCGTGTTTTGAACTCGATGATATTTTTCTATCAATTTACTGCCCATTTTTTTCATCACACTTGAGAGAGTGATTAATAGGTTTACTTACTGGCCAGTAACACATGAACTCCTCAGGCAATAATACATGAACTACTAGGAACATAAATTTTCATCGAGCACTTGAAAACATAAAACATTACATAAAGAGAAGCACCAAACAGTGAATGTAAAAATAACTCCCACATCCATCATATACTGGGAGCTTCCACTTGAAAGGAAAATTTGTTTATCCCTCACTAATTAAAACAAGAATCCTGAAGAAAAGAAGTATTGCTTTCTCATTGACATAATAACAAACAGGAGCACAAAATCATAGCTTTTCATTAATATCAGCATAATGCATCGTTGCATTTTTCTCGTTGTTGTTGTCTTCCTAGACTATTTAAAGTGCTCTTCTTGGTCATTTATTGTCATGGCCAATAACGCCTGAAAGTTCTCTTCCAGGTCTCCACTCTCCCGAAATCCCTAAAACATTAAATATCAACAGATTTACACAACGAATATAGAAATGCACAAATGAATCTCCTCCTCAAGATCAGTGATGAAGGATGCAATAAATATCATCGACCAAATGCCAAAGCGTATTATAAATGAGATACATGCTTCTCAAGCCTTAACGAAGGCAAAAAAATTGATTTTTCAATGCACTATAGGCAAGAACGGATCCAAGTCAGAACTGATGCGATTTATTCCATCACACGCACACAGCAGGATAGGCTAGCATGGATGTATGTAGAGCGTGCACACAGCCCACCAACTACCTTCCAGGAAGGATCCTTGTGGTCACACGAAATCACTACAACATTAGAAGCTCCATACTTTTTGTACTGATGTTTTTTTCATGATCGAACTGTTGTAACTTAAGGACTATAACTACTACAGGATGCCAAACATTTTTTTCCATGAACTCTGATCCATTGAGACGAGGCGATCAATAGCTCAGGCTACAGGCGGGCTTTTCTCTTTTGTTCATGGGCACGCAATAGGTCGTCACGACGGAGATGCAAAAACAGCAGGAGTGCATCCGCATAGTTATTCATCTCCATATCAATAACACTTGGCCACCATAAACCTGACAAATGTTTTTCCCAGAAAACACACAACAATTTTGAAATGCATCAGTACACGCTGACATTTTCAGTTTCAGAAGCAACCAAACATGCTAAATAGTAATCATGTACTTACTGGAACCACACATATCCTAAAATATTAATCATGTACTTACTGGTACAGATTAAATTTGCCAATGGGAGATTAAGCTCTCCAAGTGCAGCATGGAAGGAAGAAATATCTGACTGTGAATAGCACTCAACGGTATAGTATTCAACATGACAAAATTGAACGTTCAACATTAGATGGGAACTTGGACGGGGCGCATTGCTCTACTCGGACAGCGCCCGGTGCTCAACTTGGACGGATGAGGCTGTCGTGAGCTTGGGAGGTTCCGCACCTGCATAATTACCATAAGGGGATTACGGACATCTCCCCTGTCTTCATATGGCGGCACTGCAGGCCAGCTGTTGCTGCTCCTTGAACCGAAGGGAGAGACAAAGGGCGGACCTATGGCCAAGCACAATGTCAACTTGATATTTCATCAGTACTAGTATGACTGGACAAGAAAGTAATTAATTTTAAACACTAAATGAAATCCGGATAGCTTAGTGAAATTGCAATATGGAGCTTTAGTCACCTTCCCCTGACAAAGAGTGACAGATACATAGTACTGCGCATTTCTGAAACACTTGAATAAAACCATAGCAGCTGTAGGCCTGTCGTCATCCATGATGGTCTTTGTGATTACTCGTCCATTTTTTTAGTATCATCACCGTGGCTACCCCTTCAAGTAAGCACTTTTGGTGTAAGCATACATGAGCAGGGCTTGCGCGGAGGCCGCGTGAGGAACTGGTTGAGGATGACCATATTCGTGTTGGTTCTGCTGCCGTTGTGGCAAAAGGGGCAATGACCTGTATTGGTTGCAGGAGCTGGACTGACCACCTAGGCATCACATCAAAGTAATTAGCAAGATTAACCACTAATTTTTACAAGAATTAGCCAACAATTAAAAGGGTGAGAAATAAGAGTTCTAGTAATTATAATTTACAGACACTACTTCAAGTCAGGTTTGCTATTTTTGAAATTGATGCATGTTGCACTATAGGACTACTACGGGTTTGCAAGTTGGACTTGAGTACTTTTAAATTGTTTGCATAGTTTAGTGCCGAAATCTTCACCACAAAAGAACACACCTACAATACCAATCACATACAGCAAAATTGAACTTTCTGCATCTACTATTGTTTTTTACAGAGTGGACTTATGATTTTTCTTATGTACTTGAACTATTTTTTTTTTTTTGAAAATTGCCATTGTCACACTTGTTATACTTCAAAACTTAGCTAGACTAGGCACCCCCCAAATCCTACACAACAAAGCATGTTATATGTATTTTTCATGAACTGATGATTGTTCACATACTGAACTGAGAGCACCTAGTTTGTGTTTCAGAAATTAAAATAGACGTCCTGAGAACCTCATTTCAGGAAATGTTTGTCCTATAATTCAACAGTAGAGAATATAGATAAGCAAACACATATTTTTATGGACAATATACCATTTTTTGACGATGTTCATGTGACCAGCGGCGCCGGAGGTGACCTCGTGTCTCCTACTGCTGCAGGTCACGAGGAACAGGTGCTGGATCCATGGGGAAAAAACCTGTGCATAACATTTTCAAAACCATGTAAGTGCCACAAACCAAAACAACAAAGTTAGCTCTGAATATCCCATCTTCTATCTGTGAACCACCATGAGATACATAACCAGGAGAAATCAAAACTTGTGTTGTCAGTAGATTCAACCAGCAACAATCAAAACCCACATTCTGGACACAAATCCCCTCAAGACCGAAATGAACTACAGGATAACAATTGAAGACTGGTCCATGGATTATGGTCTTACCAATCTCATAGCCTAAATTCAACATTTAGCCAATGAAATGAACACCCGAATGGGTAGCCTCACAACTTGACAAATGCCAAATTTGAGAAAAAATGGTCAGGCATACATCTACAAGTGATGGAACGAACAATAGAGTCACCAAAATTAACATAGGGTATCTTTCTTCACTGCTGTTTTGTTCCAGTATCCTATCTCTTTTGTTTACAAAGTTACTACAAAATACATTAGCAAGGGCACAGAATGATCATACCTGCAAGATGAAGTGAAAATGCACACTACGATGAACTGAAGAAGCACCAGATGTTGAGCTGAATATACTGCACATGTCCATAAATATTAGCTTTTTAGTTGGCAACAAAGAAATATCAAAAAAGATATTTCATTTCTTATAAGCACATCAACAAACATGTTGATAGCAGCAGGAATAGAACAAGTTCTTACCATCGGGGACCTTCCCACTTGCGCGATCTGACGTCCACTCGTGCGAGTAGAACTGACGGACACACCATCAGGGACCTGCCCACTGTGCGAGATCGAACTGAACCCGTTCGTGATGCCAAGGCCGACTAAACTTACGGTCTCTCGAGATCTGAACTGATTGTGTTACAAGTATACACAAAAATCCAAACGAGCTCATAAGACATGTTAAAAAGATAATTGAGTTCATGTATATTAATTGGAGAAGTTCAAACAGAATTTTTTTTAAGAAAAAGGTACTTTTTTCTATAACAACTATAGTCGTCTTGCCAACCCTGTATATTTAACCGGTTAAAAAGATAATCAAGTTCATGTATATTAAGAGGAGAAGTTGAAAAAGAAACTTTTAATAACAACTACATTCATCTTGCCACCCATTCAGTTTTTGCTTTGACAAAATCCACACATTTAAAAAGTTTGTACTGGCGTGGGGAAGCCTCGGTTTTTTGACAAAAACTCTCATGTTCTTTGACAGTTTTAATTTTGTCTGAACTTACTAGTTTCCCGGTTTTGAACTTATAGAATTTTATACCCCAAACTTCTACAGGTTTCTTTAATTTCTATGGAACAAAAACTGAAGGAGTCTAGACTCAAGAATTATACGAAAGAGCGAAACCATAGTGTGAACTTATCTGATGCTTTTGTCGAACGGAGGAGACCAGGTGATGCAGGAGCAAAACCCTACTCCTTGAATATACAATAGTTGTGCTGTCAATACTTCGTTGAGTTCTGATTTCTGAACATTCCTAGTAGTAATACATGTACTGTGCAATACACAATTCTGTCATTGAGCAAGTTACTTTAGAAAATCTGGAGATACTACATAACAATAGACAACACATAGTCCAAAGCATGCACGCAGCACAGGAATGCTCGCAATACCGCACATGAATGCACTGGAGAAGCACAATGAAGGTGGCTGGACAAGCTCGAGGTCGTCCACTCCCAACTCTATTTTCCTTCTGTATTGGTTAGATGATAATCTGTCTTGAACTGAACTAAGATTAGATTTTAAACTGAACTTAAATAAGAAAATGAACAAAACTAAAATAAGAATTTGAATGGCACTACATCAAAGAAGTCGTGTTCTTATGTTAATCTGAAAAACTACATTTTCTTTACAAATTAGAAGAACTAATGTTTAACTTTCTGGGAACAGAGAATCCATAGCTGAACAGAGCTACAAAGTGGTTTCTGAAAGAAGTTATTAGAACACACCGTGATTACAAACACACATGTACATGAACTGATTATAAAACATGAACACAACCTGACAACAAGGATACACATGAACTGACAACAAGAACATACCGGTCATTAACAGCTTATAAATGGTGACAACACATCATAGCAGCTTGCGATGACAGCAGACTAGAATAATACAACTCGGAATTCTTCTAACATATTTATTAGAACTGCTAGAAAATCAGAATTCGTCCCCTAAGTAAACTAGTGATGTTGAATTCCATTTTTCCAGTTCCCTCTTAGATATGTACACAAACAAAAGAGTAGAGGTATTTAAAGTTCTGAACCGGACCTCTGTTGAAGCTTCGCGTGGGGTAGACAGGGGCGTCGTTGACACGTGAGATTGCGCGGGCGGTGTTGAACGGGAATTGGTGGCAGCGGTGAACGACCTCGGGTGGCGGAGGTAAACAAAAGGGGATGGTCGAATCCGGCGGATGAAGAAGGCCAATACCTCCCGTGTAAAACAACATGACAGCATGTCGAGACGGTGGTGCTGGGGACTGCAGGGGACCGGCGGCGCGAGCTGGGGGGCAGGGAGCGCGGCCTTGGTTGGCGGTGCTGAACGGACTGAGGGGGGTGGCGGCTGTGAACGGCCTGGCCCTCCCTTGGATTCCACCACGAGGCACTAGGGGAAGAAGGGGAAGGGCGCAGTCGACGACACCGTGCCATGGCAAGGAAGTGGGGCTGGGGACGCAACGACGCTCTAGGGGAGGGAGCCGGTCGGCGGCGGCGCGCTGGGAAAGGGAGCCAGGCGGATCCAGGCTGCTGCTGCGATGAACGGCATGTGGTGGTGGCATCGAATGGCCTGCGGTGATGGCTCGAACGGCCATGGCGGCAGTGGGGGAGGAGGGCCTCGCCGGTGAGCAGGCCGGTGGAGCGGTGGTGCTTGGCCAGTCGGAGTATGGGGCGGGCGTCGCTTAGGAGGTGTGGGGCGGTGCGTGGCCGGGAGGTGGGGGACGGTGCGGCGCCGGCAGGTGGGGGAGGCGCGGGGAAGAAGGTGGGGGGCGGGGCGGCGCAGGAAAGAACGGTGGGGGCAGGGCGGTGCAGGGAAGAAGGTGGGGGCGGGGCGGCGCAGGGAAGAAGGTGGGGGCGGGGCGGCGCCGGAAGAAGATGGGGGGCGGGCGCGGCGCCGGGATCCAGACGGGGGAGAAGGTGGGGGGCTGGCCATCGCCGGGATCCAGTCGGAGACGGGGGATGCGGGAGTGGGTGGGCTGGGTTTTTCTTTTCCTTCGGGCACCACCGGTTTGGATACTACAGATCGGCCCTTATAGGGCGAGGGGTAACAGAATAATATTCATTATGGGTATGAGAATAGTCAATATTATATATATATATATATATATATATATATATATATATATATATATATATATATATAGGTGGGAGAGGAAGAGGGGCAGCAAGGGCACCTCAAGTAGGAGTAATCCTACTTGGGAGCCTCCCCCCTTCCATAAGTGTCGGAGGGGGAAGGAAAGAGAGGGGAGAGAGAAGGAAAGGGGGAGGCCGAATCCTCCCCTTTCCTTCTCCCTTCCCCTCCTTCCTTCTCCTCCTATATCGGCCTATATGGGGGCGCACCAGCCCACTAGGGGCTGGTCTGTCCCTCTCTTGGCCCACAAGGCCCATATCTTTGCCAAGGTTGCCCGGAACCCCTTTTCGGTGACCCAATATGTACCCGGTACCCCCGGAACACTTCCGTTGTCCGAATACCATCGTCCTATATATCAATCTTTACCTCTCGACCATTTCGAGACTCCTCGTCATGTCCGTGATCTCATCCGGCATTCCGAACAACATTCAGTCACCAAATCACATAACTCATATACTACAAAATCGTCATCGAATGTTAAGTGTGCGGACCCTACGGGTTCGAGAACTATGTAGACATGACCGAGACACCTCTCTGGTCAATAAACAATAGCGGAACCTGGATGCTCATATTGGCTCCTACATATTCTACGAAGATCTTCATCGATCGAACCATTATGACAACATACGTTATTCCCTTTGTCATCGGTATGTTATTTGCCGGAGATTCGATCGTTGGTATCCACATACCTAGTTCAATCTCGTTACCGAAAGTCTCTTTACTCGTTTCGTAATGCATCATCCCGCAACTAACTCATTAGTCACATTGCTTGCAAGGCTTATTATGATGTGCATTATCAAGAGGGCCCAGAGATACCTCTCCGATACTCGGAGTGACAAATCATAATCTCAATCTATGCCAACCCAACAAACACCTTCAGAGATACCTGTAGAGCATCTTTATAATCACCCAGTTACGTTGTGACGTTTGATAGCACACAAGGTATTGCTCCGGTATCTGGGAGTTGCATAATCTATAGTCGAAGGAATATGTATTTGACATGAAGAAAGCAATAGCAATAAAACTGAATGATCATTATGCTAAGCTAATGGATGGGTCTTGTCCATCGCATCATTCTCCTAATGATGTGACCCCGTTCATCAAATGACAACACATGTCTATGGTTAGGAAACTCAGCCATCTTTGATTAACGAGCTAGTCTAGTAGAGACTTACTAGGGACACGGTGTTTTGTCTATGTATCCACACCTATATCAAGTTTCTGGTTAATACAATTCTAGCATGAATAATAAACATTTATCATGATATAAGGAAATATAACATAACAACTTTATTATTGCCTCTTGGGCATATTTCCTTCACTAATCTCCTCCCTCTAATTCTCCGGCGATGGTTAGCTCTGGATGGTGAAGCGCTGCCGGATCGTGAAGGTTGCACGCTTGCAACCAAGTAGCGAGGTCGTGCTTTCGGTCTTCATTCGAATGACTATTCGTGGGCGTTACGCGGGATCATTCATCGATGGTTCGAGGGACTCCAAGTACGATCTACACCGGCATGTTCTTCTTCCGCTGCAACTCGGTGACGGTGACGGTAACGGTAATGATCATGATCCCAACCCATTATGCATCTTCATATTGATCTTGGGTGATCGTAGGCGCGATTTTTTATACTACGTTTCCCAACATCTAGGGCATTCAATCTTAGATCCAATAACTCCTGGTAGCAATCCCGCACACCATTGTAATCCTCTGCGAGGCATCCCGTCACCGTGGAAACAAGAAGAAGCAAGACGTAGCTAAAGTTAGCATTTATAATCACTTCAAGTTCTATCGACCACCGATGCAACTCTACGCACATCAACGTTTGCTTTACCTAGAAACATGTAATAAACTACTTTGTAGCTGTAATGAGATAAGTTTGCAAGATAATAAAGAGCATGAAAAATAAAAGTTAGGTGATGTTTTAATAAAAGAACAATTAAGTTAGTATAGCGAGTGTGGAAAAGTGGTGGTATGATTTGCAAAATTATCCTAGGAAATTGATAACAAGGTCAGTAGTTATTATTGAAATTTTATATAAGGGAGAGGCATGATCTAACATACTTGTCGTACTTGGATCATATGCACTTTGGAACTCTAGCAAGTATCATCAACTACTAAAGATCATTAAGATAAAACCCAACCATAGCTTTAAGTATAAAGTCCTCTTTACTTCCATACGCTACAACCCGCTTATCCATGTTTAGGCTTTTATCACTCCCGCAACCGACAATAAGTAAATCATGAACATATTGCAACACCCTACAATGGGAATCCCCCATGTGTGTGCGGCACGGAAGGCACCACAGGAAAAAACCAAAATAAAACATACAACTCAAACCAATCAAGATCATCAATCAACCCATTGGACAAAAAGAATCTACTCAAACATCATTGGATGGCTACACATCATTGGATAGTAATATATAATATAAAGCACCATGTTCAACATGGGGTACAACGGGTTGCGGGAGAGTGGACCGATGATAATAAATGAGGGAAGGTGATGGAGGTGTTGAGAAAGACGACGGAGTTGTTGGAGTAGATCGTCGCCATGATGGTTTCCCCGATGAGCGCTCGGGCACCACTGGGAGAGAGGGGAGAGGTTCCACCTCCTTATTCTTCCTGATTGGCCTTCCCCATAGAAGGGAGAAGGATTCCCCTCTAGTATTTGGCCGCCATGGTCCCCGAGGGGCAGAAGCCCCCCTACATTGGTTCTCTCTCTGTTTTCTTCTTTGTTCACCATCTGTTTTTTGAGCCCTTCACGAAGATATGTAACTCAGATTGGGCTGAAATTTTTATACAAATTTTCTCCGTAAATTAGCTTTCTTGCGGCGAAAGAAGGGCATCAACAGACGTAAGGGATGCCCACTAGGGGGTTGGGCACGCCAAGGGGGCAGGGCGCGCTCAGGTGTCTTGTGAGGCCCTCGGGCACCGTCTTGAGTTGATTCTTTCTCTCAAAAATCACATATATTCAATGAAAAAGACCCCGTAAATTTTGAGCATATTTGGACCTTCCTAGATATTGTTTTTCGTGAAACAAAAAATATGCACAAAACATGACCTGACACTGGGCACTATATTAGTAAGTTAGTCCATAAAAACATTATAAATTGATGTAAATATAGCACCGGTACTTCATACTTCATAGATGTATCACTCTCCCCCACCCTTCACCGACTACATGCGTTTGGGAACAATCGATTTCTTTTACGATGGAAAAGGAAAGGCCACAGGAATCTACCCCGACCGTAACCACCTCGCGTGGGAATAAGAGTGGAGCGCCGTGCGGCAAGAGAAGGCTAGGGATTCGCCAGACCCTCGGCCCGCCCGCGAGACCTTCGTGAATATGATATTCATGATAGCGAACACATGCCGAAACAAGGAGCTCACGCGGCGCGTGATCTATATGGCGGTAAGCGCGACCAGCGAGTGACTCACCTAGTCTGAGGAAACTGTGACCTTTGACGTCAAGGATCACCCGGAGGACGTCGTCCATCCAGGAAAACATGCCCTGGTGCTAGATCCAATCATGGGGGGCTGCCGCCTCTCACGCGTCCTGATGGATGGACGCAGTTGGTGCCTGGAGGCCAAACATAGTTATGTAGGACTTTCCTGAAAGTATCCCAATTAGTTATCGTCCCAACAAAGAGCAGAGGAGATTATTCATATTGGCGCTTCTGTCACACACAAGGTGTCACAGTTCTTGTGTAAAGTAACTCCTTGAGCTTCTGCAAATATTATTACTGTCCTGGGTGAAGAATAAACCAGAATGACAAGGACAAACAAGCAAATACAAAGCATGGAACAAGTGAGAGAAAATTATATTTCTTTTCATGTAAAATGCGTATCATGTCTATATTTCATAACAACACAAAATAGAATTAATTTGCACGTGGAATGCTAGCAGTGTATAGAGCTTGATTTTCTTTGTGGGAAACCGAATTTCATTCATGAGGTGTGGTGATTACAATTAGCGGCAATAATGCTCGCAATCTCGTGAGGAGGTGCTCACAACCTCACCAGTCCTTTCTTCAATAGTTCAAGACCATACTTAATAGCTTGCAATTTCATGAATGATAAGAAATATTGACCTATGTTCTCAAACAAAGAAATCATACATAACAAACCATGATTTAGAGGGGCAAGATAAGAACAAATGAAGGTCGTCTCCCTCTACACCACATGCATGTCAAACATTATTTACTATTGCGGATTTGCTATTTGTGAGGCAACTAAAAATAGTTTTTGCATCGGTCGGTTCATCGTGTGCAGAGAGATGAGGGAAGCGAGGAGCAACAAGTTCCTGAGTCCGAGATGGTATGTCACAACCTCTCCAACGAGGGCGGGCCGAGAACGAGAAGGAGAGGGCGATCCCGTGGCCGTGACATCACCAGTTGAAGTGTGTGCGAAGCTTGATTGGTTTAGATGAAAGGTGTAGGGGTGATCGTCGACACTAGAGAAGGTGGGGATTTGAGAGATCATGTGAGTGACGTGAGCACCGAGGAACAACAAAGGGAATTTTATTGCAGGGGGTACTTGGAAAATTGATCATTGGGTCGATGCTCTAACAACGGAAGCTTGGGCTCTCAGATTTGGTCTTTCACTAGTGCAACGTGCGGGTTGCAATCGCCTTGTTATTAATTCTGATAATTTGGAGGTTATTGAAGCGATGAATAATGGCGGACGGTAAGCAGGAGCGTCGGCGGCAATTTTTTATGATTGCTATTTTTTGGCGTGTGATTTTCCTACCTCTAGGTTTGAACATTATAATAGGGAAGCCAATAAGGTTGCGCACGAGCTTGCTAGGTTGGCTAGATTTTCTTCTATTGTTGATTGGTTTGAGGAGCCTATGATTGAGATTGTACCATTTCTCACAAACGATGTATCTATTATTTCGGTCGAATAAAGTCTACATGTTTTCAAAAGAAAGGAAGGGGGGTGCCCCCGGTCATTTCCCATTGACGAGAGCCCACGAAGGCGAGGACCCCGCTGCAACTTTGGAATTGATTGACCTTGCAATAGCTAACCAAACAAGTTTCATTTTGTTGTCGGTTCCATCTAAATTTAAGTCTACAAAGCAAATAACTCACTAAAAAAGTTAACAAAGTATTCTTTTTTAACACAATACAACGCAAATGGCTACATACGCGCACAAAGCATGTATTCTTTGTGCCTACATCAAAAGGCAGTACTTCTCATTCATTGCACCCTGCAAGAAAAACGAACGTGCAGGCTCGTTGTATTTAGCATAAAACATAGCCGTATGAACCCGTCAGGAAGTACATCACTAGAGAGTACATCGAATTAGGTAGGCGAATATAGCCCACAATGAGGAAATTGCACAACCCACCACCAGTTGGCGTTGATTTTGCACAAGGAACCTATTCTACGGGTTAGCTGTACAAAACACCACATATTGGTGTAATCCGTTGCAGGTATAATCCAACACTTAAGTAAGTTGATGTGATATTTGTTGGTGGGCCCTGCTTGTAAGTTCATGTGTGTTAAAAAAACCCGACCAAAATAGCCCAACTAATAAAACTGTTAATACCTCCCACACCATTGGTCCAATTGAGCAACGATTTTGCCAGATTAGTATTGTGCACACGTATGATTTGCTGCATTTTTTAAATGTATAAATTTTGATCTAAAATTTGAACGAGCTAAGTAAACTTGCTAATGTCTCCAAACTTCTAGTCAAATGGATAGAGATTTTTCGAGATCAGTGTTGGATACATTTAGGTTCTACTAAATATTTTCACTTTTCTTTTGAAATAGCAATGAATTTTGAACCAAAACTTGAATGAGAAAAACTAAAACTTCCAATATCTATCATATCATTGGTCCAAATGAGATGTTTTTTCAATAGTACCGGGTACATGTATGATTTACTAGATTTTTTGCACTTATTTCAAAAATGTTGATTTTTTGAATCGAAAAGTTGAATGGGCCAACTAAAACTGTAGCCGGAAGTCATTAGTTTGACTTGATGCTGATGTGGCCGGTTTTCTTTGCCACGCGTGCACTTACATGTGGGGCTCGTCCATAAAAAAAATATCAACATATCTGAACGCTGAATTATCCCTTAGTTGTAATGTAGTACACAATATCTGATGTTATAATGCAACAAACTTGTAGAGTAGATGTTGGGTGTAAAATTAGCATGGTGGTTTGTGCAATCTTTTGGGTCCACGAGATTAACGAGGAAAAATCTTGGCTGAATGACTTTCTTCTACTTGAACATATATATCATGCTAGAATTTGGAACACGGGAGCACTCTATCTAGGTGTGAGCAGGGGAAACTATGGTAAGTTGGTCCTGAGCAAATCGACTGTCAGAGTAAAACATGTAATAACACCTTAGGGGACCACATATTGCCTGCTCATGGCCTCCGCATGGACGAAAGGCGGCGTGCACCGTGCCAGACAAGAACCCGAAGTTGCTGATACTTTTCAAATTGTCATTTGCCTCAGCTTTGAAGCAACTTGTGAAGAAACTTATTTTGGGAGCTTTTGCCCCCCCCCCCCCCTCCCCCAAACACTCGTATATTCTTTTTTACCCCCACATGACATTCGGTCTAGGTCCGCCACTACCACTCCATCTAGGTGTGAGTATAGGAAACGTGTGGTGAGTGGGTGTTGAGGTTTACAACAAATCGACAGTGAGAGGTACAACACGTGAAAATAGTGAAAAAATATTTATTTTTCTCACCTTAGGGGACCACATGTTGCTAGCTCACGGCCTTTGCATGGACAGAAGGCGGCGTGCGCCCTGCCGGACAAGTTCCTGATACTTTCCAAATTTAGTCGTCCCCTAATCTCAATCAAATATGATGCCACTATGAACCAACCTGTGGTTGGATGGTTAAAGGAACTGTAGTATGGTCAGCCCATCAGGGTTTAAATCCTGGTGCTCGCATTTATTTCTGAATTTATTTCAGGAATTCCGGCGATGCGCATTTAGTGGGAGAAGACGTTCCGGCGCCTACGGTGATTTCGTAAATCTCAAGATGATATATCGGCTCAGTCTTTCGAAGTTGCTCATAGGGATAAGGTGTGCGTGTGTGCATTCATAGTGGTAAGTGTACGTGTATATAATCGCTTGTGTCTGTACTGGTGCTTCAAAAAAAAAATGATGCCACTTGTATGGCTGTGCCGGTCCGTTATTACCGCGATGGCAGAACTGGAAACATTCCCAGTTTCGTGTGGCGGTCGGAATCGGATATCGAGGTGTGCACGTAGTACAAGCATGCCTGTATAAAACAGGTCGATCGGCCGCGTTGCGTGAGTCTCTCTGTCTGTCCGTCCAACAAGGCAACAAGTAGTGCAAAAGCTTGTTTGACGGCCTCGATTGATTGATGCCTGGCGCTGGCCGCGACCGACTCTCGGACCTCTCCGATGACCTTCTACACCACATCATGTACTTCCTGCCGGCAAAGGACGGCGCCTCCACCTGCGTGCTCGGGCGGCGGTGGCGCTCGCTGTGGCGCGCATCCGGCGCCGTCAACCTCGACTCACGCTCTTACGACCATCTCGACCGACACGAGAAGCACCGCGTTATTATGCGTGACGCCAAGGAAGCTCTCGCCGCAGCTAGCCCCAACGTAACCAAGCTCACGTTTTTTTTTTTTTTTGACAATCACCAAGCTCACGTTCAGGCTCACGTTCAGGTACATGGAAGGAGAGGACGGCGTGTTCGAAGCAAAGCTGGGCATGGCCCAAGGACTCGAGGCGCTGCTGTCCGGCCAGGCGGCCCGCCACCTAGAGGAGTTCCACATCGGGCTCTTCTACGATCCGTGCTCGGACACACCCTGGTCCAAGTTTCTCTACCCTATCAGCATAAGCGTCCTGTCGTCGTGAACGTCCCTCCGCGTGCTGCACCTTAGCAAGTGCGTGGACTACGATCAGGTGGGGCTAAATTTCGTGTTTTGACCTTTTTCTGAAACCTATTCAAGATCTGATCCTAGGTTGAAATTTTTTCGAGATCTGACCCTTTTGCTACCGCCAAAGTCAGCCTACCGCCAGGGACTTTGGCGGTAGGAAACATCTCTACCGCCAAACGGGTTGGCGGTAGCCTGCACAACCCTACCGCCAAGGTGCTTGGCGGTAGGCACAAGCACGCACTGTGTTCAATACTTAGAGATTTTTGACGGTAGGACATGCAACACTACCGCCAGGGTTCCTGGCGGTAGGCTGTTATACCCTACCGCCATGGACTTTGGCGGTAGCAAAAGGGTCAGATCTCAAAAAATTCAACCTAGGGTCGGATCTCGAATAGGTTTGAGAAAAGGTCAAACACGAAATTTAGCCCGCTAGTCGTAGTCCACGACTTGCCGAGGTGCAGACGACGCGGAGGACGTTGAACGACGACAGACGCGACAGCGTGTTCGAAGCAAAGCTGGGCATGGCCCAAGGACTCGAGGCGCTGCTTTGTCGGCCAGTGCCCGCCACCTAGAGGAGCTCCACATCGGGCTCTTCTACGGCCGTGTTTCGGACACACCACGGTCCAAGTTTCTCTACCCTATCGGCATAGGCGTCTGTCATCGTCAACGTCCCTCCATGTCTTGTACCTCGGCAAGTGCATGGACTACGACCAGTGGGGCTAAATTTCGTGTTTTGATTTTTTTAAAACCTATTCGAGATCGACCCTAGGTTAAAAATTTCAAGATCGACCCTTTTGCTATCGCCAAAGTCCATGGCGGTAGGATCTAACACCGACCATGGGGACTTTTGATAGGAAACATCGCTTCTGTAAATGGGTGGCGGTAGCTGATGCCTACCGCCAAGGTGCTTGGCGGTAAGCACAAACACTTCTTGTGTTCAATACTTAAAGATTTTTGGCCGTAGGGCATGCAACACTACCGCCAGAGTCCTTGGCGGTAGGCTGTTATACCCTACCGCCATGATCCCTGGCGGTAGCAAAAGGATCAGATCTTAAAATTTTCTTAAACTGAGGTCAGATCTTGAATAGGTTTGAGAAAAGGGTCAAAACACAAAATTTAGCCACCAGGTGGTCCGTAGTCAATTCCCTCGGCTCGTGGAGCTGCGGCTGCACCTGTGCAGCGTCTCACTCGACCTACTCCAAGGTGTGATCGACGCCGCGCCTTTGCTCGCCACCCTGCACCTCGACAAATCCGAGCTCTTTGTAGGGAACCCTCGTCTGCAGCGTTCGCTGGTCATGCGCTGCCCCAGGGTCACCACCCTCGCTCTCGCAAATTTCGACTGCTGGGTTGATAATTGTGAAAACAACATGGAGCTCGATGCTCCGCTGCTGCGGCACTTCACGTATGAGGGGCCCCTCCGGCCATTGTCGCTCAAGTCACCGCAGCCATCGGACATGACACGGGTGGACCTGCGCCTGCATTTTTTTTGCGGAGGTTGTTCCTACAGATGACGAGACGTGCCATAAATTCGTTCAAGCCTTCAGCAACGCAAAGATAGTCAAGGTTAACTTCATTTTCTTTCAAAAAGGACACGACGCTACATCAAGATCTCTATATCATCAAACCAAAAATACCGCAGTCAGAACGAGCAACCAACATGATTATGAGCTTTACTTCAATTACCGCATCACAAGGATTGTGGATGCAAGTGGCGTGGGACTGTCCGGTAAGCCGCCTGGCCGCCCCACCAAAAGATCCCGCTTAACAAGTTGCGGCCACCTTGCCGACCTGTTATAGATCCAAAGGTAGGTGCCTTTAACGCACCGAAGCTTAGCCCGTGTACAACGGGCAGCCGCTAGTCCTGTAAGAAAAAACTGTTTTCTAATCTCGTCCCATGTATTTTTCTTTCAGAGAAGACAGGTGATTGTCTGACGACACCTCAGTGGTATGTATTGCCGCATCAAATGACGGATACCCGCAAGGCATTGGTACCTGGCAAACGTTAAGTCAAACGTCCTTCAGTACAGGTATGCATGTTTTTTTCTGTTGAGGAAATGCAGGTATGCATTTTAAGTCGTCATCGACAGCGGCGGCGGCGGCATACATGTTGAGCTTATGTTTCCAGCGAGAAAAAGGGTACTTCTGCTTTCACTGAGCAAAACGAGTAGTTTTTTTTTTACTTTTTCTGCAATTTTCAGTTTTCATATATAATATGACATTGTTAAGCACATTATGGTGGCATTGTTTATGGTTTAATTCAGACTTTTCACCTTAGTTATTTGTGATAATAAGAACCTTGATTTGATTCTTGTCTAGAGTTGACTTTGGTTAATCTTGATTTCTTGTTTAGCTGCTTGTAGAATGGTAAATGATCCCTCCCAGGTGACCTGGCTCCACAGATGTACCTACCCCCCCCCCCCCTCCCATGGTCCCACCCCAAAGGAGGGAACTTCAGAAACTCATCCTCGTATCCATCGACTCCACTTGCGGTTACTTCGTGCCTTTACTTCGTGCAAGTTTTTATTGTGTTTACTTTGTGCTTGCACTTGTTTTGTGTTGCTTGTCATATAGGCCGTCAGCCTACTTTCTTGTTGAACCTAAAATTTGATAAAGAGGCTAAAAAATGTTAGTTCCTATTGACCCCCACTCTGTCTCTCTAGTTGGCCATATCGATCCTTTCAAACGTATAAAATTAATTATGTGCAATTAACTGTCTAGCTAATTAATTTGTTTCAGTTGTGGGCGAGGCAAGGATTGGACGTGAGAAAAACCGAGACTATTTTTAGGCATTGACGGTTGTTGTTAGGGTCAAATCCGGTGGATCTCGGATAGGGGGTCCCGAGCTGGTGATCTTAGCTTGATGGTAACAGAACAAAGTGGGACATAATGTTTTACCCGGGTTCAGACCCTCTCGAAGAGGTAAAGCCATACACCCTGCTTCTATTGTATTGATTTTTGATGGAGTACAGAGTATAGGATGATCTACCTCAAGATCGTATGTGAATGGATCTTACCCTATGGTCTAAAACCCCTCGGCTTATATAGGCACCGGGGGTACCTAGGGTTACATATAGGTAAGTTACATCTAGGGATAAACATGCCAATGATTCAAATGTGTCTTGGAGTATGCTTCAAGTCCTGAGAAGATTTCATCTTGAGTACGCCGTGGGGCATGGAAACCTAGTCCATTCTTCAGATGTCTGGGGATCCTCAACTCGGCCCATGATTGGTAGGCCGACGTGCTTAGCACCTCCTTGTCTAGGACACCATCAGTCGTGTTCTTATTTGGCGCCCAGTTTCCAAGTTAAGAGAGCCAATATGTAGTGCATCTGCTTATTTATTGATTTGTTGGCAATAGATCTACTATTTCTGATTGATTTATTATCACACCGTGTAGCAATAATATTTAAACTAAGGAAAGGAAGTAATGGCACAGATAAAGAATTGAAATGCTATTGTGTTGATGTCAGAAATTTCACGACTCAGGGAACATGCCCTGCTCCGTTGAATTCCTAACACGAATCCTAAAGCATTCGCTTCCACACACTCTGAGGAAACTACAAGCTGACAACAGTATACAGTTCACTCTGGATGGCAATATCTGCAAACACTTTTTGAGATGGCAAATTATGTTGGAGTATGAAAATTTCACCATTTCACTCATCTAGCATGGCTTCTTTCAACAAAGTGGTGTACATGTGCATGTCAATTCTCGCCATTTTAGTTTTTCAGGCTGGCACTTTTACATGCTACAATCATGGCAAATCCTCGAAAACGCATGGCAAACACACTTCTGCAACATGACAATTTTCTGATATGGTATGACAAAATTTACTTATTTTCTTCACGAATACGCAAAGCTTGTGAATCATTCCATTGATAGAAGGAGTTTGAACAAATATGGAGGGATAGTACAACACGTGATACGTGTGCTAGGAGGCGTAACCACGATGACCGGACCAGAAGGCTAAATGGGTTGCTCAGCCCCAAAGAACTCTAGGTCTACGTCGTCGGCAAGAGATTGGTCATTCCTTTGTTGCCAGCTTTAGCCCACAAGCACGCCTCATCTTGGATCTCCTGAAAAAGACGCGACATGGATGATTGCTTACCATCGAAAATGCACGCGTTGTGCTGGCACCACCTAGGCCGTGAGCATGATGATGGAGGAGAGTCCCCGACGATGGATGTTGGGGGCATTAGAGCAGGAATCCGCCAACCAAGCGGAGAATCCCATTGTCGAGTTCGGTAACGATGTCATGGATCGACACCAAGATAGCACCTTGTGCCAAACATGTCAGAAAAAGGAACAACCGACAAGCAAGTGTTGAAGGTCTTCGGGGACTTGGTCACAGAAAATGCACTGGTCATCATGCGGGAGGCCATGGCGGGCAAACCTATTTGTCGTCCAACAACTGTCTTGGAACACCTTGACGCGGGGTGCCCAGGTTTCCAAGTAGTGCGCCAATTAGGACCTAGGATCGATCCATGGAAAAGGGAAAGGTAGTAGGACCTGACGGTGTAGTTGCCGGACTTCGCCTAATGCCAACGAAACGTATCCGACAGGTCTGTGAGCTCTAGGTGGTGTAGGCGACGCCATGTCTGAAGATATTGCACGAGTGCAACAAGCTTGAGTCTGACATGAATGTCACGGATCCAAGCTCGATCCGTCAAACCTTGGTGCATAGTGCGGTTTCGGTGGTGTCACTTGGGCACCGCAACAAGAATAATCGGGGCTAGGTCGACAATGGGGTTCCCGTTGATCCAAGAGTCGGACCAAAACAAGCAAGTATTCCCATCACCAATAGACCATGATGTAGAGGCGCGGAAAATCTGCAAGGCCTCAACATCGGCAGGGGGTGGAGCTGACTCCACGGGCGAGTCGGGTCGGTGCGCTTGAGCCACAACCAGCGGTGCAGAGCGCAATGCCAGCATGATAGAGATCTTGCATGCCGAGGCCGCCGAGAAAGGTGAGGCGGCAAACCGTAGCACATTTGACCTTGCGCTGACCACCTTTGGCATCCTTGCGGCCGGCCCAGAAAAACCTTGGATGATCTGGTTGACTTTGTCGAGGACCGTCTTGTTGAGGATGATGGCGAAGAGTAAGTGGGTAGGCATTGCACAAAGGACATGCTGGACTAGCGCAAGCCGATCGCCAAGAGATAACATGGAAGCCCGCCTAGTCGATAGCTTCTTCTCGAGCTTGTCAACAAATAGGAGAAGGTCGACGTCGGATGGCTTCCTGATGGAAAGAGGAAGACCCAGGTACTTCACGGGTAAGTGGGCGATGGGGCACGCCATGGAGGCAGCGAAGGTGATCACCTGGTCATCATAGCACCGGATAGGTGTCGCAGAGCACTTGTTGTAGTTGGTGCGCATCCCGCTGACATTGCCAAAGAGGGTAAGCAACTCTTTGATCGCCGAAGATTCGTGCTCATCGGGTGGCAGAAAACAATGATGTCGTCGGCGTATAACATAACACTACAGATAGTGTGCCACGTCATGAGTCGTTGCAGGAGGCCCACTCGACTCGATACTTGGATGAGAGAGTTCAGGACGTTGATGACCAAAACGAAGAGCATCGGGGAGAGGGGATCTCCCTGGCAAAGGCCCCTTGCATGGAAGATGGGTTGGTCTGGCATGCCGTTAACAAGGACACGTGTGGAGGCGGATGCAAGGGTGATAGAAATCAACTCCTGCCAACGCGCGCCAGAACCCAAGTGAGTCAGGGTTTCGAGGAGGAAAGGCCCCAATACCAAGTCGAAAGCATGGGCAATGTCGAGCTTGAGAAGCATCTGAGGTGTCTTGAGGTTACAAATTTTACTTTAGAACATGACAAATCTTTCACAACAGCACAACATTTTATTGGTTTGTTACATGGCAATTCGAAAACTTTCGTTGGGAGTGGTTATTTTGAGCGAATGAAAACGTCTGTTCATTCCTCCCTGCCTGGGGAACGAATTGTTCGCTTCAAGGGACCTCCCCATCTGACGTTGCGCGTATATTGCGGTCCTAGAGAAAATCATTAGTCCCCAAAAAGTCGGTTGTACAAAACCAAAAACGGAAAGCAACAAATAATAGATGGGAGAAAAGGCTTCACCAAACGTGCGACCATCAACTCCGCAACAAAGTATAGATGGGAGGGAGGCTTTACCAAACGTACGGCCACCAACTCCTTTTAATAGTAGACAGGAGATGCAACCGGTAAGTCTCGAGCTGTCCGGCATGGACCCTCTCTGTCTGTCCGAGTCGAGCAAAAGTAAGCGGAAAGTGAATCAAGGGATTTCAAAATCGAGCTTTACCAACATTTTCGCCGCAGACACCAAACAAGTAGAAAGGGAGAAAATGAGGATCCTCTTCCTCCTCTACAATTACATAGTCCCTTCCTTAGTAACGCTACACGCACAGACGATTTACGGGGTTTTTACGGAGTGATTCAACTTGGCACGCCATGATTGGGGTTAGTTGGGTTTGCCGGCCCACCCACCCTGAAATTAAAGGGGAGGGGCGGGGAGGGAGGAGGGGGCAGGTTTAGTGAGATGGAAATAGCCCGTAAAAGCATGTAAAGATCCGTGTGTTTAGCATTTTTGGTCCCTTCCTAGAGAAACTACAGTGATGGGATGTGTGTCCCCTACAAAATTGCAGCGTAACTATTCCAACAGAGATCTCGACTCAGACTCCATTGCCTTGTCACTGAGCGATCTCTCCCTAGCTTCGTCGGCCTGCATAATACAAAAAATGCGACGGGCCGTAAGATTGTGTATCACTCTTGAATAATTCATCGGACTGTTCGTTTTCACGTATGATTTTTTATATAGGTGTAAGTGGGTTCAGAGGAACAAACCATCTTCTGCCAGTTGGTGAAAAACGTGATGGCGGAGAGGAGCGTGGTCTGCGAGATGGATCCACAGACGACGCCCATCCAAAGCCCCTTTGCCCCCATCTTGAGCACAAAGCCGAGAAGCATCGCCATGGGGATTCCGAGCAGGTAGAAGGAGCCGAGGTTGACGTACGCGCCCACGTGCTGCCATCCGCATCCTCGAGCCACGCCTGAGGAAGAACATACAGATGTTAGTGACAACATACAGATACTGCCATATGGCGATGCTTCAAATCTTCTCTGCAACTAGTTATTCAGTCAACCAAGTGTGAGCTCGGGGATGGCAAGACGGTATCCTTCTGGTTTGACCATTGGATGGAAACTGGTCGACTCTCTCAGTCCTTTCGGACCCTTTTTACGTTCTCCAAAGCCAGGTACTGCACTGTCGCTTCACAGTACGACAACGGCCATTGGATGATATAGTTGCATCCCAACCTGTCCTACACCGCGTCGCGGGAGCTGGACACACTGATGGATCTCCTGGTTACCATCTCACCAACCCCTAGTACACCGGACGTTAGGAAGCCAGTGACGCTGGATAACAAGCTATCAACAGCCTATTTTTATAGGCTACTCACCTTCAGAGGCATAGATTGCCCCTCGGCTCCTTATATCTGGGATCGAATTATACCCAAACGACACCGGGTCTTTCTATGGTTGGCCATCAGGGATAGGCAAAATACTAGGGATAACATGGTGAGGAAGCAATGGACAAGGATTGCAAACCACAACGGATGCGATATGTGTCCAGCAGCCGAGACCATGCACCACATTCTGCTCAGATGCAAACTCGCACAAGCTGTTTGGGCCAAGACTGGCCTCCTGGATTCGGCCACATCTGCTGAAACTGCTGCAGTTTTCATGACCTCGGAGGTAGCAAGGGAAACATATGGAACACTTTGGCATGTTCTCTTTGCTGCAAGTGCAGTGGCGCTTTGGGATGCCAGAAACGCACGAGTCTTCCATAGCGTTTGTTGGACAATTGCAAAGGTTATCACTGAGATTGCTCAACTGCTTATGCTATGGAGGTTGAGAGCACCAGAAGGAAATGCAAGGGAGGTCATAAACTCTTGGGCTAATGTAATGATGCAACAGTAGATATAACTTAGACCACTAGCCCCTGTCTCTTCTTCCTCCTTCCCTTCTTTTTTGCTTTCCTCTTCAGGCTTGGCGATGGCCTGCTGCACACTCTGTGCAGCGCTTACATTGCCTTCATGTAAAACGACTCCGGTCTATCGGGCTACGGCCTGTTTTGAATGCATAAGGTAGACCAAGATCTACCTTTTGTTTCAAAAAAACAACAACAAACAAGAGTACCTACATTTTGTTCGAAACGATGGACAAGTTGAAAGATTATGCAGAAGAAATGAATGTGACCTGAGAGAACCCCTTGCAGGCCATCGGTGACCACGGTGATGCAGACGAGGGGAACCATGGCGGCGACGGCGGATGCGACCTCCTCCTCGCTGCTGTAAGCGCGGCCCAGGAGGCGCCGTGACAGCAAGAGAGCTCCACTGACGATCACCGCCTCTGTCACCGCGACCGACATCACGACACGGACTGCCGATCGAGCTCCTTCGGGGTTCCCAGCACCCAATTCGTTTGCTACTCGCGTGCTGTTCATTACAAAATAGGTTACAGAATTAATTACCGGACTGAAATTATTTCCATGTGCTGAAAAAGCATCGGCCATGTATCTAACTGCCTTCAGAGATCGTACCTTCCAGCAGCTCCAAGTCCATAAGGTATAGTAAAGAGCAATGTGATGCTCGTGAGGCTGTGAGAATAATGACAGTAAAAATGTAAGTTCAGCGTCATTGTGTAAGAAGATTTAACCCACATAAAACTGAGATCATTTGGTAGTAGTACCATATTGAGAGCACCGAGGTTTGAAGCTCCGGGTTGGGCAGAAGCCCCGACATGAGAATAAGTAGCTCAAATGACCACCACTCAAGGCTGAAAAAAACAACAACAAATGGAAACATTATGATTAGACACAGGTAACTGAAAATCCAAATGCAGAGCTAATTTCATTTCCAATTACTAGGTTCAAGTGGTTACCATATCATGAGCGCAGAGGGCAGAGCCAGGCGCAGGAACACGCCCACCCCCCTGAAGGCCTTGATGGTCGGCGGCGTGCGCGTCTCCTTGCAGGAGCTCGACATCACAATGTAGGCCACGAGCATAGCCACGTTGAGCCAGTATGACACGCTGATGGCCAGGGCGGCGCCGGTGTACCCCATCCCGGTCCTGAACACCATGACCCAGCACAGCGGGACGTGGAGCGCCAGCGTGGCCACGGACGACAGGAGCAGCGGCGTGGTGAGGCTCTGCGACTGCAGGAACTTGGTGATGGGCTGGATCACCGCGTTGGCGAAGAGCCCCGGGATGAGCCACACGATGTACCTCCCGGCGCCGTGCGCAATCAGGGGGTCCTGCCCGATCAGCGCCAGGATCTTGCCCATGAACGCCCACAGGAGCGAGAGCGGGACGCACACCACCAGGAGGGTGACGATGGCTCGGTACGTGTGGAGCCCCAGAGTGTGGTACTGCCTCGCGCCGTAGGCCTGGCCGCAGAGCGTTTCCAGCGCACTTGCCATGCCGATCTGTGACATAAATTTATTCAGTAATACTTGATGTTGATCACTGAAAAGCGACGCGTGGAGGTAACCATCATATGAACCTAATTTCGTTTTCCAAGTAAACTGACTTTTGCTAGTGGAGGGAATTTAGGCTGATAAAATGGTGCAAAATCCATTACAGAAAAAATGATTGTTTGAACGGCTCTTCGGAATTGACTAGTATTTTGATGGCTGC
This sequence comes from Aegilops longissima, assembly GCA_021605205.1. Classification (NCBI taxonomy): domain Eukaryota; kingdom Viridiplantae; phylum Streptophyta; class Magnoliopsida; order Poales; family Poaceae; genus Aegilops; species Aegilops longissima. The sequence continues at coordinate 480,998,530 of CM038678.1, read as the reverse complement.
GGAATACCTTTCCTGCGGTGTCACACTGTCGCTATTGGACTAGTTGACACAAGAAAATAATACCACTTTCGACCAATCAGGAATCTGATGGCATGGCGCCCACAAGTTCAGTCTCTCGCTAGTCTCAATAACGCCACTAGAAAAACACAAAGTCACATGCTCATCCAAATTATCCAACTGTAGTGGTAATATACTACTCTAAGGTCCTAAGCCAATGGAATAAAGAACACGTGAGCTAGCCTCGTTTTCCCTTGTCTGTATTTCATTCAACCAAGATAGAAAAATTCCTGGGAGCAATCTCGATGAGCCAAGAACACACCGTGACCGTCGCCAGATCGCAATGGACGAGCAGAGCAGAGGAATGCGCGGCGTGCAACAAGGGGAAATTAAGGCTAATGGGAACTGAAGGGGGATAAACGAGAGGCCGTAAACGGAATGGAATATGCGAGAGGAAAAAGGGGAGGGGAGAGGAGGGTGGGGATAAGTGGTGTGCGTACGAGGAGGCTGAAGCCGGAGACGGAGGCGAGGGAGGTGGCGATGGCGGCGGAGGAGAGCGGGAGGACGCCGGGGAGGTGGCCGACCATCATGTTGGAGGACACCTGCACCGCGTACTGCGACAGGCTCACCGCCACCATCGGCAGCGCCAGGTACGCTAGCTTCCCGGCCTCGCTCCGCCAGCGCCCCGCCCCCTCCTCGGCGGCGTCCCCCTGGTCCTTCCGCGGCAGCAGAGGCGCCTCCGCCATGGCGCGCGCGCTCGAGGTGGATGATCGAACGAGCTCCGGAGGCGGTCGGAGCGCTGTGTGCCCGTGCGGTCGCGGCCTGGCCCTCCTGCTGAGTTATTACTGGACCGCGCGCGCTGCGTGGGTATTAGTAATGTGTTTGCTCTGGACCGCTGCCTGGGCACGGCGCCGAGTCGTGGCCGCCGTCGTGGTCGTGACGGCACATCCGGTTAAAAAATCATGGCGCTCTGAGCATATATAACGTGGATCCTGTGCGTGTTGGTCCAGGTCCAAGGCCTGTGCTGGAAAAAATTGGAAACTGCGGAATGCTACGCGCTATGGGCTCCACCTGGCATTCAGCACTGCGATGTCGAGGATAGAACGAGTCTTCTACCAATCGCTATGCTAATTTTTGTGATGCCCACTTCAATCCCCACAAACAAGGCCTTAAATTCCTTTCCTCTTTTCTCTGAAGCCAAGGCTACTACTAATTTGGTCCACTTACGAGCCTAGCTGACTGAGTGAATTTATTAATACACTATATGCTACTACCTCCGTCTAGGTGAATAAGGCTGGTCACAATGGGCAAGAACATAAGCTAGTAATGTACACACTTCCCTAGACTATATTACTACCTTCATAGTGGGTAGGAACATCTATATAGTGTCATGCCACGATGTATTTATTAGGTTATAGACTCATTGTTTCTTGGAGTGTGTGATGTTCCGGTAACTTAGCTAGTTACCACAAGCACCTCTCTCTTCATTAAATATATGCCACATAAGCAAAGTTGTATTGGAGTGTGTGATGTTACTCATAAGTTCCTCCCCATTGTGACCAGCCTAAGTCATTCACGTAGTTCTAAGTCATCTATTTGAGGAATTAAATATGTGTTATATGTCATAAAAGGTAAATCACTAGATTTCTACGAGGATGTAGTTTCTAAATATATAATTTTTGTTATATATAATACATATTTAGATAGTTAAATGGTCAACCTAGAACTACGCGAATGAATTATTGACCGAAACGGAGGTAGTACCTAATTTTTAAGGCCTCACATTTACTTGAGGTCTCCAAACTAAAACCTGTTCACCCGATTCTCAAACAACGCTCTTATTCAATTCTTTTAATAATGGACTGTGCTAACGTCCAGTCGTCTGGACGTTAAGCAACAGATCCGCACGATCCCTTTCGATGGCTCCCGCTTCTCTCGTTCTCCTCCTGATTGAAGCAACAAGTGCGACAATCACACATGCATGCGAGTTTACTAGCTAGCTAATTCTGAGGAAATCGCATGCAGCTAGAAATGATTAATAATTCTATGCATGCATGCAAACTAAAAGACAAAACAGATGATGTTAGCAAAGATTCTCCATATTTTGAAACTTCAGAATGTTTTGTAGCTCAAACCATTGGTCCGATCGAAAAACCGTTTTTACATAAAAGATTCATCGTGATGAGACCTCCAAAACTAAATCCCATGTTGGTATGTTTCGATGACTTTTTTTGAATGAAAAGTTATCAGACTTAGGCTAAATGAGTTATCACCTATGTGGTACGCCGGTTACCATTAGGTTTACATGAAAATTACCGGGGCATAAAAATGGCTCCTCCAACATTCTCTCCACATGCAAAAACAGTGGAGCATAGAAAACCTGATGTCATTGTAAATTCTTGCTATTTCGAAGATGTAAAATGTTTTATTGCTCAAACTGTCGTTTTTTTATTGAAAAATCGTTTTCACATAAAAAAATCCATCACAATGAGAACTTCAAAACTAGATCTCATGTTGACATATTTTGATCACTTTTTTGATGAAAAGTTACTGTAAAGTTATCAGGTATGTATATGTATATTAACATGTTATTTTACAGAAGTGGCCGAAGATGTGTTTTAAACGACTTCTTTCCCCTGGGTCAAATTTACAGTGGCATTTATATCTAAGTTATCAGCTCCGGATGTATGCATTACCGTGCTATTTGCACATAAGTAATCGGGGTATGTTTCAATAATTTTTTATTCGGGCCTAAAGTTACCGCGTTGTTTATACCTAAGTTATCAGGTCTATGATGTGTGAGTTACCATGATATTGACAAAAAAAGTTAACGGAGATATATTTCATCAACAACCCTCCCCCACTCCTCACTACCGTCGCCAAAGTTATCAGGACTGAGGCACATAAGTTACCAGCTTTGCGATGTGTGAGTTATCATGTTATTGACACAAAAAGTTACCAAGGGCATATTTCATCAACCACCCTCCGCCCACCCAGTCACCAAATTTACCAAAGACTGGGGTACATTAGTTATCAGGTCTACGAGGTGTGAGTTACCGTGCTATTGATATAATAGTTATCGGGGGTATATTACATCACCCCTCCCTCGCGAAAAGTACTAGGATCGGGGTGCATAAATTATCGGGTCTCCAATGTGTGAGTTACCATGCTATTCACACTAATGTTACCGGGGGATACCTGATCACCCCCCCCCCCCTCCCCGCCAAAGTTATCAGGTATATGATGTGTGAGTTATCATGATATTGACAAAAAAAAGTTACCTGAGGTATATTGCATCAACAACCCTTCCCCACCCCTCACCACCGTCGCCAAGGTTACCAGGACTAGGGCAAAATAAGTTATCAGGTCTGCGATATGTGAGTTATCATGTTATTCACACAAAAAGTTACCAAACATATATTTCATCAACCATCCTCCCCCCATCCAGTCACCAAATTTACCAAAAGACTGGGGTGCATTAGTTATCAGGTCTACGAGGTGTGAGTTACCGTGCTATTCACATAAAAGTTATCGGGGGTATACTTCATCATTCCTCCCTCACAAAAAATACCAGGACCGGGGTGCATAAGTTATCAGGTCTCCGATGTGTGAGTTACCATGCTATTCACAGGAAAGTTACCGGGGGATACTTGATCCCCCCCCCCAATGCCAAATTTATCATGACCGGGGTACATAAATTATCAGGTCTACGATGTGTGAGTTATCGGGGTATTTGCGTGTAAGTTATCAGGTCCGTGGTGCATTAATGACCATGTTATTCACACAACATTATTGGGGGATGTTTCGACAAAAAAATCAGGCCAAAAGAATCAATTTAGTGGGGGAATCATTGACCTGGCCACTAATTTTTAATGTTCAAACTCGTATTAACCAAGAACAAGTATCATGTAAACTTGTTTAAAAAACAGCAAGTCTGAAGCGGGGTTAGTGGTTTGTGTCGTAGGAATTACTACTTGAGGTACACGGTTCGATTATTATCCAGCACAGGAAGCCATCAATTTTTTTTTTGAAACGTGGGCAAGGATGCGATCGGTAAATGTTCCTTTTAATTTAGGAACATGGGCCGATGGGATGTGATTATGTGAGGAAAAAAAGTAGAGGGAACGGGCCTGCGTCGGGGAAAAAAGGTAAAAGAGAACAGGCCTGCGTCGTGAGAGACCTGGGTTGTGCGGGTGATCCGGACGGGGTCCTCGGGGTCGTGTGATCCACAACGAGCAACAATGAGGTTGTAGGGATCTGTTGCTAACTTTTAGTCGAGCTTTAGGAATTGACGCAGGTACTACACTACACAACAATTTATCACAACAAGCAGCTTAGTCCATGTGGTTCATATCACTCGTCATAATTCTTGAGTCTGGAGTTTGACTCCATCTCCCAGCAAAAAATTTGGGAACTAGCACAAGTTTCATTTTTGATGCTACGAGGTTTAAGAGGTTAAGTTCTTATGTTTTTCAACATGGACCACTAACATGTTATAGCTCGTTGGTCAAAGGGACCGTGCGGAGGCTATGCGTCCTAGGTTCGATCCCCATGAGAAGCTTTATTTTTCTTCCTTGGCTCTAGCAATCAGCCAACAGAAAAAAAATATCTAGCGATCCATGCAGTGTGGGAAGTCAAACATGGATCGTTCGATGCGGATCGTGCGTCTGGCGAAGCATGCGTGCCTGACGCAAACCACCAGTCGACTGGTCGTTAGATTTCGCGTTTAATAATTCATTATGCTTCCTAGTTTTAAACCTTTTCTGATTAATTAATTTTGAATTTCGTTCATAATTTTAACCGGGTCAATGATTTCTTTAAATTAATCGGCAGCAACCGGCCTAGAGACATACCAATCCCGCACACCCTTTCACCATCAAGAAAAAAATGTCACGTGTAATGTTGTAGCATCACAATAGTACATGCAACCACCAACGCAGAAAATTTCCTCACATAAGTATAAGTTGATTAGCGGATAACACTGAATCACACTGCGGAAGGCCCACTAATACAACGTAGTAAGAATAAAAAATAAAACACACTACATCATCTCCCCCACATGCCAAATCAAATACTCCCATCAGTTTTAAAATATAAGGTGTATTAGTTTTTTGAAAAGTCAAATTTCTTTAACTTTGACCAAGTTTAGAGGCAAAAATATCGACATCCATAATACTAAATAAATAAAACATGAAAATTCATTTCATGATGAATCTAATGATGTCGATTTGATTTATGGATATTGATATATTTCTCTACAAATTTGGTCAGACTTAAAGAGATTTGACTTTTCAAAGAACTAATACACATTATATTCCGAAACAGATGGAGTAAAAAAATTATGTGTGTATTAATTTTTTGAAGTCATTTTTTTAAATTTTGACCAAGTTTAGAGCCAAAAATATCAGCATCCACAATACTAAATAAATAAAATATGAAATTCATTTCATGATGAATCTAATGATACCGATTTGATATTATAAATATTGATAAATTTCTCTACAAATTTGGTCAACCTTAAGGGGCTTTGACTTTTTAAAGAACTAATACACCTCATATTCTGAAACAGAGGGAGTAAAAAATTTTATGAAAAACCCAACAACACCACCAACGCAGCAAAGCACGCACAACCCTTGTAGTATTTATATGATTAGAGAACATGGAAAGCCATTGGTATTGCAAGCCGCTTGAAGCATGGTTGTGTGCTGCGATCTTTTCTCGGCGCATTAGGCTACTTTCTTTTGCCCCCGGTCTCAGTCCAAAGCGATTTGAGTTAGCAATGGTAGGTTTTTTAGGGGATTACCAATGGTAGTTGAGATATATAAGAGTAGGATCTGAGCACCTCGTATTAGTAGATCAGATACATTAACCAAGAACAAAATAAGGTCATATGTGTAGACAAACAGATACTATGTTATAAGAGTTCAGAACCATGCTTGATCAACCATATCCACGAATTGAATTTGGATACATGCTAATGTAGTTAAAAATATCATTAGAGATTCATCTGGCCTCTTTTCACTTCCAACAACACTCCTATGCCAAAAAAGGACTACAATTGCTTTTTATCTCCTGCTACAACAACCTTCAATCAAGCCTGTAAATATCCCAATATCTAATGAAGAGATCATCAGCGCCACACTTTAGTTCAACTACCTGTTTGTAAGCTATACAAATATAATCAAGTCCAACAATCAATATGTAGATTACAAAAACAATAGCATAAAATGACAAGCACATACAGAAATAAAATGTACTGTCAATGTAAGCTTAAATTACAAATAAAACAATGTTGTATGAGAGAGGGAGGCCACCGGCTTTATATAGCCGCGCCCGTGTGTACGCGTGCGCGGGAGGGGAGGCGTCGCCGCGCCGTCCCGTGACGCGCCGCCCGTGAGGAATCAATGGCAAGGCTGACCGGCGGCGGCAGCGGCAGCGCGACAGCCTTGGCATTGATTCCCGCGGGAACCGAGGCGATGAGATCGACGAAGCGCACGTCTCGCTGACTCGGCAGGCCCGCGGCTGCTTCGCACCGAAACAACTCGCCCCGGCGCCCCCGGGCGCCCCCCAGCGCGCCGGGTTCGGCTTGGGTCCGCCGACGCTGATTTCTGCCCAGGCGGGCGAAAATCGGGCTTCTGGGGGCGCGGCTGGGCCGTTTTTTCGGCGCCGACACGAAAAAATCGCCTGGGGAGGCCTTTCTGGGGGCGCGGCTGGAGATGCTCTTAGTATCATGAAAGAAAATAATCTTGTTTTATTCATGTAATATGCTACTTCATCGGATAACTCAGTGCAGTTTTTACATCCTCATATCATGTACTCCCTCCGTTCTTAAATACAAGTCTTTCTAAAGATTTCAATATGCATCACATCCGAATGGAGGGAGTATTCGATTGTTATCCTCTACCAAAAGTACATTACTTTCTACTTACATCACACCTATCTTCTATACTAAAAAAATTTCGTTTGCAAGTTTAACTTTCTACAAAAAAAAACAGCTATTTTTGGTACTCCCTAAAAGATGGTTACATGCTTTACATCCTTACAATACTATAAAAAAGAGGCCACTTGGCTATAATTTTTCCCAAATTACACGATACCATAATATTAGAACATCTCAACCTTTCTAGCCAACATCTTTTCCAATAATATAAATTCTACGCAACATTTTAAACTTTAGCCTCTTTTCGGCCCATGGTAAAAAAACCAAACACTGAATATTCTAAAAGCGGGTGCACGTCTACAGTAGACACATATAAGAACCATACATACTAAATCATTTCATTACAGGTACGAATTTTGCAGGAGACTATACTAGAATGATATAAATTGTGAACCAATGCAATGTGTTCAGTCTTGCTAGAAATAAAGGCAATGTATATTTTCCATCCTACAAGATGCATGTAGTACTCATGGTGATGATAAATGTATCCTTTCCAAATTGTTCAGGTGCATAACTTGTTTTCATCACACACATGAAGCTCTTATTTTTCATCACATGAGCCAAAAATAAAATATACAAACATACAGTGTTGAGGGCGCGCCGTGCCACCGCACAGGTATGGCTGGTTAATTCCAAAGGCAAGTGTGCCATCGTCCATCGGCATGTGCTTCTTGTCAAAAGGCTCCTATATTTCCAAATGTATTGCAGATTTTTAAGCACAAGAAAAGAAATGTGACGCACGTCCCTCAAAAAATGGCTATGGTCATATAAGGGCATCTTCAACACCGATCCCCAAAACAGACATAGTATTATTTTTCCGCGGACGGTGATAGAAAGGAGGCCATCCAACTCTTGTCGTAAACCTCCGCCCACAATATATTAAAAAATCAGACATAATTCATGCAAGCGGACATAAGTTCTATATATTTCACATAAATCGAATGATATTTTGTCCGTTCAACTAAAACCTAAAAAAGTAAACTAATTTGTAGCAGGAGTTTACCTCGTACGCCTGACCAGCCCGCCGGCGACATCTCTGATGTCATCCATGTTGTCGCCATCGTTGGAGTGGTCCTTCCAGCGGCGGAAGGACCCTACCTGGCCACCGCTTGGCGCTCGTAAAGGAGCCGCTCCGCTTCCTCTTGCGTCATGTAGAGGGCCGCCTTGGCCAAAGCCAACCCTGGTCAGGAGCTATGCCGTTGCCCCTGCCGGTGGCAACGGAGGTGTCTTTGTGCGGCCACTCCTCCCCGAACTTGGTTAGCTCCCCGCCGAAGCGGTGCAGTCTCTACGGTGGTATCAACAGGTAATGGGCCTAGGCCTTCGCGAGGAACCAGACCGGCGCAACATCGGACTTCGCGAATGTCGCACAGCGCGCCACATTAAGTCGATTCCTTCATGTCACCTCCTTGGCCACCATCTCCTTCGTCGATACGATGCTCCTTGACAAGGAGTCGCTGCCAGCATGGTTAATGAGGTAGTGGAGGAGGCACCCATGCTCCTTCGTAGTCATTGATGACACCTCCTCTTTCATGGCCTTGTCGTGCCAGACGTGGCAGGATGATGAAGCGAGCTCATCGCTACGAGCATACCGGCTACACGGTGGTGACACCGGATCCTCATTCAGGCAGTGTATGATTCGAACGCCACGGTTGCGCGTGCAATGCGCCGGAGCGGTGGTGACACCTACTCAGTCTTGACGCGATGGCGAGGCGATGAGGGTGGTGCCGAACCGCGGTACCAGAGCTACCACTCGAGCCTGATCTCTATTTGTGCCTAGCGTCGTAGTCGCCTCTACGAGGAGGGCGGGTTGTTGCTCCTCCTCGTCACTGGAGGTATGATGATCTCCTTCCTGGAGGAACCGACTGCCATTGAGGCCGATGGCCCTGGAGAGCAACGGTAGCGGCGCTAAGATCCGGATCCCGAAGGAGATCTGAGGGCGCCACCTACCAGCGCGGAAATCCATGAATTCAACATTATCGGCGGCGATGAGCGAAGACGAAGAGCGATGGATGGGCAGTGAGCGAAAGAGGGAGGGGTGAGGTGTGAACGACGCCAGAGGCATGCTTAAATAAGCGCAACCATGCAAACATAAGAGTAGTCGGCTTCATTTTGGCATACCAGTCGGAGTAGGCTTCTCGGTAGCCGTGTCGACTTGAAGCGCGCTGCCCGCTCATTCAGCCGCGTCGCTCTTACCGGCATCAATGCCATGTAGAGTTACGTTCGCTCTGGAGTAGCCTGACCATCATGAATGCATGGCGCCCGCTTCGCGTGGAGAGGGTTTTGAGATGAGAGGTGGTGGTGAGACACGTAAGTAGCGACGGTCCGAGCGCCTGCAAAGCACCCCTGGTTTGCGGGATTTTGGAAAGCGGGCGCATCCGGAGACCGATGAGTATCATGTTGGATGGCTTGCAGCGTCCGAACACCATGGTCCAGACATCTGCGGAAATTTCAAGGATGCGCGGATAATAGGGATGTAAATGGATTGGATCGGATAATGCCCTAGTGGGAAACATCTACCATTGTGTGATAATGCCCTAGTGGGAAACATCTACCATCGTGTGCAGAACCCTGCAACCTGCTGATGATGGCAATAAGTGCGCGTTCTAAAAGGAATAGAAGATGCTATGCATGCTCCAACTCGCTGACAATGGCAATAGGTATGTGTTATCTCATGGTACCACGGCAGTTCGTCTGTTTGACAAACTAGCAAAAGAGCACGTGTGTTGCAATGAAAAAAATACAACACTTCCCTAACCCAATAACCTTAACTTAAGACCCTAATAGGTCCACGTCCTTTATTTGAACACATGACATCTCATATGCGTTGCCACTTATCGTCCATCCCACCCTCACCGACCATGGCCTCAGTGCTCAGACAATCATAATGTGTTTGAATGTTATCAATCCTAAGATGTCCCTCTCTCGGCATAAGATGAGAAATCAGGGTTTTTTTTTCCTGTGAGGTTTTGGCAAGGCTTGCATGGGTGGTTATAGATGGTTTCTTTCATCATCAATCCTGATTTTGCTGGGGTATTACTTCCTAATCCAGATCGAAACCGGTATGAAAGAAAGACGGATCATGTGCTATTGATTAAGGTTGCACCATAAATAGCATTTTAAAAGTTTAACGGGTAAAATGACATCATACTCAGATTCTACATATTTCTATAATCAAATTTCATATATAACATGTTAAATTTGGAGTTGGAGTTCAAAAGCTATGAATATTTTCTTAAAGCATTTGATATGTACCACAGTTTGATTGACCCAAATATCAGGGAGTTTCCTGCATTTCCTGCAAAAGCAAAAACTGACTTAAAGCTAGCCTACGGGTTGATTAACAGAAACATAAAGGGTTTCCTGTAAAAATGAAAATCTGATTTGAAATTGAACTACAAGTCGTTTACCAGAAACATCAGGAGATTTTCTACAAAATAGCATTGACGGAGTAAAATACCTATTCACTTTATTATTGATAGATAGATATATATAAACATGGGCCGCTCCAGTGCCACTTTTTCTCGTGGCTGGCTATGAAGAACCTTTGTTGGACCTCGGACAGAATAGATCAAAGGGGTTTGCCTCATCAAGACTATGTCCGTTCTACAATCAACATAAGGAGATGTCTACAATCAACATGAGGAGACGATCACACACATCCTACTTACTTGCGTCTTGATCCTCAAAAAAAAAAAAAACTTACTTGCGTCTTTGCAGGGACGATTTGGTTCTGGCTATGGAGCTCCATGAAGACGCCAGACCTAATGCCAACGGTTGACGACACTTTGGTGAAGTGGTGTACCACGAGAAGCTCAACTAGGTGCCCGCAAAAGGACCTGAGGGCGATCATTACGCTAACCTTATGGGCCTTGTACAATGCAAGGTGCTTGAAGAAATAAATCAAATTTCTCTTAAGTACCGATGCTTATTCATACAGGACAGACGCTTAATTAAGCGTCTTCATGTAGAAATAGGCACTAATGCTTAAAAAAATCAATTTATTTTCTTAAGCACCTCCCTAAGCACCTAGCATTGTACAAGGCCTAATGCGGTCGTCTTGGATGGAGTAGCCCCCTCGCTTGCGCAAACAGTCAAGAATATAGAGGGTGACGGGCGGACGTGGAGATCAGCTGGACTACTTTAAGCAGAACTTATTTCTACTTTGGTGCTCTAGCTATAGCTAACAGGAACCTATGTCTAGTGGATGTTTTGTTTCACCTTACTTCATGTACCATCTTTTCTCTGTTCCCAGCAACCAGCATAGTGTTGATGACATTTTGCCCTATAGTAGGCGTCTCAAAGCCTCAAAGGCTAACCTATGTCTACTGAATATTTCCACTATCAATGGAAAGGGGGCAGCAAGGTTTCGACAAATAGCTAACAGGAGTGAACCAAAACATGATTATGGGCAACCAAAGTCATCTAACGAAGCCTTGCGATTGCAGACATAATCCAAGAGACAAGACAACCACAGTTGCACCGGATCACTACTGGATGAACACCCAGCTTACAGTTCATCACTAGCAAAAGGACGCAGTGTGTCAGAACCTTACCTACCCACTACAGGCACATGGCTAACCAATGTGAGCTTTTTGGTTATAGTCTAGTTTAGTGGCGCACCAGAACAGACGGTTCAGGTAGCAGCAGCATCCCAGGAAGCCATCTGATATTGCAATCTCACCTAGAAGGCATGCAGATCAAAATTTTGGCTTTCCCAAGTTTCCGGATCCGGTTAAAGATCTGTGTTGGCCTTGCTCCCTTCGCTTGTCTGGTTTTCAGGTACAGCTGACTGTGGCTGATCTTGCTGCTGTCCTCCGCTGGTTTCAGGATGGAAATTGATGGGGAACTTCGTGACACGGGGCTTGTCGGTCAAAATATTTCTCTGCACCCGGTCAATCAGCAGCTTCGCCGGGGGTTCTTCCCTAAGTTGCTCATCGTCGTAATCATTGTTCACGTAGTAGCCTACTCTGATGAACTCCTGCCCCATGTATGAACAGGTCAACAGAAGCACCGTGACACCGATTATGTCCTCCTCACGGATCTTTGAGGGATCAGGGGGGTCGGCCTGAAAACAAAAACAGACAAATCAGTCTGGTGTTGCAAATTTTAATCTGAGGTAGGAGCAAAGCAGCTGCCCAACTGTAATATGAACAGGCAGATCTCTCGCAGTTGTGAAACATCATTTGCATATCACAGTTCATGATGCAGATCACAGAGTCGTAGATCAGTAACCTATTTACCTCCAGAACAAAACGGTATGTCCCAACATTCACAGGGCCAACAAGCACACTCTCAAGTTGCTGATCATAGTTCTCATCTTCAGCTGATCCAACATATATAAGCTTCCACTCCAGATCTGGAAGGCCGACCAACAAACTCATTGTTAGTACTTCACCAGACTCAGCCAGGAAAGGAACAGCATTATACTCATGGTACTCATAACAAATGGTAGGTTTAATATTTAAGTAGGTCAAAACTATACAGATGCAAAACGGCTATTTTTTAGAGTCATGGAAAGTTTTGCACATCTTCTCATTAAGGGGAGGTGTGTGTTATTATTAAAGGAGATTATCAGAAGGACAAAATGTCCACTGCCCTCACATGCGCATAAACACATACCAAACAGAAACAGAAACACCAACAAGCTCCTTCTACAATAGCAGTAAATGTTAATTCACCAAGAAAATAATGTGAGAATGATAAGAAAATGGTCACCAAAGGCATAATGACAATTTGATGTGACACCCAATTAATATTGGTTAGTAAAAAGAAATGCTTCAGCAAATTGGTCAACAACTATGTCTTGTGCCCAAAGAGAAGATAAAAAAAGTGCCACGATAAAGAAGTGGCAAGATAAGAATATATCAATCATGATCCTATTATCAAGAGTTGTCTTCCCATGATCATCATCACTACACTAATGTAAGCAGAGATGAAACATGAACATGAATTCCCGTAACTATTCTATAAACCATAGATTTTTACACAGGGAACTAATCAAATGTTGACATCCAAATCAATCTCCTGGGATGTAGATGCACATGCCAAGTATAATAGACATTTGCTAGACCAGGAAAGTGGCAACTCATAAATTATCCTTATTTTGTTCAGTCTGTAGTATCGATTTCATACAAGAACCTGTGCATTTTTCATGATTGTAACTATACATGATTTGCGTTAAATATGCATCACTATAGAATTATACTTTTTATCGACAAGTATCATAAACGAAATAGAACATAATGAAACACATAAAGATCCAGAAAACTGTACTCATCGTCACCACATTAATTTTAGAGAACTCAACTGAAAGAACCTGTAGACTAGTCAAATATACTTTAATAGTATGGCCCTATTTAATACACTGTATCCAACAGCCTAACAATCATCAATTAAAAGCATTGATTCTTAAACTGAAGATTAACATTCACAAACCAGAGTCCATCACACTTGCATAGTAGAATACCAGCAGCATAGCATCTACACACAATATACATGTTGCATGGTGAAGAAGACATTTACTTTGCACATAAAGTGAATGAAAAACACACTTATTTCTCCCGAGACAACTTAAATTGTATGTCAGTCATCCCATGTTCTTATAATCAGTTGTAGTTAAGGATTCTGAATCTAACACTAGACAAATTCACTGTAAGAGGCCAATACTACTTCCCAGAGGTAATTGGTCTAGTACCAGCTGGGACCCTACACATCATGATAACAGGCGGCTTATAAGACCAATCTCTGCTACTTCCTGCTAAAACTTGTATAGCTATCAGAGCTCTGTTTCAATTTCAAAGCAGAAGGAAATGATCTAATAATTCCCTTCACTCGTCAAAATGGACTAATCACAAACTAGGGTAAATCTATCACACCCATCCACAATTCCTAGCAACTTATTAAATCTAATCGAGTACAGTAACTGCTCCACCACCACTCTAAAACCCTAGAATACAAGCCGCAATAACCCCAGGCTCCAACCCCTATTTCAGCAGCCTCGCATATCCAGCAAGTTAATCGGAAGAACAACCATGAATCATGACAAAATCGAAACGAGCGCCCGCCAAACAAGAGCAGCAGAGAAGTTCGCGGCGGCGGCGGGGAGGGGGAGGAGGGGGGGGGGGGTGTGAAGGACGCGAACGCACCGTCCTCGAGGGCGACGAGGCACTCGTACGAGATCTCGAACTGGAAGGGGTTGACGAAAGAGGTGGGGTTGTTCAGCACCGCCACGTTCGTTAAGTTCACCGCGCTCATCGCCTCCGCCGCCGATCGCCGAACCGAGAGGAGGGGGGAGGGGTTTTGGCTGGATTTGGGTGGAGAACACAGCCCAGAGGAGAGAGAAGGGTACTTTCGGTACTTCCTTGCTGGCTGTCGAGGTTTTTTTTTGTTGAGCGGTGACTGTCGATGTTGAGGGGCGCCCCTATGTCTCGCTTTAAGCGAGACAGGGGTAAGCGAGACAGGGGGAAGTCTCACGTCGCGGGTAGCCCCAGATGGGCCGGCCCAGCCAAGCGGGAGGCCATGACCTGCTTTTTTTCTTCTGTTTTCTGTTCTCGTTTTTTGCTTTATCTTTGTACTTTTGTTTATACTTAAAATATATATATATATATATATACACCATTCAAAAACACATTTGAAAAATATTAAACAAGTATTTGGAAAATGTTGAATAAGTAGTAAAAAATGTTAAACTATTATTTGAAAAATGTTAAACAAATATTTGAAAATATGAATAAATATTACAAATATTGAACAAATATTTGATAATAAATGTTGAACAAATATTTGAAAATGTGAAAATACTAAAAAACTGAAAAATATTTGAAAAACTTTTGAATTTTGTGTTTGAAAAAAATTGGAAAAATGTTGAATAAGTACTAAAAATGTTGAACGAGTTTTTGAAAAATGTTGAATCAGTATTAAAAATGTTGAACGGGTATTTGAAAATGTTGAACAAGTATTTGGAAATTTGAATAAGTTTTAAAACTATTTAAAAATCTTTAATCACAGTATTAAAACTATAAAACGGGTACTTGAAAAATATTGAACAAGTATTTGAAAATGTTGAATAAGTATTAAAATGTTGAACAAATATTGGGAAAATGTTGAATAAGCGTTTGGACAATTTTTAACATGTATACATAAAATGTTGATCACTTATTAGTAAAATGTTTTTGACATATACAAAAATGTAGGATGAAAACGAAAACAAACCGAAGAAAAAAATGGAGAAGATAAAAGAAAAACAAACAAAAAATGAAGAAGAAAAATTAAAACCAAACAAAAATAGGGGAAAACGAGGAAAAACAAAAACAGAAAAAAAAATCCAGTGAAAACCCAGATACGTGTCGTCTCCCCTTCTGTCACTAGGATCGAGCACCGTAAGATCGAACCCACTACCGGGCACCTCTTCCCATTGCAAGATAAATAGATCAAGTTGGCCAAACAAAACCCAAATATCGGAGAAGAAATATGAGGCTATAAGAGATCATGCATATAAGAGATCAAAGAAACTCAAATAACTTTCATGGATATAAAAAGATATGACTGATCATAAACTCAAAGTTCATCAGATCCCAACAAACACATCGTAAAAGAGTTACATCATATGGATCTCCAAGAAACCATTGTTTTGATAATTCAGCGCGCGCGCGCGCGAGAGAGAGAGAGAGAGAGAGAGAGAGAGAGAGAGAGAGAGAGAGAGAGAGAGAGAGAGAGAGAGAGAGAAAGCCATCTAGCTACTAACTACGGACCCGAAGGTCTACAAAGGACTACTCATGCATCATCGGAGAGGCACCAATGGACGTGGTGAACCCCTCCATGATGGTGTCTAGATTGGATCTGGTGGTTCTGGATTCTACAGCGCCTGGATGAATATTTTGACGCCTGTTCTAGGGTTTCTGGAATATTGTGGTATTTATAGAGCAAAGAGGCGGTCCGGGGGGCACCTGAGGTGGGCACAACCCATCAGAGCAGCGCATGGGCCTCTGGCGGCATACCGGTGGGTTGTACCCACACGGGCACCCCAGTGCAACCAGAGCCCATTGCCTTTCTTCTGGCCCATAAAAAATCATCATGGAGTTTTGTGGCATTTGGACTTTGTTTGATATTGATTTTCTGCGGTGTAAAAAACATGGAAAAAATAGCAACTGGCACTTAGCACTATGTCAATAGTTTAGTACCAAAAAATAATATAAAATGACTATAAAATGATTATAAAACATCCAAGATTGATAATAAAACAACATGGAACAATCAAAAATTATAGATACGTTGGAGACGTATCAGCATCCCCAAGCTTAACTCCTACTCGTCCTCGAGTAGGTGAGTGATAAAAACATAATTTTTGATGTGGAGTGTTGTTCATCAAGTCATATCATATTCTTTTCTTTATAGCATGGACATTTATACTTTTATGTGATTCAAAGCAATAGTCTAGCTTTGACATAACAATTTAGATACTCAAGCATATCAACAAGCAACCATGTCTTTTAAAATATCAATGCTAAAATAAGTTATCTCTAGCCCATCATGCTCAAACATTGATCCATTTATGAAACACACTCGAATATTAACTACACCCAATACTTGAGCACGATCATATTGCCTCGTAGTTGGTGCTTTTATGAGAGAAGATGAAGACTCAAATTTAAAAATAAAAATTGCATAAAGTAAAAGAAAGGCCCTTCGCAGAGGGAAGTAGGGATTTATAGAGGTGCCAGAGATCAAAGCAAAAAAATTAGAGATAAAAACATTTTGCGAGGTGTATCCATCCCACCAACAAAAACGACTTAGAGTTTCGAACACTTTCCATGCTAGATATGCCATAGGCGGTTCCTAAATAGAAAATAAAGTTTATTAATTTTTCCACCATTCTTTCACCTTCCATGGCTAGCCACGGGTGCCCTCCATACCAACACTTTCCAAGAAATTTATTATTTGAAAACATAAAGTAAATTCAATTTTTTTGCATTTCGGGACTGGGCCTCCCTAAGACCTTTGCCTTACTCTCGTGCAATGGCAAGTGAATAAACACTCATCTTGAGAATAACACATCTAGCATGAAAAATATTAGTCACCCGTTATCGTTCCGCGAGCGAAACAAACACACAAAAGAGAAGTTTATTTTGAAAATTAGAGATGGCACATGCAAATTTGCTTAGAACGGCAAAAGAATACCGCATATAGGTAGATATAGTGGACTCGTGTGGCAAAACTGGTTTAAAAGATTTTGGATGCACAAGTAGAGGTCATACTTAGTGCAAAATGAAGGCTAGCAAAAGATTGGGAAGCGACCAACCAAGAAACGAATAATCTCATAAGCAAGCATTAAGCATAATTAACACCGAATAATGCACCACAAGTAGGATATATTTTTCATTGCATGATTATTGACTTTCGTGCATGCATAGGGAATCACAAACCTTAACACCAATATTCTTACTAGAGCACAATTACTCATCAACATAACTCACATATCACATTATCATATCTCAAAACTATTACTAAGAATCAAGTTTATTTTGACAAATGATCTTCATGACATTTTCTTTTACTTTATCCTTCTTGGATATCTATTACTTTGGGACTAATTTTTATGTGTTGCTTTTCATAAGGTCAAACAAATATAAGTGAAGATCATGAGCATACCAAATTTTCTTTCTCTCAAAATAATTTAAGTGAAGCAAGAGAGAATTTCTTCAAAACTAACAAAGCACACCGTGCTCAAAATGATGTAAGTGAAGCACAAGAGCAAGTCCTAGCTCATAAAAGTTTTAAGTGAAGCAAAGAGAGCAATTCTAACAAGTCATGACATAATTTTGGCTCTCTCAAATAGGTGTGTCCAGCAAGGATTGATGACTTAAAACACAAAATAAAGCAAGCAAAGACAAATATCATACAAGACGCTCCAAGAAAAACACATATCATGGGACGAATAAAAATATAGCCTCGAGTAAAATATCGATAGTTGTTGGAAGAAAGCGGGGATGCCACTCGGGGGCATCCCCAAGCTTAGTTGGTTGCTCATTCTTGGATAATAGCTTGGGATGCCGGGGCATCCCCAAGCTTAGGCTCTGACATTCTTCCTTCATCCATCGTAAGATAACCCAAAACTTGAAAACTTCAATCACACAAAACTCAACAAAACCTTCATGAGATCCGTTAGTGTAAGAAAAATAAATCACTACTATAAGTGATGTATCAAACCAATTCATATTTTGTTTTTGTATTATATTTACTGTATTCGAACTTTTCTATGGCAAAAACTCATCAAAGAAAACCATAGAGCCATCAAAATAAGCACACAACACAAAGAAAACAGAATCTGTCAAAAGAACAGTCTATAGCAATCTGATTTGTTCGAATACTTCTGGAACCCCAAAAATTCTAAAAAACTAGGAGAACCTGTATAATTTGTATATTGATCTTCCGCAAAATTAATTAGCATTTTATCATGTTCTGGTGAATTTTAACAATTATTTTCGTGAGTACAAAGTTTCTGTCCTTTTCAGCAAGATCAAACAATTATCACCCAAGAAGATCCTATTAGTTCTACTTGGCACAAACACTAACTAAAACACAAAAAACACAATCACAACAGTAGCATAATTGTGATAACACTCAAGAACAAAAAGCAAAAAGCAAAAATAAATTTTATTCATTGGGTTGCCTCCCAACAAGCGTTATAGTTTTACGCCCTTAGCTAGGCATAAAGCAAGGATCTAAGTTTTGTCATCCCTCTTCTTCTTAATTTTCTTGGGGGTGTTTTTATCAGGAGGTTTTGTAAAAAAACATAAAACATATTATCCACAGAAATTTTAGCATTCCTTAGTTGATTTTCATCATAACCCCTTTGATTTCCCACTAAAATCCAAGAATAGTGTTGATTAACATTATTAAAAACTTGTTGGATTATATCTATAACGGGGACCTCCTCTTTAAGATTATCATCAAAGATCTTATTATCCCCAAGCAAATGCCTTAGTGCATAGTCACTATTGTAAAGAATTTCATCAATCATGGGTTTTTCACGATTCATACCATAAAAGTCAAAGATTTCCCTAGCTTCCCGAATTATGTAGTCAAACTTGTTCATGAGAACGAGAGTGGCCAACTTTTTGGCTCTAGGATTCTTTATTTCGGGAAGCTCAAAAAACAATCTTTACAAAGTAGGATGGGTACGGATAAATTTCTTTCGAGTTTCAGAACTAGTGTTGAAATAGCATCTGCATAGAATCTATTAGTTTTAAGTATAGGAGCATCATCAAGACTTAGATTCCCAACACAATTGAAAAATTCTTAAATACGTTCTTTTCCCATAACGTTCCCTTGCCCCAAGATAAAAGCTTTAGCATCCAGATTGCCTGTACGTCCAATCTTAGGAGTCATGCCATCATCCGTTGGTGCCATACAAAAATCACTCATGATTGTAGCAAAGGATAGATCTGACTAGAAAACGGCGAACGGAGAAAGAGAGGCGAACAAAACGACATTTTTTTGTGAAGTGGGGAAGAGGAAAACGAGAGGCAAATGGCAAATAATGTAAATTGCAAGGAGATGAGATTTGTGATTAGGAACCTGGTTATGTTGAAGATACTCCCGGGACGCGACGCCAGAAATTGGTGAGTTGATGGGAGGCTATCTTGACTTGATTCTCCCCGGCAACGGTGCCAGGAATTCTCCTTGATGGTAGCTAGAACCGTCGGTATTTCCCCGGAGAGGGAGGGATGATGTAGCACAACGACGGTAGAGTATTTCCCTCAGTTATGAAGCCAAGGTATCGGAACAGTAGGAGAACCAAGCAACACAACGTAAACAGCGCTTGCACACAAATAACAACACTTCGCAACTCGACATGTTAGAGGGGTTGTCAATCCCTTTCGGGTAACAGCGCCAGAAATTGGCAAGCGGACGTGAGATAAATTGCAGTAGATTGAAATAATAGATCACAAATAAAATAAAACGCAGCAAGGTATTTTTGGTTTAGTAGATCTGAATAAAAATGCAAACAAAAAGTAGATCGCAAGCAAATATATGAGAAAGAAGACCCGGGGCCGTAGGTTTCGCTAGTGGCTTCTCTCAAGAAAAATAGCAAACGGTGGGTAAACAAATTACTATTGGGCAATTGATAGAACTTCAAATAATTATGATGATATCTAGGCAATCATCATTACATAGGCATCACGTCCAAGATTAGTAGACCGACTCCTGCCTGCATCTACTACTATTACTCCACACATCGACCGCTATCCAACATGCATCTGGTGTATTAAGTTCATGGAAAAACGGAGTAATGCAATAAGAACGATGACATGATGTAGACAAGATCCGTTTATCTATATGGCGGTAGATATATATCCCGCCTTTTTATCCTAAGTAGCAACGATACATACGTGTCGTTTCCCCTTCTATCACTGGGATCGAGCACCGTAAGATCGAACCCACTACCGGGCACCTCTTCCCATTGCAAGATAAATAGATCAAGTTGGCCAAACAAAACCCAAATATCGGAGAAGAAATACGAGGCTATAAGAGATCATGCATATAAGAGATCAAAGAAACTCAAATAACTTTCATGGATATAAAAAGATATGACTGATCATAAGCTCAATGTTCATCAGATCCCAACAAACACATCGTAAAAGAGTTACATCATATGGATCTCCAAGAAACCATTGTTTTGAGAATTCAGCGATAGAGAGAGAAGCCATCTAGCTATGATACGTCTCCGTAGTATCTACTTTTCCAAATACTTTTGCCCTTGTTTTGGACTCTAACTTGCATCATTTGAATGGAACTAACCCGGACTGACGCTGTTTTCAGCAGAATTGCCATGGTGTTATTTATGTGCAGAAACAAAAGTTCTCGGAATGACCTGAAACTCCACGGAGACTATTTTTGGAAATAATAAAAAACATTGGCGAAAGAATCAAGGCCAGGGGGCCCACACCCTTGACACGAGGGTGGGGGGCGCACCTGCCCCCCTGGGCGCGCCCCCTGCCTCGTGGGCCCCCTGGAGCTCCACCGACCTCAACTCCAACTCCATATATTCGTTTTCGGGGAGAAAAAAATCAGAGAGAAAGATTCATCGCGTTTTACGATACGGAGCCGCCGCCAAGCCCTAAACTCTCTCGGGAGGGCTGATCTGGAGTCCGTTCGGGGCTCCGGAGAGGGGAATCCATCGCCATCGTCATCATCAACCATCCTCCATCACCAATTTCATGATGCTCACCGCCGTGCGTGAGTAATTCCATCGTAGGCTTGCTGGACGGTGATGAGTTGGATGAGATTTATCATGTAATTGAGTTAGTTTTGTTAGGGTTTGATCCCTAGTATCCACTATGTTCTGAGATTGATGTTGCTATGACTTTGCTATGCTTAATGCTTGTCACTAGGGCCCGAGTGCCATGATTTCAGATCTGAACCTATTATGTTTTCATGAAAATATGTGAGTTCTTGATCCTATCTTGCAAGTCTATAGTCACCTACTATGTGTTATGATCCGGCAACCCCGAAGTGACAATAATCAGGACCACTCCCGGTGATGACCGTAGTTTGAGAAGTTCATGTATTCACTATGTGTTAATGCTTTGGTCCGGTACTCTATTAAAAGGAGGCCTTAATATCCCTTAGTTTCCGCTAGGACCCCGCTGCCACGGGAGGTAGGACAAAAGATGTCATGCAAGTTCTTTTCCATAAGCACGTATGACTATATTCGGAATACATGCCTACATTACACCGATGAATTGGAGCTAGTTCTGTGTCACCCTATGTTATGATTGTTACATTATGAACCGCATCCGGCATAATTCTCCATCACCGATCCAATGCCTACGAGATTTTCACATATTGTTCTGCGCTTAATTACATTTTCGTTGCTACTGTTACAATCACTACAAAACCCAAAAATATTACTTTTGCTACCGTTACCGTTACTTCCATACTACTTTGCTACTAAATACTTTGCTACAGATATTAAGTTATCCAGGTGTGGTTGAATTGACAACTCAACTGCTAATACTTGAGAATATTCTTTGGCTCCCTGTAACGCCCTCGATGCGGCTATATCTCCCACGTGTCAAAGCACGACTTAGAGGCATAACCGCATTGAAAGCAATGTCGCAAGTGAGGTAATCTTCACACAACCCATGTAATACATAAGGAAAGAGATACATAGTTGGCTTACATTGCCACTTCACACAATACATAAATAAACATCCATCATCCAGATTACACTCAAGGTCCGACTACGGAACCAAAATAAAAGAAGACTACCCCAAATGCTACGCAGATCCCCGATCGTCCCAACTGGCTCCACTCTCGATCATCGGGAAAAGACACATAGTAACGACCACGTTCCTCGTCGAACTCCCACTTGAGCTCGGTTGCGTCACCTGACCGCATCGTCGGCACCTGCAACTGTTTTGGTAGAATCTGTGAGTCATGGGGACTCAGCAATCTCACACCCGCGAGATCAAGACTATTTAAGCTTATAGGAAGGACAGAGTTGTGAGGTGGAGCTGCAGCAAGCGACTAGCATATATGGTGGCTACATTCGCAAAAGAGAGCGAGAAGAGAAGCAAGGCGCGGTCGTGAAGCTAGTAGCGATCAAGAAGTGATCTGAACTACATCGTCAAACATTACTCCAACACGTGTTCACTTCCCGGACTCCGCCGAGAAGAGACCATCACGGTTACACATGCGGTTGATGTGTATTTTAATTAAGGTCAACCGGGTTTTCTACAACGGACATTAACAAATTCCCATCTGCCTCATAACATGGGCACGACTTTGAAAGATAATACCTGCAGGGTGTCCCAACTTAGCCCATTATAAGCTCTCACGGTCAACGAAGGATATTCCTTCTATCGGAAGACCGATCATCTTGGAATCCCGGACTACAAGACATTTTGACAGCAATAAAACAAGACCAGCAAGACCACCCATTGTGCCGACAAATCCCGATAGGAGCTGCACATATCTCATTCTCGTGGCACACCGGATAAGCTAAGCGTCACAGTACCGACGTAATCCAAGTTGCCAAGGAATGGTCCCAGACGGTGCTCTAGTTTGGACCAACGCTCGAAGGAGCACCGCCCGGAGGGTAAATAAAGATGACCCTCGGGCTCGCGAAACCCGGGGAAAAGGCTTAGGTGGCAAATGGTAAAACCAATGTTGGGCCTTCTTGGAGGAGTCTTATTCAAAGCGAACTGTCAAGGGGTCCCATAAATCACCCGACCGTAAGGAACGCGAAATCAAGGAACATAACACCGGTATGACGGAAACTAGGGTGGCAAGAGTGGAACAAAACACCAGGCATAAGGCCGAGCCTTCCACCCTTTACCAAGTATATAGATGCATTAATTATAGCAGAAATATTGTGATATCCCAACAAGTAAACATGTTCCAACAAGGAACAACATCTCCATGTTCCAACAAGGAACAAACTTCATCTTCACCGCAACTAGCAACGCTATAAGAGGGCTGAGCAAAGCGGTAACATAGCCAATCAACGGTTTGCTAGGAAAGGATGGTTAGGGCTTGACATGGCAATATGGGAGGCATGATAAGCAAGTGATAGGAATCGTAGCATAGGCATAGCAAAAGAGCGAGCATCTAGCAAGCAAAGATAGAAGTGATTTCGAGGGTATGGTCATCTTGCGCGCAAAGTTCTCGAGTTGTCGAAAGCTTGATCCTCGTAGCGTTCTCAACAGGTTCCTCGTTCACGTACTCGTCTCCGGCTCTACCCAAGCAAGAACACAAACAAAGGAACCACAATAAATCACGGTGCAATGCACAAGCAACATGATGCAAAACATGGCATGATATGCGAGATGTGATATGCAATGCGTATGCGTGCTCCGGAAGGAAAATAATGAACCAGGCATCAACTTGGCAAACCAAGTATGCCGCTGGAAAGGTGAGATGATTTCGGTTGAAATCGATATAAAGATCACCGGAATCGGATGCACGGTTATCAAATGACAAGCAAAACAAGAATGGCACAAATCTGCCATTAACAGTATGATGCCACTTAGCAAGCAACAAGAAATTAAGCTACTGCACCCAAAAGTATCAACAAAGCATATGACAGTGATCTACTCAAGATGCTTGACAAAAGATGAACACTGAGCTACGGCTAAATCACACCATAATAGGTCCAAACAAGCATGGCAAAAGTGCAGAACATATCAGCTTCACAGACTTAGTAAAATTACTGAACATGGCAGAATCAGCATCAGGAAGCAATGTTCAGAGCAAGCAAACGACATGCTACAGGAACTTATAATAGCAAAACAAGGCATGGCATGAATCTAATTAAAGCATAGAACAAAAGTCCCTTACTGACTATGAGCCAAAAGGGATCAGAAAATGCAATAACACCCATGTCAATATAGCAAGTTTAGTAATGATTCAAAGCAAGCAGGGCATGACATTGACAAAATTATGTAGGCATCTTCGCGAGCTCGATGCACTCACTAAAGAGCATTACATGATAAACTAAGCATACATCCATCAAGAAGACATGGCATAGAAGCTACACATGGCAAGAATAACATCATAGCATACGCGGATCAACTACAACAACCTTGGCAAAATTGAATAACATGTAAACAATCTGCCAGGAAACATTTTATAGCAAAAGTAGAGCTCGATTGACTCAAGATATGACACTCAATAATTGCAAACAAGGGCATGGATGGATAGAGCATAACCATATGTTCAAAACATCCTTACTGAAGTATCTCAAAATATGCATGGATCTCTCGGTAGCATCAAGTTAACATGGCATGAAAATATCAGCAAAACAGGGGCTGAAATCAGCAACATCATGAAGCCTAGTTTGCATGCTTGTGCTAGTCACCACATTGATCAAAAAAATGCATGGCATACACCACTGTAAACATGACATGGCATAGTACAAAACACATGTAGGACTCAAGTTCATAGGGTGCACACATCAATCATGGCAAAAATGACAAAAGTGCATGTACTGATAAGAATCTGAAACTAACATCACATAGCCCTCTTCCAACAGCATTTAGGGCATCAAGATGAGCTCAAATGAAAATGATGCAATGAGATGAAATAATCTACTCTTCGAGGCGAACAATATGGTATGCTACACGCCCCAAACGGAGCCACGAGTGCAAAGTTATGATGCGCTGAAGTTGCAACAAATTAACTGCAGAAAAAGACTTAGATGAAATCCGGGGGGGAAAAGTCAACCGATGGGTTTGGATCTGAGATCCGGCGCGGGACGAGGTTCGCCGGAGCGGGAGAGGGCGCCGGAGGAGGGCCGGGCCGACGGGGCGCGTGGCGGTCGGAGCGGATGCCATGGGCGGGACGGGAGCCGGGCGCGGGTGGCAGGCAGTCTGATGCCATGGGGGGCCCCTTCGGGCAAGCGGGCTGGCGGCGGCGCTGCTGCCGGGCACCACGTGGCGGCGCGCGATTCGTCCGGGCGGCGGCGGGTTTCGTCGGTGCGGACGGACGTGTCCGCGTGTGGAGGGGATTCGCTAGGGTTTGCTTGTGGTTGGAGGGAGATGCATATTTATAGGTAGAGGGAGCTAGGAAGCTCCAAATGAGGTGCGGTTTTCACCCACACGATCGTGATCCGATGACGGAGAGCATGGAAGTGACTTAGATGGGTTATTGGGCTGTTTTGGAGGGTGTTGGGCTGCAACTTAAAAGAGGCCTTTTGAGAGTCACGGTTAACCGTTGGAGTACCAAACGAGCTCCAAATGACCGAAACTTGACAGGTGGTCTACGGTGGTGTACCAAGGCCACTTGACAAACCTCGGTCCATTCCGAGAAAGTTTAGTACCCGCTCACGGAAAAATGTAAAAGGGACGCCGGGAACATAGGAGTGCCGGATTGCAAAAGCGGACAACGGGAAAATGCTCGGAATCATGAGGCGAACACGTATGCAAATGAGATGCACATGATGACATGATATGAAATGCATGACATGGACAAAATGCAAAAAATGAAGAAAAACCCAACCACGGAGGAATATCATATCACAATGCCGAAAATGGCAAGAGTTGGAGTTACAAATATGGAAAGTTACATCCGGGGTGTTACAACACTCCACCACTACAAGAGGATCTCGTCCCGAGATCTAGGACTGAAAGAACTCCGGATATTCGGAACGGAGGTGGTCCTCGCGCTCCCAGGTGGCTTCTCGGTCGGAATGGTGTGACCACTTCACTTTCAGGAATTTGATTGACTTGTTGCGAGTCTTGCGCTCGGTTTCTTCAAGAATAGCAACGGGGTGCTCATGATAAGAGAGATCTTCTTGGAGGTCAATCTCTTCGAAGTTGATAGTGCGCTCAGGAGTCTTGAAGCACTTGTGAAGCTGTGACACGTGAAACACATCGTGCACGTTCGCGAAGTTGGACGGAAGCTCAAGTTGATAGGCGAGATCGCCTCTTTGGCCAATGATCTTGAAAGGACCCACGTATCTAGGGGCAAGCTTCCCTTTGATACCGAAGCGATGAGTGCCTTTCATTGGAGATACGTGGAGGTAGACATGGTCTCCGATTTCAAAAGCCACATCACGGTGCTTGTCATCATAATAGCTCTTCTGGCGTGATTGCGCGGCTTTGAGATTCTCACGAATGACTTTGCACATTTCTTCGGCTTCTGTGATCAAGTCGTTGCCAAGAAGTTGGCGTTCACCTGTCTCAGACCAATTGAGAGGAGTACGACACTTTCTGCCATAGAGAATTTCGAATGGGGCCTTGCCCGAACTCGCTTGGAAGCTGTTGTTGTAGGAGAACTCGGCATATGGAAGACAATCTTCCCACTTCATGCCGAAGGAAATGACACAAGCCCTGAGCATATCTTCAAGGATTTGATTGACTCGCTCGACTTGGCCACTTGTTTGAGGATGGAAAGCTGTGCTGAAACGAATGTTGGTGCCCATGGCCTTCTGAAAAGAATCCCAAAACTTGGAGGTAAAGATGCTTCCACGATCCAAAGATATCAATTGTGGAATGCCGTGCAAGGAGACAATCCTGGATGTGTATAGCTCTGCCAACTGAGCTGCTGTGATGGATTCTTTGATAGGAAGAAAATGAGCCACTTTAGTAAGCTTGTCAATGACAACGAAGATAGCATCATTTCCACGCTTGGACTTTGGAAATCCAGTCACGAAGTCCATTTCGATATGATCAAACTTCCATTCTGGAATAGCAAGAGGTTGGAGGAGACCAGCTGGTCGTTGGTGTTCTGCTTTCTCTCTTCTGCAGACATCACATTCATTCACGAATTGAGCAATTTCTCGCTTCATTCGAGTCCACCAATATGACTGCTTGAGTTCATGGTACATCTTCGTACTTCCAGGATGAATGGATAGAAGGGAATTGTGTGCCTCGTTCATAATGACTTTACGTAGATCACCCTTTGGAACCACAATCCGGTCCTCGAAGAAAAGAGTATCTTTGTCATCAATGTGGAAGCACTTGTACTTGGAAATGCCCTTGTCGATACCACGTTTCACCTTTTTCACCATGGTATCCAGGAGTTGAGCCTCACGAATCTGATCTTCCAAAGTAGGAGAGACTATGAGGTTGGCAAGAAAGCCTTGAGGAACAACTTGAAGATTCAGCTTGCGGAAAGCTTCACAGAGATCGGGTTGGAAGGGCTTGAGGATTAAGCTGTTGCAGTAAGCCTTCTTGCTCAAAGCATCTGCAATCACATTGGCATTGCCCGAAGTATATTCAATACTTGGGTTGTACTCTTGAATCATTTCCACCCATCGAGTTTGCCTAAGGTTGAGGTTGGGTTGAGTGAAGATATACTTGAGGCTCTTGTGATCGGTGAAAATGTCCACTTTCCTTCCCAACAAGAGATGTCTCCATGTTATTAATGCATGGACAACTGCCGCCAACTCAAGATCGTGAGTGGGGTAGTTCTTTTCGTTGGGCTTCAGCTGACGAGAGGTATAGGCCACAACTCTCTTCTCTTGCATTAACACAGCACCGAGACCTTGAAGAGAAGCATCACGAGAAAACTTGAATGGCTTGGATTCATCGGGAGGAGTCAAGGCAGGGAGCTGTGACGAGTTTCTCTTTGAGAGTATTGAAAGCAACGTCACACTCGGGAGACCGGACATACTTCACATGCTTCGGAGGAGGTTGGAAAGAGGCTTTGCAATCTTGGAGAAATTCTCAACGAATCTTGACAATAGCTTGCAAGTCCAAGAAAACCGCAAGCTGCTTGACATTCGAGGAGGTTCCCAATTCACAACCGCAGACACCTTCTCGGGATTAACAGCGATGCCCTTAGCGGAGATGATATGACCAAGGTAAAGAACTTCATCAAGCCAAAATTCACATTTGGAAAACTTAGCATAGAATTGATGCTCTCGAGCTTGTCTAGCACCAATCGCAAATGTTTGGCATGATCCTTCTTATTCTTGGAGAAGACCAAAATATCATCAAGATAGACCAAGGCGAATTCATTGGTGTAGGGGTTGAAGATGAAGTTCATCATCCGAGAGAATGTTGGAGGAGCATTGACAAGGCGAAAGACATGACGGTATATTCATAAGAACCAAAGCTTGTTACGAATGCTGTCTTGGGAATATCTTGTTCACGAATGCGAATCGATGATAACCCATCTGAAGGTCAAGCTTGGAGAACACTTTAGCACCTTTGAGTTGCTCGAAAAGCTCATTGATGTTGGGAAGTGGATACTTGTTCTTGATTGTCTTCTTATTCAATGGACGGTAATCGACGCAAAGTCGGTCCGTGTCATCCTTCTTCGGACAAAAGAACACCACAACCCCAAGAAGATGAACTCGGTGCGATCAAACCCAGACGCTCTTGTTCATCGAGCTGCTTTTTAATTCCTTCAGCTCATTAGGTCCAAGCTTGTATGGATGCTTGCAAGCGGGTTCGATGCGGGCTCAAGATCGATAACGAATTCAAGCGGCGGTGAGGAGGCATACCCGAAAGCTCTTACGGAAAGACATCTTGGTACTCACAAACGATGGAATCGAGAGATAGCATCCAATTCGCCCCTCTCATTGAGAGAAAACAACCGAATGGTTTCATCACGAGCGGCATAGATGATCACATCATTAGAAGAGTGTGTCAATTGAATTTCCCTTGCAGCACAATTAAGCTGAGCTTTGTGCTGAGAAAGCCAGTCCATCCCAAGAATAAGATCAATATCCGAGTCACCAAGGACAAATGGTTTAGATAGAAATCTATAGTCGCCCATCTTGATAGAAACATCCGGAATCATTGTGGTAGCCCTCATAGAAGAATTTGGAGAAACAACTCCCAAGGGTTTTCCAACATTTCGAAATGAAATCATGCTTTGCAACAAATGATCTAGACATGAAACAATGCGATGCACGGTATCAAATAAAACTTTTGCAGGAATATCATTAACTGGAAGATTACCCATAATCACATCAGAAGAATCCTCTGCTTGCGCTGCATTCATCATGTTCACCTTTGCAGACTTGGGATTATGCTTGACCACCGCATTCTTGGAAGATCTCACAGAGGAGGAGGCGGAAGGCGCCTTTGGTTGAAGCACTTGTTAGCATAGTGACCTTCTGTTGACATTTGTTGCAAGTCACCTCCGAGAGCGGACGGTGGTAAGGAGCATTTGACCTTGGAGCTTGAGAATTAGACTTGTTACGATAGCCTGGGTTGGGTGGGTGGGAAGATCCACGTCCACCTGAGTTCTTCTCGCTGATAAGGCCGACGGAACGGAGGAGGAGGAAGGTAGAACTCTGCTGCTTAGCTGCCACTTGAGAGGGAGAAGAAGACTGAACTGCATCCCCGATTCTCTTCTTAGAAGCCTCACATTTGAGCTGGGCAGCTTCTTGCTTGATGCCATGTTGTAGAATTCATCATACTTTTACGGCTCAAAAAGCACGAGAGCTAATTGCAGATCTTCTCGAGACCACCTCTGAATTGATAGATCATACTCTTTTCATCGTGGACGTCTTGCTTAGCGAAGCGGAGCGAAGTTCTGAACTGGATATTGTATTGATACACAGACATGTTGCCTTGCTTGAGATTGCGGAACTCCTCACGCTTGCTCTCAACAACACTTTTGAATGTGGTGAGCTTTGAAGTCTCGTGGAACTCATCCTGTAATGACACGACCTCCTCTGGAATCTTTGTATTCTTGGTACCACTCGGCAGCTTGGTCCTTGAGTTGAAGCGAAGCAAACTTGACAAAGTCCTCAGGTCCGACATTGCTACATTCAAAATGTTTGCAGATGTCCACAAGCCAATCGTCGGCGTCTGTGGCCTCGACTACGTAAACCGAAAGACTTGGCTGATTAGTGAGGAACTGATTGAGGGTAGCAAAGTGCGGCTGGTTGTTGCCTTGACCTTGATTTCCTTGGTTGCCTTGCCCTTGGGTGCGTTCTTGCAAGAGTTGCAAAATCATCGAGCATTGGCATTGGTGGCTGCCATGATAGCTTGCCATGCCTCCGGAGGCGGAGGTGGAGGTGGAGGGTTCGATGACTCCCATCATCACGTTCGGATTGAGACGCGTTGGCGGAGCCATCTGAAGAGGGTGACATCCGTTAGCACTTTGATAGACAGATAGAAGTTGAATCAACGGATAGAAATTGCAACATATAGTCTTCACAATAAACATTGAACAAGGATGAGCGAATGAATTCCAAAAGCTAACATCACACGTCCATTAAGGTGAGAAGCCACTTAATTAAGGGTTGATGAAAAAATAACAAAATACATTGGAACAAATAAGTGGTAAGGATTACCCAATCACAAACCAAATATCTGCGGGAAGAAATGCTAAGAGCTACTTGAATCCCACCTATAAACTCCCGAAACTTTACGGTTATGCAATCGGTGTTGGGGATACGGGGACACAAAATATATCACCCAAACTAACAATACCTAGATCCAATTGTATCCATCCGTCAACACATAACCAAGAAACCTTCGAAATCATGTACCTCGACCTTCGAGAAGCATCCGTTATCTGAGTCATGGCAATACTCGAGCTCGCCAAAGATCTTTGGGTTATCGGGTTATCTCACCAACAACTGTACAAAAGAGATTTCGATGTCGGCAAAACTCGGTATTCCGAACTGCAACGATAAAATTGTGGCGACAACACCTCGGAGCTCAACTCCGGGACACCGCCACAACCCTAAATGTCGGGATGCACCAAGAACAATGTTCTCGTCACAAAACCATCGAACGATTCCAAGATACCAGCGTGATCCTAAAAATTTATCCGGTGTGGTTGAATTGACAACTCAACTGCTAATACTTGAGAATATTCTTTGGCTCCAGAGCGCCCTCGATGCGGCTATATCTCCCACGTGTCAAAGCACGACTTAGAGGCATAACCGCATTGAAAGCAATGTCGCAAGTGAGGTAATCTTCACACAACCCATGTAATACATAAGGAAAGAGATACATAGTTGGCTTACATCGCCACTTCACACAATACATAAATAAACATCCATCATCCAGATTACACTCAAGGTCCGACTACGGAACCAAAATAAAAGAAGACTACCCCAAATGCTACGGATCCCCGATCGTCCCAACTGGCTCCACTATCGATCATCGGGAAAAGACACATAGTAACGACCACGTTCCTCGTCGAACTCCCACTTGAGCTCGGTTCGTCACCTGACCGCATCGTCGGCACTGCAACTGTTTTGGTAGAATCTGTGAGTCACGGGACTCAGCAATCTCACACCCGCGAGATCAAGACTATTTAAGCTTATAGGAAGGACAGAGTTGTGAGGTGGAGCTGCAGCAAGCGACTAGCATATATGGTGGCTACATTCGCAAAAAAGAGCGAGAAGAGAAGCAAGGCACGGTCGTGAAGCTAGTAGCGATCAAGAAGTGATCTGAACTACTTACGTCAAACATACTCCAACACCGTGTTCACTTCCGGACTCACGAGAAGAGACCATCACGGTTACACACGCGTTGATGTGTATTTTAATTAAGGTCAACCGGGTTTTCTACAACCGGACATTAACAAATTCCCATCTGCCTCATAACGCGGGCACGGCTTTGAAAGATAATACCTGCAGGGTGTCCCAACTTAGCCCATTATAAGCTCTCACGGTCAACGAAGGATATTCCTTCTAGCGGAAGACCCCATCGATCTCGGAATCCGGACTACAAGACATTTCGACAAAGACAATAAAACAAGACCAGCAAGACCACCCGATTGTGCCGACAAATCCCGATAGGAGCTGCACATATCTCGTTCTCGTGGCACACCGGATAAGCTAAGCGTCACATGTACCGACGTAATCCAAGTTGCCAAGGAATGGTCCCAGACGGTGCTCTAGTTTGGACCAACGCATCGAAGGAGCACCGCCGGGGGGTAAATAAAGATGACCCTCGGGCTCGCGAAAACCCGGGGAAAAGGCTTAGGTGGCAAATGGTAAAACCAATGTTGGGCCTTCTTTGGAGAGTCTTATTCAAAGCGAACTGTCAAGGGGTCCCATAAATCACCCGACCGTAAGGAACGAAATCAAGGAACATAACACCGGTATGACGGAAACTAGGGTGGCAAGAGTGGAACAAAACACCAGGCATAAGGCCGAGCCTTCCACCCTTTACCAAGTATATAGATGCATTAATTATAGCAGAAATATTGTGATATCCCAACAAGTAAACATGTTCCAACAAGGAACAACATCTCCATGTTCCAACAAGGAACAAACTTCATCTTCACCTGCAACTAGCAACGCTATAAGAGGGGCTGAGCAAAGCGGTAACATAGCCAATCAACGGTTTGCTAGGAAAGGATGGTTAGGGGCTTGACATGGAAATATGGGAGGCATGATAAGCAAGTGATAGGAATCGTAGCATAGGCATAGCAAAAGAGCGAGCATCTAGCAAGCAAAGATAGAAGTGATTTCGAGGGTATGGTCATCTTGCCTGCAAAGTTCTCAGAGTTGTCGAAAGCTTGATCCTCGTAAGCGTTCTCAACAGGTTCCTCGTTCACGTACTCGTCTCCCGGCTCTACCCAAGCAAGAACACAAACAAAGGAACCACAATAAATCACGGTGCAATGCACAAGCAACATGATGCAAAACATGGCATGATATGCGAGATGTGATATGCAATGCGTATGCGTGCTCCGGAAGGAAAATAATGAACCAGGCATCAACTTGGCAAACCAAGTATGCCGCTGGAAAGGTGAGATGATTTCAGTTGAAATCGATATAAAGATCACCGGAATCGGATGCACGGTTTGCAAATGACAAGCAAAACAAGAATGGCACAAATCTGCCATTAACAGTATGATGCCACTTAGCAAGCAACAAGAAATTAAGCTACTGCACCCAAACGTATCAACAAAGCATATGACAGTGATCTACTCAAGATGCTTGACAAAAGATGAACACTGAGCTACGGCTAAATCACACCATAACAGGTCCAAACAAGCATGGCAAAAGTGCAAAACATATCAGCTTCACAGACTTAGTAAAATTACTGAACATGGCAGAATCAGCATCAGGAAGCAATGTTCAGAGCAAGCAAACGACATGCTACAGGAACTTATAATAGCAAAACAAGGCATGGCATGAATCTAATTAAAGCATAGAACAAAAGTCCCTTACTGACTATGAGCCAAAAGGGATCAGAAAATGCAATAACACCCATGTAAATATAGCAAGTTTCGTTAACAGATTCAGCAAACAGGGCATGACATTGACAAAATTATGTAGGCATCTTCGCGAGCTCGACGCACTCACTAAAGAGCATTACATGATAAACTAAGCATACATCCATCAAGAAGACATGGCATAGAAGCTACACATGGCAAGAATAACATCATAGCATACGCGGATCAACTACAACAACCTTGGCAAAATTGAATAACATGTAAACAATCTGCCAGGAAACATTTTATAGCAAAAGTAGAGCTCGATTGACTCAAGATATTGCACTCAATAATTTCAAACAAGGGCATGGATGGATAGAGCATAACCATATGTTCAAAACATCCTTACTGAAGTATCTCAAAATATGCATGGATCTCTCGGTAGCATCAAGTTAACATGGCATGAAAATATCAACAAAACAGGGGCTGATATCAGCAACATCATGAAGCCTAGTTTGCATGCTTGTGCTAGTCACCACATTGATCAAAAAAATGCATGGCATACACCACTGTAAACATGACATGGCATAGTACAAAACACATGTAGGACTCAAGTTCATAGGGTGCACACATCAATCATGGCAAAAATGACAAAAGTGCATGTACTGATAAGAATCTGAAACTAACATCACATAGCCCTCTTCCAACAACATTTAGGGCATCAAGATGAGCTCAAATGAAAATGATGCAATGAGATGAAATAATCTACTCTTCGAGGCGAACAATATGGTATGCTACACGCCCCAAACGGAGCCACGAGTGCAAAGTTATGATGCGTTGAAGATGCAACAAATTAACTGCAGAAAAAGACTTAGATGAAATCCGGGGGGGAAAAGTCAACCGATGGGTTTGGATCTGAGATCCGGCGCGGGACGAGTTCGCGGAGCGGGAGAGGGCGCCGGAGGAGGGCGGGCCGAGGCAGGCGCGGGCCGGGCCGACGGCTGGCGTGGCGGCGGAGGCGGATGCCCATGGCAATGGGGGAGGAGTGCGCGCAAGGGCGTGCGACGGAGCATGAGGGCCCCGCGGGCCAAGGCGGGCGGGCGGCGGCGCTGGCGGCCGGGCACCATGTGGTGGCGTGATTCGTCCGGGCGGGCGGCGGGTTTCGTCCGGTGCGGACGGACGTGTCTGTAAGGTGGAGGATTTCGCTAGGGTTTGCGGATTTGGAGGGGAGATGCATATTTATAGGTAGAGGAGCTAGGAAGCTCCAAATGAGGTGCGGTTTTCGCCACACGATCGTGATCCGACGACGGAGAGCATGGAAGTGACTTAGATGGGTTATTGGGCTGTTTTGGAGGGGTGTTGGGCTGCAACTTAAAAGAGGCCTTTGCGAGAGTGCGGTTAACCGTTGGAGTACCAAACGAGCTCCAAATGACCCGAAACTTGACAGGTGGTCTACCAAGGCCACTTGACAAACCTCGGTCCATTTCGAGAAAGTTTAGTACCTGCTCACGGAAAAATGTAAAAGGGGACGCCGGGGAACATAGGAGTGCCGGATTGCAAAACGGACAACGGGGAAAATGCTCGGAATCATGAGACAAACACGTATGCAAATGAGATGCACATGATGACATGATATGAAATGCATGACATGGACAAAATGCAAAAAAATGAAGAAAAACCCAACCACGGAGGGAATATCATATCACAATGCCGAAAATGGCAAGAGTTGGAGTTACAAATATGGAAAGTTACATCCGGGGTGTTACACTCCCCTTGTGTCGAATCAATAAATTTGGGTTGAATACTCTACCCTCGAAAACTGTTGCGATCCCCTATACTTGTGGGTTATCAAGACTATTTTTCAAGCGCCGTTCTTCGGGAGCATAGCTCTATTCTTTGAGTCACTTGGGATTTTTATCTGCTGGTCATTATGAGGAACTTGAAAGACGAGAAAACAAAAATTTATCCCTCAACTACGAGGGAGGTAAGGAACGCCATGTAGCTCTGCACTTGATTCACCTTCATTTTGAGTAAGCTTGCGACACCTAAACCTGCTTACGCTATTAATTCGGATATGTGCATGTTATTGATGATGCCATACGCTATGCATGATACTTATGATGAAACTACTTCTATGCTTGATACTACTGTGCCACTTGGTGAATTTCTTGATAAACAACTTGCTAGGGCTAGAGAGAATGAAATTATTGAAACTGATAATATTGATGAAAGTGATGATGAAGACTCTCCCAATAAATATGAATTGCCTGTTGTGCCTGAGGGCTATGTTTTGGATGAAGAAATTGCTAGAGACTTTCTTGTTTGCAATGATAGAAGTGATCTTAACAAATTATTAGCTAATCTGAAACAAAAAACTCTGAATGCTAGAATGAAATATGATCCTGCCTATGCTACTTCACCTATCTTTGTTACTGATAAGGATTATGAATTCTCTGTTGATCCTGATATAATTACTTTGGTTGAATCTGATCCTTTCTATGGCTATGAATCTGAAACTGTTGTGGCACATCTTACTAAATTAAATGATATAGCCACCCTGTTTACTAATGATGAGAAAACTCGCTACTATTATATCCTTAAAATATTTCCGTTCTCATTAAAGGGTGATGCTAAGATATGGTTTAATTCTCTCGATCCTGGTTGTGTGTGTAGTCCCCAGGATATGATTTATTACTTCTCTGCTAAATATTTCCCTGCTCATAAGAAACAAGCTGCTTTAAGGGATATATATTATTTTGTGCAAATTGAAGAAGAGAGTCTCCCACAAGCTTGGGGGAGGCTTCTCCAATTACTTAATGCTTTGCCTGAAAATCCTCTTAATAAAAATGAAATACTTGATATCTTTTATGATGGACTAACCGATGCTTCTAGAGACCACCTGGATAGTTGTGCTGGTTCTGTTTTCAGGGAAAGAACAACAGATGAAGCGGAAATTCTATTGAATAATATGTTGACAAATGAAAATAATTGGACACTCCCTAAGCCAACTCCGAAGAAGAGGGGTGTTCTATTTCTCAGTCCTGAAGATATGCAAGAGGCAAAGAAATCTATGAAAGAGAAAGGTATAAAGGATGAAGATGTTAAGAATTTACCTCCTATTGAAGAAATACATGGTCTTAATTTACCGCCTGTTGAAGAAATATATGAACTTAATCCAATACCTATTGAAGAAACTCATGGTCTTGATAACCCGACACAGGTAGTAAAGGTAAATTCTCTCTATAGATTTGATGAAGGTGATATTCCTCACTATAAGTCTGCTAGACAATGCTTAGATGAGTTTGAAAATTTTATTGTTAAACAAGAAAACTTCAATGCTTATGTTGGTAGGCAATTGAAACACAATTCCGATATGCTTGAACACTTGGGTGATTATATGTATAGAGTCAAAGGTGAACTTAAACTCATTAGTAAACATGCTTCTATGGTTACCACTCAAGTAGAACAAGTACTTAAAGCTCAGAATGATTTGCTCAATGAATTAAATAGTAAGAATAATAACTATGCTGTTAGAGTGGCTACTAGAACTGGTAAAATGACTCAGGAACCTTTGTATCCTGAAGTCCATCCTAAGAGAATTCAGCAGGATTCTCAGAGAAATAATTTTGATGCACCTAGTCCTTCTAAAAAGAAGAAGAAGAAAAATGATAGGACTTTGCAAGCTTCTAGTGAACCTGTTGTAGACACACCTGAGAATCCTAATGTTATTTCTATTTCTGATGCTGAAACCCAATCTGGTAATGAACATGAAACTAGTGATAATGTTAATGATGATGTTCATGTTGATGCTCAAACTAGCAATGGCAATGATGTAGAAATTGAACCTGCTGCTGATCTTGATAACCCACAATCAAAGAATCAACGTTATGATAAGAGAGACTTTGTTGCTAGGAAACACGGTAAAGAAAGAGAACCATGGGTTCAGAAACCCATGCCTTTTCCTCCCAAACCATCCAAGAAAAAAGATGATGAGGATTTTGAGCGCTTTGCTGAAATGATTAGACCTATCTTTTTGCGTATGCGTTTAACTGATATGCTCAAAATGAATCCTTATGCTAAGTATATGAAAGATATTGTTACTAATAAAAGAAACATACCGGAGCTGAAATTTCCACCATGCTTGCTAATTATACTTTTAAGGGTGGAATACCAAAGAAGTTAGGACATCCAGGAGTACCCACTATACCATGCTCAATTAAAAGAAACTATGTTAGAACTGCTTTATATGATCTTGGAGCCGGTGTTAGTGTTATGCCTCTCTCTTTATATCGTAGACTTGATTTGAATAAGTTGACACCTACTGAAATATCTTTGCAAATGGCTGATAAATCAACTGCTATACCTGTCGGTATTTGTGAGGATGTGTCTGTTGTTGTTGCAAATGTTACTATTTTAACAGACTTTGTTATTCTTCATATTCCCGAGGACGATAGTATGTCTATTATTCTTGGAAGACCCTTTTTGAACACTGCATGGCTATCATTGATTGCAACAAAGGCAATGTCACTTTTCATGTTAATGGCAATGAGCATGCGGTACACTTTTCGAGGAAACAACCTCAAGTCCACAGTATCAATTCTATTGGAAAAATTCCATCGATTATTTTTGGAGGTTCTGAATTTCCTCTTCCTACTGTCAAGAAGAAATATGATATTCTTATTATTGGGGATGTGCATATCCCCGTTGAGGTAACCTAG
Organism: Aegilops longissima; assembly: GCA_021605205.1. Taxonomy (NCBI): domain Eukaryota; kingdom Viridiplantae; phylum Streptophyta; class Magnoliopsida; order Poales; family Poaceae; genus Aegilops; species Aegilops longissima. Next base: position 480,960,286 of record CM038678.1, on the reverse strand, counting down.
TGTTATTCGAAATTTCTCCGGTTCCATGTTATTCGGAATGAGTTTGTTAACAAGACCTGATCAACCTTGTTAGTGGATCCCTTTTGATGAGCATGAGATGGATGACGTTAGAAGGCACAACCTTCTGTACCCTCCTTTTACTTTCTGTTATTTAGTTGAAATAAAGTAAAAAAATAATATTTTTCTGTCTGTTTTCTGATTTATCCGTGCAATATAAAAATACCCCGAAAATAAAAGTTCTCCAAATGCCCTGCCAATTTAATACGATTTTTCTGGAATATTTGAGAATATTTGGCATTGAGAACACAACAGGGGGAGCAAGCACCTAGGCACGAGGGTCCAGGGCGCGCCCCCCTGCCTCGTGGGCCCATGGTGGATCTCCTCCACTTATTCCTGCACCCACACACTCCTTCTTCCTCCCAAAAAATCACCAACCAGCTCAAGCACGAGCTCTAGCTCATTTGCTGCGATTTTCGATCTCCTTGCTCAAAGCACCTCTCACAAAACTGCTTTGGGGGATTGTTCCTTGGTATGTGACTCCTCCAATGGTCCAATTAGTTTTTGTTCTAGTGCTTTATTCATTGCAAATTTGTGCTGCCTAGGTGACCATGTTCTTGAGCTTGCATGTCAAATTTATATGGTTCCAAAGTAGTTCTAATGCATGATATAGTCTCTAGGCACTTGTGGGAGTAGTTGCTATCAATTTTGTTGAGCTTGGTTCACTTTTATTTGAAGTTACTAAAATTTTCAGAAATTTTTCAGAGGAAGAAATATGTTTAGGAAAATGTACCAAGGTGGCCCTTCAAGGAAGCAAGGACCCAGGCTCGCAATGCGCGATGCCGACGATGAACCACCAAGGGACACTCCAGTGCGAGCTTGTGAATGGCCTTCAGAGGACTTCATGGATCAATCAGGAATCAAGGAAGAATTTAACACATATTTGCGTAACGCTGATCTTGTGAGCTTCGAGGCAGATAAGTGCCGCCAGTACCACTATCTCACTAGTTCCTTTGTGAGGAGGTTTGAATTTTCATCTTCACGCAATTCTCAAACTGTCCTGTTTGATCTTTATGAAAATTCTTATACTATGGACTTAGAGGATTTTACCACTACTTGCAAACTTCCACAATGGGGTAGTACTAGTGAGCCTCGCAAATCTGAGTTTAGAGATTTTCTTGCTACTATAGCTGTGGATGAATCTAGAGACATAGCACAAGCTACCAGAGGGAGCATTCATTTTCCTGCTATACATTATTTTGCTCTCTTCATAGGTAGGTGCATAAATGGTAAGGATGAAGCATGTCACATGTGTGTCCCTGACCTCAGTGTTCTTAGGAGTGGTGTGTTAGGAGATAAACATTATAATTTGGGAGCCATTGTTGCACGTAGGTTGCATAATAATAGATTTAATGGAGATTTCTTTGATGGAATTTATGCAACCCGTTTAGCTAATTTTCTTGGTGTAACCATACGTGAGGATGATATTGAGTTGCCTCCTGCTTATTTAGATTATGAGGCTATGGTTCGTCATTGTTTTGTTGAGAGGAACGATCAGTTCCTCTAGTACCGACTAATCTTTGACAGACGACGCACCTATCACGTCGCTCTCCCTGCTTCTACTTTCTTTGACTTTCAGACAAAAGGGAGATTTTTTATAACTAGAGAGGAGGCAGATGAGTATAAGAGGAGGGCTAAGATAGCTCGCCTCCAAGCTGCAGCCCACAATGCAATGACTGTTGCATCTCAGTACGACCCCAACTACAACTTTGGATATCCGCCAGGCCAGCCGTGGCAATAGACCAACTTAGGCTAAAAGCCTAAGCTTGGGGGAGTACGTATCTCCCACCGACATTACATTTATGTTTACACACTCATTGCTAGTTGTCGGTGCTCATACTTTTTCACTGTAATATCCATGCTAGTTTATTTTCCTTTTTATGCTTCCTTCTTGTGTGTTTGAAAAACCTTAAGAAAAACCCAAAAAAATTAGTAATAGCTTTTAGCTAGTTTATTTTCTTGCTGTAGTGGTAATAATTAAAAAGAAAACCCAAAAATATTTCCTGTTCTTCTTTTGCTTGTTGGGAGCTTTCCCGTGTAAATAGTTTTATTTCTTTTCTTTTCTTTGGGGGTCGATAGGAGAAGACCATGATTAAATTGTTGAAGTGGCTCTTATATGCATTATTGTTGATTTAACCAAGAGCCCATATTGCCTTGTCTTCTCCTGTTTATTGAATGCTCGCAGAGTTCGACTTAGTCAATGCACGTGCACTATTATTATTATTCACATCGTTCGGTCGTGCAAGTGAAAGGCAATTATGACGATATATGATGGACTGATTGAGATGAGAGAAGCTGGTATGAACTCGACCTCTCTTGTTTTTGTAAATATGATTAGTTCACCGTTCCTGATTCAGCCTATTATGAATAAACATGTTTGCAATGACAATTAGAGATTATAGTTACTTATGCCATGCTTAATTAGCTAGGAGTTTATAATGGTTTACCTTGCGTGCCAACATGCTATTAAAATGGTTGTGATGTGGTATGATAGGGTGGTATCCTCCTTTGAATGATTTAAGTGACTTGACTTGGCACATGTTCATGCATGTAGTTGAAACAAATCAACATAGCCTTCATGATATTTATGTTCATGGTGGATTATATCCTACTCATGCTTGCACTCAATGTTTATTAATTTTAATGCATGTTCATGACTGTTGTCGCTCTCTAGTTGGTCGCTTCCCAGTCTTTTGCTAGCCTTCACTTGTACTAAGCGGGAATACTGCTTGTGCATCCAATCCCTTAAACCCCAAAGTTATTCCATATGAGCCCACCATACCTTCCTATATGCGGTATCTACCTGCCATTCCGAGTAAATTTGTATGTGCCAAACTCTAAACCTTCAAATGAAATTCTGTTTTGTATGCTCGAATAGCTCATGTATCAACTAGGGTTGTCCATATCTTCCATGTTAGGCGGGCTATTCTCAGAGGAGTGGACTCCACTCCTCACTCACGAGAAAATGGCTGGTCACTGGGATGCCCAGTTCCATGCTTTATGCAAATCAAATCAAAATAATTGCAAACAAAACTCCCCCGGGACTGTTGTTAGTTGGAGGCACTCGTTGTTTCGAGCAAGGCATGGATTGATGCTTGTTGGTGGAGGGGGAGTATAAAATTTACCATTCTGTTTGGGAACCGCCTATAATGTGTGTAGCATGGAAGATATCGCCATCTCTTGGTTGTTATGTTCACAATGAAAGTATGCCGCTCAAAATATTATTTATCTCTATTTCAAAATCGAGCTCTGGCACCTCTACAAATCCCTACTTCCCTCTGCGAAGGGCCTATCTATTTACTTTTATGTTGAGTCATCACCCTCTTATTAAAAAGCACCAGCTGGAGAGCACCGCTGTCATTTGCATTCATTACTATTAATTTATATTGGGTATGACTATGACTGGATCTCTTTTACCATGAATTACAATGTTTAGTCAGTCCTTGATCTTTAAAGGTGCTCTGCATTTATGTTTTGTGGTCTCAGAAAGGGCTAGCGAGATACCATCTTGTTATATCATATCATGATTGTTTTGAGAAAGTGTTGTCATCCGAGATTTATTATTATTGCTCGCTAGTTGATTATGCCATTGATATGGGTAAACATGAGACCTAAGAGTTATTGTGAATGTGGTTAGTCAAAATCTTTGCTGAAAACTTGAATGCTGGCTTTACATATTTACAACAACAAGAGCAAACAGAGTTTGTAAAAGTTTTTATTTATCACTTTCAGTTTGTCAACTGAATTGCTTGAGGACAAGCAAAGGTTTAAGCTTGGGGGAGTTGATACGTCTCCGTAGTATCTACTTTTCCAAACACTTTTGCCCTTGTTTTGGACTCTAAATTGCATGATTTGAATGGAACTAACCGGATGACGCTGTTTTATTGAGAATTGCCATGGTGTTATTTATGTGCAGAAACAAAATTTCTCGGAATGACCTGAAACTCCACGGAGATTATTTTTGGAAATAATAAAAAATAATGGCAAAAGAATCAAGGTCAGGGGGCCCACACCCTTGCCATGAGGGTGGGGGGGGGCGCCCCCTGCCTCATGGGCCCCCTGGAGCTCCACCGACCTCAACTCCAACTCCATATATTCGTGTTCGGGGAGAAAAAAATCAGAGAGAAAGATTCATCGCGTACGGAGCCGCCGTGAAGCCCTAAACTCTCTCGGGAGGGCTGATCTGGAGTCCGTTCGGGGCTCCAGAGAGGGGAATCCATCGCCATCGTCATCATCAACCATCCTCCATCACCAATTTCATGATGCTCACCGCCGTGCGTGAGTAATTCCATCGTAGGCTTGCTGGACGGTGATGGGTTGGATGAGATTTATCATGTAATCGAGTTAGTTTTGTTAGGGTTTGATACCTAGTATCCACTATGTTCTGAGATTGATGTTGCTATGACTTTGCTATGCTTAATGCTTGTCACTAGGGCCCGAGTGCCATGATTTCAGATCTGAACCTATTATGTTTTCATGAATATATGTGAGTTCTTGATCCTATCTTGCAAGTCTATAGTCACCTACTATGTGTTATGATCCGGCAACCCCGAAGTGACAATAATCGGGACCACTCCCGGTGATGACCGTAGTTTGAGGAGTTCATGGATTCACTATGTGTTAATGCTTTGGTCTGGTACTCTATTAAAAGTAGGCCTTAATATCCCTTAGTTTCTGCTAGGACCCCGCTGCCAAGGGAGGGTAGGACAAAAGATGTCATGCAAGTTCTTTTCCATAAGCACGTATGACTATATTCAGAATACATGCCTACATTACATCGATGAATTGGAGCTAGTTCTGTGTCACCCTATGTTATGATTGTTACATGATGAACCGCATCGGCATAATTCTCCATCACCGATCCAATGCCTACGAGCTTTTCACATATTGTTCTTCGCTTATTTACTTTTCCGTTGCTACTGTTACAATCACTACAAAACCCAAAAATATTACTTTTGCTACCGTTACCGTTACTTCCATACTACTTTGCTACTAAATACTTTGCTGCAGATATTAAGTTATCCAGGTGTAGTTGAATTGACAACTCAACTGCTAATACTTGAGAATATTCTTTGGCTCCCCTTGTGTCAAATCAATAAATTTGGGTTGAATACTCTACCCTCGAAAACTGTTGCGATCCCCTATACTTGTGGGTTATCAAGCTACTAACTACGACCCCGAAGGTCTACAAAGGACTACTCACGCATCATCGGAGAGGCATCAATGGAAGTGGCGAACCCCTCCGTGATGGTGTCTAGATTGGATCTGGTGGTTCTAGACTCTGCGGCGGCTGGATGAATATTTCGACGTCTGTTCTAGGGTTTATGGAATATTGTGGTATTTATAGAGCAAAGAGGCGGTCCGGGGGCACCCGAGGTGGGCACAACCCACCAGGGCATGCCTGGGCCTCCCGGCGCGCCGTGGTGGGTTGTGCCCCCCTCGGGTGTTGTGCCCTCCAGGAGGCCCAAGACGACAAGGACGCGTACTGCTTCGGAGTGGTACGATGATCATGTCTTGAAGGTCATGTTGCTAGACAACAATGAACCTACGAGCTATGGAGAAGCAATGGTGGGCCCATATTCCAACAAATGGTTAGAAGCCATGAAATCAGAGATAGGATCCATGTATCAGAACAAAGCATGGACTTTGGTGGACTTGCCCGATGATCGGCAAGCCATTGAGATAAATGGATCTTTAAGAAGAAGACGGATGTGGATGGTAATGTCACCGTCTATGAAGCTCGATTTGTGGCGAAGAGTTTTTCACAAGTTCAAGGAGTTGACTACGATGAGATTTTTTCATCTGTAGCGATGCTTAAGTCCGTCGGAATCATGTTAGTATTAGCTGCATTTATGAAATCTGGCAGATGGATGTCAAAACGAGTTTCCTTACCAGTCTTCATAAGGAAAGGTTGTATGTGATACAATCGGAAAGTTTTTGTCGATCCTAAGGATGCTAAAAGGTATCTTGGCTCAATGATCCTTCTAAGGACTGCGATAAGCATCTCGGAGTTGGAATGTGTGCTTTGATGAGATGATCAAAGCTTTTGGGTTTATACAAAGTTCATGAGAAACTTGTATTTCCAAAGAAGTGAGTGGGAGCACTGTATAATTTCTGATGAGTATATGTTGTTGACATATTGTTGATCAGAAATGATGTAGAATTTCTGGAAAGCATATAGGGTTATTTGAAAGGTGTTTTTCAATAGAAAACCTGGATTAAGCTACTTGAACATTGAGCATCAAGATCTATAAGGATAGATCAAAATGCTTAATAATACTTTCAAATGAGCACGTACCTTGACATGATCTTGAAGGTGTTCAAGAAAGGACGAAGGTCGTCCCCTATGCTTTAGAAGTAGGCTCTACAGTATGCTATGCTAAGTACCGCACCTGATGTGTGCCTTGCCACATGTCTGGCAAGAGGGTACAAAGGTGATCAAGGAGTGGATCACCAGATAGCGGTCAAAATTATCCTTAGAGGAATAAGGATATGTTTCTCGATTATGGAGGTGATAAAGAGTTCGGCGTAAAGGGTTACGTTGATGCAAGCTTTAACACCTATCCGAATGACTCTGAGTAGCAAACCAGATACGTATAGTGGAGCAACCATTTGGAATAGCTCCAAGAGGAGCGTGGAAGCAGCATTTACAATATGACCTAGAGATTTGCGAAGTTGTAGCGACCCGACCTCAGACGGTCAAGCCTCTGTGTTGCTGTGCCATCCCTGGATCAGTATGCTGGCACACACAGTACATCAATGTATATATAAAAGTGCAATCACATGTATAATTAACGTAAAACTGATATATACCTCATAAGTCTCGTGAAACAAGTAATCGGGTGTGGAGTCCCATCAACGCCATCGGCGGGTTGAGTGTAGACCGTAACCTCTGTATCGTAACTCTTACTCGTCGAGGAAATATCGCAACATGATACGTTGCAGCCGTGTAGGTCAGTACATTGAATGTACCGGCAAGATCACAATAAGAGAAAAACAGATGATAAACTATACTATATGCAGTATGGCTTTGTGGCTCTGTATCTGAGTTTTGTTTGTGTAAAAGCTGATTTTATTTTCCCTACATCAAAGGAATAAATGAAATCTGTACTATGGAATTTTCTATCATGACATGGTTCCGCCAACCGATGTCTCATAGCCCAAAATCATCATAAGTTGCCCACAATTATGTTATCAGTCCGGTGTTGAGAGTTCCGAGATAGATCCAAGTCCAGAGGCTCAAATTGTCCGTAACCGGGGACACGGCTAATCGATTAGGTTTAACCCTCTGCAGAGGTTTGTACACTTTACCCGCAAGATTCGATCCCTCTCTTTACGTTCTCGCACTTCGTGGTGTTTGAGAACAAGATGACGAAACATGGTCTTCGAAGAGTTCCTCGACCACCGTCCGTGCTCATCCCATCCTACCGTAGTTCTACATCTGCTAGCACCGCCCCAGCCAGAGTCACAACTAAGGTCAACCAAGCGAGCCCATATTGACTTGCGGTTGCGGGTAAGCTTCGGGCATGAAGTATTCTTCCGTCTCTTTGAGTCTGGGTGAAGCTTTCCGCAAGATGTCATGGCGCTTCTCCATGCATCCCGCCAACCACTGGGTTCTCCAGGTGCCCGTCAACAAATCCTTCACCCAAAGAGTGTGTATTGAATTCTTGTCTCGAGTCTTGAAGTCTTGAGGCCTTGAAGATGCAGTCCTTGCAGATTCCATCATGGAGTTGTCGTCATTGGCGTAGATCCTCCATTCTCACACCACTCCGAGCACTCATACCAAACCCCATCTACTATAGCGTAGCATTAAAATAAATAACGTCCGGGCTTGGTAACAGGTGATGGGTTCCTACCTCATGCATACTAATCAACTACAAGAATTCAATATCACTCTTTGGAGGGTGGTTGCAAAGATGCCACTAAATGCAATAAAACATAGGTATGAAAGCATGGTCTAAGTGAACTTGCCTGGTATTACTTGATGAAGATAATAACGCTGTCAGAAAATGACTTGGTAGAACTAATCGTCACTCCGTTGAAAATCTATATTAAACAGACAATCATATAAGCAATCATCCTAGCAATCAATTCTATCAATCATAACAATACTCAATCAAAATAAAAGCAACAAGAAAACCAAGTCGAAAACCAAAGGAAAAACTTCGAAAGAAAAATTCAAGGAAAAACTAGTGGTGACCAACTCACACAAATCTTAACATAACATTACTAAATTATTCTAATATTTTTTTTCTACAACAAAGAAAATATAAATCTAATAAAATAACAGAAAATAAATTACTAATTTAATAACTAACAAAAGGAACTAATATAAAACTACTATAACCATCTAGTTAATACTAGAACAAATATAGCAACTAGCAAAACACTAAGACAACTATAACAGCAAATCATTTATTAAAACATTAATAAACTATACTAAATAAATATAACAACTAATGTGTTCACAAATAACAGAAACAAAAACAATATAACTTGAAGTGGAAAAGAATTACTTTTAAAACTAATAAAACTATTTTTCCACTATCACTATGAACTAAACAAGCAATTACAAAAACAGTAGCTAAACACTAATAAATAACTACAAAATTTATCTACTGTAGCTAAACATAAACATATAACAACAAGTGAAAATCTACAAAAGGAATGAACTAAAATAATTAAAAACAATAATTACATAACTAAAACAACTATATAAGCAAAACAGTACTGTTTTTACTAAAAATCTAATTTAAAATACTCCAAAATTACCAAACTAAATCCTACAGCTAAAAAATATCACAAGTGACCAGGAGCAAAAATAATTAATTAAAAACCTATTTTTAAACTCAAGTTATGGCCAAAATACTAATCTGAACAAAATTTATCAAATTCAAATTTAAACTACTCAAATTTGAAATCCAGAGGCACTAACAGAAACTTCAGCAAATTTGTGACACATAGCAATTGGAATCACTCAAAAATACTAAAAGCTCTAAAAGATATGAATTTTCTAAGATTGCTATTTTCTGAAAAAAAAATGAATTACGGGATTTCGTGGATCTCACAAGAGTAGTCGTCGGAGTTGGGGAAGAAGATCGGATCCGATGTTGCGGTTGATCCTAGAGGAAAGGAGATCACGGGACGGTGGAGAGGAGATCATATAAACCTCGGGAGAGGTCGAGGTGCAAGGCGGCACTTGGCGGCGGTGGTCTTTGCTTCTTCTGCTGCTGGAGAGGATAGGTGTTGGTTTGTTGTGTTGGAGGGGGTGCTTGGGTATTTATAGTGGGGAGGGGAGGGTTTTTGCTTGGGGTAGGGGACAAGAAATAGACTAGGATTAGGAAACAAAAGGGAAAAGATTTAGAAACAAATCGGAATAAACGGAAGTAGGCCAAAAGTCCTACTAGGAAAAGGAAAAGGAAAGGAAAAGGAGCGGCTCCCTCCTGGCTCCCTGTGCGCGCGTGGGCGTTGGCCTTGGCCTTGGCCGGTGGCTTGGCCTTGGGCCTTGGCCCTTGGCCCGGCGGGGCGCAGCGATTTTTCTTTTTAAAGACAGAGACAACAAAACAAAAATAATAAAACCAAATAAAATTTTTATATAGGCATATAATATATCATAATTTTCAGAAAAAAATTTCCTACAACATGGACATTTATATAGCATTAAATAAAATTCATACAAATTAAAATAAATCAAAGAGTGCTTCTGCCCTAATAAAATCCACTGAAAATCATTTTAAAAATACGATAATGACTTCAAATTAATTTCTCTCCAATTTTCTGATGTAGGGAATCATGTTACCCTATTTTCCATATATTTTATTTTTGGAGAAAATAATTTGAATAAAACTCAAATAACTCCAAATTGAAAATAAATTCAAAAGAACTTTTAATTCTTTGAAACTCCCAACTCATATTTCATATGTTTTGAAGAAGTCATTTTATCTTCACTCGTGAAAATCATTGAGTTGCATAAAGTTTCAGGATTGGAAATATTCTCAAATGAAATTCAAATATTTTCAACACCCTTGTCATTTAAATAAATGGAAGAAGTCATATCATCTTCTCTCCGGGGTTTTGTGATGAAAAGAATTTGAATTCGAAGATCATAAAAGCAAAAATGAAAGTTTGGGAAAGTCCTTTTATTCCCTCTCATTTAACTTTCAAAAAGTTTCGAATTCACTCACTTTCAGTCAATCAATCAAGCAATCAATCAAATCTATCTATGTATTTATAACATTCCAAAATTTAGAATTTTGGGATGTTACAAACTTCACCCTTAAAATGAATCTCGTCCTCGAGATTCGGAGAAACTAGAAAGAAATAGGTTAGGGTTTGGGGTCTTCTCAAAAATCCATCGATCGTCTCCGGGTCTCGGATGCTACCACCCTTAGAAGCATGGTTACGGTTCCATCAAAACTCATATACTCAATCCTTATTCTTGCGATTGTCGGTCTTCTCGAGATATTAAGGATAATTTCTTCTCTGGGCTCTTCCGGTAGTGGCATAACCTTTTCCTCAATTCCTTTGTCCTATTCTCTTGGTAAGGTTATCCCGTAATTGGGTCTTCAGAGTGACGGGTGCGGGCGCCAATTCTAAACAAATATCGGTATCGATGGTGGTCAACGATTTATGGTTTCCCCTGCAGAAAACGGGTCTGGGTTGAACCTCACCGTATAACCTACGGTTGGCAACAACTGCCGTGTACAAGGGAAAAAAATACCTATACCTTTCTAAGGTTTAAACAAGGCTTTGATCGTCGTCTCTCTACTATAGGTAAGTCACTCAGATTTTACCATCCCATATAGCAAAGCGAATAATAAGAGTAAGTCGGTATGGTGATCAATCCATCCCGAACCCAAATCATTACCTTGTACATGGTTTAGCGAATCTCGCATTCTAACACTCAGTCATCCTCACAAGCATTGCAGAATTTCTCTTGTCAACGAACCAAGTTCGGAAAATCCATTGATTCTGCAGGCCAAACAAACATCTATCATTCCTTAACAACTCTCAGGTTTTGCGTAAACTCCTATAGAATCGTCGGTTGATCAAATCGTAGTCTCTTCCCAAAATTTCTTTCTCCAGTGGGTACTTGATCCTTATTAATTCTTGGGCCTGTGGGTTATGGCCCACTTCAACACTAGTGCAGCTTTAACTCATCCTTGGGGTAACTCTCTTGTTCCATATTACACATCCTTTAAATCCAGTAGTAATCTGTTTCTCCATACCATCATATCAAAAGCAAAACTCCAACTTTTTTTTTCCATCGAACTACAGTCCGTGGAATATATATTTTCTTATCCATTAGTCTAGTCTTCTTCACAGGGTACTACCACCCTAAAATGAAATTCACAAATCCATCCATAGACCATATTTCTCATATCCTCGAAAATGGTCAAAATCTTTGTTCACAGAGTAACAACTCCTACAATTAAACATATGAAAACATGTCACCTTAACTTTATTGATTTCATGAATCCATTACAAACTCTGAGCACCCATTACATGACTCAACTTATTGTACTCATAAAAATGAAATTGCTTTCTATTACTCTTGTTTCCAATATCAAAATTCCAACTACTCAACTCCGACTTTCATCTTGTTGGGACATTTAGTAGCATAATGTCCTGCTTCCTTGCAGCGAAAACAAAAGAGTTCCGACATGTTTGGGGCTTCTTTGTGATTATGTAGGCTCCTTGGATTCTTGGCTTCTTTTACGGACATTTACTAGCGTAATGACCTAAATCCTTGCACCTGTAACAAGTGATATGACTCAGGTCCTTCTCTGCGAAAATTGTGATGTTACGGGGTTGCCTTCTTTTCTCTTCTGGATTTCTCTGTAATGATCAGAGCTTCTATTTCCGAGGGTCAAACTTCACTTCGCTGTCGGAAATATCCGGATACTCTTTTCTTTCCTTGGTGCAATCTGCGAAAATGTCCTTCTTCTCCACATGAATAGCAGACATTGGAGTAAAATCTGTTGAGGCCTTCTCCATCAAGGTCTTCAACACATTCCTTCTTCCTGCTCTGAATAGTTTGTTGCACCATGGGGTAAATGTGACCTTTGGGTCGGGTAGTGGGTGGTTCCTTCACACAAGAAACAAGTCACCGACTAGTTGGGCATTCCTCGGTGGGTGTTTCTCCTCACAATGAGGGCATCCATCCTTGTGTTCCTCCTGAGTGTGTCCTATTTCTCCAAATCTTGCAGGCACAAGGTTTATTTCTTGGTGTATCATGGTGCTTCCGGATAAGGCGAGATCTTGTCGAGTCTTCTTGAATTCGTCCCAAGTTCTTGCTCCATTAAATCCTTGTATGGCTTGATGCATTTTCCACCAGGTTGCAGCACTTCCTTCAAAATCTTGAAGAGCGTAAGATACTTCATTCTTCCTTGAAACCAAATTGCTCCAAGTGATTCTCCATGTTCGAATCCATAGCTCGCCTCCATTTGAGTCTTGATCCAGAGAATATCAGCCAACCGTTCATCATCTATGGGGTCCAAAAGTTTTGGGATGAGACATGAGAGAGGTGGGGAGGATATACACAATACAAACAATAGTTTTTGAAGAAACAAGTTTTACTTTGTGGCTGTCGGAAAACATCAAACAAATGACAGCTCACAAATCGTCGCATCTAACGTAAGTGTGTAACAGGGTTTGGTCTTCTAAAGGTCAAATAATTCTTCAGATTCTTCAAATTCTTCTAGTCTTGAGTCTTCAATTGTTGCAGCTTCAACTCTTCTAATGCATGGTGAAATCCTCTTTACTCGAAGTGGTCATCGGTTCTCCGATATCTAATCCTTCTTGAGCGTCTTGATTGATCCTCCGGGTGATCAAGGATAAGGGTATATTCTAACTATTTGAGGTGAGAGGGTCTATTTGATAAAATCAGAAAAGATGAGAAGTAAGAGTCTTTTTGAAAATAAAGTTTTGATATATCCTGTCCAAGGGCCTTCCGATTTCTAGGGTCACGTCCTCATCAACATGTGCTCGATACCATATCATGAGCGACCCGACCTCAGACGGTCAAGCCTCGTGTTCTTTGTGCCATCCATGGATCAGATATCTTTGGCACACAGTACATCAATGTATATATCAAAGTGCAATCACATGTATAATTAACGTAAAACTGATATATACCTCATAAGTCTCGTGAAACAAGTAATCGGTGTGGAGTCCCATCAACGCCATCGGCAGGTTGAGTGTAGACCGTAACCCTGATCGTAACTCTTACTCGTCGAGGAAATATCTGCAACATGATACGTTGCAGCCGTGTAGGTCATTACATTGAATGTACCGGCAAGATCACAATAAGAGAAAACAGATGATAAACTATACTATATGCGGTATGTCTTTGTGGCTCAGTATCTCGAGTTTTGTTTGTGTAAAAGCTGATTTTATTTTCCCTACATCAAAGGAATAAATGAAATCTGTACTATGGAATTTTCTATCATGACATGGTTCCGCCAACCGATGTCTCATAGCCCAAAATCATCATAAGTTGCCCACAATTATGTTATCGATCCGGTGTTGAGAGTTCGAGATAGATCCAAGTCCCGAGGCTCAAATTGTCCGTAATCGGGACACGGCTAATCGATTAGGTTTAACCCTCTGCAGAGGTTTGTACACTTTACCCGCAAGATTCGATCCCTCTCTTTACGTTCTCGCACTTCAGGGTGTTTGAGAACAAGATGACCGAAACATGGTCTTCCGAAGAGTTCCTCTGACCACTGTCCGGTGCTCATCCCATCCTACCGTAGTTCTATATCTGCTAGCACCGTCCCAGCCAGAGTCACAACTAAGGTCAACCAAGCCAGAGCCCATATTGACTTGCGGTTGCACAGGTAAGCTTCCGGGAATGAAGTATTCTTCCGTCTCTTTGAGTCTGGGTGAAGCTTTCCGCAAGATGTCATGGCGCTTCTCCATGCATCCCGGCCAATCACTAGGTTCTCCAGGGTGCCCGTCAACCGTCCTTCACCCAGTAGTGTGTATTGAATTCTTGTCTCGAGTCTTGAAGTCTTGAGGCCTTGAAGATGCAGTCCTTGCAGATTCCATCATGGAGTTGTCGTCATTGACGTAGATCCTCCATTCTCACACCACTCCCGAGCACTCATACCAAACCCCATCTACTATAGCGTAGCATTAAAATAAATAATGTCCCGGGCTTGGTAACAGGGTGATGGGTTCCTACCTCATGCATACTAATCAACTACAAGAATTCAATATCACTACTGGAGGGTGGTTGCAAAGATGCCACTAAATGCAATAAAACATAGGTATGAAAGCATGGTCTAAGTGAACTTGCCTGGTATTACTTGATGAAGATAATAACGCTGTCAGAAAATGACTTGGTAGAACTAATCGTCACTCCGTTGAAAATCTATATTAAACAGACAATCATATAAGCAATCATCCTAGCAATCAATTCTATCAATCATAACAATACTCAATCAAAATAAAAGCAACAAGAAAACCAAGTCGAAAACCAAAGGAAAAACTTCGAAAGAAAAATTCAAGGAAAAACTAGTGGTGACCAACTCACACAAATCTTAACATAACATTACTAAATTATTCTAATATTTTTTTCTACAGCAAAGAAAATATAAATCTAATAAAATAACAGAAAATAAATTACTAATTTAATAACTAACAAAAGGAACTAATATAAAACTACTATAACCATCTAGTTAATACTAGAACAAATATAGCAACTAGCAAAACACTAAGACAACTATAACAGCAAATCATTTATTAAAACATTAATAAACTATACTAAATAAATATAACAACTAATGTGTTCACAAATAACAGAAACAAAAACAATATAACTTGAAGTGGAAAAAGAATTACTTTTAAAACTAATAAAACTATTTTTCCACTATCACTATGAACTAAACAAGCAATTACAAAAACAGTAGCTAAACACTAATAAATAACTACAAAAATTTATCTACTGTAGCTAAACATAAACATATAACAACAAGTGAAAATCTACAAAAGGAATGAACTAAAATAATTAAAAACAATAATTACATAACTAAAACAACTATATAAGCAAAACAGTACTGTTTTTACTAAAAATCTAATTTAAAATACTCCAAAATTACCAAACTAAATCCTACAGCTAAAAAATATCACAAGTGACCAGGAGCAAAAAGAATTAATTAAAACCTATTTTTAAACTCAAGTTATGGCAAAAATACTAATCTGAACAAAATTTATCAAATTCAAATTTAAACTACTCAAATTTGAAATCCAGAGGCACTAACAGAAACTTCAGCAAATTTGTGACACATAGCAATTGGAATCACTCAAAATACTAAAAACTCTAAAAGACATGAATTTTCTAAGATTGCTATTTTCTGAAAAAAATGAATTACGGATTTCGTGGATCTCACGGAGTAGTCGTCGGAGTTGGGGAAGAAGATCAGATCCGATGTTGCGGTTGATCCTAGAGGAAAGGAGATCACGGGACGGTGGAGAGGAGATCATATAAACCTCGGGAGAGGTCGAGGTGGTGGCATGCACTTGGCGGCGGCGGTGGTCTTTGCTGACTTCTTCTTCTGCTTGGAGAGGATAGGTGTTGGTTTGTTGTGTTGGAGGGGGGGGGGTGCTTGGGTATTTATAGTGGGGAGGGGAGGGTTTTTGCTTGGGGTAGGGGACAAGAAATAGACTAGGATTAGGAAACAAAAGGGAAAAGATTTAGAAACAAATCGGAATAAACGGAAGTAGGCCAAAAGTCCTACTAGGAAAAGGAAAAGGAAAAGGAAAGGAAAAGGAGCGGCTCCCTCCTGGCTCCCTGTGCGCGCGTGGGCGTTGGCCTTGGCCTTGGCCGGTGGCTTGGCCTTGGGCCTTGGGCCTTGGCCCGGCGGGGCGCAGCGATTTTTCTTTTTAAAGACAAAGACAACAAAACAAAAATAATAAAACCAAATAAAATTTTTATATAGGCATATAATATATCATAATTTTCAGAAAAAAATTTCCTACAACATGGACATTTCTATAGCATTAAATAAAATTCATACAAATTTAAATAAATCAAAGAGTGCTTCTGCCCTAATAAAATCCAATGAAAATCATTTTAAAAATACGATAATGACTTCAAATTAATTTCTCTCCAATTTTCGATGTAGGGAATCATGTTACCCTATTTTCCATATATTTTATTTTTGGAGAAAATAATTTGAATAAAACTCAAATAACTCCAAATTGAAAATAAATTCAAAAGAACTTTTAATTCTTTGAAACTCCCAACTCATATTTCATATGTTTTGAAGAAGTCATTTTATCTTCACTCGTGAAAATCATTGAGTTGCATAAAGTTTCAGGATTGGAAATATTCTCAAATGAAATTCAAATATTTTCAACACCCTTGTCATTTAAATAAATGGAAGAAGTCATATCATCTTCTCTCCGGGTTTTGTGATGAAAAGAATTTGAATTCGAAGATCATAAAAGCAAAATGAAAGTTTGGGAAAGTCCTTTTATTCCTCTCATTTAACTTTCAAAAGTTTCAATTCACTCACTTTCAGTCAATCAATCAAGCAATCAATCAAATCTATCTATGTGTTTATAACATTCCAAAATTTAGAATTTTGGGATGTTACAAACTACCACCTTAAAATGAATCTCGTCCTCGAGATTCGGAGAAACTAGAAAGAAATAGGTTAGGGTTTGGGGTCTTCTCAAAATCCATCGATCGTCTCCGGGGTCTCGGATGCTACCACCCTTAGAAGCATGGTTACGGTTCCATCAAAACTCATATACTCAATCCTTATTCTTGACGAGTGTCGGTCTTCTC
Source organism: Aegilops longissima (assembly GCA_021605205.1). Classification (NCBI taxonomy): domain Eukaryota; kingdom Viridiplantae; phylum Streptophyta; class Magnoliopsida; order Poales; family Poaceae; genus Aegilops; species Aegilops longissima. The sequence continues at coordinate 480,943,431 of CM038678.1, read as the reverse complement.
GAGATATTAAGGATAATTTCTTCTCTGGGCTCTTAGGTAGTGGCATAACCTTTTCCTCAATTCCTTTGTCCTTTTCTCTTGGTAAGGTTATCCGTAATTGGGTCTTCGTAGTGACGGGTGCAGGCGCCAATTCTAAACAAATATCGGTATCTCGATGGTGGTCAACGATTTATGGTTTCCCTGCAGAAAGCGGGTGCAGGTTGAACCTCACCGTATAACCTACGGTTGGCAACAACTGCCGTGTACAAGGGAAAAAAATACCTATACCTTTCTAAGGTTTAAACAAGGCTTTGATCGTCGTCTCTCTACTATAGGTAAGTCACTCAGATTTTACCATCCCATATAGCAAAGCGAATAATAAGAGTAAGTCGGTATGGTGATCAATCCATCCCGCACCCAAATCATTACCTTGTACATGGTTTAGCGAATCTCGCATTCTAACACTCAGTCATCCTCACAAGCATTGCAGAATTTCTCTTGTCGACGAACCAAGTTCGGAAAATCCATTGATTCTGCAGGCCAAACAAACATCTATCGTTCCTTAACAACTCTCAGGTTTTGCGTAAACTCCTATAGAATCGTCGGTTGATCAAATCGTAGTCTCTTCCCAAAATTTGTTTCTCCAGTGGGTACTTGGTCCTTATTAATTCTTGGGCCTGTGGGTTATGGCCCACTTCAACACTAGTGCAGCTTTAACTCATCCTTGGGGTAACTCTCTTGTTCCATATTACACATCCTTTAAATCCAGTAGTAATCTGTTTCTTCATACCATCATATCAAAAGCAAAACTCCAACTTTTTTTTCCATCGAACTACAGTCCGTGGAATATATATTTTCTTATCCATTAGTCTAGTCTTCTTCACAGGGTACTACCACCCTAAAATGAAATTCACAAATCCATCCATAGACCATATTTCTCATATCCTCGAAAATGGTCAAAATCTTTGTTCACAGAGTAACAACTCCTACAATTAAACATATGAAAACATGTCACCTTAACTTTACTGATTTCATGAATCCATTACAAATTCTGAGCACCCATTACATAACTCAACTTATTGTACTCATAAAAATGAAATTGCTTTCTATTACTCTTGTTTCCAATATCAAAATTCCAACTACTCAACTCCAGCTTTCATCTTGTTGGGACATTTAGTAGCATAATGTCCTGCTTCCTTGCAGTGAAAACAAAAGAGTTCCGACATGTTTCGGGGCTTCTTTGTGATTATGTAGGCTCCTTGGATTCTTGGCTTCTTTTCTGGACATTTACTAGCGTAATGACCTAAATCCTTGCACCTGTAACAAGTGATATGACTCAGGTCCTTCTCTGCGAAAATTGTGATGTTTCGGGGTTGCCTTCTTTTCTCTTCTGGATTTCTCTGTAATGATCGAGCTTCTATTTCGAGGGTCAAACTTCACTTACGCTGTCGGAAATATCCAGATACTCTTTTCTTTCCTTGGTGCAATACTGCGAAAAATGTCCTTCTTCTCCACATGAATAGCAGACATTGGAGTAAAATCTGTTGAGGCCTTCTCCATCAAGGTCTTCAACACATTCCTTCTTCCTGCTCCTGAATAGTTTGTTGCACCATGGGGTAAATGTGACACTGGGTCGGGTAGTGGGTGGTTCCTTCACACAAGAAACAAGTCACCTGACTAGTTGGGCATTCCTCAGCTGGGTGTTTCTCCTCACAATGAGGGCATCCATCCTTGTGTTCCTCCTGAGTGTGTCCTATTTCTCCGCAAATCTTGCAGGCACAAGGTTCATTTCTTGGTGTATCATGGTGCTTCCGGATAAGACGAGATCTTGTCAGAGTCTTCTTGAATTCGTCCCAAGTTCTTGCTCCATTAAATCCTTGTATGGCTTGATGCATTTTCCACCAGGTTGCAGCACTTCCTTCAAAGTACTGAAGAGCGTAAGATACTTCATTCTTCCTTGAAACCAAATTGCTCTGAAGTGATTCTCCATGTTCGAATCCATAGCTCGCCTCCGGTGAGTCTTGATCCAGAGAATATCAGGCCAACTTCGTTCATCATCTATGGGGTCCAAAAGTTTTGGGATGAGACATGAGAGAGGTGGGGAGGGATATACACACAATACAAACAATAGTTTTTGAAGAAACAAGTTTTACTTTGTGGCTGTCGGAAAACATCAAACAAATGACAGCTCACAAATCGTCGCATCTAACGTAAGTGTGTAACAGGGGTTTGGTCTTCTAAAGGTCAAATAATTCTTCAGATTCTTCAAATTCTTCTAGTCTTCGGAGTCTTCAATTGTTGCAGCTTCAACTCTTCTAATGCATGGTGAAATCCTCTTTACTCTGAAGTGGTCATCAGTTCTCCGATATCTAATCCTTCTTGGAGCGTCTTCAGTTGATCCTCCGGGTGATCAAGGATAAGGGGTATATTCTAACTATTTGAGGTGAGAGGGTCTATTTGATAAAATCAGAAAAGATGAGAAGTAAGAGTCTTTTTGAAAATAAAGTTTTTGATATATCCTGTCCAAGGGGCCTTCCGATTTCTAGGGTCACGTCCTCACAGTCAACATGTGCTCGATACCATATCAGAGCGACCCGACCTCAGACGGTCAAGCCTACGTGTTGTTGTGCCATCCATGGATCAGTATCTTTGGCACACACAGACATCAATGTATATATCAAAGTGCAATCACATGTATAATTAACGTAAAACTGATATATACCTCATAAGTCTCGGTGAAACAAGTAATCGGTGTGGAGTCCCATCAACGCCATCGGCAGGTTGAGTGTAGACCGTAACCCTGTATCGTAACTCTTACTCGTCGAGGAAATATCTGCAACATGATACGTTGCAGCCGTGTAGGTCAGTACATTGAATGTACCGGCAAGATCACAATAAGAGAAAAACAGATGATAAACTATACTATATGCAGTATGGCTTTGTGGCTCTGTATCTGAGTTTTGTTTGTGTAAAAGCTGATTTTATTTTCCCTACATCAAAGGAATAAATGAAATCTGTACTATGGAATTTTCTATCATGACATGGTTCCGCCAACCGATGTCTCATAGCCCAAAATCATCATAAGTTGCCCACAATTATGTTATCAGTCCGGTGTTGAGAGTTCCGAGATAGATCCAAGTCCAGAGGCTCAAATTGTCCGTAACCGGGGACACGGCTAATCGATTAGGTTTAACCCTCTGCAGAGGTTTGTACACTTTACCCAAACAAGATTCGATCCCTCTCTTTACGTTCTCGCCTTCAGGGTGTTTGAGAACAAGATGACCGAAACATGGTCTTCCGAAGAGTTCCTCTGACCACTGTCCGGTGCTCATCCCATCCTACCGTAGTTCTACATCTGCTAGCACCGCCCCAGCCAGAGTCACAACTAAGGTCAACCAAGCGAGCCCATATTGACTTGCGGTTGCAGGTAAGCTTAGGGCATGAAGTATTCTTCCGTCTCTTTGAGTGCAGGTGAAGCTTTCGCAAGATGTCATGGCGCTTCTCCATGCATCCCGCCAACCACTGGGTTCTCCAGGTGCCCGTCAACAAATCCTTCACCAAGTAGTGTGTATTGAATTCTTGTCTCGAGTCTTGAAGTCTTGAGGCCTTGAAGATGCAGTCCTTGCAGATTCCATCATGGAGTTGTCGTCATTGACGTAGATCCTCCATTCTCACACCACTCCCGAGCACTCATACCAAACCCCATCTACTATAGCGTAGCATTAAAATAAATAACGTCCCGGGCTTGGTACCAGGGTGATGGGTTCCTACCTCATGCATACTAATCAACTACAAGAATTCAATATCACTACTGGAGGGTGGTTGCAAAGATGCCACTAAATGCAATAAAACATAGGTATGAAAGCATGGTCTAAGTGAACTTGCCTGGTATTACTTGATGAAGATAATAACGCTGTCAGAAAATGACTTGGTAGAACTAATCGTCACTCCGTTGAAAATCTATATTAAACAGACAATCATATAAGCAATCATCCTAGCAATCAATTCTATCAATCATAACAATACTCAATCAAAATAAAAGCAACAAGAAAACCAAGTCGAAAACCAAAGGAAAAACTTCGAAAGAAAAATTCAAGGAAAAATTAGTGGTGACCAACTCACACAAATCTTAACATAACATTACTAAATTATTCTAATATTTTTTCTACAGCAAAGAAAATATAAATCTAATAAAATAACAGAAAATAAATTACTAATTTAATAACTAACAAAAGGAACTAATATAAAACTACTATAACCATCTAGTTAATACTAGAACAAATATAGCAACTAGCAAAACACTAAGACAACTATAACATCAAATCATTTATTAAAACATTAATAAACTATACTAAATAAATATAACAACTAATGTGTTCACAAATAACAGAAACAAAAACAATATAACTTGAAGTGGAAAAAGAATTACTTTTAAAACTAATAAAACTAATTTTCCACTATCACTATGAACTAAACAAGCAATTACAAAAACAGTAGCTAAACACTAATAAATAACTACAAAAATTTATCTACTGTAGCTAAACATAAACATATAACAACAAGTGAAAATCTACAAAAGGAATGAACTAAAATAATTAAAAACAATAATTACATAACTAAAACAACTATATAAGCAAAACAGTACTGTTTTTACTAAAAATCTAATTTAAAATACTCCAAAATTACCAAACTAAATCCTACAGCTAAAAAATATCACAAGTGACCAGGAGCAAAAAGAATTAATTAAAACCTATTTTTAAACTCAAGTTATGGCCAAAATACTAATCTGAACAAAATTTATCAAATTCAAATTTAAACTACTCAAATTTGTAATCCAGAGGCACTAACAGAAACTTCAGCAAATTTGTGACACATAGCAATTGGAATCACTCAAAATACTAAAAACTCTAAAAGATATGAATTTTCTAAGATTGCTATTTTCTGAAAAAATGAATTACAGGATTTCGTGGATCTCACGGAGTAGTCGTCGGAGTTGGGGAAGAAGATCGGATCCGATGTTGCGGTTGATCCTAGAGGAAAGGAGATCACGGGACGGTGGAGAGGAGATCATATAAACCTCAGTAGAGGTCGAGGGCGCGGCGGCGGCACTTGGCGGCGGCGGTGGTGCTGCACTGCTGCTGCTGCGGAGAGGATAGGTGTTGGTTTGTTGTGTTGGAGGGGGGGGGGTGCTTGGGTATTTATAGTGGGGAGGGGAGGGTTTTTGCTTGGGGTAGGGGACAAGAAATAGACTAGGATTAGGAAACAAAACGGAAAAGATTTAGAAACAAATCGGAATAAACGGAAGTAAGCCAAAAGTCCTACTAGGAAAAGGAAAAGGAAAGGAAAAGGAGCGGCTCCCTCTTGGCTCCCTGTGCGCGCGTGGGCGTTGGCCTTGGCCTTGGCCGGTGGATTGGCCTTGGGCCTTGGCCCTTGGCCCGGCGGGGCGCAGCGATTTTTCTTTTTAAAGACAGAGACAACAAAACAAAAATAATAAAACCAAATAAAAATTTTATATAGGCATATAATATATCAAAATTTTCAGAAAATTTTTTCCTACAACATGGACATTTCTATAGCATTAAATAAAATTCATACAAATTTAAATAAATCAAAGAGTGCTTCTGCCCTAATAAAATCCACTGAAAATCATTTTAAAAATACGATAATGACTTCAAATTAATTTCTCTCCAATTTTCTGATGTAGGGAATCATGTTACCCTATTTTCCATATATTTTATTTTTGGAGAAAATAATTTGAATAAAACTCAAATAACTCCAAATTGAAAATAAATTCAAAAGAACTTTTAATTCTTTGAAACTCCCAACTCATATTTCATATGTTTTGAAGAAGTCATTTTATCTTCACTCGTGAAAATCATTGAGTTGCATAAAGTTTCAGGATTGGAAATATTCTCAAATGAAATTCAAATATTTTCAACACCCCTTGTCATTTAAATAAATGGAAGAAGTCATATCATCTTCTCTCCAGGGTTTTGTGATGAAAAGAATTTGAATTCCCGAAGATCATAAAAGCAAAAATGAAAGTTTGGGAAAGTCCTTTTATTCCCTCTCATTTAACTTTCAAAAAGTTTCGAATTCACTCACTTTCAGTCAATCAATCAAGCAATCAATCAAATCTATCTATGTGTTTATAACATTCCAAAATTTAGAATTTTTGGATGTTACAGAAGTACATACGGATCTGAATGTTGCAGACCCGTTGACTAAAACCTCTCTTACAAGCAAAACATGATCAAACCCCAGAACTCATTGAGTCTTAATCACATGATGATGTGAACTAGTTTAGTGACACTAGTAAACTCTTTGGATGTTGGTCACATGGTAATGTGACCTGTGAGTGTTAATCACATGGCGATGTGAACTAGATTATTCACTCTAGTGCAAGTGGGAGACTGTTGGAAATATGCCCTAGAGGCAATAATAAATTAGTTATTATTATATTTCCTTGTTCATGATAATTGTTTATTATCCATGCTATAATTGTATTGATAGGAAACTCAGATACATGTGTGGGTACATAGACAACACCATGTCCCTAGTAAGCCTCTAGTTGACTAGCTCGTTGATCAATGGATGGTTAGAGTTTCCTGACCATGGACATTGGATGTCGTTGATAACGGGATCACATCATTAGCAGAATGATGTGATGGACAAGACCCAATCCTAAGCCTAGCACAAAGATCCTGTAGTTTGTATGCTAAAGCTTTTCTAATGTCAAGTATCTTTTCCTTAGACCATGAGATTGTGCAACTCCCAGATACCGTAGGAATGCTTTGGGTGTACCAAACGTCACAACGTAACAGGGTGGCTATAAAGGTGCACTACAGGTATCTCCAAAAGTGTCTGTTGGGTTGGCAGGAATCGAGACTGGGATTTGTCACTCCCGTAAGCGGAGAGGTATCTCTGGGCCCACTCGGTAGGACATCATCATAATGTGCACAATGTGACCAAGGGTTGATCACGGATGATGTGTTACGGAACGAGTAAAGAGACTTGCGGTAACGAGATTGAACAAGGTATCGGTATACCGACGATCGAATCTCGGGCAAGTACAATACCGTTAGACAAAGGGAATTGTATCGGGATCGATTGAGTCCTTGACATCGTGGTTCATCCGATGAGATCATCGTGGAACATGTAGGAGCCAACATGGGTATCCAGATCCGCTGTTGGTTATTGACCGGAGAACGTCTCGGTCATGTCGCATGGTTCCCGAACCCGTAGGGTCTACACACTTAAGGTTCGATGGCGCTAGGGTTATAAAGGAAGTTTGTATGTGGTTCTTGAATGTTGTTCGAGTCCGGATGAGATCCCGGACGTCACGAGGAGTTCGGAATGGTCCGGAGGTAAAGATTTATATATGAAAAGTTGTTGTTGGGTTAGGAAAAAGCTCGGGTTTTTCGGTATTGTACCGGAAGCTTCGAAGGTTCGGAGGATTCGGAGGGGTCTGGAGGACCGGAAATTGTTCCACCACGTCCAATATAGCAGCATGGGCTGTAGGGCGCCCTAGCCTTAATGGGCCAGGGGCACCAGCCCCCCAAGGCCCATGCGCATGGGAGAGGGGAAACCCTAAGGGGGAGGGCCTCCACTTGACTTGGGAGGCACTCCTCTCCCCCTTGGCCGCCCCCCTCCTCAGATTGGATCTGAGGGGGCCGGCCCCCCTCTCCCTTGCCCCTATATATATGTGGGGGGTGGGAGGGCAGCCGCACCCCAAGTTCTGGCGCAGCCCTCCCCCTCTCCCAAGTACTCCTCCTCTCCCGCGGTGCTTGGCGAAGCCCTGCAGGATTGCCATGCTCCTCCATCACCACCACGCCATTGTGCTGCTGCTGGATGGAGTCTTCCTCAACCTCTCCCTCTCTCCTTGCTGGATCAAGGCATGGGAGACGTCACCGGGCTGTACGTGTGTTGAACGCAGAGGTGCCGTCCGTTCGGCACTAGGATCTCCGGTGATTTGGATCACGACGAGTACGACTCCTTCAACCCCGTTCTCTTGAACGATTCCGCTTAGCGATCTACAAGGGTATGTAGATGCACTCTCCTTCCCCTCGTTGCTGGTTTCTCCATAGATAGATCTTGGTGACACGTAGGAAAATTTTGAATTTCTGCTACGTTCCCCAACAGTGGTATCAGAGCTAGGTCTATTGCGTAGATTCTTTGCACGAGTAGAACACAAAGTAGTTGTGGGCGTTGATCTTGTTCAATATGCTTACCGTTACTAGTCCAATCTTGATTCGGCGGCATTGTGGGATGAAGCGGTCCGGACCGACCTTACACGTACACTTATGTGAGACAGGTTCCACCGACTGACATGCACTTGTTGCATAAGGTGGCTAGCGGGTGCCAGTCTCTCCCACTTTAGTCGGATCGGATTCGATGAAAAGGGTCCTTATGAAGGGTAAATAGCAATTGACATATCACGTTGTGGTTTTTGCGTAGGTAAGAAACGTTCTTGCTAGAAACCCATAGCAGCCACGTAAAACATGCAAACAACAATTAGAGGACGTCTAACTTGTTTTTGCAGGGTATGCTATGTGATGTGATATGGCCAAGAAGAATGTGATGAATGATATGTGATGTATGAGATTGATCATGTTCTTGTAATAGGAATCACGACTTGCATGTCGATGAGTATGAAAACCGGCAGGAGCCATAGGAGTTGTCTTAATTATTGTATGACCTGCGTGTCATTGATTCAACGCCATGTATTTACTTTGCTTTATTGCTAAACCGTTAGCTATAGTAGTAGAAGTAATAGTTGGCGAGCAACTTCATGGAGACACGATGATGGAGATCATGATGATGGAGATCATGGTGTCATGCCGGTGACGATGATGATCATGGAGCCCTGAAGATGGAGATCAAAAGGAGCAACATGATATTGGCCATATCATGTCACTATTTGATTGCATGTGATTTTTATCATGTTTATACATCTTATTTTCTTAGAACGACGGTAGTAAATAAGATGACCCCTCATTAAAATTTCAAGAAAGTGTTCCCCCTAACTATGCACCGTTGCGAAAGTTCGTCATTTCGAAGCACCACGTGATGATCGGGTGTGATAGATTCTTACGTTCAAATACAACGGGTGTAAGCCAGATTTACACACGCGAAACACTTAGGTTAACTTGACGAGCCTAGCATGTACAGACATGGCCTCGGAACACAAGAGACCGAAAGGTCGAGCATGAGTCGTATGGAGGATACGATCAACATGAAGATGTTCACCGATGATGACTAGTCCGTCTCACGTGATGATCGGACACGGCCTAGTTGACTCGGATCATGTAATCACTTAGATGGCTAGAGGGATGTCTATCTGAGTGGGAGTTCATAAGATGAACTTAATTATCCTGAACATAGTCAAAAGACCCTTTGCAAATTATGTCATAGCTCGCGCTTTAGTTCTACTGTTTTAGATATGTTCCTAGAGAAAATATAGTTGAAAGTTGATAGTAGCGATTATGCGATCAGTAGAAAGCTTATGTCCTTAATGCACCGCTCAGTGTGCAAAGCCCCAAACATCGTCTGTGGATGTTGCGAACATCGGACATACACGTTTTGATAACTACGTGATAGTTCAGTTAAATGGTTTAGAGTAGAGGCACCCAAGACTTTTTCGAAACATCGCGGAACATATGAGATGTTTCGAGGGCTGAAATTGGGATTTCAAGCTCGTGCCCACGTCAAGAGGTATAAGACCTCCGACGATTTTCTTAGCCGGCAAACTAAGGGAGAAAAGCTCAATCGTTGAGCTTGTGCTCAGATTGTCTGAGTGCAACAATCACTTGAATCGAGTGGGAGTTGATCTTCCAGATGAGATAGTGATGTTTCTCCAAAGTCATTGCTACCAAGCTGCTAGAGCTTCGTGATGAACTATAACATATCAGGGATAGATATGATGATCCTTGAGGTATTCGCGATGTTTGACACCGTGAAAGTAGAAATCAAGAAGGAGCATCAATTGTTGATGGTTGGTGAAACCACTAGTTTCAAGAAGGGCAAGGGCAAGAAGGGATACTTCATGAAACTGCAAATCAGCTGCTGCTCTAGTGAAGAAACCCAAGGATGAACCCAAACCCGAGACTAAGTGCTTCTGTAATAAAAGGAACAGCCACTGGAGCAGCATTACCCTAGATACTTGGTAGATGATAAGGCTGGCAAGGTCGATAGAAGTATATTGGATATACATTATGTTAATGTGTACTTTACTAGTACTCCTAGTAGCACCAGGGTATTAAGATACCGGTTCGGTTGCTAAGTGTTAGTAACTCGAAATAAAAGAGCTAAGGAATAAACAGAGACTAGCTAAAGGTGAGCTGACGATATGTGTTGGAAGTGTTTCCAAGTTTGATGTGATCAAACATCGCACGCTCCCTCTACCATCAAGATCAGTATTAAACCTGAATAATTTTCATTTGGTGTTTGTGTTGAGCATAGACATGATTGGATTATGTCTATCGCAATACGGTTATTCATTTAAGGAGAATAATGGTTACTCTATTTATTTGAATAATACCTTCAATGGTCTTGCACCTAAAGGAATGGTTTATCGAATCTCGATCGTAGTGATACACATTTTCATGCCAAAAAGATATAAGATAGTAATGATAGTACCACTTACTTGTGGCACTGCCATGTAATTCATATTGGTATAAAACGCATGAAGAAGCTCCATGTTGATGGATCTTTGGACTCACTCGTTTTTGAAAAGTTTGAGACATGCGAACCATGTCTATTGGTGTATACGCATGAAGAAACTCCATGCAGATGGACCGTTTGGACTCACTTGATTTTGAATCACTTGAGACATGCAAATCATACCACATGGGCAAGATGACTGAAAAGCCTCGTTTTCAGTAAGATGGAACAAGATAGCAACTTGTTGGAAGTAACACATTATGATGTGTGCAGTCCAATGAGTGTTGAGGCATGTAGTGAATATCTTTATGTTCTTACTTCACGGATGATTTAAGTAGATACTGAGTACATTTACTTGATGAAACACAAGTCTGAATTATTGAATGGTTCAAGTAGTTTCAGAGTGAAGTTGAAGATCATCGTGACAAGAGGATAAAATGTCTATGATATGATCATAGAGATGAGTATCTGAGTTACGAGCTTTGGCACGCAATTAAGACATTGTGGAAATTGTTTCACAATTAATACAGCCTGGAACACCATAGTGTGATGGTGTGTCCGAACATCATAGTTACACCCTATTGGATATGGTGCGTACCATGATGTCTCTTATCGAATTACCACTATCGTTCATGGGTTAGGCATTAGAGACAACCGCACTCACTTTAATAGGGCACCACATAATTCCGTTGAGATGACACCGTGAGAACTATGGTTTAGAGAAACCTAAGCTGTCGTTTCTTGAAAGTTTGGGGCTGCGACGCTTATGTGAAAAAGTTTCATCGTGATAAGCTCGAACCCAAAACGGATAAATGCATCTTCATAGGATACCCAAAATGGTTGGGTATACCTCCTAATTTAGATCCGGAAGCAAAAGTGATTGTTTCTAGAAACGGGTCCTTTCTCGAGGAAAAGTTTCTCTCGAAAGAATTGAGTGGGAGGATGGTGGGGACTTGATGAGGTTATTGAACCATCACTTCAACAAGTGTGTAGCAGGGCACAGGAAGTTGTTCCTGTGGCACCTACACCAATTGAAGTGGAAGCTTATGATAGTGATCATGAAGCTTCGGATCAAGTCACTACCGAACCTCGTAGGACGACAAGACGCAGATTGCTTGAGTGGTATGGTGATCCTGTCTTGAAGGTCATGTTGCTAGACAACAATGAACCTACGAGCTATGGAGAAGCAATGGTGGGCACATATTCCAACAAATGGTTAGAAGCCATGAAATCAGAGATAGGATCCATGTATCAGAACAAAGCATGGACTTTGGTGGACTTGCCCGATGATCGGCAAGCCATTAAGATAAATGGATCTTTAAGAAGAATACGGACGTGGATGGTAATGTCACCGTCTATGAAGCTCGACTTGTGGCGAAGAGTTTTTCACAAGTTCAAGGAGTTGACTACGATGAGATTTTTTCATCCGTAGCGATGCTTAAGTCCGTCGGAATCATGTTAGTATTAGCTGCATTTATGAAATCTGGCAGATGGATGTCAAAACGAGTTGCCTTACCAGTCTTCGTAAGGAAAGGTTGTATGTGATACAATCGGAAAGTTTTTGTCGATCCTAAGGATGCTAAAAGGTATGCTGGCTCCAGCGATCCTTCTAAGGACTGGAGTAAGCATCTCGGAGTTGGAATGTGTGCTTTGATGAGATGATCAAAGATTTTGGGTTTATACAAAGTTCATGAGAAACTTGTATTTCCAAAGAAGTGAGTGGGAGCACTATAGAATTTCTGATGAGTATATGTTGTTGACATATTGTTGATCAGAAATGATGTAGAATTTCTGGAAAGCGTATAGGGTTATTTGAAAGGTGTTTTTCAATAGAAAACCTGGATTAAGCTACTTGAACATTGAGCATCAAGATCTATAAGGATAGATCAAAATGCTTAATAATACTTTCAAATGAGCACGTACCTTGACATGATCTTGAAGGTGTTCAAGATGGATCAGTCAAAGAAGGAGTTCTTGTCTGAGTTGTAAGGTACGAAGTTAAGACTTAAAGCTCAACCACGGCAGAAAAGAGAGAAAGGACAAAGGTCGTCCCCTATGCTTTAGACGTAGGCTCTACAGTATGCTATGCTAAGTACCGCACCTGATGTGTGCCTTGCCACATGTCTGGCAAGAGGGTACAAAGGTGATCAAGGAGTGGATCACCAGATAGCGGTCAAAATTATCCTTAGAGGAATAAGGATATGTTTCTCGATTATGGAGGTGATAAAGAGTTCGGCGTAAAGGGTTACGTCGATGCAAGCTTTAACACCTATCCGGATGACTCTGAGTAGCAAACCGGATACGTATAGTGGAGCAACCATTTGGAATAGCTCCAAGAGGAGCGTGGAAGCAGCATTTACAATATGACCTAGAGATTTGCGAAGTACATACGGATCTGAATGTTGCAGACCCGTTGACTAAAACCTCTCTTACAAGCAAAACATGATTAAACCCCAGAACTCATTGAGTCTTAATCACATGATGATGTGAACTAGTTTAGTGACACTAGTAAACTCTTTGGATGTTGGTCACATGGTAATGTGACCTGTGAGTGTTAATCACATGGCGATGTGAACTAGATTATTGACTCTAGTGCAAGTGGGAGACTGTTGGAAATATGCCCTAGAGGCAATAATAAATTAGTTATTATTATATTTCCTTGTTCATGATAATTGTTTATTATCCATGCTATAATTGTATTGATAGGAAACTCAGATACATGTGTGGGTACATAGACAACACCATGTCCCTAGTAAGCCTCTAGTTGACTAGCTCGTTGATCAATAGATGGTTAGAGTTTCCTGACCATGGACATTGGATGTCGTTGATAACGGGATCACATCATTAGCAGAATGAAATGATGGAGAAGACCCAATCCTAAGCCTAGCACAAAGATCGTGTAGTTCGTATGCTAAAGCTTTTCTAATGTCAAGTATCTTTTCCTTAGACCATGAGATTGTGCAACTCCCAGATACCGTAGGAATGCTTTGGTGTACCAAACGTCACAACGAATGGCTGGGTGGCTATAAAGGTGCACTACAGGTATCTCCGAAAGTGTCTGTTGGGTTGGCACGAATCGAGACTGGGATTTGTCACTCCGTGTAAACGGAGAGGTATCTCTGGGCCCACTCGGTAGGACATCATCATAATGTGCACAATGTGACCAAGGGGTTGATCACGGGATATTGTGTTACGGAACGAGTAAAGAGACTTGCCGGTAACGAGATTGAACAAGGTATCGGTATACCGACGATCGAATCTCGGGCAAGTACAATACCGTTAGACAAAGGGAATTGTATACGGGATCGATTGAGTCCTTGACATCGTGGTTCATCCGATGAGATCATCGTGGAACATGTGGGAGCCAACATGGGTATCCAGATCCAACTGTTGGTTATTGACCGGAGAACGTCTCGGTCATGTCTGCATGGTTCCCGAACCCGTAGGGTCTACACACTTAAGGTTCGATGACGCTAGGGTTATAAAGGAAGTTTGTATGTGGTTACTGAGGGAGTCCTGGATTAGGGGGTGTCCGGATAGCCGGACTACCATCATCAGCCGAACTATCATTTGCTGGACTATCATCATCGACCGGACTCCAAGACAATGAAGATAGAAGTTTGAAGACTTCCCCCCGTGTCCGGATGGGACTTTCCTTGGCGTGGAAGGCATGCTTGGCGATACGGATATGCAGATCTCCTACCATTGTAACCGACTCTATGTAACCCTAGCCCTCTCCGGTGTCTATATAAACCGGATGGTCAGAGTCCGTGGGACAACAATCACAACAACCCTTACAATCATACCATAGGCTAGCTTCTAGGGTTTAGCCTCCTTGATCTCGTGGTAGATCCACTCTTGTAAACATCCACAATATCAATATCAATCAAGCAAGGCGTGGGTTTTACCTCCATCAAGAGGGCCTGAACACAGGTAAACATCGTGCCCCTTGTCTCTTGTTACCATACGCCTAGACGCACGATTCGGGACCCCTACCGAGATCCGCGGTTTTGACACCGACATTGGTGCTTTCATTGAGAGTTCCTCGTGGTCGTCACCGATAGGCTTGATGGCCTCTTCAATCAACAACGACGCAGTCTGGGTGAGACCTTTCTCCCGGACAGATCTTCAGATTCGGGCGGCTTGCATCGCAGCCAACTCCCTTGGCCATCTGGAGCAGATCGAAAGCTACGCCCCTGGCCGTCAGGTCAGGTTTGGAAGCCTAAACTTCACGGCCGATATCCGCGGGGACTTGATCCTCGATGGATCTGAGCCACAACCGAAAGGCCAGGCTATCACGACAGGCATGACCTAACTCTGCCACGGACAGCACCTTGAGGCCCGCACCGGATCCGCTCCGACTCATAGTCCGGAGCCGATCGCTCGAATCGAGGATGGATGGCTGGACGCCGAACGCTTACCTTGTCCTGCATAAACCCCATGACTCCGAGGTGCCGGACTCCCTGCCGGACTCCGTACCTCCTGCGCCCCTGCCAGTCGAATCCGATTGGGCGCCGATCATGGAATTCACCGCTGCGGACATCTTTCAAAGACTCGCCCTTTGGCGATATCATAAATTCATTGAAGCATCTCTCGCTATCCGGAGAGCCCTGGCGAACTACGGCCGGGACGGTTGGGACGCGGATGACGAAGAAATTCAGATCCCACCCACCACCCACTTCGTAGCCACCGTCGACGCGATTTAACCGACGTTCGACTACGACTCCAAGACATCGACGGTATGGACGACGATGCCGGAGACTATTAAGAACCGGTGCCCACAGGACCTTTGGAAAAACACCTCTCATCATACGACATATACATGGTGGATACCCCAAAAGATGGGGATGGCGAAGAAAGCAGCGGAGGCCGATTCCTTAAAGAAACAGCCCAAGCGCCGACGTCAGCGGCGCCGCTCTAAATCCCGCCACAGCAATGTAACGCCCTCGATGCGGCTATATCTCCCACGTGTCGAGGCACGACTTAGAGGCATAACCGCATTGAAAGCAATGTCGCAAGTGAGGTAATCTTCACACAACCCATGTAATACATAAGGGAAAGAGGTACATAGTTGGCTTACAGTCGCCACTTCACACAATACATAAATAAACATCCATCATTCAGAGTACACTCAAGGTCCGACTACGGAACCAAAATAAAAGAAGATACCCCAAATGCTACACAGATCCCCGATCGTCCCAACCGGGCACCACTACTGATCATCAGGAAAAGACACATAGTAACGACCACGTTCCTCGTCGAACTCCCACTTGAGCTCGGTTGCGTCACCTGCACTGGCATCGTCGGAACCTGCAACTGTTTTGGTAGAATCTGTGAGTCACGGGGACTCAGCAATCTCACACCCGCGAGATCAAGACTATTTAAGCTTATAGGAAGGACAGAGTTGTAAGGTGGAGCTGCAGCAAATTTAATCGGCATATATGGTGGCTACTTCGCAAAATAGAGCGAGAAGAGGAGCAAAGCACGGTCGTGAAACTAGTAGCGATCAAGAAGTGATCCTGAACTACTTACGTCAGACATAACTCCAACACCGTGTTCTCTTCCCGGACTCCATCGAGAAGAGACCATCACGGTTACACACGCGGTTGATGTGTATTTTATTTGAGGTCAACTTCGGGTTTTCTACAACCGGACATCAACAAATTCCCATCTGCCTCATAACCAAGTATGCCACTGGAAAGATGAGATGATTTCGGTTGAAATCGATATAAAGATCACCGGAATCGGATGCACGGTTTGCAAATGACAAGCAAAACAAGAATGGCACAAATCTGCCATTAACAGCATGATGCCACTTAGCAAGCAACAAGAAATTAAGCTACTGCACCCAAACGTACCAACAAAGTATATGGCAGTGATCTACACAGATGCTTGACAAAAGATGAACACTGAGCTACGGCTAGTTCACATCATAAGAGGTTCAAACAAGCATGGCAAAAGTGCACAAAATATCAGGCTGGACATGGCAAAAACAGCATCAGGTAGCAATGTTCAGAGCAAGAAAACTACATGCTAGAGGAACTTATAATAGCAAAACATGGCATGGCATGAATCTACTCAAATCATAGAACAAAAGTCCCTTACTGACCATAAGCCAAAAAGGATCAGAAAATATAGTAACACCCATGTCAATATCGCAAGTTTCGTTAACAGATTCAGCAACATGGCATGTCAAAAACTGATAACAAGTAGGCATGTTTAAGAGCTCGATGCACTCACTACAGAGCCTTTCATGATAATCTAAGCATACATACCTCAAGAAGACATGGCATAGAAGACATACATGGCAAGGGCAACATCATAGCATACATGGATCAACCACAACAACCTTGGCAAAATTGAATAACATGTAAACAATCTGCCAGGAAACATTTGATAGCAAAAGTAGAGCTCGATTGACTCAAGCTATGGTATTCCATAATTGCAAACAAGGGCATGGATGGATAGAGCATAACCATATGTTCAAAACATCCTTAATGAAGTATCTCAAAATATGCATAGATCTCTCGGTAGCATCAAGTTAACATGGCATCAAAATATCAGCAAAAGAGAGCTGAAATCAGCAACAACAGGACACCTACTTTGCGTGCTTGTGCTAGTCACCACATAGATCACAAAAATACATGGCATACACCCCTGGAAAGATGGCATGGCATATTACAAAACACATGTAGGACTCAAATTCATAGGGTGCACACATCAATCATAGCAAAATAACAAAAGTGCATGTTACATTAAGAAAGCGAAACTAACATCACATAGCCCTATTCCAACAGCATTTCGGGCATCAAGATGAGCTCAAATGAAAATGATGCAATGAGATGAAATGATCTACTCTTCGAGAAGAACATTTTGATATATTATACGCGCAAAATGGAGCTACAGATGCAAAGTTATGCTACGAGAAAATGCCACAAAATATTCACAGGATTAAAACTTGGAAGAAATTGAGGGGGAAGAAAGTCAACGGAGAATAGATCCGGATCGGGCCGATCGGATCGAGGACGGCGGCGGCGGTGACCAGCTCCGTGGCAGGGCGAGAGAAGAGGCGGGCCGCGGGAGGTTGCGGGCGGAGGGCGGCAATGGCGGGCGGGGGCGGGCGGCGGGGGGGGCGAAGCGGCGAGGGCGGACGGAGGCGGCGATGGCGATGGCGGCTGGAGGCGCGCCGGTGAGGCGCGGCACGGCGCCGCCGGCCGAGGCGGCGAGGCCGGTCGGGGCGGGCGCGAGGCGCCGGCGCGGCTCGAGTGCCTGGCGAAGAGGGCGGCGGCGACCGGGCGAGGAGGGCCGCGCTGGCTCTGGGCGGGCGCTGGCAAGGGCTACGTGGCGCTGCTGGTTAGTGAGCGGCGGCGGCGCGGTGGGGCGGACGTGTCCGGATGGCGCGGGAGTTTTCGTCCAGGCGCGAGGTAGGGGAAGGCTAGGGTTGATCCGGATTTGGAATGGGGGTTGCTTAAATAGGCATAGAGGGAGCTAGGAGAGTCCAAATGAGGTGTAGTTTTCGCCCACACGATCGTGATCGAACGACGGAGAGCATGGAAGTGACTTAGATGGGTTATTGGACTATTTTGAAGGGGTGTTGGGCTGCAACTCAAAAGAGGCCTTTGAGAGTGCGGTTAACCGTTGGAGTACCAAACGAGCTCCAAATGACCCGAAACTTGACCGGTGGTCTACCGGCGGTATACCAAGGCCACTTGACAAACCTCGGTCCATTCCGAGAAGGTTTAGTACCCGCTCACGGAAAAACGTAAAAGGGGACGCCGGGGAAGATAGGAGTGCCGGATTGCAAAACGGACAACGGGAAAAATGCTCGGAATCATGAGACGAACACGTATGCAAATGAGATGCACATGATGACATGATATAAAATGCATGACATGGACAAAAAGCAAAATGAGGAAAAACCCAACCACGGAGGGAATATCATATCACAATGCCGAAAATGGCAAGAGTTGGAGTTACAAATATGGAAAGTTCCTTCCGGGGTGTTACAACACTCCACCACTACAAGAGGATCTCGCCCCGAGATCTAGGACTGAAAGAACTCCGGATATTCGAACGGAGGTGATCCTCGCGCCCCGTGTGGCTTCTCGGTCGAATGGTGTGACCACTTCACTTTCAGGAATTTGATTGACTTGTTGCGAGTCTTGCGCTCGGTTTCTTCAAGAATAGCAACGGGTGCTCATGATAAGAGAGATCTTCTTGAATGTCAATTTCTTGAAGTTGATAGTGCGCTCAGAGTCTTGAAGCACTTGCGAAGCTGTGACACGTGAAACACATCGCACGTTCGCGAAGTTGGACGGAAGCTCGTTGATAGGCGAGATCGCCTCTTTTGCCAATGATCTTGAAAGGACCCACGATCTAGGGGCAAGCTTCCTTTGATACCGGGCGACGAGTGCCTTTCATTGAGAGACGCGGAGGTAGACATGGTCTCCGATTTCAAAAGCCACATCACGGTGCTTATCATCATAATAGCTTTTCCGCGCGATTATGCGGCTTTGAGATTCTCACGAATGACTTTGCACATTTATTCTGCTTCGTGATCAAGTCATTGCCAAGAAGTTGGCGCTCACCTGTCTCGCACCAATTGAGAGGAGTACGCACTTTTCGCCATAGAGAATTTCGAATGGGGCCTTGCCGAACTCGCTTGGAAGCTGTTGTTGTAGGAGAACTCGCATATGGAAGACAATCTTCCCACTTCATGTCGAAGGAAATGACACAAGCCCCGAGCATATCTTCAAGGATTTGATTTACTCGCTCAACTTGGCCACTTGTTTGAGGATGGAAAGCTGTCTTTGAAACGAATGTTGGTGCCCATGGCCTTCAAAAGAATCCCAAAACTTGGAGGTAAAGATGCTGCCACGGTCTCAAGAGATCACTTGTGGAATGCCGTGCAAGGAGACAATCTCGAGGTGTATAGCTCGCCAACCGAGCTGCTGTGATGGATTCTTTGATAGGAAGAAAATGAGCCACTTTAGTAAGCTTGTCAATGACAACGAAGATAGCATCATTTCCACGCTTGGACTTTGGAAATCCAGTCACGAAGTCCATTTCAATATGATCAAACTTCCATTCGGAATAGCAAGAGGTTGAAGGAGACCAGCTGGTCTTTGGTGTTCTGCTTTCACTCTTCCGCAGACATCACACTCATTCACGAATTGAGCAATTTCGCTTCATTCGAGTCCACCAATATGACTGCTTGAGGTCATGGTACATCTTCGCATTTCCGGGATGAATGGATAGAAGTGAATTGTGAGCCTCGCTCATATGACTTTTCTCAGATCACCCTTAGGAACCACAATCCGTCCTCGAAGAAAAGAGTATCTTTGTCATCAATGTGGAAGCACTTGTACTTGAAATGCCCTTGTCGATACCACGCTTCACCTTTTTCACCATGGTATCCAGAAGTTGAGCCTCACGAATCTGATCTTCCAAAGTAGGAGAGACTATGAGGTTGGCAAGAAAGCCTTGAGGAACAACTTGAAGATTCAGCTTATGGAAAGCTTCACAGAGATCCGGTTGGAAGGGCTTGAGGATTAAACTGCTGCGATAAGCCTTCCCGCTCAAAGCATCTGCAATGACATTGGCCTTGCCGGAGTATATTCAATACTTGGGTTGTACTCTTGAATCATTTCAACCCATCGAGTCTGCTCGAGGTTGAGGTTGGGCTGAGTGAAGATGTACTTGAGTGCTCTTGTGATCGGTGAAAATGTCCACTTTCCTTCCCAACAAGAGATGTCTCCATGTTATCAATGCATGGACAACGCCGCCAACTCAAGATCGTGAGTGGGGTAGTTCTTTTCGTTGGGCTTCAATGGCGAGAGGTATAAGCCACAACTCTCTTCTCTTGCATTAACACAGCACCGAGACCTTGAAGAGAAGCATCACAGAAAACTTCAATGGCTTGGATTCATCAGAGGAGTCAAGACAGAGCTGTGACGAGTTTCTCTTTGAGAGTATTGAAAGCAACATCACACTCGGGAGACCGACATACTTCACATGCTTCGGAGGAGGTTGGAAAGAGGCTTTGCAATCTTGGATAAGTTCTCAACGAATCTTCGCAATAGCTTGCAAGACCAAGAAAATCATGGAGCTGCTTGACATTCTGAGGAGGTTCCCAATTCACAATTGCGGACACCTTCTCGGGATTAACAGCGATGCCCTTGGCGGAGATGATATGGCCAAGATAAAGCACTTCATCAAGCCAAAATTCACATTTGGAGAACTTAGCATAGAATTGATGCTCTCTGAGCTTGTCTAGCACCAATCGCAAATGTTTGGCATGATCCTTCTTATTCTTGGAGAAGACCAAAATATCATCAAGATAGACCAAGACGAATTCATTGGTGTAGGGGTTGAAGATGAAATTCATCATCCGAGAGAATGTTGGAGGAGCATTGACGAGGCCGAAAGACATGGCAGTATATTCATAAGAACCAAAGCTTGTTCTGAATGCTGTCTTGGGAATATCTTGTTCACGAATGCGAATCTGATGATAACCCATACGAAGGTCAAGCTTGGAGAACACTTTAGCACCTTTGAGTTGCTCGAAAAGCTCATTGATGTTGGGAAGTGGATACTTGTTCTTGATTGTCTTCTTATTCAATGGACGGTAATCAACGCAAAGTCGGTCCGCGCCATCCTTCTTCCGGACAAAAGAACACCACAACCCCAAGGAGATGAACTCGTCCGATCAAACCCAGACGCTCTTGTTCATCGAGCTGCTTCTTCAATTCCTTCAGCTCATCATGTCCAAGCTTGTAAGGACGCTTGCAAACGGGTTCGATGCCGTGCTCAAGATCGATAACGAACTCAATCGGCCGATGAGGAGGCATACCGGAAGCTCTTCCGAAAGACATCTTGGTACTCACAAACGATCGAATCGAGAGATAGCATCCAATTCGCCCTTCTCATTGAGAGAAAACAACCAATGGTTTCATCACGAAGCGCATAGATGATCACATCATTAGAAGAGTGAGTCAATTGAATTTCCGGCAGCACAATCAAGCTGAGCTTTGTCCGAGAAAGCCATCCATTCCGAGAATAAGATCAATATCCGAGTCACCAAGGACAATTGGTTTAGCCGAAATCTATAGTCGCCCATCTTGATAGAGACATTGGGAGCAACCAAACTAGAATTCATAAGCCTTCCGGGAGAAACAACTTGCATAACATTGGACAAAATCTCTGTGTCAACATTGTGCTTCGATGCAAAAGGGTATGACATGAAAGAATGCGATGCACCAAGATCAAATAAGACTTTTGCAGGAATATCATTAATCGAGAGATTACCCATTATCACATCGGAAGATTCTCCGCTTGAGCTGCATTCATCATATTGACCTTGGCATGCTTTGGATTATGCTTGACCACCGCATTGCTTGAAGATTTCACAGAGGAGGAGGCGAAGGCGCCCTGGTTGAAGCACTTGTTCGCATAGTGACCTTTCTCACGACATTTGTTGCAAGTCACCTCGAGAGCGGACGGTGGTAAGGAGCACTTGACCTTGGAGCTTGAGAATTAGACTTGTTACGATAGCTTTGGGTTGGGTGGGTGGGAAGATCCACGACCACCTGAGTTCTTCTCACGATAAGGCCGACGGAACGGAGGAGGAGGAAGGTAGAACTTCGCTGCTTAGCTGCCACTTGAGAGGAAGAAGAAGACTGAACTGCATCCCCGATTCTCTTCTTAGAAGCCTCACATTTGAGCTGGGCAGCTTCTTGCTTCAAATGCCATGTTGTAGAATTCATCATACTTTTCTCGCTCAAAAGCACAAGAGCTAATTGCAGATCTTCTCTCGGACCACCTCCGAATTGATAGATCATACTCTTTTCATCGTGGACGCCTTGCTTAGCAAAGCGAGCGAGTTTCGAACTGGATATTGTATTGATACACGACATGTTGCCTTGCTTGAGATTGCGGAACTCCTCACGCTTGCTCTCAACAACACTTTTGGAATGTGGTGAGCTCAAATCTCGGCGGAACTCATCCTGTAATGACACGACCTCCTCTGGAATCTTTGTATTTCTGGTACCACTCAGCAGCTTGGTCCTTGAGTTGAAACGATGCAAACTTGACAAAGTCCTCGTGTCCGACATTGCTACATTCAAAATGCTTGCAGATGTCCACAAGCCAATCGTCGGCGTCTGTAGCCTCGACTACGTAAACCGAAAGACTTCGCTGATTAGCGAGGAACGGACCGAGAGTAGCAAAGTGCGGCTGGTTGTTGCCTTGACCTTGATTTCCTTGATTGCCTTGCCCTTGAGTACGCTTCTTGCAAGAGCTGCAAAATCATCGAGCATTGGCATTGGTGGCTGCCATGATAGCTTGCCAGCCTCCGAGGCGGAGGTGGAGGTGGAGGTTCTGACGATTCCCATCATTACGATCCGGATTCGACGCTTGGAGCCATCCTGAAGAGGGTGACATCCGTTAGCTCTTGATAGACAAATAATCAAGTTGAATCAACGGATAGAAATTGCAACATATAGTCTTCACAATAAACATTCGAACAAGAATGAACGAATGAATTCCAAAGTTAAAATCACACGTCCATTAAGGTGAGAAGCCACTTGATTAAGGGTTGATGAAAAAAATAACAAGGTACGACTGGAACAAATAAGTGGTAAGGATTACCCAATCACTTACCAAATATCTGCGGGAAGAAATGCTAAGAGCTACAAGAATCCCACCTATAAACTCCCGAAACTTTCTGGTTATGCAATCTGGTGTTGGGGATACAGGGGACACAAAATATATCACCCAAACTAACAATACCTAGATCCAGCTGTATCCATCCGTCAACACATAACCAAGAAACCTTCGGAAATCGTGTACCTCGACCTTCGAAAAGCATCCGTTATACAAGTCATGGCAATACTCCCGAGCTCGCCCCAGTACTGGGTTATCGGGGTTATCTCACCAACAACTGCACAAAAGAGATTTCAATGTCGGCAAATCTCAGGTATTCCAGAACTGCAACGATAAAATTGTGACGACAACACCTCGGAGCTCAACTCCCCGGGACACTGCCACAACCCCTAAATGTTAGGAGGCACCAAGAACAATGTTCTCGTCACAAAACCATCGGAACAATCCCAAGATACCGCGTGATCCTAAATTTTTTTAGTGAAATTTGAGGAGAGAAGAGTCAAAACTCTACGTCAGGAGACCTCACAGAGCGACGAAGGGACTGGGGAGTAAAAAGAATCCTACTCTCCGATATATATAATCCTAAGACTCAAAACATTTTCCGTTCTAGACTCAACAACGCCAAAGAAACAATCAAGTAGGGGCTCCTAAGTCGGGAAGGCTCGATTACCAACTTGTAACACCCTCGATGCGGCTATATCTCCCACGTGTCGAGGCACGACTTAGAGGCATAACCGCATTGAAAGCAATGTCGCAAGTGAGGTAATCTTCACACAACCCATGTAATACATAAGGAAAGAGATACATAGTTGGCTTACAATACCGCCACTTCACACAATACATAAATAAACATCCATCATTCGAGTACACTCAAGGTCCGACTACGGAACCAAAATAAAAGAAGATACCCCAAATGCTACAGATCCCCGATCGTCCCAACTGGGCACCACTATCGATCATCGGGAAAAGACACATAGTAACGACCACGTTCCTCGTCGAACTCCCACTTGAGCTCGGTTCGCCACCTGACCGCATCGCCGGCACCTGCAACTGTTTTGGTAGAATCTGTGAGTCACGGGACTCAGCAATCTCACACCCGCGAGATCAAGACTATTTAAGCTTATAGGAAGGACAGAGTTGTAAGGTGGAGCTGCAGCAAGTTTAATGGCATATATGGTGGCTACTTCGCAAAAGAGAGCGAGAAGAGGAGCAAAGCACGGTCGTGAAACTAGTAGCGATCAAGAAGTGATCCTGAACTACTTACGCCGACATAACTCCAACACCGTGTTCACTTCCGGACTCCACCGAGAAGAGACCATCACGGTTACACACTTGGTTGATGTGTATTTTATTTGAGGTCAACTTCGGTTTTCTACAACCGACATTAACAAATTCCCATCTGCCTCATAACCGGGCACGGCTTTGAAAGATATTACCTGCAGGGTGTCCCAACTTAGCCCATTATAAGCTCTCACGGTCAACGAAGGATAATCCTTCTACCGAAGGCCCGATCAATCTCGAATCCCGGACTACAAGACATTTCGACAAGAATAAAACAAGACCAGCAAAGCCGCCCGATTGTGCCGCAAATCCCGATAGGAGCTGCACATATCTCGTTCTCGTGGCACATCCGGATGAGAAATCCTACGAGTAAAACCAAGCCTCGAGTTTCCCGTGGTGGCCCCATGATCTACTAGTTTGGGCCAGCACTCAAGGAGCACTGGTCGGGGGGTTAAAATAAAGATGACCTCGGGCTCGCGAAACCCGGGGAAAAAGGCTTAGGTGGCAAATGGTAAAACCAAAGTTGGGCCTTGCTGGACGAGTCTTATTCAAAGCGAACTGTCAAGGGGTCCCATAAATCACCCAACCGTAAGGAACGCTAAATCAAGGAACATAACACCGTATGACGGAAACTAGGGTGGCAAGAGTGGAACAAAACACGGGCATAAGGCCGAGCCTTCCACCCTTTACCAAGTATATAGATGCATTAATTATAGCAGATATATATTGTGATATCCCCAACAAGTAAACATGTTCCAATAAGGAACAACATCTCCATGTTCCAACAAGGAACAAACTTCACTTCACCGCAACTAGCAACGCTATAAGAGGGCTGAGCAAAGCGGTAACATAGCCAATCAACGGTTTGCTAGGAAAGGATGGTTAGGGCTGACATGGCAATATGGGTGGCATGATATAGCAAGTGGTAGGCATCGCAGCATAGGCATAGCAAAAGAGCGAGCAACTAGCATAGCAAAGATAGAAGTGATTTCGAGGGTATGGTCATCTTGCTCGCAATGTTCTCGAGTTGTCGAAAGCTTGATCCTCGTAAGCGTTCTCAACAGGTTCCTCGCTCACGCACTGCGTCTCGGCTCTACCCAAAGCAAGAACACAAACAAAGGAACCACAATAAATCACGGTGCAATGCACAAGCAACATGATGCAAAACATGACATGATATGCGAGATGTGATATGCAATGCGTATATGCGCTCGGAAGGAAAATGATGAACCAGGCATCAACTTGGCAAACCAAGTATGCCACTGAAAGATGAGATGATTTCGTTGAAATCGATATAAAGATCACCGAATCGGATGCACGGTTTGCAAATGACAAGCAAAACAAGAATGGCACAAATCTGCCATTAACAAGATGATGCCACTTAGCAAGCAACAAGAAATTAAGCTACTGCACCCAAACGTACCAACAAAGTATATGGCAGTGATCTACACAAGATGCTTGACAAAAGATGAACACTGAGCTACGGCTAGTTCACATCATAACAGGTTCAAACAAGCATGGCAAAAGTGCACAAAATATCAGTGGACATGGCAAAAACAGCATCGGTAGCAATGTTCAGAGCAAGAAAACTACATGCTACAGGAACTTATAATAGCAAAACATGGCATGGCATGAATCTACTCAAAGCATAGAACAAAAGTCCCTTACTGACCATAAGCCAAAAGGATCAGAAAATATAGTAACACCCATGTCAATATCGCAAGTTTAGTTAATGATTCAGCAACATGGCATGTCAAAAACTGATAACAAGTAGGCATGTTTAAGAGCTCGATGCACTCACTACAGAGCCTTTCATGATAATCTAAGCATACATACATCAAGAAGACATGGCATAGAAGACATACATGGCAAGAGCAACATCATAGCATACATGGATCAACCACAACAACCTTGGCAAAATTGAATAACATGTAAACAATCTGCCAGGAAACATTTGATAGCAAAAGTAGAGCTCGATTGACTCAAGCTATGGTATTCCATAATTGCAAACAAGGGAATGGATGGATAGAGCATAACCATATGTTCAAAACATCCTTACTGAAGTATCTCAAAATATGCATAGATCTCTCGGTAGCATCAAGTTAACATGGCATCAAAATATCAGGAAAACAGAGCTGAAATCAGCAACATCAGGACACCTACTTTGCATGCTTGTGCTAGTCACCACATAGATCACAAAAATACATGGCATACACCCTGGAAAGATGGCATGGCATATTACAAAACACATGTAGGACTCAAATTCATAGGGTGCACACATCAATCATAGCAAAAATAACAAAAGTGCATGTTCTGTTAAGAAACAGAAACTAACATCACATAGCCCTCTTCCAACAGCATTTCGGGCATCAAGATGAGCTCAAATGAAAATGATGCAATGAGATGAAATGATCTACTCTTCGAGACGAACATTTTGATATATTATACGCGCAGAATGGAGCTACAGATGCAAAGTTATGCTACGTAGAAAATGCCACAAAATATTCACAGGATTAAAAACTTGGAAGAAATTGAGGGGGGAAGAAAGTCAACGGGACAATAGATCCGGATCGGGCCGATCGGATCGAGGACGGCGGCGGCGGTGACCAGCTCCTGTGGCCGGCGAGGAGAAGAGGCGGGGCCGCCGGGAGGTTTGCCGCGGAGGGCGGCGGGCGCGGCGGCGGGCGCCGGCGGCGAGGGCGACGGAGGCGGCGGCGGCGGCGGCGGCGGTGGCGCGGGCGGGCGGCCGGGCGAGGCGGCACGGCGCCGGCCGGGCGAGGGAGGCGGCGAGGCGGTCGGCCGGGCGGCGAGGCGCGCGGGCGGTTTGGGCGCCATGGGCGAGCGAGCGGCGACCAAGCCGGAGAGGGCTCTCGCTGGCTCGGGCGGGCATGCCATGGGCGAGGCGGCGGCGGGCTACGTGGCGCTGCTGGTTGGTTGAGCAGCGGCGGCGCGGTGGGCGGACGTGTCCGGACGGCGCGCGAAGTTTTCATCCGGCGAGGTAGGGAAGGCTAGGGTTGATCCGGATTTGGAATGGGGTTGCTTAAATAGGCATAGAGGGAGCTAGGAGAGTCCAAATGAGGTGTAGTTTTTACCACACGATCGTGATCGAATGACGGAGAGCATGGAAGTGACTTGGATGGGTTATTGTACTATTTTGAAGGGGTGTTGGGCTGCAACTCAAAAGAGGCCTTTGCTAGAGTGCGGTTAACCGCTGAGTACCAAACGAGCTCCAAATGACCGAAACTTGACCGGTGGTCTACCGGTGGTATACCAAGGCCACTTGACAAACCTCGGTCCATTCCGAGAAGGTTTAGTACCCGCCACGGAAAAATGTAAAAGGGGCGCGGGGAAGATAGGAGTGCCGGATTGCAAAACGGACAACGGGAAAAATGCTCGGAATCATGAGACGAACACGTATGCAAATGAGATGCACATGATGACATGATATAAAATGCATGACATGGACAAAAAGCAAAATGAGGAAAAACCCAACCACGTAGGGAATATCATATCACAATGCCGAAAATGGCAAGAGTTGGAGTTACAAATATGGAAAGTTCCTTCCGAGGTGTTACAAGCAAGAATGGAGATTCCGGCACAGGAGATAATAACACCCCAGAAAGTGCCGAAGACAACTCCCTCCAAAGACGATCCAGCGCAGAGGAGGCAGAAGCAAGCCCTCGGGAGAGGGCAGCGAGACAAAGAGGTCGAGGATGACAATTACTTACCTCCTCCGGAGACGAGGCAAGCCTCGGCGACATTTAATTCGTCAGACTGAGGATCCCGCCGAACAAGAGCGTTTCAGACGCAGGCTAATGGCCACGCAAACAGCCTAAAGAAAAAGCAACAACAGCTTCAAGCTGATCAAGACCCATGGCCGATAGATGGACCGAGGTCCTCGCGGTCAAGAGTATGAACTCAACGCCTCCAAAAGTTACCCAAAACGCAAGTTGCTCCCCGATTAGAGGAGGCAGCATCACCAACAAGACTGTCTGGCAGACCGACCACCTCGTGGCGCGATAGAGAGGCGGCAAGCCCTCCACCAAAACTGTACCCCGCATCGCTTCTAAAAGCAGGAAGCCACGGGAATGCGCCGGACTTGCGAGATATATTGAGGACAAGGCAAGACAATCTAGATCTATCTATGGATCACGTGGACGCCTTACGACCCACATTTAATACCGTCGCACCGGATACAACTACTCCGCCGGCCGAACACGGCAGCATAACGCCTCTCGAGCTACGCCGTGACATTGCCCAATACAGAGGCGCCAAGACACCCACTATGCTTCACCGACGAAGTAATGGATCATCAAATCCCTCAAGGGTTCAAACCGTTAATATCGAATCCTACGATGGCACAATAGACCCCATGGTCCGGATTGAGGATTATCTCCTCCATATACACATGGCCCGCGCGACGCATCTTCACGCCATCAAATATCTCCGCGCAAGCTTAAAGGACCAGCTCGGCATTGGCTTAACAGCCTGCCCGCAGAGTCAATTGATGTGGAAGACCGGAAGCCGATTCTCGACAACTTCTGTGGCACGTAAAGCGACCACCGGACGCAGCTGACCTAAGCCACATAATCCAGCAGCCGCATTTAATCGGCCAGCAATTCTCGACACGATTCTTAACAAAGAAAAATCAAATCGCCGACCGTCCGGATGCAGAGGCACTCGCTGCCTTCAAACATAACATCCGCGACGAGTGGCTGGCCCGCACCTAGGACAGAGAAGCCGAAATCCATGGCAGCCCTCACATCCTCATGAACCGCTTCTGTGCGGGAGAGGATAGCTGGCTCGCTCGTAGTAACAACCTCAGCAAAAACGCTGGCAGTCCGGATACTAAGGACCACAATGGCAGGTTGCGTCGAAACAAAAACAAACGCCGCATTAACGGCGACAAAGAATGAGGATACGGCAGTCAATGCTGGATTCGAGGCTCCAAACCCGTCAACGGAAGAAGCCATTCAAAAGAACCACTCCGGCCCGCCCAATTTGGACCGAATACTCGACCGCTCTTGTCAAATTCATGGAACCTCGAAAAGCCAGCTAACCATACCAACAGGGATTGTTGGGTATTCAAGCAGCGAGCAAATTAATCGCCGAAAACAGTGACAAGGGGCTACACAGCGATGACGAGGAAGAGACCCGCCGCCGAACAACAGAGGACAAAAGGATTCCCCTCAAGTTCGGACGGTAAACATGATATACGCAATGCATATTCCCAAGAGGGAGCGAAGTGCACTAAGGGACGATATGCGATGGAGCGATTGCCCCAAAATTTAACCCATGGTCCTCTTGCCCGATCACTTTCGATCGAAGAGACCATCCGACCAAGATCCGCCATGGCGGATTTGCCGCATTGGTTTTAGACCCAATCGCTGATGGATTTCACCTCACGAGAGTCCCGATGGACGGCGGCAGAGCCTGAACCTGCTTTATCAGATACGATGTGCAAGATGGGCATTGACCCTTCAAGGATTAAACCTACAACGACGACCTTCAAAGGCGTCATACCAGGTGTCGAGGCCAATTGTACAGGCTCAGTTACACTCGAAGTGGTCTTTGGATCCCCGGATAATTTCCGAAGCGAGGAGTTAATCTTCGACATAGTCCCGTTCATGGCGGCTATCACGCCCTGCTCGGACGAACCGCGTTTGCAAAGTTCAACGCGGTGCCACATTATGCCTACCTTAAGCTCAAGATGCCAGGCCCTCGTGGAGTCATCACGGTCAATGGAAACACGGAACGCTCCCTCCGAACGGAGGAACATACAGCTGCTCGCGCGAAGTACTGAGCAGCCTTTTGAGGCAATCTCGAGTCCGCCGTTAAACGACCGGACATGACCAAACGCGCCCGAGCAACATCAACCAATACCACAGCACGTTCTGCACGCAGAGCAATGCGGCCCCAACCCCAGCCCTCGCAAAACTGCAAGACAAACTCTCCGCGTACATAATTACGCCCTGGAGATACCATGGGCATAGGGGGAAGGGCACCACCACAACAGACCCAGAGTGCGGTTCGACCACACCGGGGGCTCCCAAGTGTGTCGCTCCTTTTTGTTTTATTTTTCTCTTTTTTATACAGAACTCAGTCCGCGCGAACCGCCGAACTCATGATGCAACAGCCGTGGAAGGACTCACGGCCGCGATGAACACTCGTGTGGTCTCCATCACGAGCATTAAATTTGTTAAAATACAACATTCCGCTGCCTACCCTCGAGGGAGACGCCTTTAATTCATCCAATCCCTTTGCTTTCCGCACTATTTGTATCATTCCGCACCGATAGCATATCTTCTTGAATAAAATGCAGCACTTTTTGCCTTTAATTGCATTACTTTATATATATATGTTCATTTACTTACATGTTGCACCTGTGCATCTTGGTACGCCAAACACACCAGGGCTTATGTCCTCCGCTTTATGGTGTGATAAAGTCCGACACTTCCACAAGTGCGGCACCCGAACTTATAGCATTATATGAATCGGCTCCAATCATGTCTTGGGTCAATAGTTGGGTTTGCCTGCCCCATGTTTGGCACCTTACGCTCCGTTCTATCGGCTAAGGTAGCACGGGAGAACCATCGCGATTGCGCCCGGTTGAGCCGGGTTAACGCCTGGAGAAAGCTAAAACTGACCAGCATGATAAGGCGTGAGACTGGTCGCTGTTCGAGAGGTCCTTTCGGTCCTTAAAGACCCACGCCGCTCGAGCGAAGTTCGGATTATGTCCGATGAAGGCGTGATAGCGCCCCACTTCGGTCTTCCGAATACTAGGGGCTTCACCAAATTTAAAATTATAGAATTCTATGGCTAAGGAGAGTGTTCAAGCACTATAAGTCCGTTGCTGGTTTGTTGTGTTGAGCGCCCCTAGATGGACCCAAAATGGGAACAAGAGTGCTCAAGTTTATCCCGAACACCCCAACACTCGTGGCATGGGGCTGAAGCCGACGACTTGCCATCTCTCGATTTAATAAATGGCCGCATGTAAGGTAATATTTTAAATTAAACAAGCGTTGCTTAGCGATATGAACAAAGTTTTCAGCGCATGTGATAACACATTGCTAATTCACTCAATAATTACATCCTCGGGGCAATCATCCGCAATCTTGCGGGCACCCTTCAGACAGCCTTATAGTAAAGTTCGGGCGACGATGCTCCTTGCCCGCTGGTGGCGCGTCGCTGATTAGCTTCTCCGCATCTAGCTTGCCCCAATGCACCTTTTGCGCTGGCAAGGGCCCGACGAGCACCTTCAATACAAAGCGGAGCGCTTGATAACCTCCACCTGTGGGCACGATCCACCAGCCGCCGTGACGAGGCGAAGTAGCTCCTGTGCATGGCCTCTCCGGCCACAGCCGGACTATGAGCCCCTTCATGGCCTGCTCGGCCACCTTGTGAAGCTCAACCAGCTGCTTCACTGTTCGCTAGGGGCACGGATGGCCGGCCTCAAAGATACCGAGACCGAAGACCTTCTCCGCTGAGCTCCCTCCTCGGCTTGGTAGAATGCGGCGGCATCGAGACACGCGCTGAGGCAGATCTGCAAACACCCCTGGAGAGCTCCGAATTCGGGTAAGTATCACGTAATTTACATTCACATGCTTGCTTTGCATGAAAAATGCCTTACCCGCCGCTATCTTCTTCATCAATTCAACCTCTGAAGGGCCTTATGGGCCTCGGCCTTGGCGGTTTTGGCACTTTTGAGAGCGAGGCAAGCTCGGACTCTTGAGTCTTTGAGTCACGCCCAAACTCTCATGCTTTTCCATGAGAGCCTCGGAGCTCTTGCTGAACCACCGCCACCCTCGCCTCTTGC
The DNA here is from genome assembly GCA_021605205.1 of Aegilops longissima. Taxonomy (NCBI): domain Eukaryota; kingdom Viridiplantae; phylum Streptophyta; class Magnoliopsida; order Poales; family Poaceae; genus Aegilops; species Aegilops longissima. The sequence goes on along the minus strand of CM038678.1, from coordinate 480,911,030 downwards.
TTTTCTCGCTCTGCCCGTTGCGTGCGGTCGCATTGCATTCGACATGACACGGCCTCCTTCGAGGCCGCCACCTCGCTCGTGGGCCCCGCAGCATCCATGTTATCCTTGTTATTTTTGTCGCAACCTAAATCCTTTTCTGTCGGGATATACCTCATGGCGTAAACCGGCCGAAGTATAACCCGCCGGACTTGGCGGTTTATCGAGATCCGCTAGCACTTGGCGATTCATCGGCGACCATACGACTGGCGGTTTACAAGCAACCCACCTGGTCATTTGACTGGTGATCCGGCACACGGGACAGACGGAGGACAAGGCCCAAGGCCCAGAAGGCCGGTTCACGTTTAATGGTGGGCCGGTTTATAAGGAAAGCGTAAGGACTATTCTCCTACGAAGGAAGCAAGACTAGGACTCCACTTGTAATAGAGTAATCCTAATCCTAAAAGGACTCCACATGTAACCCGCCCCTTCAACATATATAAGGAGGGGCAGGGCTCCCCAAAGGGGGACAAGCGACAAGCAAGAAACAAACTTAGGGCTAGACACAAAGAGGAGAGCCGGTTTATGCAGCGACTCCCTCGCGATCATAATGAGACCTAGCCTCAAACAGCATGTAGGGTTTTTACCGGATGATGTTTCCCGGGGCCCGAAGCTGTCTAAATCCCTGTCTTGTGTTGCGTCTCTCGATTCCGCTCAACCCCTCTCAAGCTACCACATAGATGCGTTGGCCTCGCGACTAAGTCCTGACACTAAGGACATCTGACGTGTTAATTCCACGACAGTTGGCGCCCACCGTGGGGCCTGCGCACGGTGGTGTTGAGTTCTTGGAGGGATCTTTCCTAGGGTTTCGAGAAGTTCGTGAAAATCTGGATCAAGAAGAACCGGATTGGAAGGGTCTGCACTTGCAATCTATGAGATTTGCGTTGAAACAAAAAAAAAATAGGGTTTTCTGGTGCGTCACCGACTCAACGCGATCCGTCGAATCCGAATAGAAGACCAAGTTTTACTATTACAAACGCTGCATCACCGAGGCCGACGGAGTTTTTCGTAGAGCTACGTGATGCGGATCGATCGATCCTTATCAACATGGGCGTGAGAAGGCAATACTACTACTTCGTTGTTGCTCCATCAAGTACTTGCGTACTATTCATGATTAAAGCTCAGAGTTTGAGGAGGCAAATCTGTCCAGATAAGAAATAATATTTGTTGAAACTGCTTTACGTGAGCATGCATATTTGGGAAAAAGACTACAACACCAGATCGGACTGACAGATCAACAGGTTCAATCTCCGGCGCCGCACAGAAGACGATTAGGAGAAGGTTAATGGGCGTGGATCTTCTTCAGAGTTCAACGAGTCATCCACGGGCTTGGATTCTTTCGTTGACCTGGACCCCGAGCCTCGTATCAAACCGGCGGTCGCCTCCGCTGTCGCCGCAACCGGATTTGCCTCGACTCTACAGCTGCAGCCGGGTTTCCATACCCGCTCCCTCTTGCAAGACGCCTCGGCCTCCTGAGCTGCACGCCGGCCACTGTCGCGCCTCCGCGCCGTGCCACCTCCGCTTGCTGCGCCCCCTGGCCTCGCGGCCGCGAGCTCATCAGAAAACCGCCACCTCCTGCCTGGACTCGGTGCTCAGCCTGCCACTCGCCGCCTCGCTCCTCCCACTCACGGAGGCCCGCGCGCGGATGCGCCCCGCCGGCCTGCTGCTCGCCGGCTCCAAGGGGCTTGCCAAAGGCCAAGGGCCACCTCGAGCATGCGCTGCTCGTCCTCAACCCGCTCGCCGTCTCGCTCCTTCTGCTCGCCGAGGCCCGTCCGCGTTTGCCTCCTCTGTCGGGTTGCTGGCCGCCCCTTGGCCGCGCTCGGCCTCGGTGCCCCCAGCCTGCCGCCGTGGCTGTAGCTGCACCTGGCCCGTCGCCGATTTTCCTCGAAATCGGCGTCGCTTCTCCCAGTGGCCGTAGCTGTGACTGGCCGGTCGCCGCCTCCCCTCGAAGCCGGCGTCGCTTTTCCCTGGGCCTGCCGCTCCACCCGTCCGAGTGTCACCGAACCGCCAAGTTCCCCCGTGTTGCGCGCGGCCTCTGCTCCTGGTTGCTCTGAGATGAGCCACCGCGGACGACGCCTATCTTCAAACCGCGGACGACGCCTGTCTTCAAACCGCTGCATCGCCAGATCACCCCCGTCTCCGTTAAATCGCCAAAGCGCCTCGATCCACCCTTGCTGACCTCTGACAAGCAAACTATAACAGCTCCGAGCCACCTCCGACTACGTCTGGGCCGTCCCGCTCGCCGGTCGGCCACCACCTTCACCTCAACTCGCCCCGAGCCGCCTCAAATCGCCGGTTCTCCTCCGTACCATGCACCTTGAAGTCACTGCTCCCGGCGTCAAGTTGCCCCGTGCCTTCGCTGTGGGGCTGCAGTTCTGTTATGTTCTGGGTCACTTCACCCTGAATCCATCAGTGGCGCATGATTACTAGTTCGCGGTGCCTGGCTCTCTCCAGATGCATCTTATGGGTGCGTTGGCTGCCCCGTTGGAGGAAAAGTAGAGTACAAAAAAAAACGGTTTGATGACTACTGGCGAGTTGTACGCACGACTGTAGACTGGTTATTGTTGATCAGTCAAACACCGCTGCACTATTTATCAAAGCTTAGCAAGATATCGAGGGTGAGAGCTGTGGCAGCATTTGGCAAGGTCCTTGAGGTGATCGACGCAAATATGCTTTGGATACATATATGGATCAAAGGAATTCAGAATAAAGACTGAAAAAATTTATCTACGGACAGATCATCCGTTGTCCAAACAAAAAACGGCAGGTGATATCCGTCCGGTTTGTTTTCATAGCACATTATTTTTATGTGAACAATTACTTTGGCTTGTGATATTTTTTTTTGACCCAGGACAATTGTTCATTACAAATGAGGCGTTATATTATGGGCACGGAGCACGCGCTAGCAACGTTCTGCACCGGTGTTTTCGTCCGTGTCATACCACCCGGTGAAATGAACGTGCGCAAGTCGCCGTCCCTGTGGCCTGGTCTACATCAACATACCAGGCCGCACCTGTCTGCCTGAGCTATTTATTGCGTATGAGCAAGTCACAGCTTGGGTAGCCCGTTTTTCTTTCAAGCAAAATGGAGGCAAATTCTCATATACTATCAACCGCTGTCTGCACTGGGTGGTTCAATGGGCAGGCGCACAAGTCGCCGCCATTACAGTTTGGTTAACTTCAAATCACCAGTTGAAGGAACCATTGGCCGAAAGTTCTTGACACGGCTCATACGGGATCATTTATAACCCACCGCGATCACCTCAACCTTCAGGATTCACATCGCGCTATCAACACCAATGATATACAAGTTATGCGGTTTATATCACGGTCAAATATGGAGAGTTTCAAGCCAACTCCTCGAGTCACCTTGAGACTCGGGGCTCTGATGACATGACTCAGCAAATCTTGCGGTTTCAGAAATTTAAGAACCCGTGACGATGGAGGAAAGATAACCCGTCCGGAGGCTATGCTATTTGAAGGCCGTCGAAAATTTCCGGCTTAGAAAGTATATGACAGTTACAAAATCCCGGCTCAATGAAGAAGTTCCGGGTCATCAGAAAGGATTCCGGTTTAAAATCCGTTTCAAGGGAAGTCAGTCTCACTGAAGCTCTCAAATATCCGGTTTACAATCCGGTTCAAGGGAAATCTGTTCTCCCACAAAGCTCTGAAGCTCTCAAATCCGGTTCAAAATTCCGGTTCAAGAAGGATTTATCTCTTGCAAAAAGTTAAAGGGTGCCAAAGAGGGCCTGCTGCCATGATGCGCGGTTCAAACATGGGTATCATGCCTTATTGGCTTATCATATTATTGGTCACTTGGGGCTTGGTCAGATCCAACCATAGCCACGCCTCTTGATCGCCTAGTGCCACAACATCACTTGGGGGCTTGGTCGGTCCGAACCAATGCAACACCTTTTGATAGGCGAAAGCCACCAGATCACTTGGGGACATGGTCAAGTCTGAACCAGTCACGCCTCTTGATCGGCCTAAGGCCATAGAGTCACTTGGGGCCTGGTCGAACCCGAACCATTGCCACGCCACTTGATCGGCATAATGCCACGGTTTCATTTGGGACCTGGCTGACTTGAACCATAGCTACACCTTATTGGGAGCTTGGTCGTGTCCGACCATGGTAACACCATCTGATCGGCTCAGTAAAGCCTCTTTTTTGCAAACGGCCTTATCATTGCCTTTGCTTCCATATTCTTTTCATAGCTGTTATTTACTTTTTGTTGCATTTTTTAAACCGACATTATTAATCCGGTTCAAACTGTCAATTACAAATTGGCAGAACACGGTCAAATCCTAATCCGAGACTATCGCCCGGTTTGATTCTATGTTACCATCTTATTATGGAGTAAACCGTGTTCATTAACCCGGTTTGACGCTCAATTACGAAGTCGCCAAGATATATATGGTTAAACCGTGGTTATTACAACCCGCACGGTTTCATCGTAAACCGACACAAGATGAAAGGAGTTATCATTACTCAAGATTGGGGTCATCACCCTTACTACAAAAAATTGGTAAACCAATGATGTGATTCAATGTCACAGCTTATGATATATTTCATTGATTATTCTTAAAGTGCAGCCTTGGTTATAAACCTGGGTTATATGTTGGGCATTATGACCGTCCGATGGTAAACCGCCAGACACTTTAAACTTGTTGCATGCGAGACAGGTTGAATAAAGCATGATGATAAATTATCCGATGTTTATTAAACCGCCTGGCTTTAAGACGGTAAGTCGCCAAAGATATGATGACAAATTATCCGAGTTTGTTAACTGGCCTGGTTTTGGACTATAAGTCGCCAAAGACATATTTGGATTGCGCCATTGGAATCATGCGCTCATAAATCATTGGACTATATTATTCAAATCTTCAAATAGCCAACATGGCTAGATTTTTATTATGGTTATCAATAACCAATATTATGATTGAGGTTTTCAAAGTCGCTTCGGTAAGAATGGCTATTATTTCATCAATGGGTATGATTTATTCTACAATGGAGGAATAGTCCCGAGTTGTCTGCAGCTTACGACCCGCACTTGGGGGCTACATTATTTAAATTGAGATTACATCAATGTGCAAGTCTCATGTCGCCGCAAGGTGCACCATGACACTTGGGGCTAATGCAAAGTAATTTTTGCTCATATTATTGAAGACCCGACTCATCACATTATAATGAGTCGACCCTTTGGGGCTACCAATTGCTCCTGCCAACAATTGAAGGTACAAAGCTTTTTATTCATTATATTGAAGGGTCCATCGCTCAATTGGTACAGCACAAGGCTCTTAACCTTGTGGACGTGGATTCAAGTCCCATGATGGGGTTACATCGTATGATGTTATTTTCATTGAATATATATCAAGTCCCAGCTCAATATATCTTATCGAGCCGCCCTTGGGGGCTACACATCATTGCTCAAATCTACATGATTATACTTATAAAGTCCCTGCTCATTATTGCATAATGACCCGCCCTTGGGGGCTACATGGTTGAAGTTTTATGAGTATAAGACAATTATAAGTCCTGTGTTGTCGCAAGCATGACAACCCGCACTTGGGGGCTACATAATATGGAGTATTCAGTTTTTACTAAGTGACTAGGATGAACAACATGGATTTCTTCTTAAGTGGCAGTATTTATATTGAAGCAAGTCTTAAGCCATCACTTTGTTACGCTCAAGACTTGGGGGCTAAGGTAATATGGATATAAGGGAGAAAATCTTCAAATTCTCGATTCGAGCAAACCAGATTGACCTTGTATGCGCAATAATTATGACCGGCGCCGGTAATAATTATGACTTGGTGCCATCCATATTTCCAAACCGCAATTTTGGCAATATTAAACCGCAAGTTTTACATCTTCAAACCGGCTGAATATCAGATGAGTATTGCAAGACCAATATTTCTTAAACCGGTGCTTTGGAAGCCGACTCAAGTGGATTATTCTTCACAATATTTCTATGTGGGAAACCAATGTCAGCAAGTTGAGTATGAAGCTGGCTTATTGACCTGGATTTTCTAGAAGAAGGAAATCACAAGGACTTAAGGATGATCAAGTGCCGGTTTACAAGAATTCTTAACCCGGAGCATAATCTGTCAAGTTTGTTCTTGTGTTTATTTCACAGGATCAGTTTAACATGGATAAATCCAAATTAAACTGGGGGCTAATGTCGGGGATATACCCTTGGCGTAAACCGCCGGAAGTATAACCCGGCGGACTTGGCGTTTATCGAGATCCGGTGGCACTTGGCGATTCATCGGCGACCATACGACACAGCAGTTTACAAGCAACCCACCTGGTCATTTTGACTCTTTGGTGATCCGCACACGGATGACGGAGGACAAGGCCCAAGGCCCAGAAGGCCGGTTCACGTTTAATGGTGGGCCGGTTTATAAGGAAAGCGTAAGGACTATTCTCCTACGAAGGAAGCAAGACTAGGACTCCACTTGTAATAGAGTAATCCTAATCCTAATAGGACTCCACATGTAACCCGCCCCTTCAACATATATAAGGAGGGGCAGGGCTCCCCAAAGGGGGACAAGCGACAAGGAAGAAACAAACTTAGGGCTAGACACAAAGAGGAGAGCCGGTTTATGCGGCGACTCCCTCGCGATCATAATGAGACCTAGCCTCAAACAGCATGTAGGGTTTTTACCGGATGATGTTTCCCGGGGCCCGAAGCTGTCTAAATCCTTGTCTTGTGTTGCGTCTCTCGATTCCGCTCAACCCCTCTCAAGCTACCACATAGATGCGTTGGCCTCGCGACTAAGTCCTGACACTAAGGACATCTGACGTGTTAATTCCACGACATTTTCTGTAAGGTACAAATTCGAAGTGGTGTTACTCACCTTCTTTATCTTGGAGCTGCTTCCTGGCGTGGCCGAGCTCTTGCCCGGACCGCTCAAGCTCCTGCTTCAACGCACCGACCTCCGCAGTCAGTGCGGCAGAGGTCAGCAGCGTAGCCTGCAACCCATATTGACATAATTTTTAGCAATCCTGCGTTTATCTTTTTTAGGATCCTCAGTCCGGCTTTTCTTTCTGAACACCAAACCGAGCATCAGGGGCTACTGTCTATGCGGTATTATAATGCATATTTTTAACTTCTTACCTCAAAGCCCGATAGAAGGCTATTGTAAGCTTGGTCAGCCCGCCTTTGGCGAAGCTGCATTTTGAATCACCGCACTCATAATAGTGCGGTGTTCTTCGATGGAAGCGCTCTGCAGCGCCCAACAATTGCCCGGCGCCCGGTTGGGACGGAAGTCGCCGGCGTCACGGTCTTGCCCTTCGATCGAAGGGCGCCTGCGGACTCCGGAACCACTGCGGGTTCTGTTGTGGAGTCCGCGTGAAGTCCGGAGGGCGCTTGTGGCGCCCGAGCCTCCCCGTGGGTCCTTCGGGATCCCACCCGCGCCTTCGGCGTCGCGAGGGGTGGAGGCGGTCCGGATGGAGTCTACATCCGATGAAGCCAACGACCCGCTCGAGGAAGCGGGGAGATCATCACTGGCCGGACTACAGATAGCACGCGGCGTTAGAATGACACTATGTGACGCAGCAAGAGAAATTATAAATCATTCAGGAATCCGGATACTTACGATCTCGCCGGAGGCCTGGCCCTTGAAGGCCATTCTTCCTCGCCAACGTTGATGTTGGCAGAGCTGTCCGGGGGAATAGTCCTTCCCCTCTTGGACCCTCCGGCCTCCCCAGTTGGGGAAGCCTTCCTCTTTCTCTCTCCCTCCTCTGGGAGAGAGTCCTCTTCCTCCTCCTCATTTTCAGGGGAGGAGTCAGCCCCGGAGTCGTCGGACACCTGAAAACGGGTACTCTTTCGAGCACCTATGGCCTCCTTCTTGGCCTTCTTCTCCGGCACCACGTGCGGTGCCGGGACCAGCAGCCTCGCTAGACGAGCGTCTACTGGATTTTATGGCATAGGAGCCGGACAGGTAATCTGCTCCGCCTTCTTCATCCAGTCCTGTCAAAGGAAAAGGGGGAATTAAAACCCGCATAGAGTCAAACTATGAAAAACAAGTGTCCCGTAAAGGGGTAGAATCACTCACCTCGTCAGCCTGGCGCTGCGAGTGAAATCCGCGATCTTCCGTCGCGGATGCGGGGGCTTCGGCGCCCTTGAACAACACCTTCCAGGCGCCTTCGTACGTTGTGTCGAAGAGCTTGTTCAGCGCCTGGTGCTGTTCCGGATCGAACTCCCATAGATTGAATGCCCGCTCTTGGCATGGGAGAATCCGCGACGAGCATGACTTGGACCACGTTAACCAGCCCGAGCTTCTTCACCAGCTTCTTAATACAGGTCCGAGTCCGTCGGCTCCTTCAAACTGCCCCACAAACAAGCCCTTCTCTTTCCGGAGGTGAGCTGCGTGGGGATACCAGATCTAAACTCGGGGCCGCCGCCCATTTAGGGTCGCGCTGCTCGGTGATGTAAAACCACCCGATTGCCACCCTTGACGGATTCCACGAAGGCCCTTGAACTAAAGGACGTTGGGCATCTTGCCCAACATGGCGCCCAAGACTCCGCTTGAATGCCCTTCACTACCTTCGCTTGACATTGAAGGTCTTGAGCCACAAGTCAAGTGGGGCTGGATCGAGAGGAAGGCCTCGCATACGACGATAAACGCCGAGATGTTGAGGATGAAGTTCGCGCGGATCATGGAAATCCAGGCCGTAGTAGAACATGAGCCCCGGACAAAGGGGTGAAGTGGAAAGCCCAGATCCAGCGGAGGAAGTGGGAAAGAAAGACAACCCTCTCATGGGGCCAGGGGTGGGGATGAGCTGCCCTCGTCAGGCAGACGGGCGCGATGTCGCCGGAGAGGTATCCGCGTCGCAGCAGTTTGGCGATTTGCTCCTCCTTAACGGTGGAGGCCAACCATTTACCTCCCACTCCGGACATGGTCGGAGAAGGTTGAGACGAGATCGCGAACTTGGGCGCTGGAGCTCGAGTCTTGTGAGATGGATAAGCAAAGGAGGAAGAAGGCGTAGGTGAGAAGGTGAATCCTTATCCCTTATATGGGCGGGCGAAATCTCACGCGTCCCCCACCGGCCTGGTAAAACTCGCTTATCTCCCAAGCGTCACCATCAATGACGCAGTTGGGTTACCACGCCCGTATTGATGAGAATCCCGGATTAAGGGAAACACGATCTCGCTCGACAAGACGTGCCAAGGAAACCGCCGCTAAATGCGTTGAGGTGGTAAAGTAAAAACAATTCGAGTAATGGCTTGGTAGTGGTGTGACGCCACGCCACGGAAAACGTCAGCAGATTGAACTTGTGAATATATTATTATTCTCTCTACGGTGGAATGTGGAATTTATTTTGCAGAACCGGACACTATCCTAGTGTTCCCAATCTTCTATCATTTGGAGGAGGAACCCGCCTTGCAATGCCAAGCAATATACGCGCCGGACTTATCGTCATTGAAGCCTGGTTCAGGGCTACCGAGGAGTCTGGATTAGGGGTGTCCGGATAGCCGGACTACCATCATCAGCCGAACTATCATTTGCCGGACTATCATCATCGACCGGACTCCAAGACTATGAAGATAGAAGATTGAAGACTTCCCCCCGTGTCCGGATGGGACTTTCCTTGGCGTGGAAGGCAAGCTTGGCGATACGGATATGTAGATCTCCTACCATTGTAACTGACTCTATGTAACCCTAGCCCTCTCCGGTGTCTATATAAACCGGATGGCTGTAGTCCATAGGACAACAATCACAACAACCCTTACAATCATACCATAGGCTAGCTTCTAGGGTTTAGCCTCCTTGATCTCGTGGTAGATCCACTCTTGTAAACATCCACAATATCAATATCAATCAAGCGGGACGTAGGGTTTTACCTCCATCAAGAGGGCCTGAACACTGGTAAACATCGTGCCCCTTGTCTCTGTTACCATCCGCCTAGACGCACAGTTCGGGACCCCTACCCGAGATCCGCCGGTTTTGACACCGACAGTTACCGACTGTTGTTCGGAGTCCCGGATGAGATCCCGGACGTCACGAGGAGTTCCAGAATGGTTAGGAGGTAAAGATTTATATATGGAAAGTTGTTGTTCGGGTTCCGAAAAAAGTTCGGGTTTTTTCGGTATTGTACCGGGAAGCTTCCAGAAGGTTCCGGAGGATTCCGGAGGGGTCCGGAGGTCCGGAAATTGTTCCAGCACGTCCAATACAGCAACATGGGCTGTAGGGGGGCGCCCTAGCCTAAATGGGCCAGGGGCACCAGCCCCCCCAAGGCCCATGCGCATGGGAGAGGGGAAACCCTAAGGGGGAGGGCCTCCACTTGACTTGGGAGGCACTCCTCCCCCCTTGGCCGCCGCCCCCTCCTCAGATTGGATCTGAGGGGGCCGACCCCCCTCTCCCTTGCCCCTATATATATGTGGGGGGTGGGAGGGCAGCCGCACCCCAAGTTCTGGCGCAGCCCTCCCCCTCTCCCAAGTACTCCTCCTCTCCCGCGGTGCTTGGCGAAGCCCTGCAGGATTGCCACGCTCCTCCATGACCACCACGTCGTTGTGCTGCTGCTCGATGGAGTCTTCCTCAACCTCTCCCTCTCTCCTTGCTGGATCAAGGCATGGGAGACGTCACCGGGCTGTACGTGTGTTGAACGCGGAGGTGCCGTCCGTTCGGCACTAGGATCTCCGGTGATTTGGATCACGACGAGTACGACTCCTTCAACCCCGTTCTCTTGAACGCTTCCGCTTAGCGATCTACAAGGGTATGTAGATGCACTCTCCTTCCCCTCATTGCTGGTTTCTCCATTGATAGATCTTGGTGACACATAGGAAAATTTTGAATTTCTGCTACGTTCCCCTATAGTTTAAGCTTGGGGGAGTTGATACGTCTCCGTAGTATCTAATTTTCCAAACACTTTTGCCCTTGTTTTGGACTCTAAATTGCATGATTTGAATGGAACTAACCCGGACTGACGCCATTTTCAGCAGAATTGCCATGGTGTTATTTATGTGCAGAAACAAAAGTTCTCGGAATGACCTGAAACTCCACGGAGATTATTTTTGGAAATAATAAAAATAATGGTAAGAGAATCAAGGCCAGGGGCCCCACACCCTTGCCATGAGGGTGGGGGGGGGGGCGCCCCCTGCCTCATGGGCCCCCTGGAGCTCCACCGACCTCAACTCCAACTCCATATATTCGTGTTCGGGGATAAAAAACTCAGAGAGAAAGATTCATCGCGTACGGAGCCGCCGCGAAGCCCTAAACTCTCTCGGGAGGGCTGATCTGGAGTCCGTTCGGGGCTCCAGAGAGGGGAATCCGTCGCCATCGTCATCATCAACCATCCTCCATCACCAATTTCATGATGCTCACCGCCGTGCTTGAGTAATTCCATCGTAGGCTTGCTGGACGGTGATGGGTTGGATGAGATTTATCATGTAATCGAGTTAGTTTTGTTAGGGTTTGATCCCTAGTATCCACTATGTTCTGAGATTGATGTTGCTATGACTTTGCTATGCTTAATGCTTGTCACTAGGGCCCGAGTGCCATGATTTCAGATCTGAACCTATTATGTTTTCATGAATATATGTGAGTTCTTGATCCTATCTTGCAAGTCTATAGTCACATACTATGTGTTATGATCCGCAACCTCAAGTGACAATAATCGGGACCACTCCCGGTGATGACCGTAGTTTGAGGAGTTCATGTATTCACTATGTGTTAATGCTTTGGTCTGGTACTCTATTAAAAGGAGGCCTTAATATCCCTTAGTTTCTGCTAGGACCCCGCTGCCATGGGAGGGTAGGACAAAAGATGTCATGCAAGTTCTTTTCCATAAGCACGTATGACTATATTCAGAATACATGCCTACATTACATCGATGAATTGGAGCTAGTTCTGTGTCACCCTATGTTATGATTGTTACATGATGAACCGCATCCGGCATAATTCTCCATCACCGATCCAATGCCTACGAGCTTTTCACATATTGTTCTTCGCTTATTTACTTTTCCGTTACTCTGTTATAATCACTACAAAACCCAAAATATTACTTTTGCTACCGTTATCGTTATTTCCATACTACTTTGCTACTAAATACTTTGCTGCAGATATTAAGTTATCCAAGTGTAGTTGAATTGACAACTCAACTGCTAATACTTGAGAATATTCTTTGGCTCCCCTTGTGTCAAATCAATAAATTTGGGTTGAATACTCTACCCTCGAAAACTGTTGCGATCCCCTATACTTGTGGGTTATCAAGCTACTAACTACGACCCCGAAGGTCTACAAAGGACTACTCACGCATCATCGGAGAGGCATCAGTGGAAGTGGTGAACCCCTCCGTGATGGTGTCTAGATTGGATCTGGTGGTTCTAGACTCTGCGGCGGCTGGATGAATATTTCGACGTCTGTTCTAGGGGTTATGGAATATTGTGGTATTTATAGAGCAAAGAGGTGGTCCGGGGGCACCCGAGGTGGGCACAACCCACCAGGGCGCGCCTGGGCCTCCCGGCGCACCGTGGTGGGTTGTGCCCCCCTCGGGTGTTGTGCCCTCCAGGAGGCCCAGGACGACAAGGACGCGTACTGCTTCGGAGTGGTACGGTGATCATGTCTTGAAGGTCATGTTGCTAGACAACAATGAACCTACGAGCTATGGAGAAGCAATGGTGGGCCCATATTCCAACAAATGGTTAGAAGCCATGAAATCAGAGATAGGATCCATGTATCAGAACAAAGCATGGACTTTGGTGGACTTGCCCGATGATCGGCAAGCCATTGAGATAAATGGATCTTTAAGAAGAAGACGGACGTGGATGGTAATGTCACCGTCTATGATGCTCGACTTTTGGCGAAGAGTTTTTCAAAAGTTCAAGGAGTTGACTACGATGAGATTTTTTCATCTGTAGCGATGCTTAAGTCCGTCGGAATCATGTTAGTATTAGCTGCATTTATGAAATCTGGCAGATGGATGTCAAAACGAGTTTCCTTTCCAGTCTTCGTAAGGAAAGGTTGTATGTGATACAATCGGAAAGTTTTTGTCGATCCTAAGGATGCTAAAAGGTATGCTGGCTCCAGCGATCCTTCTAAGGACTGGAGTAAGCATCTCGGAGTTGGAATGTGTGCTTTGATGAGATGATCAAAGATTTTGGGTTTATACAAAGTTCATGAGAAACTTGTATTTCCAAAGATGTGAGTGGGAGCACTATAGAATTTCTGATGAGTATATGTTGTTGACATATTGTTGATCAAAAATGATGTAGAATTTCTGGAAAGCATATAGGGTTATTTGAAAGGTGTTTTTCAATAGAAAACCTGGATTAAGCTACTTGAACATTGAGCATCAAGATCTATAAGGATAGATCAAAATGCTTAATAATACTTTCAAATGAGCACGCATTTTGACATGATCTTGAAGGTGTTCAAGATGGATCATCAAAGAAGGATTTCTTGCACGAGTTGTAAGGCACGGTTAAGACTTAAAGCTCGACCACGGCAGAAAAGAGAGAAAGGACGAAGGTTGTCCCTATGCTTTAGACGTAGGCTCTACAAAGATGCTATGCTAAGTACCGCACTGATGTGTGCCTTGCCACATGTCCGGCAAGAGGGTACAAAGGTGATCAAGAGTGGATCACCGGATAGCGGTCAAAATTATCCTTAGAGGAATAAGGATATGTTTCTCGATTATGGAGGTGATAAAGAGTTCGGCGTAAAGGGTTACGTCGATGCAAGCTTTAACACCTATCCGAATGACTCTGAGTAGCAATCCAGATACGTATAGTGGAGCAACCATTTGGAATAGCTCCAATAGGAGCATGGAAGCAGCATTCACAATATGACGTAGAGATTTGCGAAGTACATACGGATCTGAATGTTGCAGACCCGTTGACTAAAACCTCTCTTACAAGCAAAACATGATCAAACCCCAGAACTCATTGAGTCTTAATCACATGATGATGTGAACTAGTTTAGTGACACTAGTAAACTCTTTGGATGTTGGTCACATGGTAATGTGACATGTGAGTGTTAATCACATGGCGATGTGAACTAGATTATTGACTCTAGTGCAAGCGGGAGACTGTTGGAAATATGCCCTAGAGGCAATAATAAATTAGTTATTATTATATTTCCTTGTTCATGATAATTGTTTATTATCCATGCTATAATTGTATTGATAGGAAACTCAGATACATGTGTGGGTACATAGACAACACCATGTCCCTAGTAAGCCTCTAGTTGACTAGCTCGTTGATCAATAGATGGTTAGAGTTTCCGACCATGGACATTGGATGTTGTTGATAACGGATCACATCATTAGAGAATGATGTGATGGACAAGACCCAATCCTAAGCCTAGCACAAAGATCGTAGTTCAGTATGCTAAAGCTTTTCTAATGTCAAGTATCTTTTCCTTAGACCATGAGATTGTGCAACTCCGGATACCGTAGGAATGCTTGGTGTACCAAACGCCACAACGAATCGGGTGGCTATAAAGGTGCACCGCGGTATCTCCGAAAGTGTCTCATTGGGTTGGTACGAATCGAGCGGGATTTGTCACTCCGTAAACAAAGAGGTATCTCTGGGCCCACTCGGTAGGACATCATCATAATGTGCACAATGTGACCAAGGGGTTGATCACGGATGATGTGTTACGAACGAGTAAAGAGACTTGCCGTAACGAGATTGAACAAGGTATCGGTATACCGACGATCGAATCTCGGGCAAGTACAATACCGTTAGACAAAGGGAATTGTATACGGATCGATTGAGTCCTTGACATCGTGGTTCATCCGATGAGATCATCATGGAACATGTGGGAGCCAACATGGGTATGCAGATCCGCTGTTGGTTATTGACCGAGAACGCCTCGGTCATGTCGCAGATGGTTCCCGAACCCGTAGGGTTTACACACTTAAGGTTCGATGACGCTAGGGTTATAAAGGAAGTTTGTATGTGGTTACCGAACGTTGTTCGGAGTCCTGGATGAGATCTCGGACGTCACGAGGAGTTCCGGAATGGTCCGGAGGTAAAGATTTATATATGGAAAGTTGTTGTTCGGGTTCTGGAAAAAGCTCGGGTTTTTTCGGTATTGTACCGGGAAGCTTCCAGAAGGTTCCGGAGGATTCTGGAGGGGTCCGGAGGTCCAGAAATTGTTCCACCACGTCCAATACAGCAGCATGGGCTGTAGGGGGGCGCCCTAGCCTTAATGGGCCAGGGGCACCAGCCCCCCCAAGGCCCATGCACATGGGAGAGGGGAAACCCTAAGGGGGAGGGCCTCCACTTGACTTGGGAGGCACTCCTCTCCCCCTTGGCCGCCCCCCTCCTCAGATTGGATCTGAGGGGGCCGGCCCCCCTCTCCCTTGCCCCTATATATATGTGGGGGGTGGGAGGGCAGCCGCACCCCAAGTTCTGGCGCAGCCCTCCCCCTCTCCCAAGTACTCCTCCTCTC
This sequence comes from Aegilops longissima, assembly GCA_021605205.1. NCBI lineage: Eukaryota > Viridiplantae > Streptophyta > Magnoliopsida > Poales > Poaceae > Aegilops > Aegilops longissima. Next base: position 480,895,590 of record CM038678.1, on the reverse strand, counting down.
CCTGGTGCTTGGCGAAGCCTGCGGATTGCCACGCCTCCATCACCAAGACGCCATTGTGCTGCTGCTGGATGGAGTCTTCTCAACCTCTCCCTCTCTCCTTGCTGGATCAAGGCATGGGAGACGCCACCGGCTGTACGTGTGTTGAACGCGGAGGTGCCGTCCGCTCGCACTAGGATCTCCGGTGATTTGGATCACGACAGTACGACTCCTTCAACCCCGTTCTCTTGAACGATTCCGCTTAGCGATCTACAAGGGTATGTAGATGCACTCTCCTTCCCTCGCTGCTGGTTTCTCCATAGATAGATCTTGGTGACACGAGGAAAATTTTGAATTTCTGCTACGTTCCCCAACAGTGGTATCAGAGGTAGGTCTATTGCGTAGATTCTTTGCACGAGTAGAACACAAAGTAGTTGTGGGCATTGATCTTGTTCAATATGCTTACCGTTACTAGTCCAATCTTGATTCGGCGGCATTGTGGGATGAAGCGGCCCGGACCGACCTTACACGTACACTTATGTGAGACAGGTTCCACCGACTGACATGCACTTGTTGCATAAGGTGGCTAACGGGTGCCAGTCTCTTCCACTTTAGTCGGATCGGATTCGATGAAAAGGGTCCTTATGAAGGGTAAATAGCAATTGACATATCACGTTGTGGTTTTTGCGTAGGTAAGAAATGTTCTTGCTAGAAACCCATAGCAGCCACGTAAAACATGCAAACAACAATTAGAGGACGTCTAACTTGTTTTTGCAGGGTATGCTATGTGATGTGATATGGCCAAGAAGAATGTGATGAATGATATGTGATGTATGAGATTGATCATGTTCTTGTAATAGGAATCACGACTTGCATGTCGATGAGTATGAAAACCGGCAGGAGCCATAGGAGTTGTCTTAATTATTGTATGACCTGCGTGTCATTGATTCAACGCCATGTATTTACTTTGCTTTATTGCTAAACCGTTAGCTATAGTAGTAGAAGTAATAGTTGGCGAGCAACTTCATGGAGACACGATGATGGAGATCATGATGATGGAGATCATGGTGTCATGCCGGTGACACTGATGATCATGGAGCCCCGAAGATGGAGATCAAAAGGAGCAACATGATATTGGCCATATCATGTCACTATTTGATTGCATGTGATGTTTATCATGTTTATACATCTTATTTGCTTAGAACGACGGTAGTAAATAAGATGATCCCTCATTAAAATTTCAAGAAAGTGTTCCCCTAAGCGTGCACCGTTGTAAAGTTCGTCGTTTCGAAGCACCACGTGATGATCGGGTGTGATAGATTCTTATGTTCAAATACAACGGGTGTAAGCCAGATTTACACACGCGAAACACTTAGGTTAACTTGACGAGCCTAGCATGTACAGACATGGCCTCGGAACACAAGAGACCGAAAGGTCGAGCATGAGTTGTATGGAGGATACGATCAACATGAAGATGTTCATCGATGATGACTAGTCCGTCTCACGTGACGATCGGACACGGCCTAGTTGACTCGGATCATGTAATCACTTAGATGACTAGAGGGATGTCTATCTGAGTGGGAGTTCATAAGATGAACTTAATTATCCTGAACATAGTCAAAAGACCCTTTGCAAATTATGTCATAGCTCGCGCTTTAGTTCTACTGTTTTAGATATGTTCCTAGAGAAAATATAGTTGAAAGTTGATAGTAGCGATTATGCGATCAGTAGAAAGCTTATGTCCTTAATGCACCGCTCAGTGTGCAGAACCCCAAACATCATCTGTGGATGTTGCGAACATCGGACATACACGTTTTGATAACTACGTGATAGTTCAGTTAAATGGTTTAGAGTAGAGGCACCCAAGACGTTTTCGAAACGTCGCGGAACATATGAGATGTTTCGAGGGCTGAAATTGCGATTTCAGGCTCGTGCCCACGTCAAGAGGTATAAGACCTCCGACGATTTTCTTAGCCGTCAAACTAAGGAAGAAAAGCTCAATCATTGAGCTTGTGCTCAGATTGTCTGAGTGCAACAATCACTTGAATCGAGTGGGAGTTGATCTTCAAGATGAGATAGTGATGTTTCTCCAAAGTCATTGCCACCAAGCTGCTAGAGCTTCGTGATGAACTATAACATATCAGGGATAGATATGATGATACTTGAGGTATTCGCGATGTTTGACATCGTGAAAATAGAAATCAAGAAGGAGCATCAATTGTTGATGGTTGGTGAAACCACTAGTTTCAAGAAGGGCAAGGGCAAGAAGGGATACTTCATGAAACGACAAATCAGCTGCTGCTCTAGTGAAGAAACCCAAGGTTGAACCCAAACCCGAGACTAAGTGCTTCTGTAATAAGGGGAACAGCCACTGGAGCAGCATTACCCTAGATACTTGTTAGATGAGAAGGCTGGCAAGGTCGATAGAAGTATATTGGATATACATTATGTTAATGTGTACTTTACTAGTACTCCTAGTAGCACCAGGGTATTAAGATACCGGTTCGGTTGCTAAGTGTTAGTAACTCAAATAAAAGAGCTACGGAATAAACGGAGACTAGCTAAAGGTGAGCTGACGATATGTGTTGGAAGTGTTTCCAAGTTTGATGTGATCAAACATCGCGTGCTCCCTCTACCATCAAGATCAGTATTAAACCTGAATAATTCTCATTTGGTGTTTGCGTTGAGCGTAGACATGATTGGATTATGTCTATCGCAATACGGTTATTCATTTAAGGAGAATAATGGTTACTCTATTTATTTGAATAATACCTTCAATGGTCTTGCACCTAAAGGAATGGTTTATCGAATCTCGATCGTAGTGATACACATTTTCATGCCAAAAGATATAAGATAGTAATGATAGTACCACTTACTTGTGGCAATCGCCATGTAAGTCATATTGGTATAAACGCATGAAGAAGCTCCATGTTGATGGATCTTTGACTCACTCGTTTTGAAAAGTTTGAGACATGCGAACCATGTCTATTGGTGTATACGCATGAAGAAACTCCATGCAGATGGATCGTTTGAACTCACTTGATTTTGAATCACTTGAGACATGCAAATCATACCACATGGGCAAGATGACTGAAAAGCCTCGTTTTCAGTAAGATGGAACAAGATAACAACTTGTTGGAAGTAACACATTATGATGTGTGCAGTCCAATGAGTGTTGAGGCCTGTAGTGAATATCGTTATGTTCTTACTTCACGGATGATTTAAGTAGATACTGAGTATATTTACTTGATGAAACACAAGTCTGAATTATTGAATGGTTCAAGTAATTTCAGAGTGAAGTTGAAGATCATCGTGACAAGAGGATAAAATGTCTATGATATGATCATAGAGATGAGTATCTGAGTTAGAGCTTTGGCATGCAATTAAGACATTGTGGAAATTGTTTCACAATTAATACCGCCTGGAACACCATAGTGTGATGGTGTGTCCGAACATCATAGTTGCACCCTATTGGATATGGTGCGTACCATGATGTCTCTTATCGAATTACCACTATCGTTCATGGGTTAGGCATTAGAGACAACCACACTCACTTTAATAGGGCACCACATAATTCCGTTGAGATGACACCGTGAGAACTATGGTTTAGGGAAACCTAAGCTGTCGTTTGTTGAAAGTTTGGGGCTGCGACGGTTATGTGAAAAAGTTTCATCGTGATAAGCTCGAACCCAAAACGGATAAATGCATCTTCATAGGATACCCAAAATGGTTGGGTATACCTCCTAATTCAGATCCGGAAGCAAAAGTGATTGTTTCTAGAAACGGGTCCTTTCTCGAGGAAAAGTTTCTCTCGAAAGAATTGAGTGGGAGGATGGTGGAGACTTGATGAGGTTATTGAACCATCACTTCAACCAGTGTGTAGCAGGGCACAGGAAGTTGATCTTGTGGCACCTACACCAATTGAAGTGGAAGCTTATGATAGTGATCATGAAGCTTCAGATCAAGTCACTACCGAACCTCGTAGGACGACAAGGACGCGTACTGCCTCGGAGTGGTACGGTGATCCTGTCTTGAAGGTCATGTTGTTAGACAACAATGAACCTACGAGCTATGGAGAAGCAATGGTGGGCCCATATTCCAACAAATGGTTAGAAGCCATGAAATCAGAGATAGGATCCATGTATCAGAACAAAGCATGGACTTTGGTGGACTTGCCCGATGATCGGCAAGCCATTGAGATAAATGGATCTTTAAGAAGAAGACATACGTGGATGGTAATGTCACCGTCTATGAAGCTCGACTTGTGGCGAAGAGTTTTTCACAAGTTCAAGGAGTTGACTACGATGAGATTTTTTCATCCGTAGCGATGCTTAAGTCCGTCGGAATCATGTTAGTATTAGATGCATTTATGAAATCTGGCAGATGGATGTCAAAACGAGTTTCCTTACCAGTCTTCATAAGGAAAGGTTGTATGTGATACAATCGGAAAGCTTTTGTCGATCCTAAGGATGCTAAAAGGTATGCTGGCTCCAGCGATCCTTCTAAGGACTGGAGTAAGCATCTCGGAGTTGGAATGTGTGCTTTGATGAGATGATCAAAGATTTTGGGTTTATACAAAGTTCATGAGAAACTTGTATTTCCAAAGAAGTGAGTGGGAGCACTATAGAATTTCTGATGAGTATATGTTGTTGACATATTGTTGATCAGAAATGATGTAGAATTTCTGGAAAGCATATAGGGTTATTTGAAAGGTGTTTTTCAATAGAAAACCTGGATTAAGCTACTTGAACATTGAGCATCAAGATCTATAAGGATAGATCAAAATGCTTAATAATACTTTCAAATGAGCACGTACCTTGACATGATCTTGAAGGTGTTCAAGATGGATTAGTCAAAGAAGGAGTTCTTGCCTGAGTTGTAAGGTACGAAGTTAAGACTTAAAGCTCGACCACGGCAGAAAAGAGAGAAAGGACGAAGGTCGTCCCCTATGCTTTAGACGTAGGCTCTACAGTATGCTATGCTAAGTACCGCACCTGATGTGTGCCTTGCCACATGTCTGGCAAGAGGGTACAAAGGTGATCAAGGAGTGGATCACCAGATAGTGGTCAAAATTATCCTTAGAGGAATAAGGATATGTTTCTTGATTATGGAGGTGATAAAGAGTTCGGCGTAAAGGGTTACATCGATGCAAGCTTTAACACCTATCCGAATGACTCTGAGTGGCAAACTGGATACGTATAGTGGAGCAACCATTTGGAATAGCTCCAAGAGGAGCGTGGAAGCAGCATTTACAATATGACCTAGAGATTTGCGAAGTACATACGGATCTGAATGTTGCAGACCCGTTGACTAAAACCTCTCTTACAAGCAAAACATGATCAAACCCCAGAACTCATTGAGTCTTAATCACATGATGATGTGAACTAGTTTAGTGACACTAGTAAACTCTTTGGATGTTGGTCACATGGTAATATGACCTGTTATTGTTAATCACATGGCGATGTGAACTAGATTATTGACTCTAGTGCAAGTGGGAGACTGTTGGAAATATGCCCTAGAGGCAATAATAAATTAGTTATTATTATATTTCCTTGTTCATGATAATTGTTTATTATCCATGCTATAATTGTATTAATAGGAAACTCAGATACATGTGTGGGTACATAGACAACACCATGTCCCTAGTAAGCCTCTAGTTGACTAGCTCGTTAATCAATAGATGGTTATAGTTTCCTGACCATGGACATTGGATGTCGTTGATAACGGGATCACATCATTAGCAGAATGAAGTGATGGACAAACCCAATCCTAAGCCTAGCACAAAGATCGTGTAGTTCGTATGCTAAAGCTTTTCTAATGCCAAGTATCTTTTCCTTAGACCATGAGATTGTGCAACTCCTGGATACCGTAGGAATGCTTTGGGTGTACCAAACGTCACAACGAATCGGGTGGCTATAAAGGTGCACTACAGGTATCTCCGAAAGTGTCATTGGGTTGGCACGAATCGAGGCTGGATTTGTCACTCCCCGTAAACGGAGAGGTATCTCTGGGCCCACTCGGTAGGACATCATCATAATGTGCACAATGTGACCAAGGGGTTGCTCACGGATGATGTGTTACGGAACGAGTAAAGAGACTTGCCGGTAACGAGATTGAACAAGGTATCGGTATACCGACGATCGAATCTCGGGCAAGTACAATACCGTTAGACAAAGGGAATTGTATACGGATCGATCGAGTCCTTGACATCGTGGTTCATCCGATGAGATCACCGTGGAACATGTGGGAGCCAACATGGGTATCCAGATCCGCTGTTGGTTATTGACGGAGAACGCCTCGGTCATGTCGATGGTTCCCGAACCCGTAGGGTCTACACACTTAAGGTTCGATGACGCTAGGGTTATAAAGGAAGTTTGTATGTGGTTACCGAATGTTGTTCAGAGTCCCGGATGAGATCCCGGACGTCACGAGGAGTTCCGGAATGGTCCGGAGGTAAATATTTATATATGGAAAGTTGTTGTTCGGGTTCCGGAAAAAGTTCGGGTTTTTTCGGTATTGTACCGGGAAGCTTCCAGAAGGTTCCGGAGGATTACGGAGGGGTCCGGAGGTCCGGAAATTGTTCCACCACGTCCAACACAGCAGCATGGGCTGTATGGGGGGTGCCCTAGCCTTAATGGGCCAGGGGCACCAGCCCCCCCAAGGCCCATGCGCATGGGAGAGGGGAAACCCTAAGGGGGAGGGCCTCCACTTGACTTGGGAGGCACACCTCCCCCCCTTGGCCGCCGCCCCCTCCTCAGATTGGATCCGAGGGGCCGCCCCTCTCCCTGCCCCTATATATATGGGGGTGGGAGGGCAGCCGCACCCAAGTTACGGGCGCAGCCCTCCCCCTCCCAAGTACTCCTCCTCTCCGCGGTGCTTGGCGAAGCCTGCGGGATTGCCACGCCTCCATCACCACCACGCAGTTGTGCTGCTGCTGGATGGAGTCTTCCTCAACCTCTCCCTCTCTCCTTGCTGGATCAAGGCATGGGAGACGTCACCGGGCTGTACGTGTGTTGAACGTGGAGGTGCCGTCCGTTCGGCACTAGGATCTCCGGTGATTTGGACCACGACGAGTACGACTCCTTCAACCCCGTTCTCTTGAACGCTTCCGCTTAGCGATCTACAAGGGTATGTAGATGCACTCTCCTTCCCCTCGTTGCTGGTTTCTCCATAGATAGATCTTGGTGACACGTAGGAAATTTTTAATTTCTGCTACGTTCCCCAATAGTTTAAGCTTGGGGGAGTTGATACGTCTCCGTAGTATCTACTTTTCCAAACACTTTTGCCCTTGTTTTGGACTCTAAATTGCATGATTTGAATGTAACTAACCTGGACTGACGCCGTTTTCAGCAGAATTGCCATGGTGTTATTTATGTGCAGAAACAAAAGTTCTCGGAATGACCTGAAACTCCACAGAGATTATTTTTGGAAATAATAAAAAATAATGGCAAAAGAATCAAGGCAAGGGCCCGACACCCTTGCCATGAGGGTGGGGGGGCGCCTGCCTCATGGGCCCCCTGGAGCTCCACCGACCTCAACTCCAACTCCATATATTCGTGTTCGGGAGAAAAAATCGAGAGAAAGATTCATCGCAGACGGAGCCGCCCAAGCCCTAAACTCTCGGGAGGGCTGATCTCGAGTCCGCTCGGGGCTCCGAGAGGGGAATCCGTCGCCATCGTCATCATCAACCATCCTCCATCACCAATTTCATGATGCTCACCGCCGGCGTGAGTAATTCCATCGTAGGCTTGCTGGACGGTGATGGGTTGGATGAGATTTATCATGTAATCAAGTTAGTTTTGTTAGGGTTTGATCCTAGTATCCACTATGTTCGAGATTGATGTTGCTATGACTTTGCTATGCTTAATGCTTGTCACTAGGGCCCGAGTGCCATGATTTCAGATCTGAACCTATTATGTTTTCATGAATATATGTGAGTTCTTGATCCTATCTTGCAAGTCTATAGTCACCTACTATGTGTTATGATCCGGCAACCCTGAAGTGACAATAATCGGGACCACTCCCGGTGATGACCGTAGTTTGAGGAGTTCATGTATTCACTATGTGTTAATGCTTTGGTCTGGTACTCTATTGAAAGGAGGCCTTAATATCCCTTAGTTTCTGCTAGGACCCCGCTGCCACGGGAGGGTAGGACAAAAGATGTCATGCAAGTTCTTTTCCATAAGCACGTATGACTATATTCAGAATACATGCCTACATTACATCGATGAATTGGAGCTAGTTATGTGTCACCCTATGTTATGATTGTTACATGATGAACCGCATCCGGCATAATTCTCCATCATCGATCCAATGCCTACGAGCTTTTCACATATTGTTCTTCGCTTATTTACTTTTCCGTTGCTCTTGTTATAATCACTACAAAACCCAAAAATATTACTTTTGCTACTGTATCCGTTATTTCCATACTACTTTGCTACTAAATACTTTGCTGCAGATATTGTTATCCGGTGTAGTTGAATTGACAACTCAACTGCTAATACTTGAGAATATTCTTTGGCTCCCTTTGTGTCAAATCAATAAATTTGGGTTGAATACTCTACCCTCGAAAACTGTTGCGATCCCCTATACTTGTGGGTTATCAAGCTACTAACTACGACCCCGAAGGTCTACAAAGGACTACTCACGCATCATCGGAGAGGCATCAATGGAAGTGGTGAACCCCTCCGTGATGGTGTCTAGATTGGATCTGGTGGTTCTAGACTCTGCGGCGGCTGGATGAATATTTCGACGTCTGTTCTAGGGTTTCTGGAGTATTGTGGTATTTATAGAGCAAAGAGGCGGTCCGGGGGCACCCGAGGTGGGCACAACCCACCAGGGCGCGCCTGGGCCTCCCGGCGCGCCGTGGTGGGTTGTGCCCCCCTCGGGTGTTGTGCCCTCCAGGAGGCCCAGGACGACAAGGACGCGTACTGCTTCGGAGTGGTACGGTGATCATGTCTTGAAGGTCATGTTGCTAGACAACAATGAACCTACGAGCTATGGAGAAGCAATGGTGGGCCCATATTCCAACAAATGGTTAGAAGCCATGAAATCAGAGATAGGATCCATGTATCAGAACAAATCATGGACTTTGGTGGACTTGCCCGATGATCGGCAAGCCATTGAGATAAATGGATCTTTAACACGTCGGGTTGTGATGTGTTGTTATTTGTGTGTAGGTGCTATTTACGTTGTGTTGCTTGGTTCTCCTACTGGTTCGATACCTTGGTTTCATAAATTAGGGAAATACTCTACCGTCGCTGTGCCACATCATCCCTCCCTCTCCGGGGAAATACCGACGTAGTTCCAGCTACCATCAGGCAACACATCATTGCATAATAATTTGTAGCATTTGTTGGAAAATGCCCTAGAGGCCATAATAAATTGGTTATTATCATATTTCCTTATTCATGATAAAGGTTTATTATTCATGCTAGAATTGTATTGACCGGAAACTTAAATACATGTGTGGATACATAAACAAATACCGTGTCCCTAGCGAGCCTCTACTAGACTAGCTCGTTGATCAAAAGATGGTTAAGGTTTCCTAACAATAGACATGAGTTGTAATTTGATAACGGGATTACATCATTAGGAGAATGATGTGATGGACAAGATCCAACTGTTAGCATAGCATATGATCGTTCAGTTTATTGCTACTGCTTTCTTAATGTCAAATACATGTTTCTTCGACCATGAGATCATGCAACTACCGGACTCCAGAGTAATGCCTTGTGTGCCATCAAACGTCACAACGTAACTGGGTTATCATAAAGCTGCTCTACAGGTATCTCCGAAGGTGTTTGTTGACTTGGCATGGATCGAGACTAGGATTTGTCACTCCGTACGACAACGGACAGGTATCTCTGGGCCCTCTCGATAATACAACATCACAAGAAGCTTGCAAGCAAAGTGACTAAGGAGTTAGTTAAAGTTTGATGTATTACGGAACGAGTAAAGAGACTTGCCAGTAAGAGATTGAACTAGGTATGTGATAATCCCCAAGTGCAGGGAATCATCGTAGCAATTCCCAAAGGTGGAAGTGATAAGTATGGAGTGTCGAACCCACAAGGAGCTAAAGGTACGATCAATATTCTCTCAAGTCCTATCTGCCACTGATACGACTCTACGTACACCGAATGTTTGCTTCCAACTAGAAACGAGAAATAAAACTACGTTGTGGGTATGAAGCGGATAATTTTGCATGGTATCGGAAAGCTAAAATATAAAAGTAGGTGTTGTTATCATAAAGTTAGAATATATTACTAAATATTATAAATAGCGAGTGTGGAATAATGATGGGTCGGTGTGCAGAATTATCCTACGCAATCGTTAACAAGACCGGTAGTCGTCATTGCAATTCATAAGAGGGAGAGGCATAAGCTAACATACTTTCTCTTCTTGGATCATATGCACTTATGATTGGAACTCTAGCAAGCATCCGCAACTACTAAAGATCATTAAGGTAAAGCCCAACCATAGCATTAACATATCAACTCCCCTTTATCCCATACGCAACAATCCCCTTACTCGGGTTTATGCTTCTGTCACTCAAGCAACCCACTATAAGCGAATCATGAACGTATTGCAACACCCTACAGCGGGAATCCCTCACGCTTGCGCGACAAGGAGGGCACAATAGGACAGCACAAAAATAAAACATACAACTCATACCAATCTAGATCATCAATCAACCCAAAGACAAAGGATATCTACTCAAAACATCATAGGATGGCAACACATCATTGGATCATAATATGTGGCATAATTCAAGTAGGGATTACAGTGCGGTGTGGGAGAGTGGACCGCGTAAAATAGATGAGGATGGTGATGATGATGGTGATGTTGATGAAGACGATCACCGCGGCGATGATTCCCCTCCTGATGGCACTCCGGCGCCACCGAGAGAGAGGAGGAGAGGTTCTCCTCCTTGTGATTCCTCCTCCATGGCCTCCCCCCTGGATGGGGAGAGGTTCTCCCTCTGGATCTTGGCCTTCATGGCGATGATGGCCCCTCTGGGATCCTCCTCCATGGCCTTCGGTGATGATGGCCCCCTCCGGCAGGGTGCCAGAGAGGGCCTAGATTGATTTCTCATGGCTACAGAGGCTTGTGGCGGCGGAACTTCTGATCTAGGTTATTTTTTGGAGGTTTGGGCATTTATAGGAGAGGTTGGCGTCGAGAACAAGTCAGGGGGGCCCACGGGAAGTCCACGAGGCACAGGGGCGCGCCCTAGGGGGTGGGCACGCCCCCACCCTCGTGGGGCCCATGAGACTCCCCTCCAGTAACTCTTTGTTCCATTAATTTTTATATTTTCGAGAAAAAATCTTCGTTGATTTTCAGCGCATTCCGAGAACTTTTATTTCTGCACAAAAACAACACAAAGATAGTTCTGCTGAAAACAGCGTGAGTCTGGGTTAGTTCTAATCAAATCATACCAAAATCATATAAAACAATAGTAAACATGGCATGAATACTTCATAAATTATAGATTCGTTGGAGACGTATCAGCATCCCCAAGCTTAATTCCTGCTCGTCCTCGAGTAGGTAAATGATAAAAGAAATAATTTATGAAGTGTGAATGCTAGCAAGTGCTTAAGTTTGATCAATGATAGTTTCAATCACTTTTTCTAGCATCATTATATATAATAACAGTAGCTCAACTCATAAAACTTCTCATGATCAAGTAACAAGCTATTCACATGTTAAAGTATAGATCATAAACTTTCTTGAAACTAACAAACCATGCTCTTAGTCATCAAACAATTGCAATTCATCTTATTTCGGGAAGGGTCTACGTAAGAGCTTTGATTCAGCAAACTCCACATACTCAACTATCATTTAATATTTCACAATTGCTAACACTCACGAGATATTTATGGTTCAAAGTTTTAATCCGACAAAGAGAAAGATAGGGGCTTATAGTTTCGCCTCCCAACCTTTTACCTCAAGGGTAATGTCAACAGTAATACTTTATGAAAACCTACATCCAAGTGGATATATATATCCGGATCGCTCCAACACAAAGTGCTTGACAAAGAAAAAAGTGTAAAAAAGAAAGATGAAAATCACCATGACTCTTGTATAAGGGTAGAAGGTAAAAGTAAAAGATAGGCCCTTCGCAGAGGGAAGCTGATGTTGTCATGCGCTTTTATGGTTGGATGCACAAAATCTTAATGCAAAAGAATGTCACGTTATATTTCCACTTGTGATAAAGACCTTTATTATGCAGTCCGTCGCTTTTATTTCTTCCCTATCACAAGTTCGTATAAAGCTTATTTTCTTTGCACTAATAGATCATACATATTTAAGGAGCAATTTTTATTGCATGCACCGATGACAACTTCCTTGAAGGATCTTACTCAATCCATAGGTAGGTATGGTGGACTCTCATGGCAAAACTGGGTTAAGGAATGTTTGGAAGCACAAGTAGTATCTCTACTTGGTGCAAAGAATTTTGCTAGCATGAGAGGGAAAGGCAAGCTCAACATGTTGGATGATCCAAGACAATATAACGTTTCAGATATAGGAAAACATAACCCATCAAGTTGTCTTCATTATCCAACATCAACTTTTTAGCATGTCATATTTTAATGAGTGCTCACAATTATAAAAGATGTCCAAGATAGTATATTTATATGTGAAATCTCTCTTCCTTCAATATTCTTTCATTAATTGTTCAACTGACCAATTCTGTGTTTTCTAACTTGCAATAAGTTTACTACCTATACTTATTATGTGTGAAGTCATTACTCCCCATGTTATAAGCATATGAAACGTATATAAATTCAGATTTATGATATTCAAATCATTCAACCATTTACTCATAGGATATACGTGAAGCGCGTGAGTAAATGACAAACTACTCCAAAAGATATAAGTGAAAAACACTGAGTAGTCACTAGCCATGGGAGGATTATTTTTCATTCAAGATTTTAGATCCAATGATTTTATTCAAACAGCAAGTAAAATTGCAAATATGCTCCAAGCAAAACACATATCATGTGAGGAATAAACATATAGCTCCGAGTAAGGTATACCGATAGTTATGAAGACGAAAGAGGGGATGCCTTCCGGGGCATCCCCAAGATTAGGAGCTTGAGTCTTCCTTGAATATTACCTTGGGGTGCCTTGGGCATCCCCAAGCTTAGGGTTTTTCCACTCCTTATTCTCCTCATATCGATATCTCACCCAAAGCTTGAAAACTTCAATCACACAAAACTTTGTGAGATAGGTTAGTATTATAAAGAGTAAATCATTCACTTTGGTACTGTCAAAGACAAGGTTCGTAATTGGTCTCACACAATTACTACTGTACCATATCATTTCTACAATTTATATTGAGAAATATAAGCCATAGAAACTAGAAAACAAGCAAACTATGCAATGAAAACATAATCTGTCAGAAACAGAACAGCCTATAATGATCTGAACATCAACCATACTTCTGCTACTCCAAAAATTATGAAATAAATTTGTGGATGTGAGTAATTTGTCTATTAATCTTCTGCAAAAATAATCAACTCAAAATCACTCTTCTGTAAAAAATGACAGCTAATCTCGTGAGCGCAAAGTTTCTGTTTTTTACAGCAAGATTACATTAACTTTCACCCAAGTCTTCCCAAAGGTCTTACTTGGCACTTTATTGAAACAAAAGCTATAAAACATGATTAATACATTAGCTTAATCATGTAAACACACAAAAACAGTAAGGGTAAATATTGGGTTGTCTCCCAACAAGCGCTTTTCTTTAATGCTTTTTAGCTAGGCATGATGATTTCAATGATGCTCACATAAAAGATAAGAATTGAAACATAAAGAGAGCATCATGAAGAATATGACTAGCACATTTAAATATAACCCACTTCCTATGCCTAGGGATTTTGTGAGCACATAATTTATAGGAACAATAATCAACTAGCATAGGAAGGAAAAACAAGTATAACTTCAAACCTTTAAGCACATAGAGAGGAAACTTGATATTCTTGCAACTCCTACAAGCATGTATTCCTCCCTAATAATAATTTTCAGTAGAATAATGAATGAGTTCAATAATATAACCATCACATAAAGCATTCTTTTCATGATCTACAGGCATAGAAATTTTACTACTCTCCACATAAGCAAAATTCTTCTCATTCGGAATAGTGGGAGCAAACTCAACAAAATAACTGTCATGTGAGGCATAATCCAATTGAAATTATGATGAAAAGTTTCATGGGTAACATTATTCTTTATAGCATACATGTCATCACAATAATCATCGTAGATAGCAACTTTGTTCTCATAATCAACTGGAACCTCTTCCGAAATAGTGGAATCATTACTAACTAAAGCTGGCACTCTTCCAAATCCACTTTCATAAATATCACACTAAGATTCAACACCCTCCAAAATAGTGGGATCACTAATTCCTAAAGTTGACACTCTTCCAACCCCACTCTAGATTATAGTATTATTCGAACTCCAAAAGATATAAGTGAAGTTCATGGAGAATTCTACTATTAATATAGACTAACCAATATCCAAGCTCAAAATATATAAATGAAACACACGAAGCATTCTATAAAACCATACTCGAAAGATTTAAGTGAAGCACAAAGAGCAATTCTATAAGATCATACTTAAAAGATATAAGTGAAGCACATGAAGAATTCTACAAATCAACGAAGGGCTATCTCTTACTAGCATGGTTCTTAAAGGAAAAACAAAAACACAAAGGACACAAATCATGTGAACAAAACATAAAACAGAGGTATACCGATAATTGTTGAAGAAGAAAGATGGGATGCCAACCGGGGCATCCCCAAGCATAGATGCTTGAGTATCCTTGAAATACTTACTTGGGGTTCCTTGGTCATCCCCAAGCTTTAACTCTTTCCTCTCTTTATTCTTCTCATATTGATAGCTCCTCGATCTTCGAACACTTCATCCACACAAAACTTTAACAAAAACTTTGTGACATCCGTTAGTATAATAAAGCAAATCACTACCTTTAGGTACTGTTGCAAACTCATTCCAATTTCATATTAGAACTATATCTACTGTATTCCAACTTCACCATGGTTCATACCCCCCGATACTACCCATAGATTCATCAGCGAACAACACATAGAAAACAGAATCTGTCAAAAACAGGACAGTCTGTAGTAATCTGTATCAAACGAATACTTCTGGAACTCCAAAAATTCTAAAAAAAATGATAACTTGAAAAAATTGTACAGAAGTAATGTGCAAAAAGTTTCAGACCCATTTGACTTTCCAGTAAAATGTAAATTCACGCGCTACAGCCAAAGTTTCTGTTTTTGTACTGCACATAGTAAACAAGCAATCTAATCATCCTAAAACCAAAGCTTGGCACATTATTTTTATAATACAATGGATATATACAAGGGGATAATTATTTTCAGAGAAAAATTCTACATTGTTTCCATGAGCATGAACACAAGTGTTCAAGGTCGACCCTCACTTCTCCAATGCATAACCTTCCAATCACTTCTCTTATTGAAAAACTTTTTAGGCATGAGAGGCAAGTGAATTTTGTTGTATTTTCATTCTTTTATTTTTTTGTATGTTTCACCCACAACTAAACAGAAACAAAAAGGAAAAACAAAATCTACTTAGTGAAGAAAGCAAACAAGCACACACGAGAATATCAACCCCATGCTATTGCTCCCTGGCAACGGCGCCAGAAAAGAGCTTGATAATCCCCAAGTGCAGGGAATCATCATAGCAATTCAAAAGGTGGAAGTGATAAGTATGGAGTGTCGAACCCACAAGGAGCTAAAGGTAAGATCAATTCCCTCAAGTCCTATCTGCCATTGATACGACTCTACGTACACCGAACGTTTGCTTCCAACTAGAAACGAGAAATAAAACTACGTTGTGGGTATGAAGAGGATAATTTTGCATGGTATCGGAAAGCTAAAACATAAAAGTAGGTGTTGTTATCATAAAGTTAGAATATATTACTAAATATTATAAATAGCGAGTGTCGAATAATGATGGGTCAGTGTGCGGAATTATCTAGGCAATCGTTAACAAGACCAGTAGTCATCATTGCAATTTTATATGAGGGAGAGGCATAAGCTAACATACTTTCTCTTCTTGGGTCATATGCACTTATGATTGCAACTCTAGCAAGCATCCGCAACTACTAAAGATCATTAAGGTAAAACCCAACCATAGCATTAACATATCAAGTCCCTTTATCCCATACGCAACAACCCCTTACTCGGGTTTATGCTTCATCACTCAAGCAACCCACTATAAGTTTAATCATGAACGATTGCAACACCCTACAGCGGGAATCCCTCACGCTTGCCTGACACGGAGGGCACAATAGGACAGCACCAAAATAAAACATACAACTCATACCAATCTAGATCATCAATCAACCCAAATACAAAGGATATCTACTCAAAACATCATAGGATGGCAACATGATACGTCCATTTTGCATCATGCTTTTATATCGATATTTATTGCATTATGGGCTGTTATTACACGTTATGTCACAATACTTATGCCTTTTCTCTCTTATTTTACAAGGTTTACATGAAGAGGGAGAATGCCGTCAGCTGGAATTCTGGGCTGGAAAAGGAGCAAATATTAGAGACCTATTCTGCACAGCTCCAAAAGTCTAGAAACTTCACAGAGGCAGTTTTTGGAATTAATAAAAAATATTGTTGAAAGAATCAACCAGAGGGGGGCCACCCACCATCCACGAGGTGGGGGCGCGCTACAACCCGCCGCGCCTCGTGGGCCCCCTGACAGGCCTCCGGTGCCCATCTTCTGCCATATGAAGTCTTTTACCCTGGAAAAAATCCTAAGCAAGCTTTCGGTAAGAAACACCGCGGCCACGAGGTGGAACCAATCTAGGGCTCCAGCGGAGCTGTTCTGCCGGGGAAACATCCCTCCGGGAGGGGGAAATCATCGCCATCGTCATCACCAACGATCCTCTCATCGGGAGGGAGTCAATCTCCATCAACATCTTCACCAGCACCATCTCCTCTAAAACTCTAGTTCATCTCTTGTATCCAATCTTTGTCCCAAAACCTCAGATTGGTATGTGTGGACGTCGAGAAAGCTCAAGAGATGGCAAGGAACTTGGCCGCGGCCGCCGAAGCCGCCCGGACCCAGCATGAGGCCGCGCTGCACTCCCAGGAGGAGGACCTTGCTGCACGCTAGGAGAAGCTTGCCGCCATGCTTCGCGGCAAGGATGCAGAGGTGGAGAAGCTTGTCTTGCAGCGGACCAGTGAGCTGGAGCAGAGGCACAAGGAGGCACTCAATGCCGAGGCACAGGTTCACGTTGGCAAGGTGGAGGAGCTGGAGGCAGAGCGCGACAGGCTAAAGGAGCAGACCCTGAAGCTGTCCCAGGAAAAGGACACGCTCAACAGTGCTCTGACAGAGGCGCAGGGCGCGGTCGTCAGCAAGGCTGGGGAGCTCTCCGAGGCCAACAACTCCATCAAAGACCTCAAGCTGAAGCTGGAGGGTCTCGAGAAGGTGCTGTCGGAGGCTACAACCCAAGAGGGGACCCTGGCCAAGGAGCTGGAGGCCGAGAAGCTGTTGCGAAAGAACGAGGGCCTCAACTTTGCGGATCACGTGGAGGGCGAGAACCGTTGGCTCGATCGCCTCGCCACCATCGCCAACCAGGCCGCCGCGCAGCAGGCCATCATGGGGATGCCAGACGTGAGGTATGTCCCGAAGCGGAGCGAGAGCGCCAATTGCTGCCCGACCATGTCCTTTGAGAAGGTCGTCGGTGCTCTGGAGCGGCTCCACGCCAACCAGGCGGCCTCACTGGCCGACGAGTCCCGGAGGTTTTGCCAGGGTGCCATGACCAAGGTTCTCACCAAGGTGGCACACCGGTACCCCGACCTCGACTTCGACGCCGTGCTGGAGAGCTTGCCGGAGGGGACCGACCTTGCGCCGCTCAGGGAGCGCATAGCCCATCATCAGCCAAGTCGGCGGAATTCTGAGGGTGGAGGGCCAGCGGCGGGATTAGGCACCCTGTTTTCCTATCGTCGCTGTAGGTTTACGACCAAGACAATTGCTATATCTAGTTAGAACCGCAGCAACAATTTAATGTAACATAACTCTGCAGCACTTTTTAGTATCATGCCTGTTATTTCCCTGTTCAATTTCCCTTTGTATACGCACCTACGCCAACTGGGCAGGCTCGCCGGTGCAGAAGCCCAAGGCGGCGTCTTGGGGACGGATCCCCATTGGCCTGCCGGGTATGCGTGCTGCCGGGCGAGCCACCTTACCGTTCTTAACGCGGCCGCTCGAACTGTCGAGCTTGACTCGAGTCAGAATCGAGAGCGTTGTCAATCGCGGAAGGCTACCCTGCCGCTCTCGACGCAGCCGCTTGAGCTGTTGAGCGGACTCGAAACAGGGCAAGGGCGTTGCCGACAGCGGGAGAGCCTCCTGGCGTTGTCGGATTTCGGGTTCCGGCAGACCCTTGAGGTTCGAACACCGGGGTGCGCGCGGAATCTCGCCCTCTACCTACCTGCACCCCGCCGCCTTGCTAGGATCTAAACTACAAAAGGAACATCACAAGAGACACGGGGTTTATACTAGTTCGGGCCACCATTGTGGTGTAACACCCTACTCTAGTTTGTGGTGTGGTGGATTGCCTCTTGGGCTGATGGTGATGAACAATACAAGGAAGAACAGCCTCGCGAGGGTCTGTTCTTGGCTGGTGCGATGAACTGCTGGTGGCTAGTCCTATTTATAGGCAGAGGCCCTGGGCCTCTTCCCAAATATTGAGCGGGAAGGGCGCCAACAATTGGCCATTTTGAAGGGGAACATCTGGTACACTTATCCTGACTAAAGTTGGTCCTCGCTTTGTCAAAGGCTCGTGATGACGCTTGGCTTGGGCTCCACAATGACTTCCTTCCTGCCGTTGGACTGGTCTTGGTCTTGTTGCACCGAAATGGACGCCTTTGCTTGATGCTCTCGCCTGCGCTCGCTCCCTTTGCACCAAAGAGGAAAGGAGGACACTGTGCGGGCTGGCGCCCGCCTGGCGCCCTTGGTTGTCATGGCTTGCGTCATGGGCACCTCGTGAGGTACCCCGCCTTGATCTCTTCGCCTCCTCGCGAGCCAGCCTAACGAGGCCGTGCCTGAGGGAGCTCCCTGTCGTCCGCCCCGTGAGGCTTGGCCCCTCGCGAGGGTCTTGAGCTCGTGTTGATGAAGATGGGCCGTGATGGGCCCCCCTTGAGCCACGCCGCAGGCTGCAGGCAGGCAAGTCTGGGACCCCCGTTCCCAGAACGCCGATAGTAGCCCCGGGCCCAAGGCGCGCCGGACTTGGCCGCGAGAGGCGAAGGGCAAGTCGGCACCATGGCCCTAACAGCCTGCAGCCTTGGGCGCCGTGTGGCGGTTGATTGGACGTGGGCATCTCCACTTCCCCACGACGCCTCGGCAACTGCACGAATTGACAAGTCCCTGCATGCAAAGCGGGTCATGATTACCTGCGATCGTGGAGGTCGGCGATTGGCCTCCTCTGGCTTTAAGTACGGAACGATGAGCGCTCCTCTGGTCCGCTTCTGCTTGCTTCTTCTTCTTCCCGGTTCTTGCTCCGTCTTGCTACAATGGCTCCGATCCACCGGTTCTCCGCGGCAGAGAAGGGAAAGGCTCCTCGAGAGGGTCCTGACCCGCTCCCACCGAAGAAACGGCTAACCCTCCGCCATCGGGACGAGGGCGCCCACCAGGTGGTGCCGAGGCCCTGGTGCGAGCAGCCACCACCGGGGTTCCCGCTTCACTTGTACGCCCAGATCGAGGGCTCTGAAGGGGTCGATGCCGAACGCCACGGGCGAAGCCACCGTCGGCGCCGGCGGGTCACGAAGGTGCGCGTCGTTCCTCCTGGAGTCCATGCCGAGGGCTCCTCCTGGGAGTTCGTACTCCATGCCGCCATGCCTCCTCGGTCTTGGATTCGCCTTCCTCCCTTCTTTGCTTCCGGGATTCCGCCGGGAGGACCCCTGGAGCTCTGGCTGCAGCACGCCGGCTGCGGCACCCTCGCAACCGGGGCAGAGGTTGAGGTCGTTGCCCCGGGCGAGGTCTTCATGACTCGAGGCTGGGGTGAGATCGCCCGGGTCTGCAGGACAAGGGGTGATCTCGCGATCCACCTGGAGTACGACGGCGCTTCGGTCATGCTCTTCAAGGTCTTCAATGTGGAAGGGCGCCGGCTGGAGTGCTGCCCCGGGAGAGGTGATCGAGGCCCTGCCGTGGCAAGGGCTAGGCTCGCTGGCCGCTCCCTCGGCAGCTCCTCAGGCGGTGGAGGCGTCGGAGGATCCAGCGACTCCGCCGAGCTCTTCGCGACGATAGCTACGAGCCCCCGAGCATGCGCCGCTCTCGGAGCAGGGCGGGCTCGGCAGGCCGTCGCCGCCCCTGATCTGGATGGGGTTGGCGCCGGTGCCCGACGGCCCACTGTTGGTGATGGCGTGTTTTGCAGGAGCGCGTGTAGTTAGCGTTCTTTAGGATCTGCTCCCCGCGAGGAATCAAAAGCGCGCCCCGTGGGGGCTTGTAAGGTGCATGTGGCCCTGTTTGTTAATATGATCCTTGTTGTGAATCAACGCGAGTTGCTCATCCCACCTTAGCTCAGTTCTCCCTTTCGAACCTCGCGAGGGCTTGATGCTCTGCGCCGACAGGTCCCAGTCCCAAGGCAAGCTTCAGCCGTCACTGGTATGCCAGGTCGCGATGCCGTGGTCAAGGCCAGGAGGTGAGCGGCCCGGGGTCCGGTAAGAGCCCCTGAGTCGCGATGCTCAGGAGGTCCCCCTTAGCGCCCAAGGAGCCATCGTTCGGTGAGAAAGGAGAGCAATGTTGCTAACTCGGGATTGCGTTTGGTGAGGGGACGGTGCCATGTTAGTTAATGCTTCTGGAGGGTGACTTATCTCGAGAATCAGGAGTCGCTTCCTGGTGCGTTGCCGGGTCCTTGCATCGGCAGGCGAGGGGTCGCTTGGCGAGGTCCTCACATGTCCCTCCCCTCTCGCCTTTGCTCCCCTTTCTACTCTACGTCCTCGGGTCCCGGCCCTCGAGCGAGTCTCGGCCGTCGCTGGTATGCCAGGTCGCGATGCCGTGGGCAAGGCCAGAGGGTGAGGGCTGGAGAGCCAGTAGGAGCCCTGAGTAGCGATGCTCAGGTACCCCCCTTTAACGTGCAAGCGGTTCGCGCGGGTGAGAGTGAAGGAGACACCGTGGGGGCCTCGCCTGACGCTGCTCCTGGAAGAGATCCTGTGGGCTCATCACAGAAAGAACGGAAGTTCACCGTCACGACCGTCAGTCAGCCGTTGGTTGCCCCAGAGGGGTGACGAGGCACTGAAGGCTTGACGAGGTAGCGCTATGCGGGGCTGCCGCGGCCAGAGCTCAGCCATTCAGGTTTGTCGGCGTTGCGGGGACGGACCCACGCGCAAGCGCCGTGCCGTTAGGGAGCAGCTCCATCAGTTGGTGTCAGTCGAGCGGGCAACTAGGTCAAGCATGTTAATCACGAAGGAGCAAGTCCATTTAGATAAGCGCAAAGAAGACGAACATTGCTCGGTCGGACCCGAGCGACTTGGGGATGATGCAGCCCGAGGGGCGCCCCCAACAAGGTAAGCTAGGAACATGAAGTAAAAGGGATACACGCCGCAGGGACGGACCCACGCGGCCTGGGAATAATGCAGCCCTGGGGGGCGCTCCCAGCTGGAAATGAAACTTGAAAGATGTCACCTAATAGCGTTGAAGACGAAAGGGTGTTGGCGCAGCAGACTCGGTGGGCTGCGGGAGCCGATCCTCACGAGCCCCCAGGCCCAGGGGCCTCGGGAGGCTCCGGAGGCGCTGGTGGCTCCTCGTGGACCATCTCCATCTCCGCCAGGGCTGCGGAACGCCTGGCCTCTTGAGCCTCCAGGATGCTCCTCATGAGGCGCTGGTGCGTGGCAGCCGCGTTCGGCAAGCCGTAAGGCATGCGAACGTAGCTGTGGGGTGGACCTTCGCAGCGCCCCACGCGAGAGGGCCAGAGGCGCTCCTGAGAGGCGGCTCGGTTGAGCCCTGGTATGTCGATGCAGACGCGCAGCCCACCATCCTCGCCTGGATGGGGAGCCACGGCAGGTAAGCGGCGGCTGCCACTCATGACTCTTGACTCTTGCAGCTCCTGAACGATCTTGCTGACGAACTCCTGAGGGTTTGGCCCTCCTTGCCTTGCTCCTTCTTGAGGGAAACGTGCTTCGAAACACGCCTCCAAGTGGTGCCCAAGCGCCTCCCTCGTGACCTTAGCAAGGTCGGTGGCCTCCGTGGGGAGCCCCAAGCCCTGCGTGAGAAGGGCGCCGGGCCGCTTCCTATGCGATAGAAGGAGGTTCCCCGAGCAAGGCGCGGACTCGAGGGGCCTGCCTCCGAGGGGCCGGGCCGACGATGTCTTCTTCTTCTTGGGAGCGGTCTCTGGAAGCCTCCGCTCGCGATCCGGGTCTTCCAGTGATGATGCAGCTGAAAGGCTCGCCCAGGAGCACATCTGCGTCTTTCTCTTCGCAGGCACCGTGATGACTCCGCCACTTCCTGGCATCTTGAGGACGTTGTAGTCGTGGTGGGTTACAGCCATGCACTTGGCCAGCGCTGGGTACCCGAGGATGGCGTTGTATGGCAGGCGAATGTGGGCAACGTCGAAGTCGATGAGCTCGGTGCGGTAGTTGTCGCGTGTGCTGAAGGTGACAGGGAGGCGAACCTGCCCGATCGGGACTGTGGAGCCGTCGGTGACCCCAGAGAAAGGCTTGGTTGGCTGGAGCTGATTGTAAGGCACTTGGAGATTGTTGAACGTTTCCACAGACAGGACGTTGAGCACTGCCCCGCCATCGATGAGGGTCTTGGTGACTAGCACGTTGCTGATGATTGGGGAACAGAGCATTGGGAGGACTCCGGCTGTAGCCGCGCACTTGAGCTGATCCGGTGAGCTGAACGTGATGGTGCACGCCGACCACCTGAGGGGGCGTGTGGCTTCGAGCTTGGGGAGGACTGCATTCACTTCACGGGCGAACTGCTTGAAGATGCGTTGAGAGGCTGGGGCTTGAGCTCCGCCCGGATGCAAAGCGATCGCTGGCTGCCTGGAAGCCCCCAGCCCCCTCGTCCTGATGATGGTCTTCATTTCTCCTTGGCTGCGGTGGAAGAGGAGGGAGGCCTGCGTTGCCTTGCGGGCGATCCTCGCGAGGCTGATCCCTCCAGCCTCCCTTGCGAGGCGGGTCTTGCCAGCGATCCTCGCGAGGTTGGTCACGCCATCCTTGGCGAGGGCCGCGGTATTCCCAGCGTCCTGCGTTCCTTCCTCCTCCTCGGCCGTAGCCCCGGTCGTTGCGGTCGGGACGTCGGCCGATCCTCCCTTCTCGCACGGCTCGGAGATCTTGACATTCGCTAGTGTTGTGGGTGTGGAGGTCGTGGTACACGCAGTATCGGCTGCCCTTGGAGGACTCGGGCTGATCTCTGCCCTGCTTGGTGTCCGGTTCTGCCGGGAGCACGGCAGCCCCCTTGCGCTTCACGTCCTTGGCCTTGGATTTCTTCTTTTCTGGGTCTGCGGCAGGCAGCTCGAGGACGGAGAGACGCCCTTCCTCGGCCCTGGCGCACTTGGTCGCCAAGTTGAACATCTCCAAGGAGGTGCACAAGTCTTCATGCATCGCCAGCTCCTCCTTCATCTTGACGTCGCACACACCATCGGAGAAGGCGGAGATGATGGCCTCCTCGGTCACCTTGGGAATCTTGAGGCGTGTGTTGTTGAAGCGCTGGATGTATTTCTGCAGGGTCTCCCCTGGCTGCTGCTTGATGCGGCTGTAAGTTTATCTAGTGCCCCTTAGTGATTTTGGTGGATTGAAGACTTATAGGTTAAGGAACTAATGCGTTTGTGAGTGTACACAGGTCTATAAGTCTATGAGGAGTTTGATATTTACAGAGAAATTCGACCCCTAAAAATGAAGTTCTTCGACTGAAGACTTTGATATTCTGAAGACTTTCTGAAGACTTTGAAAGTGAAGAAATTGGTGTGACCTTGAAGACTTGGTATTCATTTGAGGAACATGAAGCGTGAAGACTTTTGTTTTCGTAGTTTATTTTTTCTCTTTCTTGAGTCATAGGAAACACCGTCATCGTTAAAGGGGTCGAGGAAATACTAAGGAAATTTTTCCATGTGATGCTCAACTCAAAATCCTACACCTACCAATCCCTTCGAGTGAAGCCTTTGAAATCTCATACAGTTCAGTCAATTTCTTGAAGGATGAGACGAAGTTCTTCCGGTCACGAGGAATTTGTTTCGACCGAGGAGTTAGGAATTCGCCAAAGGCGGATTGCCTACACAAAGTGAGGATCATGATAGCCCTGAGGAATTTGTGATTCAAATTTCCGACCGTTGCTGTGTTGCGCGCCAGCTGTCCCAAAATATCTTATCCACCTAACGGTCATATCATTGAAGGGCATTTATGTCTTATCATGTCGGGCTGCTCCCTAGGCTATAAATAGCCGCCCCCCTACAACCACTAGCTGGTTGGCTGCTCTGAGAGAACTTGACACTTGTCATTTGAGAGCAACCCATCCTCCGAAGACTTTGAGCGAAAATCATCGAGTGAGGAAAAACCCCAAAACCAAACCCCTACAACCCAAAGTGATTGAGCATCACTGAAGAAATTGAACCTGCGTGGATCCGACGCTTGTTACCTTTGAAGACTGTGCTTCTTCCAGACAGTTAGGCGTCATGGTCTAGAGCATCCAAGAGGAATTGTGGATCGCCGAGTGACCAAGTCTGTGAAGGTTTGGAAGTCGCCTGAAGACTTACCACGAGTGATTGGACGAGGTCTGTGTGACCTTAGTTCAAGGAGAATACGGTGAGGACTTGGTGTCCTGAGCTGCGTGCTTTCGATCGGGTGTCCGGACTGTGTGTCCTCGAGTTTAAATACTCGGCCGCCCAACCAGACGTATAACCGAGACAGCAGCTTGGAACTGGTCTACCAAATCTTTGTCTTCACCAACCTAACTGGTTCTATTTCCTCAACCCTTTCATTTCCTCATTCTTGTGTTGAGTGTTTGTTCATATCTGTGTTTGAAGACTTTGATCAAGACTTTCTCAATTTCCTCACTTCAATTTCTTCACCGTTTGTCTTCATCTTGTGTTATCCTGTGATTACGCTTTTCTACTCTGTGCTAGTCTTCATTTCATCATGATGACCATGCGTGTATTCTGTTATGTTTACTTCTGAGTACTTATTCCGCTGCAAGTAGTTCTTCTCTAAGGAATTTCCTCACCGGCAAATTCCTCAGTGAAGAATTCATAAAAATCGCCTATTCACCCCCCCTCTAGCCGATATAACGCACTTTCAATTGGTATCGAGCAAGGTACTCCCTTGTTACGTGTGATTTTGGTTTAACCACCGGAGTTTTAGTTATGTCGACCGCAGTATGATCAAGGTCTCAGCAGGTGTCCTACCTTTGATGGGACGGACTACCCTTATCGAAGAACAAGATGCGAATGCATCTTGAAGCAATTGACAACGATCTCGGTATGTTGTGGAAAATGGTGTTCCTCACCACACCTTCTCCGAATGCTGCTGATGTGAAGAGATTCAAGCAACTCGATTCTCAAGCGAAGAATATCATATGTGGCCATGTGAGCAAAGGTCAATATGGAAGAGTGAGTGCTTTGGAATCTGCCAAGCTCATCTGGGACAGGCTGTCCAAGGTGAATGAAGGAGTCTCAACTCAGCGTGACTCTCGAGTTGATGTTCTTCGGAATCTCTTCAACCGCTTCAAAAGACTCGACAACGAAAATGTTCAACAAACCTTCGATCGCCTCACTGACATCTCAAATGAGCTTCAAGCACTTGGCGCCACTGACATCACCGACCATGAGGTGGTGAAGAAATTGTTAAGATCGCTTGATTCCTCATTTGATACTCTGGCACTGATGATACAAGAGCGTGCTGACTACAAGTCACTTGATCCTGCTGATATCCTCGAGAGGCTAAATACTCATGAGTTCCAGCTTGCTGAAAAGAGAGATCTCTATGGTTCTAGCTATGGAAAACACGTGCCTCAAGGCCAAGGCTGTGTCTCGAATCTGAGTGTGAAGACTCGTAGTAGCCTTGGAGATCCCAAGAATTAGGCCGAAGCTAGCACTGCTCGTGAAGAAATTCCAGAAGTTCTCAAGACGTGGTCGATTTGGAAAATCCTCAAGGAGCAGTGATTCCTCATCCAGTGACTATAAGAGAAGACTTTGTCACAAATGCAAGAAACCTGGTCACTACATCCAAGATTGTCCTCAGTGGGAAAAGGAATTAATGAAGAAGAAACACAAGGATTACAGTTACGATGACGCCAAGAAGAAGAAGAAATCATCGAAATCTTCATCATCAAAATCCTCAAAGCCTTCTTCTCACAAGAAGAGCAGCTCCAAAAAGGCTTGGGCATTCATTGGCAAGGAAATGAACTCAAGCTGAATCGAGGAACATGAGGAAGAGGAGGCATCGAAGAATCTGAGTCCAGTGTGGCGAGTCTAGCTCTCGCATCGCTTTCGTCAGCAAGTCCATCTTCAACTCTGAAGAAAATGACCTCACCAACAATGCTGACGAAGATGGTGATGACTACACTCCCACCTATTGCTTCATGGCAAAGTGTGCCAAGGTACTCAAATATACCTCCTCCGAATCTAGTGAAAATGAATCTGATGAAGATCTAAAGCCCAGTTACTCAAAACTTGCTAAAATTGCTGTAAAACAACAAAGGGCTTTGGAAAAGGTTCAAAACATGCTAGATAAGAGTGATGATATGTTAGGTGAAGAAATGGATCGCACTAAAGTCCTGACAGAAAATCTTCAGAGACTTCAGTCTAGGTTTGACAGCTTTCAAGGTCATCATAACACTCTCTTATCTAATCATGAGAAACTTTCTTATGAATTTCTTCAAAGAAAGCAAGACCTTGAGAAGCTAAGAGTGAGTTATGAAGATCTTCAGAAGGAGCGTGATTCATTACTTGCTCAACAAATCAGCGCTTCTCAGGAAGAATTTGTTCCTCCATGCTTAAAGTGCATTGAACATGAATCTGCTAATTCTTCACCTGAATGTTCAAATGCTTCAACTGTTACAAATTCTTCACCTGCCTCTGCTATCACTAATTCCTCATCCGAGGACATTGCTAGTATCACCGACGATGCAGGGTTGAAGGAATTGTACATGACAGCATGTACAAAAGCCTCAAAGGGCATCGGACTCTTTGTGATGTGCTTAAAAGCAGATCCTCAACAGAACCCTAGGAAAGAGGGTATTGCCTTTGAGAGGAAACTCAATGCTGATGGAACATATTGAAGCCCGAGCAAGATCCCAAAACCTCATGGGTTGCTGCAAAGGGACCTCCGATTGATCCATCTAACTTATCTGGCTTTACATGCGAATCTCCTCATTCTTCCGATGAGTCATTTGACTCCAACTATAAACTGTTCAAAATTCAGAATGGTGAAGTATTTGCTAGATATGTTGGCACTAATCGCAGAACGGTTCCCTATGAAGAAAATCTGGGTTCCCAAGAAGTGCCTTGAAAGTCTTCAGGTGAATGTCCTTATGACACCACCTGTGAAGAATAGGAACCCCAGATCAAATTCTTCATATGAACCAAATTCTTCATATGGATCCAAGTCCTCATACGGATCAAATTCCTCAAAAGGATCAAAGTCCTCATATGATTATCATCGTGCTAACAACTCTGTTTCGCAGGGTAGAGCTAAGGGCTATGAATATGTGCATTATTCTTCAAACCAATATGTTCATAAGTCCTCAAGAATTTCTCCGCTTATTCATATGCTTACCCTAACCCCTCTTATGTGAAACAAAATGGTTTGGCTTCTATGCCACCATTCTCGTATGGTGCTCGCAGAGTGATGAACTCTTTGCCACCCCTTCAGATGTGGGTGGTGAAGAGAAAGAACTAATCTCTTCTGCAGGGTCAGGTCTCCGCACGTGCTTTAAACGTCTCAAGAATTTCTTTGGGGACCGACAAAATTGCTCGAAAGGACGCAGCTAATCATGATGAAATGAACCTTCATTTCACACGCCCTCATACTTGCTTATCTCATAATCCGACCGATGAAATTCATCGATGAACTTGATATCATATTCTTCACCGATGAAGTATATGAGATCGTAAGTTGTACTAATTCATCCGCAGGATGATCAACCCAAAGCCACCGAGTGGGTTCTCGATAGTGGATGTACAAATCACATGGTGGTGACAAGAATCTATTGATGGATGCTCCTTATCACCGCCACATCTCAAGCATATCATCTTTGGCCGACAAAGGCAAAAGTCGTATTGGGTCTTGGTAAGGTTGCGATCTCTAAGGACATACACATGGACAAAGTCATGCTTGTTGAGTCCTTAGGATACAACCTCATGTCGGCCTCAATGCTTTGTGATCTTGATATGGTTGTTATCTTTGGCAAGTATCGTTGTGTTGTGATTATGGAAGTGACAATTCCAAAGTCTTCAAGGCTTTAGGAGAGGAGACTTGTATATTGTTGACTTCTCTACAGGACCACAACCAGCCGTGTGTTTACTTGCAAAAGCTTCAGAAGGCTGGCTATGGCATCGGCGACTTGGTCACGCAGGCATGAGGAATTTGCACACACTTGCGAAGAAGAAGCATGTCATTGGCATTGAGAATGTCAAATTCCTCAAGGATCACTTATGCAGAGCCTGTGAAGCTGGAAAAATGACCAAAGCCAAGCATCCAGCGAAGACTATACTCGTCCCTTCGAATTGCTTCACATGGACCTCTTTGGTCCCAATCATTACTCAGCTGTCGTTAATGATGCATCTCTATATGGATTTGTTATTGTTGATGATTACTCTCGTTACACATGGGTACACATTGTTACTTACAAAAATCAAGTGCAGGAAGTCTTCAAACGATTTTCCTCGAGGGCTTCAACTAACTTTGGTGTGAAGATCAAGCACATCAGGAGTGACAATGGAACTGAGTTCAAGAATTCCGGTCTTGATGACTATCTTGATGAACTTGGTATTACTCATGAGTTATCTGCTCCTTATACTCCTCAGCAAAATGGCGTCGTGGAGCGCAAGAACAAAACTCTTGTTGAGATGGCTCGCACTATCCTGATGAATACAAAACGCCTAGTCGGTTTTTGGATTGATGCAATTGATACCGCGTGCCACATCATCAACAGAGTATATCTTCACAAATTCTTCAAAAAGACTGCCTATGAACTCCTCACTGACAAGAAACCCAATGTAAGTTATTTCAAAGTCTTCGGTGCTAAATGCTGGATTAGAGATCCTCATCACAACTCTAAATTTGCACCGAAAGCACATGAAGGTTTTATGCTTGGTTACGGAGAGGACTCGCACACCTACAAAGTCTTCAACATCACTCTTCACAAGATTGTTGACGCTGTAGATGTGCGTTTCGATGGAACTAATGGCTCGCAAAGAGAGCACCTACCTTCTATGTTAGATGAACCAGCACCTGAGGATTCAATCAAGTTCAAGGCAACTGAGGATGTCATTCCAATTGAAGAAATTGCTGAAGAATTCATTCCTGTATGCGAAGAACGTCGAGCTGATGCACCTGAAGATAATGCTGAAGACAATGGTGCTGAGGAAAATGATCAAATTCCTCGACAACAACCAGCTCATCCTCGCGTTGCAAAAGAAGTGCAAGTGGAGAAGATCATCGATGACATTAAAGCGCCAGTCCTCTCACACGCCAAAAGCTTCACATTTATCTAACTTTTGTGGGCACTATGCTTTTGTCTCTATCACAGAGCCCACTAAGGTAGATGAAGCATTTCGAGCCCGAGTGGATTCAGGCTATGCAAGAAGAATTACATCATTCGAGCTCAACAATGTCTGGAACTGGTCAAACGTCCAGATCCTCGCAAGCATAATATCATTGGCACAAAGTGGATCTACCGCAACAAGCAAGATGAAAATGGTCTTGTGGTGAGGAATAAGGCACGACTAGTAGCTCAAGGCTACACAAAGTTGAAGGAATTGATTTCGATGAAACTTTTGCACTGTTGCTAGACTTGAGTCTATTCGCATATTACTCGCCTATGCTAACCATCACAATATCACTTTCTATCAAATGGATGTGAAAAGTGCATTCCTCAATGGTAAGCTTGAGGAAGAAGTATATGTTGCTCAACCCCCAGGTTTTGAAGATCCAAAGAATCCTGACAAAGTCTTCAGACTTAATAAGGCCCTCTATGGTCTCAAACAAGCGCCACGGGCATGGTACGATACATTGAAGGAATTCTTCATGAAGAATGGCTTCACAACCGGTTCACTCGACCCTACTCTGTTTACTAAATCTTATGATGGTGAACTGTTTGTGTGCCAAATATATGTTGATGATATTATCTTTGGCAGATCGACCAACGTTATAGTGATGAATTTGCCTATATGATGAGTGAAGAATATCAAATGTCTATGATGGGAGAGTTGAAATTCTTCTTAGGTCTTCAAATTCGTCAACAACATAATGGCATATTCATATCTCAGAGAAATACCTCAAAGATGTCCTCAAGAAATTCGCATGCAAGATTGCAAAGGCGTCAAAATTCCTATGCCCACAAATGGCCATCTATGCATCGATGAAAATGGTATTGACTTGATCACAAGGTATACCGCCCATGATTGGTTCTTTATTGTACTTATGTGCATCTAGGCCAGATATAATGCTTAGTGTTTGCATGTGTGCCCGATTTCAAGCTACACCAAGGAATCACACCATAAGGCTGTGAAGCATATTCTTCGATATCTAGCTCACACACCAACACTAGGATTATGGTACCCCAAGGGCTCTACTTTTGATCTCATTGATATTCGACTCGACTATTTGGTGATCGTGTGGACCGCAAGTCAACATCTGGTACTTGTCATTTCTGACGATCTTTGGTCCGTTGGTCCTCAAGAAACAGAATCTGCGATCACCGCTTCATCATGAAGCTGAATACATTGCTGCTGGCTCGTGTTGTGCTCAATTGTTGTGGATGAAGCAGACTCTCAAGGACTATGGCATCAACGTGAAGAATGTGCCTCTCTACTGTGACAATGAGAGTGCCATCAAGATTGCTCACAACCCAGTTCAGCACTCGAAGACAAAGCACATTCAGATTGAAGACAATGAGAGTGCCATCATTTTCTTCGTGATCATGTGTTGAAGGGTGACATCTCCATCGAGCACGTGAAGACTGAAGAATAGCTAGCTGATATCTTCACTAAGCCCTTGGATGAGAAGAGATTTAGCAAGTTGCGGTGTGAGCTAAATATCTTAGAATCTTCTAATGTTCTTTGAAAAGGACACACATCCTAACACTTATGCAAAATTGATGACTTAGATGTGCAACACATGAAGAAACGTTTTTCTTCAATCAATGAAGAATAACACTCTTAGTGTGAAGAAATTAATGAAGAATTTGATTCTCGTAACCCACGACAATTGTACGCTGTGTCTGAAATCATCATTCTTATACGGTGGGTCACGCCACCACCAAAGTTGAAAATCTTCAATTTGAGTTTTTCTTCAGTTTTGAAATTCTTCAGTTTTTCAAATTCTTCAACTTTGCAAAATCTTCAATGTTTCCGTAGTTTTTCTTCATTGGCTATATGGGTTTATGTCCTCTACAAGATTCACTTATGGCTATTTCTTCAAGTCGCTTTTTTCGCTAAGTGAATGTGATCGACCCTTACCCTCTATGCTATACTCAACCCAATCTATTCACAAATTCTTCATGTGCGTTCTATTTTGAAACTCGCTCAAAATCTTCACTGTATCCTTGACACTGAAGAAATTGCGAGCGGAACTTTAAAACTGATCTTATCCAAACTTTCGGTTTTGCCATTAAACCGCTCCGCATCCCACGATGCATTATTTTACTCACCCACAATCAGACACGATCTCCACTACACAGTACGTGGATGACACATGTCGTGAGAAGGAGAATGGTCAGGTGCACTGAGGGAGTCCTAGATTAGGGGGTGTCCGGATAGCCGGACTACCATCATCAGCCGAACTATCATTGGCCGGACTATCATCATCGACCGGACTCCAAGACTATGAAGATACAAGATTGAAGACTTCGCCCCGTGTCCGGATGGGACTTTCCTTGGCGTGGAAGGCAAGCTTGGCGATACGGATATGTAGATCTCCTACCATTGTAACCGACTCTATGTAACCCTAGCCCTCTCCGGTCTCTATATAAACCGGATGGCTTTAGTCCGTAGGACTAGAAGAACAACAACCCTTACAATCATACCATAGGCTAGCTTCTAGGGCTTAGCCTCCTTGATCTCGTGGTAGATCCACTCTTGTAAACATCCACAATATCAATATCAATCGAGCAGGACGTAGGGTTTTACCTCCATCAAGAGGGCCCGAACCTGGGTAAAACATCGTGTCCCTCGCCTCCTGTTACCATCCGCCTAGACGCACAGATTCGGGACCCCTACCCGAGATCCGCCGGTTTTGACACCGACATTGGTGCTTTCATTGAGAGTTCCTCCGTGTCGCCACCGATAGGCTTGATGGCCTCTTCAATCAACAACGACGCAGTCTGGGTGAGACTTTTCTCCTGGACAGATCTTCAGATTCGGCGCGGCGCATGCGGGCCAACTCACTTGGCCATCCGAGCAGATCGAAGCTACGCCCCTGGCCGTCAGTCAGGTTTGAAGCCTAAACTTCACGGCCGATATCGCGGGACTTGATCTTCGATGGATCTCGAGCCACAGCCGAAAGCGTGCCGCTGTCACGATGGGCATGACCTAACTCGCCACGGACAGCACCTTGGAGGTCAGACACTAATCTGTTCCGACCCATAGTCCGGAGCGATCGCTCGGATCGAGGACGGATGGCTGGACACCGCCGAGCTGCAACTTCTACGGCGATGGAGCCGAACACTTACCTTGTCCCGCATAAAGCTCATGACTCGAGGTGCCGGACTCTCGCGGACTCGAACCTCCCGCGCTTCGCCACCGAATCCGATTGGGCGCCGATCATGGAATTTACCATCGCGGACATCTTTCAAGACTCGCCTTCGGGCGATATCATAAATTGCTGAAGCAACTCTCGCTATCCGAGAGCCCTGGCCGAACCACGCCAGGATGGTTGGGACGCGACGACGAAGAAATTCAGACCCCACCCACCACCCACTTCAGAGCCACCGCCGATTTATTTAACCGACGATTCGACCACGACCAAGACATCGACGGTATGGACGCCGATGCCGGAGACTACCAAGAACCAAGGTTTACAGACACCGGAGACCACCTCGTCATACGACATATACATGGTGGACACCCCAAAGGGAAGTGATAACGAGGAACAACGGACGCGCAGAGGATAATCCCACCGATAAAGAACCAAAACAGCGACGAGACGCCGCCCTAAGTCCCGCCGATCAAAGCAGCCTTCCTAACGACTCCAGCGATAGAGCAGGGCAAACCAGCGGATTTATTTAACAGGACGAGCCGGATAATGAACCCTTTACGGAGCAATCAACAGTCCCGCACAACACCGAGCATAAGAACATACACAAAAACTCGCCGCCATCGCAAGAAGTTTGAAGAAAGCAAAACGGAAGCTCAAAACAGCAAAAGACACGCCGTAATGAAGTGGAGCAAAGTATTCAAGACTGCAGACAAATATGGCAATGGCCATCAAACTAAGAGCTACCAAGCGCAAGTTGTTGCCAGAATTTGACGAGGAAGCCATAGAGCCTTCACGGTCAAAAATAAAGATGCCACGTGGTCGGATAGACGGCCGATGACGTGCCAAAAGCGACAAGCGGGGCCAAGACAAGCCTAATTATATTCCGGGAAAACAGACGGCCCAACTAGGTCCATCTACAGGCCAAAAAGAGGGCCCCAGAAGTAACACAACACAACAAGTGTTCAAGACAGCGGCACACCCAAATCTGGGCGCCAGACACCCGCTTATGTTTTATCGATGAGGTGCTGGATCATGAATTTCCAGCAGGGTTCAAACCCATGAACATAGAGGCATACGACGGCACAACAGACCCGGAGTCCGGATAGAAGATTACATACTACACATACACATGGCCGAGGAGATGATCTCCACGCCATAAAATACCTACCCTCAAGCTCAAAGGGCCAGCTCGGCATTGGCTCAAAAGCCTCCCGAAAACACTATTGGAAGTTGGGAAGAGCTTGAGGACGCGTTTAGAGCAAATTTTCAAGGGACTTATGTCCGCCCTCCGGATGCGCATTTATCTGAGTCATATAACCCAACAGCCCGGAGAGTCGCACAAGAATTCTGGAACAGGTTCCTTACCAAAAGAACCAAATAGTCGATCGTCCGGACGCGAAGCCTTAGCAGCTTTTAAACACAACGTCCGAGACGAATGGCTCGCCAGACACCTCGCCAAGAGAAGCCAAGAACAATGGCGCGCTAACAAGTTTCATGACGCGCTTTATGCTAGAGAAGACAGCTGGCTAGCAAGATGCAGCACCAGCGACACGAGTACATCTGAGATCAGAGATGGAAACGGAAAGTCACGGCGCAGGAAAGATCAGCGCCGGAATAAAGAAAAAATCCCAAAAGGCACGGCGGTCAACGCCGGATTCAAAAGCTCGCGGCCAAACATTAAAACACGGCCTCTTAAGCACAACAGAGACGAGCTATCAAATTTAAACAAAATTTTAGATCGGATATGTCAAATCCATAGTACCCCCGGAAGGCCTGCAAACCATACCAACCGAAATTGTTGGGTTTTTAAACAGTCCGGCAGACTCAACGTCGGACACAAGGGGCTCGATGCGCCAAGCGAGGACGATGACGAACCCCACCAGCAGAGCACCGGAAGTCAAAAGGCTTTCCCACAAGATGTCAAAACAGTAAACTCGCTTCACGTGATAGTACGGAAAACCAATACGGCACTCGCTACGACAAGTGTCGCACGGTCCACCCCAGCGGAACACCGAGATTGGATGTCAAAATCAATCACTTTCGGCCATCTGGATTAGTCCGTATATGCGGAATGCAGGATAGACTGCCCGATATTGATCCCATAATAGACGGACTGCAATTCACGCAGGTTTTGATGGACGGCGGCGGTGACTTAAACCTTCTAGATCCGGACACAATCCGCAAGATGGGATAGACCATACTGCAACCGCATAGCCGCACTTCCTTCAAAGGAGTGGCGCCAGCCCTTACGCCAGTGCACAGATTCATTATTACCGAAGTTGTGTTGGGTCACCGACAACTTCCGACGAGAAAAGCTAACCTTTCATGTCGCCCCATTTAAAAGTAGCTATCAAGCATCACTGGACGGAAGCTTTCGTCCGCTTCAATGCAATACCACATTACGCTGCCTCTTACGCTTAAAATGCCCGGTCCACGAGGCATCATTTCATTAAAAGGTCGCCTGAGACCCCGGACACGGCTGGACGAGTCCGGAATAAATAAGCTAGGGGCTACCTAGCCGCACATCCCTTCACAAGGGTTTGCACATATAAGCCATAATGAGCTAGCATAGGCTCAGCTTTCTTAACCTATATTTCAATTTTTTATGCACTTTCTCGCACGATTTCTTTTCCAACCAAGTTCCTCTCTTTCTACAGATAAACAACATGCACACCCGTCCAGGATACGGCACAACGGAGACACAGGCGCAGACGTGCAGTAGGGACCTGTTGCAAGGACTCTTTTCAGACTAAGGCCCTACGTAAACCTTTCTTACTGTCTCTTGTTGCTATAATCCCTGGTTTATCATTATAACCAGAGTGGAGATGGCGTTTTGGCATCGGCGCGCAAGAAGACGAACCTGCCTGCATTCGGACACAAGGGGCTTAGGGCTTTGTTTTGCCCACTATTATAAAGACCGAACACCTTCGGGAGTGTTCGGCGCCTCGAAAGTTAGGCCTTATATGCATCAGCTCCAATCATGTCTTTGGTCAAATGTTGGGTTTGCCCGGCTCCGTGTTTTGCTGCCTTACGCTCAGATCATCGGCTAACGCAGCTCCGGAGAACTCTCGCGATTGTGCCCCAGTTCGGCTGGGCGAGCACCTCAAGAGAGAAAGCCGAAAACTGACCGTCATGATACAACGAGACTGGTCAACCACTCGATCGACCATGGGAATGTTTAGGATTCCTCCGCTGACGAAGGGCCGCTTCCGGCCAGCACATACGCCTCAATTCGGAGAGCGCGGTGCCCCTGTGGGCTATGTCGTAGCCCCACCTCGAACTCCATGGCTAAGTGAAAGTGATAAAGCATTATAGTCCGGTTGCCTCTTTTGCTACGCTACCACCTCCTTTACAGGACCGAGACGTCGGATTAAGTGTGAAAACGCGCTATTTTTTTGCGAACACCCCCGCACCTTGTGCATGGGGGCTGAAGCCGACGATCGCCATCTTTCAAAGTTATACACACGTATACATGAACGGCCGCACAGGAGATATTCTATTACTTGAACGCACAAGTATAAAAGGCGCTTACATCATAAATATCGTTTTCATCATAAACGCTCATTCAACGTAACATTTTTGAGCATCGCGACTCTATTACACGAGCACCACGCAGCACTTCGCCAAAATAGTGCTCGGCGGGTAACCGTTATCATCGAACCCGGGTTGCAACAGCGTGGCATCCATCTCGTCCAATGTGTCTTCACACGGCGAAGCGCCATCCGCGCACCCTCTATGCAGGCCGACCGCTTCATCGCTTTGATATGCGGCACCGCCCCAAGAAATTGCTGCAATAAGCCAAAGTAACTCTTCGGTGGGGCCTATCCGCCGGATATGGGTCACTATATCCGCTATAGCAAGCCCGACAACCTATTTAGCTCAGCCCACTCAGCCAAACGGTCGGTCAGCGGAAGTGAACGCTGCGGACTATGGAATTGAGACCAAAACAGCTCTTCCGCCTTGTGATCCTTCTAGCTTCGAATGCACAACGGCATCCGCCGACTCGCCGCTAAGTCCATATAAGGTCCTCCGGACACCACAGCTTGGCCCACCGAGCATATTTTGATCCGTGAACCTTCGCCAGCTACAATATCTCCGCCCGGCGCAGTTCTTCCTTCATAGCCCGCATTGCAGAGCGGGCATCCTTGGCTTCGCGGTGGCCTTCCGCAGGTCTTCTTGCCTTCGCTTAGGCGCTCCTTCCCAAGAGCCTCATTGCGGTCGGTAGCATCTTTTAACTTCACGGCCATTTCGCTATCTCTTCCTCGCTCCGCAGCAGCGACCCTTCGCCGCTTAACTCCTCGGCCGCCCCGAGGTCCGCCAGATTACTCCTTCCGCCTGCTCCTTGGCTTGAGCAAGTTCGCCCAAGGCTCTCCACGGCAGCGGCACTATCTCGCATTTCATGCACATGTTGTAAGGAGATGGCTTCGCCCTTACCAACCGACCGCAAGAAGAACACTTACCTTGCGACTCATCAAGTCGCTGTTGACCAGCGTGATGTCCGTGATCCGCAGCATCAAGTTGCCGCTTTAGCTCAGAACTCCATCATCCGGCTGGCCCTTTGACGACCCGCCACCTGCATCGCACGACGGGAATTTAAACTGCGATTTTGATCCTCGCACGGTGTCGATTTCGACAACCTACCGAGTCTCGGGGCTACTATCTATACAGGCGATTCTATATGCAAACTGTTAAAAGGTGTGTCATTTTACGCACTCAAACCCCGCCAAGAACTCCCGACAAAGATCAGGTAACGCGCCTTCGGCGGATTTAAATTCTTTCAATCACCATGCTCATCAATGCGTGCTGATCTTCCGAGATAGACGCCTTCTCAAGCAGATCCTTCACCAGACACCGCTTGGCGCCGAACTATCCGGCTTTGCCAAACCCGGGCTCCTCCGCGGATTTATTACACTTCAGGCTCGTCCGCCCTATCCGACGGGCGCCCGGACGGAGGCGCTCGCTCTCTATCATCTCCGGATGAAGGTCCTCAAGACGAGCTCATTTATGAAGGACGGAGATCCGAACTACAAGGTAAAAACTTTAGTTATCCTCGAAGCACAAATAGGGATGTCCCTTATTATAAAACCCCTTTCTTTCTACTTACGGCTCGTTGAGGGCTGACTCATTAAGGAGATTGTGCAGCCGGGCCTCCCGGACGCAGGACCTCTGGCGAAGATTTCTTCCCCGCTTAGGGATTTTGCCCCGGTCCCTGAGGCAGTCCTCTTCTCCCCTTGGGGAGGGATTCTCGATCCCCTCTTTCAAGAGCCTCCTTAGGCGAGGCAAGAGCTTTCTGCTTTCCCCTTCGCCTTCCTCTCAAGGCGCAACTCACATCCGGACCAGCACGGATCCGCGTGGTCTCGGGGAGGGGGCCGACATCAGACAATTTTGCTTCCGCTTATCCACTCCGTAGAAGGAAGTTGGTCATAAAGCTTAATCATCGAAGGCAAAACAAACGGTATGTCCGGACTCGAACTACTTACTTGAGTATCCGGGCGATTGCAGCTTAGGCCAGCATCTCGGTCAATTCCGGACGCACTCTTGCGATCCAAGAATAATTTGTACATCTCCGTGGGGTGTCATGCCCATGAAGTGTTGAAGAATCTGCGGCCCTCCGGATTATACTCCCATAGCCGGAGAGGGCGGCGCTTGTAGGGCAGGAGACGCCTAATCAGCATAACCTGCATCACCACCACCATATCGATCTCCCTTGTTTGGAGATCCCGAACCGCCTCGCAGTAGGGGCACGCCCTTTGACGGCCCCAGCTGAGCTCCTTGGTTGACCCACGACATCAACTATCGTGGAGGTCCCGAGCGGAATAAGGGCGGCGGCTTTTGTCTGCGCCCCTGAACGGTAATATAGAACCACTCTTGCTGCCAT
Organism: Aegilops longissima; assembly: GCA_021605205.1. Lineage (NCBI taxonomy): Eukaryota > Viridiplantae > Streptophyta > Magnoliopsida > Poales > Poaceae > Aegilops > Aegilops longissima. The sequence continues at coordinate 480,856,809 of CM038678.1, read as the reverse complement.
GGGCCAAGCTCCTCTTGAAGGAGCCAGCGGCCACGGGCATCGCCCTCCTACTTATGGTCGCCCGCCACACTCCGCTTGACGCCCCGATCATCTTCGGCGCCACATTGAAGGTCTTCAGCCACATGCCGAAGTGAGGGGTGATGCGGAGGAAGGCTTTGCAGATGACAATAAATGCGGAGATATGGAGGATGGACTCCGGAGCCAAATCGTGGAATTCCAACCCATAGTAAAACATGAGCCCTCTCACAAAAGGATCCATCGGGAAGCCTAAACCCCGACGGAGGTGGGATACGAAAACGACATACTCGCCGGGCTCGGGGGTGGGGATCGCCTGCCCTTCAGCAGGCAACCTGTGCGAAATCTCATAAGACAGGTACTTGGCCTCCCGCAGCTTTAGCATGTCCTCCTCCGTGACGGAGGAGGGCATCCACCGGCCCTGGAGGTCGGAACCGGACATCCTTGAAAGTCCAAAGCGCTCGAATCTGGAGCTCTAGGTGCTAGAACTTGGAGCGTGGAGAGGATTCGATGGAGGATTGAAGAAAAGAAACGAGCCTTGGTCCCGTTATAAAGAGGGAGAATACCAAGAGCCGCCTCCGGACTGCTTGGGACTCGCCGATAGAGGGGCGGGCGAACGGCGCGTTGGGTTACCCACGTCCGTATTAATGAGAATCCCAGATTAAGGGGAAACACGATCTCTGCTCGACAAGACGCGTGCCAAGGAAACCGCCGCTAAATGCGCCGAGGTGGTAAAGTAAAAACGATTTAAATAATGGCTTGGTAGTTGCGTGACGCCATGCCGCAGAAAACGCCAGCAGATTGAACTTGTGTATGTATTACTCTCAGACAAGTGGAATGTGGAATTTATTTTGCGAGCCGACACTATCCCGGTGTTCACAATCTTCTATCATTCGGAGGAGGAACCCGCCTTGCAATGCCAAGCAATATACGCTACCGGACTTATCGTCATTGAAGCCTGGTTCAGGGCTACCGAGGAGTCCTCGATTAGGGGTGTCCGGATAACCGGACTACCATCATCACCGAACTATCATTGGCCGGACTATCATCATCGATCGGACTCCAAGACTATGAAGATACAAGATTGAAGACTTCGCCCGTGTCCGGATGGGACTTTCCTTGGCGTGGAAGGCAAGCTTGGCGATACAGATATGTAGATCTCCTACCATTGTAACCGACTCTATGTAACCCTAGCCCTCTCCGTGTCTATATAAACCGGATGGCTTTAGTCCGAGGGACTAGAAGAACAACAACCCTTACAATCATACCATAGGCTAGCTTCTAGGGCTTAGCCTCCTTGATCTCGTGGTAGATCCACTCTTGTAAACATCCACAATATCAATATCAATCGAGCAGGACGTAGGGTTTTACCTCCATCAAGAGGGCCCGAACCTGGGTAAAACATCGTGTCCCTCGTCTCCTGTTACCATCCGCCTAGACGCACAGTTCGGGACCCCCTACCCGAGATCCGCCGGTTTTGACACCGACAGGCACGTTCGTCCTAAATCTTCGGGCGAACCATTTTTCACCGTGTCTATAAATACCCCTCTCTCCTTCCTCACTTCTTTTACTCCGCTAGACCTCTCTCTCCTACTCGAGCTCCTCAAACCCTAGCGTCGCCGCTACTCCATCGTCGCCGGTGAGGAAGAGCTTCATCGCTCGACTCGTCGCCGACGTATCGCTACCGACCGCGAAAATCCTCACTCCGCCGCCATAGCTGTCTTCCTCCGCCAAGTTAGGGCGTGGAAGATCTGAATCGATTTAACTTCCCAAACTGTTCTTCTTAGTTCGTCGTGTTCTTCACTTCGGTAATTAAAAGTTACTTTTATTACTCGCTTTGATTCTCAAACCTTCTTGAAAATCTTCAAAGGTGTTTATTCTTCAAATCTTCACATATGAACACCTCAAACAAAATATGCTCTTGATTTGTTTCTCTAAGCAATGATTTTCTTCAAGATTCCTCAATTGTGTGGATCCTCGATCCGTACAACTCGAACCTAAGACAAAGAACGCTTAGTGAAATTCTTCAAGGCTCATCTGGTCAAAATCCTCAAAACTTGTTCCTTTTGTAAAACCTTCCGAGAACGATATGACCTCTCCAAATTCCTCGCAACTATACTCTGCTCACAGGTACACATGTCCGCCGCTGAATCACTAGGTTCTCATCAACTTAACTCATTTGCAGCGTTCTCGAAGAAAAACTGCATACTTCTTCAGAGAACTCAATTGTTCAAATTCCTCAACTCAAGAACATGGCGACGGTAAGAAGCCACGTAAAGGAGGAAAGAAACCCGAGGTTATGACTGTGTTTGAAATCCCCGAGGAAATTTATGCCGACTATTGCACACCGATGAAGAAAACAAAAATCAGCGCAAGGTGCGATTCGTAAGATTGAACGGAGATGGGCACGGAATGGAGGGAGTACAGATATGTGACTCCAAAGTACATGAAGAAAATCGCCTCAATCCTCCATGCCCAAGAGCTCCATTGGCACTGCCAAGTAGCGATCCCACAAGCATCAAACGTGGTGAGGACTTTCCGATGAATGGCTAAGCGCCAAGCCAAATTGGCAAAACAAGCCAAGGAGGCAAAGAAGAAATTCAATGAGGATTCTGCCATCGCACATCGCCATCGAGGCCTTGGTCAAACCGAGGAAATCCATGCCAAAGAAGCCTGCTCATAAGCCAAGTGCTTCACCATCAGCGCCCTCACGGCCAAGTTCCTCAAAGAAGCACCATCAAGGCAAATTCTCACACTGCTACAGCTCCACCAAAGTCCTCAACAGCTCCATCAAAATCCTCGCCTCGTGCATCCGCTACATGTCAAAGGACTGCTGGTTTTCAATTGCCTCGAGTTTCAGCAAGTTCCTCAAGAGCACCAATTTCATCATCCGCCCGACTCACCAAGACCAAAGCAACAATGGACGAGGTCCTCGCAAAGTCCAAAGAAGAAACAGGTTGCATTCCATGTGCCTTCGATGATGAAGCTTCGATGATGAACTTGCGGAAATCATCGAGACCGCCAAGAAAAGGCCACTAGAGCCAAAGGTACATTTAAAGATCATCTCTTTGGATCCAAGAAAGTCCTCGATTATATTGATCTCTCGCACAAGGATCCCAATACCCCTATGCCCGACTTTCATCCGACCGTGTACAAAGTCATATGTTGACCCATTTCATCGCCAAGAGAAATGGAAGTTTGAAAAGGCAAGAGAAATCAAAAGGCTCAATACGTAAAGGAGAAGTTCTCAAGAAAACGTTGTCAAAATGACACCGAGGAGCTTTCAAGGTTCAGATGAAATTCAAGACCTCAAAGAAATTTTTGATTCTTACTATGCTGATTGGCAAGGAGCTAAGGTCGATTCATCAACCCGACGAAGAAATTGACAAATATTGCTGCCCCAACGCAACATGCAATTCCTCAGTGAAGCCTCACCAGCAGATCGAAGAACATGCCAAGACCACCGATGACGCTCAGCTGCTGATGAAAATGCTAGTTCCAGGCTAATGATCCCATTCCACCACCGAAGAAATTGCTGTGGCATCCACTAGTGGTGCGCTCAAGAAATCAAGAAGTCGTGGCAATCTGCATCGCCAGCTCAAGAAAATCAACCAGATTCCTCGGCTCCTCTTGCGCCAACACCAACTCCAATTCTTCCATCGCCTCCGAGGTGAAGAAACCAAGGCTGCGTAACGAGCTGCTGTGGAAGAAAAGGAAGGCATCACCTGTGTCAAATTCTTCGCTGCGAAGAAAATGAAGCCAATGACCAGCTCATTCGAAAATCCAATTGATGTTGTTCCGATTTCCTCCATGCCATCAAAGGACCTGTTCCTTTTGGAGAAGACTATGAGATCCTAATCGGATCTGATGAAGAACATCATTCTGCTGCTTCGTCAGAGAAGATTGATGAAGAAATTGAAGTGGACGCAATCCTTCAACCCCAGCCATTTCTCACCAATGCCTCGGGCCACGATCAAGAGGCTGGTGTTGAGGAAATTGAAGATGAAGATGTGGATATAGGGTGCACCACACTGTGATGAATGATGACTTTGGGAAAGTCAAGATCCCAATACTCCTCTCTTCACCCCGCTCCAACAGATTCCTCACCCCCGCACCAACAGTTCAAATGGACTCAAGAAACTCAACCCACTTGCTCAGGCATGAAGAAATTCCAGCCACTAGTGTCGATGAACACGCGTCTGCTGATCCTCGATCGCACCTATTGAGGAAGAAGAAATTCCTCGATCAAGAACCTGAACTTATGATTCTCGAGGTGGTGATGCAACTCATCGACACCCCTCCGCCCAAGCAAAAGAATCCGCTCAAGCAAACAAAAGTTCAAGGCTGATGATTTCTTTTCCAAGCATGTATTCTTCATCGACTATAATCCATATGATTTGCTCGCATTAGGAAGAGGCATTTCGACTGCCACCAAGCCAACTTCTATTCCTCGGTGCTCTTCAACAAAGATAAAGTCTTCGATCATGCTCATATTCCTCATGTGGACATGGAGTCTCGCCAGCTTTGAGCCAGTCCTCGTTGTTCTTCATGACGAGGACTTCAATTTCTGCACCGATATCTGTGGATCGGAATGAAGAACTCATTCTTCAATTCTATGCAGCGCTGCACATCATCGAGACGCCAAGACGTGAACTCATGGGTATTAGATCGATGTCCGAAAATACTCACTACAAGGCACCAACAACTGAATTGCTTCATGCTCTACCACTCAGTCCTCCACTTGACGGTGCTCGTTGTATATACAACGAACCGTAACTTTCAAATCACTATATGCAAGTGCCGATGAAGCCTTTGAAGCCAAGGCAGGCCCTAAGAACCAAATTCCTCGTCAAGGAATTATTGTATGTGCCTCGGACTGTCTATCGGATTCGACGAAGACAATGAGTCCTATCAAAGGCCACGACTTAATGATGAAGAATTCGTTGGCATGATAAAGAATATGCTTTTCAACATCATCCATGGAGTTCCCGTCAACTTCCATGATTTCTTCATGAGGACTCGCAAACATTGCTATGTCACCATTTGAGCTGAAGCCTTATGCGCCTTTGGATAATGAGATTCATCGTAACAAGGTCTTCACTCAATTACAAGGCTGATACTCGAACCACCGCAGCTACTTGCCCCAATTGAAGTCCTCAAACGGACATTTACCTCACCGATGACAAGGGCAAGGCTATCTGCTGTGATAGATGAAGGCATTCGTCCATTGATGGACAGTTTAGCAAAGCAGCATCCTACTCCACCAATGATGACTCGCCACACATGACTCCACCGCAAGTACCTCACCAAGCAAAGTCCTCAAGCTATCGCACCTGTGGTGATGATCGATCGTGAGTTACTCCTCGCCTTCATCGGAAGGTTGATCGTAATCATAAATGGGTCAAGCGCCATTTTGGTTCAATTCTTCACAACATGACCTCAACACACAATGCAAAGTGAAGAAAACCACTACTACCTCCATGAAACCTTCAAACGCACTGGCTGTTCTTTCACATGTCTACAAAGCGTAAGAACTAACGCCAATGGGACTCAAGGAAGAATTTGACTGGTCTGCACCTCCTCCAAAGAAATACAAGAAAGTCAAAGTTCCTTCCTTGGTGGCCAGCTCCTATTCTTCATCGTGCGACACTGATGAAAATGAAGACTTGGACGACACCGCGGCTGGTCCTACTACAACAACCGACCCCAACAACGCTGGTGCTCCGTCTTCAACTTGAAATTCTTCAGAGCGTTAGTCCTCGCCGATCCTTTTGGTCATTCGATGACAAAGGGGGAGAAATTTGAGTTGGTCTTCAAGCGGGTCTAGTTTATTGCCTATATACAGTAATTTATTCTTGTTAAGTTACAACTCTCGTTCTTCTGAAACCTTTTATTGGATCGAGTTGTAATCTTAAACCCGATGGTGCTTTGATACTTTTGATGCATTATGCTCTTGTACTATGCTCTGATTCTCTTGAGCTCCTTGAAAATCTTCATAGCAAATCTATTTGAGCTCTGATACTCTTGATGCGTTATTTTGCATGCTTGTTCCTCATTAATGTTATCACACGCATGCTGAATAACATCAAGCACCATATCTCATCATGCATTTCAAATTCTTCATATTATATGTCAAATGCGTGTATGAATTACAAGATATAGGGGGAGATCTCCATGATTCAACTCTTCAAATGTGCATTGCCTCAAAAGCAAATTCCTCACTACGCACATCTTCAGGGGGAGTTCTTCTATATCTTGCAATCAAATTCCTCATTATCAGTATTTACACTTCATATGTTTATCCCCGTTGAAAACTTAACCTATATTGTCATCAATCACCAAAAAGGGGGAGATTGTAAGTGCATCTAGTGCCCCTTAGTGATTTTGGTGGATTGAAGACTTATAGGTTAAGGAACTAATGCGTTTGTGAGTGTACACAGGTCTATAAGTCTATGAGGAGTTTGATATTTACAGAGAAAGTCGACCCCTAAAAATGAAGTTCTTCGACTGAAGACTTTGATATTCTGAAGACTTTGAAAGTGAAGAAATTGGTGTGACCTTGAAGACTTGGTATTCATTTGAGGAACATGAAGCGTGAAGACTTTGGCGAGGCTTGGTATCCCTTGCGAGGCGGGTCTTGCCAGCGATCCTCGCGAGGTTGGTCACGCCATCCTTGGCGAGGGCCGCGGTCTTCCCAGCGTCCTGTGTTCCTTCCTCCTCCTCGACCGTAGCCCCGGTCGCTGCGGTCGGACGCTATCGATCCTCCTTCTCGACGGCTCGGAGCTCTTGACATTCGCTGGTGTTGTGGGTGTTGAGGTCGTGGTACACGCAGTATCGGCTGCCCTTGGAGGACTCGGGCTGATCTCTGGCCTGCTTGGTGTCCGGTTCGCCATGAGCACGGCAGCCCCTTTGCGCTTCACGCCTTGGCCTTGGATTTCTTCTTTTCGGGTCTGCGTCCAGCAGCTCGAGGAGGGAGAGACGCCTTCCTCGCCCCTGGCGCACTTGGTCGCCAAGTTGAACATCTCCAAGGAGGTGCACAAGTCTTCATGCATCGCCAGCTCATCCTTCATCTTGACGTCGCACACACCGTCGGAGAAGGCGGAGATGATGGCCTCCTCGGTCACCTTGGGAATCTTGAGGCGTGCGTTGTTGAAGCGCTGGATGTATTTCTGCAGGGTCTCCCCTGGCTGCTGCTTGATGCGGCTGTAAATTTATCTAGTGCCCCTTAGTGATTTTGGTGGATTGAAGACTTATAGGTTAAGGAACTAATGCGTTTGTGAGTGTACACAGGTCTATAAGTCTATGAGGAGTTTGATATTTACAGAGAAAGTCGACCCTAAAAATGAAGTTCTTCGATCAAGACTTTGATATTCAAGACTTTCAAGACTTTGAAAGTGAAGAAATTGGTGTGACCTTGAAGACTTGGTATTCATTTGAGGAACATGAAGCGTGAAGACTTTTGTTTTCGTAGTTTCGCTTATCTTTCTTGAGTCATAGGAAACACCGCATCGTTAAAGGGGTCGAGGAAATACTAAGGAAAATTTTCCATGTGATGCTCAACTCAAAATCCTACACCTACCAATCCCTTCGAGTGAAGCCTTTGAAATCTCATACAGATTCACCAATTTCTTCAAGGATGAGATGAAGTTCTTCCGGTCACGAGGAATTTGTTCTGACCGAGGAGTTCGAATTCGCCAAAGGCGGATTGCCTACAGTGAGGATCATGATAGCCCCGAGGAATTTGTGATTCAAATTTCCGACGCTGTTCTTTGTCTGCGCCACCTGTCCCAAAACATCTTATCCACCTAACAGTCATATCATTGAAGGGCATTTATGTCTTATCATGTCAGGCTGCTCCCTAGGCTATAAATAGCCGCCCCCTACAACCACTAGCTGGTTGGCTGCTCCGAGAGAACTTGACACTTGTCATTTGAGAGCAACCCATCCTCCGAAGACTTTGAGCGAAAATCATCGAGTGAGGAAAAATCCCAAAACCAAACCCCTACAACCCAAAGTGATTGAGCATCACTGAAGAAATTGATCCTGCGTGGATCCGACGCTTGTTACCTTTGAAGACTATGCTTCTTCCAGACGGTTAGGCGTCATGGTCTAGAGCATCCAAGAGGAATTGTGGATCGCCGAGTGACCAAGTCTGTGGAAGGTTTGGCGTCGCTCAAGACTTACCACGAGTGATTGGACGAGGTCTGTGACCTTAGTTCAAGGAGAATACGGTGAGGACTTGGTGTCCTGAGCTGCGTGCTCAGCGACGGGTGTCCGGACTGTGTGTCCTCGAGTTTAAATACTCAGCCGCTCCAACCAGACGTATAACCGAGACAGCAGCTTGGAACTGGTCTACCAAATCATTGTCTTCACCAACCTAACTGGTTCTATTTCCTCAACCCTTTCATTTCCTCATTCATGTGTTGAGTGTTTGTTCATATCTGTGTTTGAAGACTTTGATCAAGACTTTCTCAATTTCCTCGCTCAATTTCTTCACCTGTTTGTCTTCATCTTGTGTTATCCTCGTGATTATGCTTTCAGACTCTGTGCTAGTCTTCATTTCATCATGATGACCATGCGTGTATTCTGTTATGTTTACTCGAGTACTTATTCCGCTGCAAGTAGTTCTTCGCTAAGGAATTTCCTCACCGCAAATTCTCGCTGAAGAATTCATAAAAATCGCCTATTCACCCCCCCTCTAGTCGATATAACGCACTTTCAGCGGCGCATGTCGCTCACGGCGGGTGGTCGGTCACGAGTACCTTGGAAGTTGGCGATGAAGCGGGTACGCATCTCGTCCCAGGAGGAGATCGTGCTGGGGCCAGGTTCAGAGCCAAAAGGGCCCTCTTTGAGCGCCATGGGAAACCAGTTCGCCATGACCTTCTCGCTCGCTGGCGGCTTCGATGCCCAGCTCAGAAGCTGGAGGAACTCTGCGGGGTTGGTCGCACCGTCAGAGCAAGGAGGCAGGTCCGCTTGAACTTGCGGGCCACGCGACGCCACGCAGCTCGGGGTGAAGGCACGCATCCAGCTGTGGCCACGGAGGCCTTGGGTGACGAAGAGCTTGGTCTTGCAGGTCCCCATGCGCTGCAGCTGGGAGCAGCTGGGTCTTGACGGTCGGAGCAGGAGCGTGGTCGCGACGAGCTGGAGCGGGAGCACTCGGGCAGCTTCTTGCGGCGAGGGACCTCCGACAGCTCGCTCTTGCTGCTACCGGGCGCCGGACGGAGCGGGTTCCACCTGGGACCACGCGCTTTGGGGCTGTGGGCGCCTTCTTGAGGGGAGGCGGCCGAGGCGCTTCGAGCTTCGCCGCCCGCAGGACGGGTTCGTGCAGCGGGACAGACGGCGCGGGGGAGCCCCCTGCGGCGCGGACGAGCTTGGCGACGCGGTCGAGCCACTCTTCGTAGACGTCGTCGACGGGACAGTAGCGCAGGAACTCGTTTGCCGCGATGAGTGCAGATCGAGCCTCCATGGGCGTGCGGAATGCGCGAGACGAAGAACCAGCCGGGGCGAGTGAGGGGGTAGCAGTGCGGCCGTCTTGCCTCATGGAGGGATGCTGGGACAATGCTTGCTCCTCGTTCCCCGCCGGGCCGGTGGCGGCGTTGACGGCAGGCGACGGGGAACGACGAGGGCGCCCACCGACGTGAGTCGTCTGGGCGACGCGGAAGCGAGCGGCTCGGGCGCCGGGCGCGGGCCCGACGAAGCGCCGACATGGATGCGGTGGTCGACGGAGAACAGGCGGCGGAAGATTTAATTCTGGCGCACCCTACCGGGCGCGCCAAATGTCGGATTTCGGGTTCCGCAAACCCTTGAGGTTCAACACCGGGTGCACACGAATCTCTCCCTCTACCTACACCGCACCCCCGCCTCGCTAGGATCTAAACTACTGAAAGGAACAACACAAGAGACACAGGGTTTATACTAGTTCGGGCCACCATTGTGGTGTAATACCCTACTCTAGTTTGTGGTGTGGTGGATTGCCTCTTGGGCTGATGGTGATGAACAATACAAGGAAGAACAGCCTCATGAGGGTCTGTTCTTGGCTGGTGCGATGAACTGCTAGGGGGAGTTCAGTCGCTTCTCTCTATCTCTCTCGTTTGTTCTCTTGCTACCTTTTTCCATGTCCCTACCCTGTGGGTGGCTAGTCCTATTTATAGGCAGAGGCCCTGGGCCTCTTCCCAAATATTGAGCGGGAAGGGCGCCAACAATTGGCCATTTTGAAGGGGAACATCTGGTACACTTATCCTGACTAAAGTTGGTCCTTGCCTATCAAAGGCTCTGGTGATGACGCCGGCTTGGGCTCCACAATGACTTCCTTCCTGCCGTTGGACTGGTCTTGGTCTTGTTGCACCGAAATGGACGCCTTTGCTTGATGCTCTCGTCAAGGCCGCTCCCTTTGCACCAAAGAGGAAAGGAGCACTTGTGTGGGCTGGCGCCCACCGGGCGCCCTTGGTCGTCATGGCTTGCGTCATGGGCACCTCCTGAGGTACCCCGCCTTCATCTCTCCGCCTCCTCGCGAGCCAGCCTGACGAGACCGTGCCTGAGGGAGCTCCCTGTCGTCCGCCCCGCGAGCCTTGGCCCCTCGCGAGGGTCTTGAGCTCGTGTTGATTAAGATGGGCCATGATGGGCCCCCTTGAGCCACGCCAGCAGCATGAGCAGGCAAGTCTGGGACCCTGCTCCTTAACGCCGACAGGCTTGCAGGTTTTCCATACAAAGGCACGACATCTCCGAGGGAAATAACCTCATATAAAAAGGAAAGAAAGTAGTCTGGGTTCGGTGTGACTTAGCTTCTGCTTGTAGTCGCGCTGGCGTCGATCTTTCGACCCCCTCTCCTGCTTCTCTTAGAGCCATCGCAATGAAGAAACGCTCACTTAACTGCTAAAACCGATTCTCACAATTGCGCGCCCCTGCCTGGCGCGCCAAAGATGTCGGTGGAGAACGACACCTATGGGATCACAAGAATCCCTACTGTGGTTGCGGGGCGCGGGGTTGAGAGAAGAGCGGATCTAACAGAGAGCACGCAGTTCGTTTATCCAGGTTCGGGCCGCGAGGATGCGTAAAACTCTAGTCCTGCTTTGGTGGATGTATTCCGAGTTCTTGAACTAGCTACGGAGTGTAGCGAGCTCCAAAAAGCCGAATCCTCCTCCTCGTCACCTTGAGCCTCCTTTTATAGAAAAAGGGGTTGCCACAGTGGCACACAGGAGGTGGAAAGGCAACAGTGCTGCGAGGTTATCCTTCGTATTACAGGACAAGACGCATTTAATGCATCGCGCAGGTGTCCCCTTGCTTTATCGGGGACGGGGGCGAGGCCCGCCCCGTCCGTTGCCGCCTCGCCTGGCTTCGACACGCGCCCTGGCCACGATGCGGGTGGTGCCATTTAGGCAGGCAGGCAGCTGAGGTGGCGCGGTGGTAGGGCCTTCACGAAGATTTGCATGCCACCATGCAGGCGCTTGATGAGCTGGCCTGGGAGCTGCATGTTGCCACGCAGGTGCCCGCCCAGCTGATTGGGCTGGCAGCTGCATGGGAACGGTGGTGGAAGCTTGGTTGGCATGGGCCTGGCGGTGGTCCCGCTGGCGTCCTTGGCGAGGGCCTTGCCGGGTGGCCCGGCAAGGGTCTTGCCGTGTTGCCCGGCAAGGGTCTTGCCGTGGCGCACTGTCGTCCCCGGCAAGGATCTTGCCGGGGGTCTGGTGGCCTTCCTCGGCAAGGATCTTGTCGAGAGTCGTCGTCTTCTAATCCTCATCTGATCTTGAATATGTCTTCACAAAGATCTGCATGCCACCACAGAGGTGCCTTTCCGAGCCCTGGCCCCATGCTAATGATGGCGCTGGGGGCCGTGGGCTCAAGGGTGGCTCGCTCTGCTGGTGTGGGGCGAGCTGCCCCGGCAAGGGTCTTGCCGGGGCTGCCGAGGCTGCCCCCGGCAAGGGTATCCTGCCGGGGGAACCTGCTTCGTCCCTTTGCCCTTTGTGGCCTTGGCCTTGGTGTTGCTCTGGCCATCTTGGGCTTCGGTCTTACCTTGGCTCACCTCCCTCGCTCTGCTTGGTGTGGTCGCGGGCGCGGCTCTGACTGCCCGTGCACAGGTAAAGGGGTGCAAAAATGTGCCCCTAGTTTTGTACACCAACAGGAGCCCCCGGGCCTGGGCCACACATAAGCGCGACACGTTGTTGGGTCAGGCCCAAAACGGTGCGCGGGCAGGCGGGGCGGTTTTTACCGTGGTAAGATTTTTCGCGCGCTGTGCTTCCCACGACCCGCGCGCGTGGCACGGTGTGGAGGGGCGTGCGTGACGTGGGCGGCATGCGTGGGGGCGGTTTTCACACGCATGCGTCACATCGCAGTAAATGGGCAGCGCGACCCGCGGCTTCCCCATAAAAAGGGATAACCGCAGGCGCACTGTTCCTTTTACCCTTCGCGCAACCCCAATCTTGGAGACATCCGCCTGTCTCCCTCCTCTTCTCCAAGCTTCGTCTCCGCTCGCCGCCGTTGTGCTTCTGCTGCCCTCTGCTCCTCCCTCCTCCTTCAGCCACCATGGTGCCAAAATCCACCAAGGGCAAGGGGGTGGCCAAGGATGCCGGGGCTGTGGAGCCGCCGGAGAGCGCGCTGTCGGGGCAACGGACGCAGTCCGCCTTCTTCTTCCCCTCGACCGTCGACGTGTTCGAGCTTCGGGACTCCTTCAAGCCCCTATGGGGAGTGAAGACGGGGAGGATTCAGGGCACCCGGCCACGCGCGTCATCCCCGCCGCCTGCGCCGAGCCTGCCCCAAATCGTACCCCTTCTTCGTTGATTACTTTTCTTGCAGGCTCTGCCCTCCCTTCTCCCATTTCTTCAGCGACGTCATGCACACCTTTGGCTTCCGCCTCTTGGATTTTACTCCGAATGCGGTGGCGTGCATGGCCCTTTTCGCGCATCTCTGCGAGGGCTTCGCCGGGGTGCACCCCAACACGACGCTCTTCCGCCATTACTTCTCCTCTCGGATCCAGCCGGGGGGCGCCATCTCAGGTTGCATCACCTGGATCCCAAGATCCAAGGGGGCATACCCGGACGGCGCCATGAAGGAGAGGTGGGAGGAGTGGCGGGGCCGGTGGTGCTGGATTGAAGAGAAGGACACACCGGTGTTCTGCAAAGTTTGTCGGGCGCCGCTGGTTCGCGGCAGCGATTGGAGCGATGTTGATGCCACCGACGGAAAGCTCATGGTTGCCACCGCCAGGATTCTCCGCCTTACCCAGGCCGGGCTCACCCTTGAGATGATCGGGGCGGACTTCATCCGTCGCCGGATCGCTCCTCTGCATAACAAGGGGAGGCCGGCCTGACTCTTCATGAACCCTGCCGACATCATGCGGCTCCGCCCCGGCCTCGATCACAACTTCACAGTGATGGCGCACGCCCATTTCTGCCAGCGGATCTTCCAGCTCGACGTGGGCCGCGACGGCGAGGTTGAGCGGACCGGCAAGGTCGCGAGGGCCGCCGCGAAGGCCGGCAAGGCCCTCAAGGGGCCTCTGTTCAAGCTGCCGACGGGGGTGGTCCCGTTGTGCAACAACTCACGTCGGTCCGAGATCATTGCCATGATGCCGGACTGCAACGCGCACAGCCCTGTCCCGAGCTGGAAGGAGCCGGAGGATGCTGAAGTGCAGCAGTTCTTCGACACCCTGCATGAGGTGTATGTCAATCCCAATGTCGAGCGGCTGCTTGTCCAGGACACCTCCCAGGCAGAGCTGGACTACATCGCCACCAGGGCGAGGGAGGCGCGGCTTGCCAGGGAGGCCGGCAACGCCGGCAGTGTGGAGGACAAGGCCGCGACGGCCACGGAGGAGGAGGAGCTCGCCCGATGGGCGGCGGCCGCCGGGGAAGCCAGCAGCGCCGGCACTAGGGCTCCTCTAGTTGAGGATGTGACCGGTGAGTCGTCGGAGGAGGAGGCCGAGACCGCAGACCCGACGCCACCTATGGGGAGGGGGCGAGTCTTGCGGCGGGCCAGTTCCAGCGAGCTGGTTCGGCCCGGTAGGGCTGCGCAGCCGCAGCTGACCTTGGAGGGGTCCCGGCCCCACACGAGGGCCGCGACGGTGAAGAAACCGGTGAAGGTCGCGGTGAAGAAGAAGACAGCCGCCCCTTCTTCATCCAAGCGTGCCCAGACGCCGCCTCCTTCCCCTTCTCCGGCGGGTGTTGACACAGAGGTCACCTTCGATTATGGATCCCTCAGCCCGAGGAGGAAGAGGAAGACGGCAGAGGAGGAGGCGGACGACGAGTAAGCATCTGGTTCCTTTTTCTTTATCTCCGCCTCCTCACTCTGTGTTACTTATCTTGACTTGTCGTAATCCTTGCAGGGACATGGAGACGCTGGCCCAGAGAGTGAAGAGGGCCAAGGTCTCGGCGGGTGGCCAGCCCCCGGCTGGTACTTCGAGGGCGCCCCTGGTGGTGTTGAGCAGCCCGGACAGTAGCCCCCGGCACAGCCCCCAGCGTAATTTCATCATTCTCCCCTCTTCGACACGTGTTAGGGGCACGACACTTTGGTGCTGACCTTGCCAGGTATGCAGGAGGAGAGCAGCAGCAGGAGGGGCCACAAAGGGCTACTCCCAACACGCCGCCCCCATCGACCACGCCGCCCCGAGGGACGTCCCCGGCAAGGGCGCCAAGCACCCAGCCCACACACATGGAGGAGGAGGAGGAGGAGAACTTGGGCGCCGGCGGCTTTGCCTCGACGCCAAATGTTGGCGGGGAGGGGGACTTCCGTTTCCTAGCCGGGCGCTGGCACTGGTAAGTCGTTCAACGTTCGTCCCTACTTCTTTTTCTTTCCGGCTCTTGGTCCTGGCCTTGCCTCACCCCCTTCTTTGGTGTCCAGACCCCTCCTCGGTAAACCCAGAGGACATGGATGCCGTCATCGAGGACGTCGCCAAGGCCGCCGAGGTGGACGCCGAGAAGATCGCCGCGAAGGAGGCCGCCAAGGGTGCTGCTGAGGACGCCGCCAAGGGGCCTGCCGGGGAGGCCGGCAAGGCCGCCGCTGAGGAGACCGGCAAGGGGCCGGCCGGGAAGGCCGGCGGGGCCGCTGCCGAGGAGGAGGAGGAGGAGGCTGGCGACCAGCCTTCCTCCTCTGCTGCTTCCGGCTCCGGCAAGTACCTGAGGGTGAGTGACGACTTGTTCGTTCACCTTCCAGGCGTGTCGAGCACCAGGACACCTGTCGAGGGAGAGGTGTTCGACGACGAAGTGCTTGCCACTGCTGGGCTTGAAGTCGTCGATGAACCAATCGTTGGCGGCGACGACTCGCAGGAGGAGAGGCTCCTCCAGGCCATGCACGCTAGCTTCCGAAAGCTCCAAGCGCTCCACCGCGCCCGCCTGGACAAAGTTAAGTCCAGGACGGCGGTGGTGGAGAAGGCGGAGGCGGACCTCCAGGAGCGCGTTGCTGAGACACAGAACTGGTTCCGCGAGGCCCACGAGGAGCTCAAGGCCGCCCAAGGCGAGCTGACCAGGCGCGACGTGGAGCTCACAATGAAGCTTGCCGACATCGAGGAAGCTCAAGAGACGGCGAGGAACTTGGCCGCGGCCGCCGAAGCCGCCCGGACCCAGCATGAGGCCGCGCTGCACTCCCAGGAGGAGGACCTTGTTGCACGCGAGGAGAAGCTTGCCGCCACGCTTCACGGCAAGGATGCAGAGATGGAGAAGCTTGTCTTGCAGCAGACCAGTGAGCTGGAGCAGAGGCACAAGGAGGCACTCAATGCCCAGGCCCAGGTTCACGCCGGCAAGGTGGAGGAGCTGGAGGCAGAGCGCGACAAGCTAAAGGAGCAGACCCTGAAGCTGTCCCAGGAAAAGGACATGCTCAACAGTGCTCTGACAGAGGCCCAGGGCGCGGTCGTCAGCAAGGCTGGGGAGCTCTCCGAGGCCAACAACTCCATCAAAGACCTCAAGCTGAAGCTAGAGGGTCTCGAGAAGGTGCTGTTGGAGGCTACAACCCAAGAGGGGACCCTGGCCAAGGAGCTGGAGGCCGAGAAACTGTTGCGAAAGAACGAGGGCCTCAACTTTGTGGATCACGTGGAGGGCGAGAACCGTTGGCTCGATCGCCTCGCCACCGTCGCCAACCAGGCCGCAGCGCAGCTGGCCATCATGGGGATGCCGGACGTGAGGTAGGTCCCGGAGCGGAGAGTGAGCGCCAATTGCAGCCTGACCATGTCCTTTGAGAAGGTCGTCAGCGCTCTGGAGCGGCTCCACGCCAACCGGGCGGCCACACTGGCCGACGAGTCCCGGAGGGTTTGCCAGGGTGCCATGACCAAGTCCCTCACCAAGGTGGCGCACCGGTACCCCGACCACGACTTTGACGCCGCGCTGGAGAGCTTGCCGGAGGGGACCGACCTTGCACCGCTCAGGGAGCGCACTGAGCCCATCATCAGCCGACTCGGCGGAATTCTGAAGGTGGAGGGCCAGCGTCGGGATTAGGCACCCCGTTTTCTTATCACCGCTGCAGGTTCACAACCAAGACAATTGCTATTTCTAGTTAGAACCGAAGGAACAATTTAATGTAACATAACTCTGCAGCACTTTTTAGTATCATGCATGTTATTTCCCTGTTCAATTTCCCTTTATATACGCACCCTATGCCAACTGGGCAGGCTCGCCGGCGCGGAAGCCCAAGGCGGCGTCTTGGGGACGGATCCCCATTGGCCTGCCGGGTATGCGTGCTGCCGGGCGAGCCACCTTACCGTTCTTAACGCGGCCGCTCGAACTGTCGAGCTTGACTCGAGTCAGAATCGAGAGCGTTGTCAATCGCGGAAGGCTACCCTGCCGCTCTCGACGCAGCCGCTTGAGCTGTTGAGCAGACTTGAAACAGGGCAAGGGAGTTGCCGACAGCGGGAGAGCCCCATGGCGTGGAGGTTTTCCATAGAAAGGCACGACATCTCCGAGGGAACTAACCTCATATAAAAAGGAAAGAAAGTAGTCTGGGTTCGGTGTGACTTAGCTTCTGCTTGTAGTCGCGCCAGTGTCGATCTTTCGACCCCCTCTCCTGCTTCTCTTAGAGCCATCGCAATGAAGAAACGCTCACTTAACTACTAAAACCGATTCTCACAATTGTGCGCCCCTTCCTGGCGCGCCAAAGATGTCGGTGGAGAACGACACCTATGGGATCACAAGAATCCCTACTGTGGTTGCGGGGCGTGGGGTTGAGAGAAGAGCGGATCTAACAGAGAGCACGCGGTTCGTTTATCCAGGTTCGGGCCGCGAGGATGCTTAAAACCCTAGTCCTGCTTTGGTGGATGTATTCTGAGTTCTTGAACTAGCTACGGAGTGTAGCGAGCTCTAAAAAGCCGAATCCTCCTCCTCGTCGCCTTGGGCCTCCTGTTATAGAAAAAGGGGTTGCCACAGTGGCACACATGAGGTAGAAAGGCAACCGTGTTGTGAGTTATCCTTCGTATTACAGGACAAGATGCATTTAATGCATCGCGCAGGTGTCCCTTGCTTTATCGGGACGGGGGCGAGGCCCGTACCATCCGTTGCCGCCTCGCCTGGCTTCGACACGCGCCCTGGCCATGATGCGGGTGGTGCCATTTAGGCAGGCAGGCAGCTGAGGTGGCGCGGTGGTAGGGCCTTCACAAAGATTTGCATGCCGCCATGCAGGCGCTTGATGAGTTGGCCTGGGAGCTGCATGTTGCCATGCAGGTGCCCGCCCAGCTGATTGGGCTGGCAGCTGCATGGGAACGACGGTGGAAGCTTGGTTGGCGTGGGCCTGGTAGTGGTCCCGCTGGCGTCCTTGGCGAGGGCCTTGCCGGGTGGCCCGGCAAGGGTCTTGCCGTGTGGCCCGGCAAGGGTCTTGTGGTGGCGCACTGTCGTCCCTGGCAAGGATCTTGCCGGGGGTCTGGTGGCCTTCCTCGGCAAGGATCTTGTCGAGAGTCGTCATCTTCTAATCCTCATCTGATCTTGAATATGTCTTCACAAAGATCTGCATGCCACCACAGAGGTGCCTTTCCGAGCCTTGGCCCCATGCTAATGATGGCGCTGGAGGCCGTGGGCTCAAGGGTGGCTCGCTCTACTAGTGTGGGGCGAGCTGCCCCGGCAAGGGTCTTGCCGGGGCTGCCCCCGGCAAGGGTCTCCTGCCGGGGGAATCTGCTTCATCGCTTTGCTCTTTGTGGCCTTGGCCTTGGCGTTGCTCTGGCCATCTTGGGCTTCAGTCTTACCTTGGCTCACCTCCCTCGCTCTGCTTGGTGTGGTCGCGGGCGCGGCTCTGACTGCCCGTGCACAGGTAAAGGGGTGCAAAAATGTGCCCCTAGTTTTGTACACCGACACCTCGCGAAGGAGAAAGCATCGCTCAAGCTTGGGGGAGGCTTAATTCAATGTTATATTCATGCCCCAATCATGAGCTCTCAAGAGAAATTATTATTCAAAAAATTTATGCTCGGCTTTCTCTCAGTAGTCGCTCCATGCTCGATACTTCTTGTACTGGATCTTTTATGATGAAGACTATTGAATTCAAATGGGATTTATTGGAAAGAATTATACGCAAATCTGAAGATTGGGATCTCGACGAAGGTAAGGCGTCAGGTATAACACCCAAGTTTGATTGTGTTAAATCTTTTATGGACACTGATGTTTTCCGTGAATTTAGCACTAAATATGGACTTGACTCTGAGATAGTAGCTTCTTTCTGTGAATCCTTTGCTACTCATGTTGATCTCCCTAAGGATAAGTGGTTTAAATATAATCCTCCCATTGAAGTAAAAGTTGTTGCACCTATTAAAGTTGAAGAAAATACTATCACTTATAATGTTGATCCTATTGTTCCTACTGCTTATATTGAGAAACCACCTTTCCCTGTTAAAATAAAGGATCATACTAAAGCTTCAACTGTGGTTTGTAAGAGTAACACTAGAACACCTACACCCCCCGAGCAAATTAAATTTGAACCTAGTATTGCTATGGTTAAATATCTCTTGGCTGATAATATTGATGGGCATGTTATTTACTTTTGTTATGAAGCTGCTAGAATTGCTAGACTTGATACTAAAAATAAACATAGACCTGTTGTAGGCATGCCTGTTATTTCTGTTAAAATAGGAGATCATTGCTATTATGGATTATGTGATATGGGTGCTAGTGCAAGTGCAATACCTCATTCCTTATACAAAGAAATTATGCATGATATTGCACCTGGTGGGATAGAAGAAATTGATGTTACAATTAAGCTTGCCAATAGAGATACTATTTCACCAGTTGGGATCGTTAGAGATGTTGAAGTCTTGTGTGGGAAAGTTAAATATCCTGCTGATTTTCTTGTTCTTGGTTCCCCACAAGATAGCTTTTGTCCCATTATATTTGGTAACCCTTCTTGAATACTGTTAATGCTAGGATAGACTGCAAAAAGGATGTTGTTACTATTGGTTTGGGGGATATGTCTCATGAGTTTAATTTTGCTAAATTTTGTAGACAACCCCATGATAAAGAATTACCTAGTAAAGATGAAATTATTGGTCTTGCCTCTATTGCCGTGCCTCCAAATGATCCTTTAGAACAATATTTGCTCGACCATGGAAATGATATGTTTATGAATGAAAGAAGGGAAATAGATGAAATATTCTTTAAACAGGGACCTATTTTGAAACACAACTTGCCAGTTGAAATCCTTGGGGATCCTCCTCCAACCAAGGGTGATCCCGTGTTTGAGCTTAAACCATTACCTGATACTCTTAAATATGCTTTTCTTGATGAGAAAAAGATATATCTTGTTAATATTAGTGCTAACCTTTCAGAGCATGAAGAAAAAAATATTGAAAACTCTGAAGAAGCACCGTGCTGCTATTGCATATACTCTTGATGATCTTAAGGGCATTAGTCCCACTCTATGCCAACACAAAATAAAATTGGAGAAACATGCTAAACCAGTTGTTGATCACCAACGATGGTTAAATCCTAAGATGAAAGAAGTGGTAAGAAAAGAAATACTAAAGCTTCTAGAGGCAGGAATAATCTATCCCGTTGCTGATAGTCAGTGGGTAAGCCCTGTCCATTGTGTCCCTAAGAAGGGAGGTATTACCGTTGTTCCTAATGATAAAGATGAATTGATCCCACAAAGAATTATTACAGGTTATAGAATGGTAATTGATTTCCGCAAATTAAATAAAGCTACTAAAAAGGATTATTACCCTTTACCTTTTATTGATCAAATGCTAGAAAGATCATCCAAACACACACATTTTGGCTTTCTAGATGGCTATTCTAGTTTCTCTCAAATTCTTGCGTCAAAAGAGGATCAAGAAAAGATCACTTTTACTTGCCCTTTCGGTACCTTTGCTTATAGACGTATGCCTTTTGGTTTATGCAATGCACCCGCTACCTTTCAAAGATGCATGATGGCTATATTCTCTGATTTTTGTGAAAACATTGTTGAGGTTTTCATGGATGATTTCTCCATTTACGGAACTTCTTTTGATGATTGCTTGATTAACCTTGATCGAGTTTTGCAGAGATGTGAAGAAACTAATCTTGTCTTGAATTGGGAGAAGCGCCACTTTATGGTTAATGAAGGTATTGTCTTGGGGCATAAAATTTCTGAAAGAGGTATTGAAGTTGACAAAGCTAAAGTTGATGCTATTGAAAAGATGCCGTGTCCCAAGGACATCAAAGGTATAAGAAGTTTCCTTGGTCATGCCGGTTTTTATAGGAGGTTCATAAAGGACTTCTCAAAAATTTCTAGGCCTCTGACTAACCTCTTACAAAAAGATGTTCCTTTTGTCTTAGATGATGATTGTGTAGAAGCATTTGAAATACTTAAGAAAGCCTTGATTTCTGCACCTATTGTCCAGCCACCTGATTAGAATTTACCCTTTGAAATTAGGTGTGATGCTAGTGATTATGCTATAGGTGCTGTTCTAGGACAAAGAGTTGATAAGAAATTAAATGTTATTCAATATGCTAGTAAAACTCTAGACAATACCCAGAGAAATTATGCTACTACTGAAAAAGAATTTTTTGCAGTTGTATTTGCTTGTGATAAGTTCCGACCTTATATTGTTGATTCTAAAGTAACTGTTCACATTGATCATGCTGCTATTAAATATCTTATGGAAAATAAAGATGCTAAACCTAGACTTATTAGATGGGTTCTCTTGCTACAAGAATTTGATTTGCATATTATTGATAGAAAGGGAGCTGAGAACCCCGTTGCAGACAACTTGTCTAGGTTAGAGAATGTTCTTGATGACCCACTACCTATTGATGATAGCTTTCCTGATGAACAATTAGTTGTCATTAATGCTTCTCGTGCTGCTCCTTAGTATGTTGATTATGCTAATTACATTGTTCCTAAATTTATACCACCTAGTTTCACATACCAGCAAAAGAAAAAGTTTTTCTATGATTTAAGACATTGCTTCTGGGATCACTGATGACCCACAAGTATAGGGGATCTATCGTAGTCCTTTCGATAAGTAAGAGTGTCGAACCCAACGAGGAGCAGAAGGAAATGATAAGCAGTTTTCAGCAAGGTATTCTCTGCAAGTACTGAAATAAGTGGTAACAGATAGTTTTGTGATAAGGTAAATTGCAACGAGCAACAAGTAACAAGAGTAAATAAAGTGCAGCAAGGTGGCCCAATCCTTTTTGTAGCAAAGGACAAGCCTGGACAAACTCTTATAATAGGAAAAGCGCTCCCGAGGACACATGGGATTATCGTCAAGCTAGTTTTCATCACGATCATATGATTCGCGTTCGGTACTTTGATAATTTGATATGTGGGTGGACCGGTGCTTGGGTGCTGTTCTTACTTGAACAAACATCCCACTTATGATTAACCTCTATTGCAAGCATCCGCAACTACAACAAAAGTATTAAGGTAAACCTAACCATAGCATGAAACATATGGATCCAAATCAGCCCCTTACGAAGCAACGCATAAACTTGGGTTTAAGCTTCTTTCACTCGAGCAACCCATCATCTACTTATTACTTCCCAATGCCTTCCTCTAGGCCCAAATAATGGTGAAGTGTTATGTAGTCGATGTTCACATAACACCACTAGAGGCTAGACAACATACATCTCATCAAAATATCGAACGAATACCAAATTCACATGACTACTAATAGCAAGACTTCTCCCTTGTCCTCAGGAACAAACGTAACTACTCACAAAGCATATTCATGTTCATAATCAGAGGGGTAATAATATGCATAAAGGATCTGAACATATGATCTTCCACCAAGTAAACCAACTAGCATCAACTACAAGGAGTAATCAACACTACTAGCAACCTACTAGCACCAATCCCGGACTTGGAGACAAGAATTGGATACAAGAGATGAACTAGGGTTTGGGGATGAGATGGTGCTGGTGAAGATGTTGATGGAGATTGCCCTCTCCCAATGAGAGGAGCATTGGTGATGATGATGACGATGATTTCCCCCTCCCGGAGGGAAGTGTCCCCGACAGAACAGCTCCGCCGGAGCCCTAGATTGGTTCCGCCAAGGTTCCGCCTCGTGGCGGTGGAGTCTCGTCCCGAAAGATTGTCTCTAACTTTTTCTCATCGAAAGACTTCATATAGGAGAAGATGGGCATCGGAGAGCCACTAGGGGCCCACGAGGTAGAGGCGCGCCCTGGGGGGGCGCCCCACCCTCGTGAGCAGGTGTGGGCCCTGGCCTTCATCTTTGGTGACGATTTTCTTTATTTATTTTAAGACATTCCGTGGAGTTTCAGGACTTTTAGAGTTGCATGAATAGGTCTCCAATATTTGCTCCTTTTCCGGCCAGAATTCCATTTGCCGGCATTCTCCTCTTCATGTAAACCTTGTAAAATAAGAGAGAATAGCCATAAGTATTGTGACATAACGTGAAATAACAACCCATAATGCGATAAATATTGATATAAAAGCATGATGCAAAATGGACGTATCAACCCCCCCAAGCTTAGACCTCGCTTGTCCTCAAGCGAAAAGCCGATAACAACAAATATTTCCTCATGTTTAGAGGTAGAGGCGTCGATAAAAATGAAATACGGACATGAAGGCATCATGATTATTCTCATAACAGCAACATATATAGATTTGTTATATGATTACTTATGTTCAAGTGATGATCTTTTCACAGTGCAAAAGTATGAATCAGAAACTTTATTGGGTACCAGCAAAGTATAACCTCAGTCATTGAAGCAATTGCAATTTATCATAACATCGGAAAGAGTCTATGTTAGAGCTTAAAAGCAAGTCCACATACTCAACTATCACTTAGTCCTTCATAATTGCTAGCACTCACGCAATACTTGTGGTTACGGAGTTTTAATTGGACACAGAGAAAGATAGGGGCTTATAGTTTTGCCCCACAACCTTTTACCTCAAGGGTAATGTCAACAATAACAATTCATGCTCCCCTACATCCAATTAGATATATATATATCATGTTCTTTCTAACATACTGGCTTGCCAAAGGATAAAATGAAAAAGGAAAGGTGAAGATCACCATGACTCTTGCATAAGGTAGAAGATAATAATAAAAGATAAGCCCTTCGCAGAGGGAAGCAGAGGTTGCCATGCGCTTTTATAGTTGGATGCACAAAATCTTAATGCAAAAGAACATCACTTTATATTGCCCCTTGTATGTGGAACTTTATTATGCAGTCCGTCGCTTTTATTACTTCCACAACAAGTTCGTACAAAGCTCATTTCTCTGCACTAATAAGTCATGCATATTTAGAGAGCAATTTTTATTGCTTTCACCGATGACAACTTACTTGAAGGATCTTACTCAATCCATAGGTAGATATGGTGGACTCTCATGGCTAAACTGGTTTAAGGGTATTTGGAAGCACAAGTAGTATCTCTACTTGGTGCTGAGAATTTGGCTAGCATGAGGGGGAAAGGCAAGCTCAACATGTTAGAGGATCCATGACAACATACTTTATCTCAGATACAAGAAAACATAACTCATTATGTTGTGTTCCTTGTCCAACATCAACTCTTTAGCATGTCATATTTTAATGAGTGCTCCCAATCATAAAATATGTCAATGATAATATATCTATATGTGAAACCTCTCTCTCCTTATTACTTCCTATTAATTGCAACGATGACCAGAGCCATATTTGCCAACTCCCAACAACTTTTAATCATCATACTCTTTCTATGTGAAGTCATTACTTTCAATAAGATCAATATGAACTCTTTGTTTCTTTTTGTCCTTTTCTTTTATTCATCCAAGATCATGGCAAAGTAATCAAGCCCTTGACTCAACACTAATCTTTATTATATATATAGCTCACGGACTCGATTACATAGAGCGATCATAAAGAAAAACTTCAAAACTAGATCATGCCATGACTTTATTGTACTAAATCAAGATACTACTAATAGGATCGAACTAAGAAAAACGGTAAATGTAGAAGTTGTGATGGTGATACGATACCGGGGCACCTCCCCCAAGCTTGGCAGTTGCCAAGGGGAGTGCCCATACCCATGTGATTATATCTCCTTCTTTGTCGGTGAAGGTGGAGGTGTTGTTGACTTAGTTGATGGCATAAACTTCTCCCTTAATTTGCTCTTGAGGACGGCATTTTGATCCCTCAGATCATCAATCTCCCACTCCAGGGTTAATATCTTCTTGCATATGTCCTGCTTATTTTCCTGCAAGAGACGAAAAGGGATAAATTCGAACTTTGGTTTCTTTACCCTATCAGGGCGACTTGACTTTCTGAACTCCACATGCATGTCCCCAGGTTGGGGTAATGGGACTTCATCTTCATCTGAGCTCGTCTCCTCCTTTCCCTTGGGTTCATAATCCTCTTCTTCCTCCGTAGTCCAACCATCGTGCTCCACGTCTCCATAGACCTTAGGATTTGCTAGGTAATCATCCACATAGCTTTCTCCTTCCGAATCGTGGGACGACATGTTGATCTAATCTGCAGCAGCAACATCTTGAAACAAGAACAAAGGATATTTTCGTGATACGGGAGTCAAAACCTTTGGGAGAATATATAATGAATTTTTACCGACCAAAATATGTATCGTGCAAGAAAACGGAGTCCGGAGGGCACACGAGGTGCTCACGAGGTAGGGGGGCGCACCCAGGGGGTAGAGTGCGCCCTCCACCCTCGTGAAGGCCTCGTGTCCTTCCCGGACTTCCACTTATTTTTCTATTTTTCTAAATATTCCAAAACGGAGAAATATTGCCTTAAAAATTGTTTTGGAGTCGGTTTACTTACCGTACCACATACCTATTCCTTTCGAGTCCAAACGGTCTGGAAAGTGTCCCTTATGTATTCCTCCGGGGTTACGGTTTCAATAATATTGGTTTCAACATTTATGGGATTACCCGAGATATAATGTTTGATTCTTTGACCGTTTACCACCTTCGGGTTTGTGCCTTCGAAGTTGTTTATTTTTATGGCACCGGAACGATAGACCTCCTCGATAACGTAGGGAACTTCCCATTTAGAGAGAAGTTTTCCTGCAAAAAATCTTAAACGAGAGTTGTATAGCAATACATAATCACCTACATTAAACTCACGCTTTTGTATCCTTTTGTCATGCCATCTTTTAACTTTTTCTTTAAGCAGCTTGGCATTTTCATAAGCTTGGGTTCTCCATTCATCAAGTGAGCTAATATCAAATAACCTCTTTTCACCGGCAAGTTTGAAATCATAGTTGAGCTCTTTAATAGCCCAATATGCCTTATGTTCTAGTTCGAGAGGTAAGTGACATGCTTTTCCATAAACCATTTTATACGGAGACATACCCATAGGATTCTTATATGCAGTTCTATAGGCCCATAATGCATCATCAAGTTTCTTGGACCAATTCTTTCTAGACCTATTAACAGTCTTTTGCAAAGTTAATTTGAGCTCTCTATTACTCAATTCTACTTGACCACTAGACTGTGGGTGATATGGAGATGCAATTCTATGATTAAGGTCATATTTAGCAAGCATTTTACGGAAAGCATCATGAATAAAATGTGAACCACCATCAGTCATTAAAATCTAGGGACTCCAAACCTCTGAAAAATAACTTCCTTAAGCATTTTAATAGAAGTGTTATGATCAGCACTACTAGTTGGAATAGCTTCTACCCACTTAGTAACGTAATCAACAACAACTAAAATATGTGTATATCCATTAGAGGCAGGAAAAGGTCCCATATAATCAAAGCCCCAAACATCAAATGGTTCAATAACAAGTGAATAATTCATAGGCATTTCTTGACGTCTACTAATATTACCAATTCTTTGACATTCATCACAAGACAAAACAAACTTACGGGCATCCTTGAAGAGAGTAGGCCAATAAAAACCAGATTGCAATACCTTATGTGCAGTTCTATCTCCAGCGTGGTGTCCTCCATAAGCTTCGGAGTGACACTTGCGTAGGATCTGTTCCTGTTCATGCTCAGGTACACAATGTCTAATAACACCATCTACTCCTTATTTATAAAGATGTGGGTCATCCCAAAAGTAATGTCGCAAATCATAAAAGAACTTTTTCTTTTGTTGGTATGTGAAGCTAGGTGGTATAAATTTGGCAACAATATAATTAGCATAATCAGCATACCATGGAGTGCTACGAGAAGTGCTTATGACATTTAATTGTTCATCAGGAAAGCTATCATCAATAGGTAGTGGGTCATCAAGAACATTCTCTAACCTAGATAAGTTGTCTGCAACGGGGTTCTCAGCTCCTTTTCTATCAACAATATGCAAATCAAATTCTTGCAACAAGAGAACCCATCTAATAAGTCTAGGTTTAGCATCTTTCTTTTCCATAAGATATTTAATAGCAGCATGATCAGTGTGAATAGTTACTTTAGAATCAACAATATAGGGTCTGAATTTATCGCAAGCAAACACAACTGCTAAAAGTTCCTTTTCGGTAGTAGCATAATTTCTTTGAGCATTGTCTAGAGTCTTACTAGCATAATGGATAACATTTAACTTCTTATCAACTCTTTGCCCTAGAACAGCACCTCCAGCATAATCACTAGCATCACACATAATTTCAAAGGGTAAATTCCAATCAGGTGGCTGAACAACAGGTGCACAGACTAATGCTTTCTTAAGTATTTCAAATGCTTCTACACAATCATCATCAAAGACAAATGGTACATCTTTTTGTAATAAATTAGTCGAGGTCGAGAAATTTTGAGAAGTCCTTAATGAACCTCCTATAAAACCCGGCGTGACCAAGGAAACTTCTTATACCTTTGATGTCCTTGGGACATGGCCTCTTTTCAATAGCATCAACCTTGGCTTTATCAACTTCAATACATCTTTCAGAAACTTTGTGCCCCGAGACAATACCTTCATTAACCATAAAGTGGCACTTTTCCCAATTCAAGACAAGATTAGTTTCTTCACATCTCTGCAAAACTCGATCAAGATTGCTCAAGCAATCATCAAAAGAGGATCCATAGACGGAAAAGTCGTCCATGAAAACCACACAAATCTTTTCACAAAAATCAGAGAATATAGCCATCATGCATCTTTGATAGGTAGCAGGTGCATTACATAAACCAAAAGGCATACGTTTATAAGAAAAAGTACCAAAAGGGCATGTAAAAGTAGTCTTTGATTGATCTTTAGCCGACACAAGTATTTGAGAGAAACCAGAATAACCATCTAGAAAGCAATAATGTGTATGTTTGCATAATCTTTCTAGCATTTGATCAATAAAAGGTAAGGGGTAATGATCTTTCTTAGTAGCTTTATTTAATTTGAGGGAATCAATTACCATCCTATAACCTGTGATAATTCTTTGCGGAATCAATTCATCTTTATCATTAGGGACAACAGTAATACCTCCCTTCTTAGGGACAAAATGAACAGAACTTACCCACTAACTATCAGAAACCGGATAAATTATACCTGCCTCCAAAAGCTTGAGTATTTCTTTTCTTACCACTTCTTTCATTTTAGGATTCAAACGTCGTTGAGGATCACGAACTGGTTTGGCATCCGCTTCCAAATTTATTTTATGCTGACATAGAGTGGGACTAATGCCCTTAAGATCATCAAGAGTATATCCAATAGCGGCACGGTGTTTTTTCAGAGTTTTCAATAATCTTTCTTCTTCATGCTCTGAAAGGTTAGCACTAATAATAACAGGATATATTTTCTTTTCATCAAGATAAGCATATTTAAGGTTATCAGGCAACGGTTTAAGCTCAAACACGGGATCACCCTTGGGTGGAGGAGGATCCCCTAGGATTTCAACGGGCAAAATTATGTTGCAGAATAGGTTCCTGTTTAAAGAATACTTCATCTATTTCCCTTCTTTCATTCATGAACATCTCATTTTCATGGTCTAGCAAATAGTGTTCCAAAGGATCACTAGGAGGTACGTCAATAGAAGCAAGACCAATAATTTCATCCTTACTAGGAAATTCTTCCTCACGATGTTGTTTACTAAATTTAGAGAAATTAAACTCATGAACCATATCATCCAAGCCAATAGTAACAACATTCTTTTCGCAATCTATCCTAGCATTAACAGTTTTCAAGAAGGGTCTACCAAATATAATGGGACAAAAGCTATCTTGTGGAGAACCAAGAACAAGAAAATCAGCGGGATATTTAGTTTTCCCACACAAGACTTCAACATCTCTAACAATTCCCACTGGCGATATGGTATCTATATTGGCAAGTTTAATTGTAACATCAATATCTTCTATCTCAGCGGGTGCAATTTCATGCTTAATTTCTTCATACAAGGTAATAGGTATAACACTAGCACTAGCACCCATATCACATAAGCCATGATAACAATGAGCTCCTATTTTAACAGAAATAACAGGCACGCCTACCACAGGTCTATGTTTATCTTTAGCACACGGTTTAGCAATTCTAGCAGTTTCACCACAGAATTGAATAACATGCCCATCAATATTATCAGACAAGAGATCTTTAACAATAGCATTATTAGGTTCTACTTTAAGTTGCTCAGGAGGTGTATAAGTTCTGATATTGCTTTTACGAACAACAATTGAAGCTTTAGCATGATCCTTTACTCTAACAGGGAAGGGTGGTTTCTCAACATAAGAAGTAGGAACAATAGGATCATTATAAGTGACAGTCTTTTCTTCAACTTTAATAGGTGCAGCTACTTTTACTTCTATGGGAGGATGATATTTAAACCACTTCTCCTTAGGGAGATCAACATAAGTAGCAAAAGATTCACAGAAAGAAGCTACTATCTCAGAGTCAAGTCCATATTTAGTGCTGAACTTACGGAAAATATCGGTATTCATAAAAGATTAAACACAATCAAACTTAGCTGTCATACGTGACTCCTTACCTTCGTCGAGGTCCCAATCTTCAGAGTTGCGTTTAATTCTATCCAATAAATTCCATCTGAATTCAATAGTCTTCATCATAAAAGAGCCAGCACAAGAAGTATCGAGCATGGTGCGATTGTTATCGAAAGCCGAGCATAAAATTCTGAAGAATTGTCACTTTTGAGAGCTCATGATTGGGGCATGAATATAACATTGATTTAAGCCTCCCCAAGCTTGAGCGATGCTTTCTCCTTCATGAGGCCAAAATTATATATATAATTGCGATCACGATGAACAAGATGCATAGGGTAATACTTTTATGAAATTCCAATTTCAATCTTTTATAGTTCCATGATCCCGTATCATCACATAGCCTATACCATGTCAATGCGTCTTCCTTCAAAGATAAAGGGAAGACCTTCTTCTTAACAACATCATCGGGTATACCTGCAAGCTTAAATATTCCACAAACTTCATCCACATAGAGTAGATGTTGATCAGGATGCTTTGTTCCATCTCCTGTAAAAGTATTAGCCAACAGTTTTTCCATCATACTCGAAGGAACTTCAAAAGGAGTTTCATTTTCAATAGGTTCAGTAGGTTGAGGATCAACTCTTTGCTCTACTGGACGGGGTGAAGATACCCCGAACAAGCCCCTCAGAGAATTACTTTCCATAGTAACAAGTGACAGAAAATTTCAGCACACTATATAAATTTTTCCTTACCAAATTCCACTTACCAAAGGCGCTACACTCCCCGGCAATGGCGCCAGAAAAGAGTCTTGATGACCCACAAGTATAGGGGATCTATCGTAGTCCTTCCGATAAGTAAGAGTGTCGAACCCAACGAGGAGCAGAAGGAAATGATAAGCAGTTTTCAGCAAGGTATTCTCTGCAAGTACTGAAATAAGTGGTAACAGATAGTTTTGTGATAAGGTAAATTGCAACGAGCAACAAGTAACAAGAGTAAATAAAGTGCAGCAAGGTGGCCCAATCCTTTTTGTAGCAAAGGACAAGCCTGGACAAACTCTTATAATAGGAAAAGCGCTCCCGAGGACACACGGGATTATCGTCAAGCTAGTTTTCATCACGTTCATATGATTCGCGTTGGTACTTTGATAATTTGATATGTGGGTGGACCGGTGCTTGGGTGCTGTTCTTACTTGAACAAACATCCCACTTATGATTAACCTCTATTGCAAGCATCCGCAACTACAACAAAAGTATTAAGGTAAACCTAACCATAGCATGAAACATATGGATCCAAATCAGCCCCTTACGAAGCAATGCATAAACTGGGGTTTAAGCTTCTGTCACTCCAGCAACCCATCATCTACTTATTACTTCCCAATGCCTTCCTCTAGGCCCAAATAATGGTGAAGTGTTATGTAGTCGACGTTCACATAACACCACTAGAGGCTAGACAACATACATCTCATCAAAATATCGAACGAATACCAAATTCACATGACTACTAATAGCAAGACTTCTCCCTTGTCCTCAGGAACAAACGTAACTACTCACAAAGCATATTCATGTTCATAATAAGAGGGGTAATAATATGCATAAAGGATCTGAACATATGATCTTCCACCAAGTAAACCAACTAGCATCAACTACAAGGAGTAATCAACACTACTAGCAACCTACTAGCACCAATCCCGGACTTAGGGACAAGAATTGGATACAAGAGATGAACTAGGGTTTGGAGATGAGATGGTGTTGGTGAAGATGTTGATGGAGATTGCCCTCTCCCGATGAGAGGAGCGTTGGTGATGATGATGACGATGATTTCCCCCTCCCGGAGGAAAGTGTCCCCGGCAGAACAGCTCCGTCGGAGCCCTAGATTGGTTCCGCCAAGAATCCACCTCGTGGCGGCGGAATCCCGTCCCAAAAGGTTGTCTCTGATTTTTTTCTCATAGAAAGACTTCATATAGGAGAAGATGGGCATCGGAGAGCCAACAGGGGGCCCACGAGGTAGGGGTGCACGCCCCCAACCCTCGTGAGCAGGGTGTGGGCCCCCTGGCCTTCATCTTTGGCGATGATTTTTCTTTATTTATTTTAAGACATTCCATGGAGTTTCAGGACTTTTGGAGTTGCACAGAATAGGTCTCCAATATTTGCTCCTTTTCCAGCCCAGAATTCCAGCTGTCGTCATTCTCCCTCTTCATGTAAACCTTGTAAAATAAGAGAGAATAGCCATAAGTATTGTGACATAACGTGAAATAATAACCCATAATGCGATAAATATCGATATAAAAGCATGATGCAAAATGGACGTATCAATGACCCACACCTTTATAAAGAAGGAGTAGATGGTGTCATTTGACGTTGTGTACCTGAGTATGAACAGGAACAGATCCTACGCAAGTGTCACTCCAAGGCTTATGGAGGACACCACGTTGGAGATAGAACTGCAAATAAGATATTGCAATCCGGTTTTTATTGGCCTACTCTCTTCAAAGATGCTCGTAAGTTTGTCTTGTCTTGTGATGAATGTCAAAGAATTGGTAATATTAGTAGACGTCAAGAAATTCCAATGAACTATTCACTTGTTATTGAACCATTTGATGTTTGGGGATTTGATTATATGGGACCGTTTTGTCCCTCTAATGGGTATACACATATTTTAGTTGTTGTTGATTACGTTACTAAGTGGGTAGAAGCTATTCCAACTAGTAGTGCTGATCAAAACACCCCTATTAAGATGCTTAAAGAAGTTATTTTTCTGAGGTCTGGAGTCCCTAGATATTTAATGACTGATGGTGGTTCACATTTTATTCATGGTGCCTTTCATAAAATGCTTGCTAAGTATGATGTTAATCATAGAATTGCATCTCCATATCACCCACAGTCCAGTGGTCAAGTAGAATTGAGTAATAGAGAGATCAAGTTAATTTTGCAAAAGACTGTTAATAGATCTAGAAAGAATTGGTCCAAGAAACTTGATGATGCGTTATGGGCGTATAGAACTGCATATAAAAATACTATGGGTATGTCTCCGTATAAAATTGTTTATGGAAAAGCATGTCATTTACCTCTCGAACTAGAACATAAGGCATATTGGGCCATTAAAGAGCTCAATTATGATTTCAAACTTGCCGGTGAGAAGAGGTTATTTGACATTAGCTCACTTGATGAATGGAGAACCCAGGCCTACGAGAATGCCAAACTGTTTAAAGAAAAGGTTAAAAGATGGCATGACAAAAGGATACAAAAGCGTGAGTTTAATGTAGGTGATTATGTGTTGCTATTCAACTCTCATTTAAGATTTTTTGCAGGAAAACTTCTCTCTAAATGGGAAGGGCCTTACGTTATCGAGGAGGTCTATCGTTCCGGTGCCATAAAAATCAATAACTTCAAAGGCACAAATCCGAAGGTGGTGAACGGTCAAAGAATCAAACATTACATCTCAGGTACTCCCATAAATGTTGAAAATAATGTTATTGAAACCGTAACCCCGGAGGAATACATAAGGGACACTTTCCATAACATTTCAGACTCCAAAAAGGAATAGGTTTGTGGTACGGTAAGTAAACCGACTCCAAAGCAGTTATAATGGAATTTTTTCTCCGTTTTGGAATATTTAAGAAAATAGGAAAATAAGAAGTAGTCCGGGAAGGACACGAGGCGTCCACGAGGGTGGAAGGCGCGCCCTACCCCCCTGGGCGCGCCCCCAGCCTCGTGGGCACATCGTGTGCTCTCTGGACTCTGTTTTCTTGCACGATACTTCTTTTGGTCGATAAAAATTCATTATATAATCTCCCGAAGGTTCTGACCATCGTATCACGCAAATATCCTCTGTCTTTGTTTCAAGCTCTTTTCTGCCAGAGTTGTCAAAGACCAGGCATCATGTCGTCCCCCTTCTCCAACAATGAGGGTAACGATGCTTGGCTAATGAAGATAGAACTGAAGAGAGAAGAACCCTGGGAGATCAACAAGGACGATGGGATCAAGAAGGCCATGGAGGTTCAAGCACCGACAATCGAAGACGAAGATGTCCTTCAACCTCATCACAATATTATTACCCCAACGGAGATTGAAGCCTTCAAGATGATTGAGTTAGCTCGCATCCAAAATAAGTATCTCACTCATGAAAATATTTTGTTGAAGGAGCATATCGCCGCACTCAAGGGCATTATCCGCAAATTGGAGGATCTCCTACGCTCCATGTGCGACTATCCATCATCACCACCATTTTCTTCACCAGCAAAGGAGAACTGAGTATCTGGTATGGGCACTCCCCTTGGCAACTGCTAAGCTTGGGGGAGATGCCCCGGTATCGTATCACCATCACACTCCTATCTTTACCGTTTTTCTTAGTTCGATCCTTTTAGTAATATCTTGATCTAGTAGAATAAAAGTTTTAGTATGATTTAGTTTTGAGTTTTGCCTTATGATCCTTCTATGTAATTGAGTCTGTGAGCTATATATAATAAAGATTAGTGTTGAGTCAAGGGCTTGATTATCTTGCTATGATCGTGAGGGAAGTAAAGAAAAAGAAAAGAATAAAAAGAAATAAAGAGATTATATTGATCTTATGGAGAGTAATGACTTCACCTATAAAGAGTATGATGAATAAAAGTTGTTGAGTGTTGACAAACACAGTTTTGGTCATCGTTGCAATTAATAGGAAGTAATAAAGAAAGAGAGGTTTTCACATATAAATATACTATCTTGGACATTGTCGGTGTACAAAAGTAGGGGCTCTCCTTTTGACCCCTTTACTTGTGCACGGGCAGTCAGAGCCACGTGCCGCAGCCACACTTAGCAGGGCAGAGGAGGGAAGCCGGAGAGAAGCCGAAGCACAAGACAACCAAGGCAACGCCAAGACCATAAACACAGGAGGGCAAGTGTGCGAGGAAGACTCCCTCGGCAAGATCCTTGCCGAGGCAGCCTCCGTAGCCCCGGCAAGGGCCTTGCTGGGGCAGCCTGCCCGATGCCAGCGGAGCAAGCCACCCTTGAGCCCACGGGTTGCAACCCAACAAACTACATTGGAACCAAGGCTCGGGAGGCGCCTTTGTGGTGGCATGCAGATCTTCGTCAAGATCATAAACACGTGAAATCAGATCAGGACTAGAAGACGGCGACCCTCGGTAGGATCCTGGCCGAGGAAATCCACAAGACCCCCGGCAAGACTGCAATGCCACGGCAAGACCCTTGCCGGCCCCCCGGCAAGACCCTTGCCGAGGGCATCAGCGGGGCCACTGCCAGGCCCGCACCAGCCAAGGCTCCACCACCGTTCGCATGCAGCTGCTAGCCCAACCAGCTGAGCAGGCACTTGTGTTGCAACATGCGACTTCCAGGCCAACTCAGCAAGCACCTGCGTGGTGGCATGCAGATCTTCGTGAAGGCCCTGCCACCGCACCACCTCAGCAGCTTGCCTGCCTAAATGGCGCTGCGCACATCACTGGCCTGGCCGCATGTCGAAGCGAGGTGGAGCGGCGACGAATGGGACGGGCCTCGTTCCCGTCCCCGATAAAGCTAATGGACACCTAAGTAGCACATTTAATGCGCTTTGTCTCGTAATGCCGGGTGATAAGCTCGCGCACTGTACACCTTTCCACCTCCTGTGTGCCACTGTGGCAACCCCTTTTTCCTATAAAAGGAGGCCCGAGGCGACGAGGAGAAGGATTCAGCTTTTTGGAACCACGCAGCCACCGTAGCTAGTTCGGGAGCACAAGAACACTCAATACATCCACCAAAGCAGGACTAGGGTATTACGTATCTTCGCGGCCCGAACCTGGGTAAACGACCCGTGTGCTTCCTGTCAGACCTGCTCTTCGCACAACCTCGCGCCCGCCAACCATAGAAGGGATTCTAGTGATCCCATATGTGTCGATTCCCCCGACAGGCATCTTTTATGATTGTGAGCACTCATTAAAATATGACATGCTAAAGAGTTGATGTTGTACAAGGAAGACAACATAATGGGTTATGTTTTCTTATATATGAAATAAAGTATATTGTCATGGATCGTCCAACATGTTGAGCTTGCCTTTCCCCCTCATGCTAGCCAAATTCTTTGCACCAAGTAGAGATACTACTTGTGCTTCCGAATATCCTTAAACCCGGTTTTGCCATAAGAGTCCACCGTATCTACCTATGGATTGAGTAAGATCCTTCAAGTAAGTTGCCATTGCTGCAGGCAATAAAAATTGCTCTCTAAATATGTATGATTTATTAGTGTGGAGAAAATAAGCTTTATACGATCTTGTGATGTCGAAGCAATAAAAGCGACGGACTGCATAATAAAGGTCCATATCACAAGTGGCAATATAAAGTCATGTTCTTTTGCATTAAGATTTCGTGCATCCAACCACAAAAGCACATGACAACCTCTGCTTCCCTCTGCGAAGGGCCTATCTTTTATTCTTGTCTCTTACCTTATACAAGAGTCATGGTGATCTTCACCTTTCCTTTTTACATTTTATCCTTTGGCAAGCACCTCGTGTTGGAAAGATCCTGATATATATATCCAATTAGATGTAAGTTAGCATGAATTATTATTGTTGGCATTACCCTTGAGGTAAAAGGTTGGGAGGCAACACTATAAGCCCCTATGTTTCTCTGTGTCCGATTAAAACTCCATACCCATAAAGTATTGCGTGAGTGTTAGCAATTGTTAAAGACTAAATGATAGTTGAGTATGTGGACTTGCTGAAAAGCTCTTATATTGAATCTTTCTGATGTTATGATAAATTGCAATTGCTTCAGTGACTGAGATTATAGTTTGTTGGTTCTCAATGAAGTTTCTGATTCATACTTTACATTGTGAATAGATTATTACTTGAGCATAAGAAATCAAATGACAATATTTATATATGTTGCTGTTATAAGAATGATCATGATGCCCTCATGTCCGTATTTTATTTTATCGACACCTCTATCTGTAATCATGTGGACATATTTTTCGATATCGGCTTCCGCTTGAGGACAAGCGAGGTCTAAGCTTGGGGGAGTTGATACGTCCATTTTGCATCATGCTTTTATATCGATATTAATTGCATTATGGCCTGTTATTACACGTTATCTCACAATACTTATGCCTTTTCTCTCTTATTTTACAAGGTTTACATGAAGAGGGAGAATGCCGACAGCTGGAATTCTGGGCTGGAAAAGGAGCAAATATTAGAGACCTATTCTGCACAGCTCCAAAAGTCCTGAAACTTCACAGAGGTTGTTTTTGGAATTAATAAAAAATACTGGCGAAAGAATCAACCAGAGGGGCCACCCACCATCCATGAGGGTGGGGGCGCGCCCTACCCCCCTGGGCGCGCCCCCTGCCTCCTGGGCCCCCTGGCAGGCCTCCGGTGGCCATCTTCTGCCATATGAAGTCTTTTACCCTGTAAAAAATCATAAGCAAACTTTCGGAAAGAAAGACCGCCGCCACGAGGCGGAACCAATCTAGGGCTTCGGTGGAGCGGTTCTGCCGGGGAAACATCCCTCCGGGAGGGGGAAATCATCGCCATTGTCATCACCAACGATCCTCTCATCGGGAGGGGGTCAATGTCCATCAACATCTTCACCAGCACCATCTCCTCTAAAACCCTCGTTCATCTCTTGTATCCAACCTTTGTCCCAAGACCTCAGATTGGTACCTGTGGGTTGCTAGTAGTGTTGATTACTCCTTGTAGTTGATGCTAGTTGGTTTATTTGGTGGAAGATCATATATTCAGATCCTTTATGCATATTATCAGATCCTTTATGCATATTAATATACCTCTGATTATGAACATGAATATGATTTGTGAGTAGTTACGTTTGTTCCTGAGGACATGGGAGAAATCTTGTTATAAGTAATCATGTGAA
This sequence comes from Aegilops longissima, assembly GCA_021605205.1. Taxonomy (NCBI): domain Eukaryota; kingdom Viridiplantae; phylum Streptophyta; class Magnoliopsida; order Poales; family Poaceae; genus Aegilops; species Aegilops longissima. The sequence goes on along the minus strand of CM038678.1, from coordinate 480,819,778 downwards.
TTTGGTATTCGTTCGATATTTTGATGAGATGTATGTTGTCTCTCCTCTAGTGGTGTTATGTGAACGTCGACTACATGGCACTTCACCATTGTTTGGGCCTAGAGGAAGGCATTGGGAAGTAATAAGTAGATGATGGGTTGCTAGAGTGATAGAAGCTTAAACCCTAGTTTATGCGTTGCTTCGTAAGGGGCTGATTTCGATCCATATGTTTCATGCTATGGTTAGGTTTACCTTAATACTTCTCTTGTAGTTGCGGATGCTTGCAATAGGGGTTAATCATAAGTGGGATGCTTGTCCAAGAAAGGGCAGTACCCAAGTACTGGTCCACCCACATACCAAATTATCAAAGTAACGAACGCGAATCATATGAGCGTGATGAAAACTAGCTTGATGATAATTCCCATGTGTCCTCGGGAGCGCTTTTCTCAATATAAGAGTTTGTCCAGGCTTGTCCTTTGCTACAAAAAGGATTGGGCCATCTTGCTGCACCTTGTTTACTTTTATTACTTGTTACCCTTTACAAATTACCTTATCACAAAACTATCTATTACCGATAATTTCAGTGCTTGCAGAGAATACCTTGTTGAAAACCGCTTATCATTTCCTTCTGCCCCTCGTTGGGTTCGACACTCTTACTTATCGGAAGGACTACGGTAGATCCCTTACACTTGTGGGTCATCACAACACATCTTTGGATCATAATATGTGGCATAAAGCACCATGTTCAAGTAGGGACTACAACGGGGTGCTGGAGAGTGGTCCGCGTAAAATAGATGAGGATGGTGATGACGATGGTGATGTTGATGAAGACGATCACCGCGGCGATGATTCCCCTCCCGATGGCACTCCGGCGCCACCGAGAGAGAGGAGGAGAGGTTCTCCCCCTTGTGCTTCCTACTCCATGGCCTCCCCCCTGGATGGGAAGAGGTCCTCCCTCTGGATCTTGGCCTTCATGGTGATGATGGCCCCTCCGGGATCCTCCTCCATGGCCTCCGGTGATGATGGCCCCCTCCGGCAGGGTGCTAGAGAGGGCCTAGATTGATTTCTCGTGGCTACAGAGGCTTGCGGCAGTGGAACTTCCGATCTAGGTTATTTTCTGGAGGTTTGGGCATTTATAGGAGAGGTTGGCGTCGAGAACAAGTCAGGGGGCCCCACAGGAAGTCCACGAGGCATAGGGGCGCGCCCCCCACCCTCATGGGGCCCACGGGACTCCCCTCCAGTAACTCTTTGTTCCACTATTTTTTATATTTTCCAGAAAAATTCTCCGTTGATTTTCAGCGCATTCCGAGAACTTCTATTTCTGCACAAAAACAACACCAAGGTAGTTCTGCTGAAAACAACGTCAGTCCGGGTTAGTTCTAATCAAATCATACCAAAATCATATAAAACAATAGTAAACATGGCATGAATACTTCAAAAATTATAGATATGTTGGAGACGTATCAGTATGGAGATACCGACGATCGAATCTCGGGCAAGTAACTACCGACAGACAAAGGGAACTCCGTATGTTGTCATAAAGGTTTGATCGATAAAGACCTTCGCGGAATATGTAGGAGCCAATATGGGTATCCAGGTCCCCCTATTGGTTATTGATCGGAGAAGCGTCTCGGTCATGTCTACATCATTCTCGAACCCGTAGGGTCCGCACGGTTAACGTTCGTTGATGATATAGTATTATATGAGCTATGTATGTTGGTGACTGAATAATTTTTGGAGTCCCGGATGAGATCACAGACATGCTGAGGAGCTCCAGAATAGTCCGGAGGTAAAGATTGATATATGGTATAATAGTGTTTGGTCTCCGGAAGGGTTCCAGGATTCACCGGAAGGGGTTTCAGATGTTACGTGAAATTTTCGAGTATGATAACACTTCATTTGGGCCAAGGGGTAAAGCCCACGAGGCTTTAAGGAAGGTGATATAGGAGTTTTGCGGAGGCCAGGGGGCCAGACGCCAGGGACCCTGGCCTCTGGGGCTAGACGCCAAGGACCTTGGCGTCTGGTCCTGGAGTCCGAGAAGGACTCTTGCCTTGCATGCTAAACTGACTTTGAGGAGGCTCTTTCTCCAAGAAACCACCCAGGGCTCAACATATGAATAGAGGGGCAGGGCTAGCACCAGGACACGTGAAGAATCACTAAGCCGTGTGCCGGCAACCCCGTCCCCTCTAGTTTATCCTCTGTCTAGTTTACGTTGTGCATGGCGAAGCCCTGCGGAGATTGTTCATTATCACCACCGTCACCATGTCGTCGTGTTGCTAGAACTCATCTACTACTTCGCCCCTCTTGCTGGATCAAGAAGGCGAGGACGTCATCGAGCTGAATGTGTGTTGAACGCGGAGGTGCCGGACGTTTGGTGCTTGATCGGGACAGATCGTGAAGGTGTACGACTACATCAACTGCGTTGATAAACGATTCCGCTTAGCGATCTTCAAGGGTATGAAGATGCTCTTCCACTCTCGTAGATCTCCATGGACAGATCTTGCGTGTGTGTAGAAATTTGTTGTTTTCCATGCAACGTTCCCAACAGTGGTATCAGAGCCAGGTCTATGTGTAGATGATATGCACGAGTAGAACACAAAGGAGTTATGGGCGGTGATGTTCATACTACTTACCACCAATGTCTTATTTTGATTCTGCGGTATTGTGGGATGAAGCGGCACGGACCAACCTTACATGCCCACGTACATGAGACCGGTTCCACCGACTAACATGCAACTTGTTTTGCATAAGGTGGCTGACGGGTGTCTGTTTCTCTCACTCTAGTTGAAACAAATTTGACTATGCCCGGTCCTTGCAGAAGGTTAAAACAACAAACTTGATAATCGCTGTTGTAGTTTTGCGTAGGTAAGAACGGTTCTGCTAGTTACCCATAGCAGCCATTTAAAACTTGCAACAACAAAGTAGAAGACGTCTAACTTGTTTTTGTAGGGTCTGTTGTGATGTAATATGGTCAATACATGATGTGATATACGTTGTTGTATGAGATGATCATGTTTTGTAATGTCGACAACCGGCAGGAGCCTTAGGGTTGTCTCTTAATTATTGTATGGCCTGCGTGCCAATCATTAAGCGACATGTAATTGCTTTACTTTATTGCTATGCGTTAGCAATAGTTGGCGAGACGACCCCGACGCGACAATGGAGATCAAGGTGTCGCGCCGGTGACGATGGAGATCATGCCGTTGCTTTCGAGATAAAGATCAAAAGCACAAGATGATGATGGCCTTATCATGTAACATATTTTGATTGCATGTGATGTTTATCCTTTATGCATCTTATTTTGCTTAGAACGTTAGTAGTATTATAAGATGATCCCTTCACTTAATTTCAAGATAAAAGTGTTCCCCCCGAGTATGCACCGTTGCTAAAGTTCATCGTTTCGAAGGACCTCGTGATGATCGGGTGTGATAGACTCTAGGTTCACATACAACGGGTGTAAGCCAGTTTTGCACAAGCAGAATACTTGGGTTAAAGTTGATGAGCCTAGCATGTACAGACACGGTCTCGGAACACTGGAGACCGAAGGGGTTGCATTGTGTTGATCATCAACCGCTTCTCCTGGGGTGAGGTTCATCGGGTCTTTGGGAGTGAATCCATTGACCACAATCCACTATAGCTGCATAGAAGCACTGCGAATGTGAGACTCCATATCTAGCTTCCTCTTAGCAAACACGTTAGCTTTCAAAGGGGGCGGAGGCCCAACAATATTAATGCGAGGGTGTTGCAAGGGTTGGGGTGAGTAGAAGGGTTCCACTGCATTCTACTTGGGAACTTGGGTATGAGATGGAGATGCAAGGGGTTCTCCAAAATCATCTGCATCATGAATGGCATTTGGATCAAATGAGTTTGATGCGGGTGTCGAGGGCTTTAAGCGAGCATCAATTTCCTCCTTGACCGAGGAACGAACTGAAGGAAATATGCCCTAGAGGCAATAATAAAGTTGTTATTTATATTTCCTTATATCATGATAAATGTTTATTATTCATGCTAGAAATGTATTAATCGGAAACTTTGTACATGTGTGAATACATAAACAAACAGAGTGTCCCTAGCATGCCTTTACTAGACTAGCTCGTCAATCAAAGATGGTTAAGTTTCCTAGCCATGGACATGTGTTGTCATTTGATGAACGGGATCACATCATCAGAGAATGATGTGATGGACAAGACCCATCCGTTAGCTTAGAACTATGATCGTTTAGTTTATTGCTATTACTTTCTTCATGACTTATACATGTTCCTATGACTATGAGATTATGCAACTCCCGAATACTGGAGGAACACTTAGTGTGCTATGAAACGTCACAACGTAACTAGGTGATTATAAAGATGCTCTACAGTGTCTCCGATGGTGTTTGTTAAGTTGGCATAGATCGAGATTAGGATTTGTCACTCCGATTGTCAGAGAGGTATCTCTGGGCCCTCTCGGTAATGCACATCACTATAAGCCTTGCAAGCAATGTGGCTAATGAGTTAGTTGCGGGTTGATGCACTCCGGAACAAGTAAAGAGACTTTCCAGTAACGAGATTGAACTAGGTATGATGATACTGACGATCGAATCTCGGGCAAGTAAAATACCGATGACAAAGGGAATAATGTATGTTGTTGTGCGGTTTGACCGATAAAGATCTTCGTAGAATATGTAGGCATTCTAGGAACGGGGGTCCCCAGACTTGCCTGCCTGCGGCCCATGGCATGGCCCTGCGAGCGGGCCCGTACGGCCCATCTTCACCAACAAGCATTCAAGACCCTCGCGAGGGGCCAAGCCTCGCAAGGCGGACGACACAAGACCTCCTCGGGAGCGGCCTCACCAGGATGGCTCGCAGGGGCGGAGATATTAAGGCAAGGCAAACCTCGTGAGGTTCCATTGACATGAGCCATGACGATCGAGGCCAGGCGGGCGCCAGCGCCCACAGTGTTCTTGTTTCCTCTTTAGTAATAAGGAGGCAAGCACAGACGAAGAGTACCGAGGTGTCAAGCAAAGGTTTCCATATCGGTGCAACGAGACCAAGACCAGTATGACGGCAAGACGGAGGTCACCATGGAGGCCAAGCCGGCGTCACCGCCAGGGCCTTTTGCAGGCGATGACTACTTTTGTCAGGATAACTTGTACTAGCTGTCCCCTTTCAAATTGGCCGTTGTTGGCTCCCTTCCCGCTCAATATTTGGGGAGAGGACCAGGGCCTCTATAAATAGGATTAGCCACCACAGTAGGGGGGAGAGAAAAACTTGTCTCGAACTCATTCAGTTTATCCCCACACCCACCAAGCACAAGAACACCTCACCTCAGGAGGCTGTTCTTCCCCTTGTACTATTCATCCTCAGCCCGAGAGGCAATCCACCACACCACACTGGAGTAGGGTATTACACCACAACGGTGGCTCGAACCAGTATAAATCATGTGTCTCTTGTGTTGTGAGTTCGTCGAGCTAGCCTTTGAGATCTTGGCGAGGTTGAGGGCGTGATTCGGTAGGGGGAGATCTTCGTGCGCACCCCAGTGTTCGAACCTTGAGGGTTTTGCCGGAACCCAAGATCCGACATTTGGCGCGCCAGGTAGGGGTTCGCCGAAGCTTTCCTTCCGTCGCTCCGCATCCCGACGCTTCGTCACCTCCATGGCGGATGCTCGCCGAGCTCGCGCTGAGCGTCGGGCCGCCCTCGCCGCCCGCGCCGTTCAGACGGCTCCCGTCGGCGGGCCACCCCGTCGTTCTCCGTCGCTTGCCGCCAACGCCGTCACCTGCCCGGCGGGGAACGAGCAGCAAGCCTCCTCGTTGCACCCCTCGGTGCAGCGGGACGACCGAACCGCCACTCCATCGCTGACCCCGGCCGGCTCGTCGTCTCACGCCCGTCGCGCTCCCACGGACGCGCAGGCCGTGCTGTGCATGGCGCGTGTACTCCTGCGCTACCGCCCCATTGACGACCTCTACGAGGACTGGCTCGACCGCATTGCCGAGCTTGTCAGCACCGCAGGGGGCTCCCCTGTGCCGTCCCTCTCGGTGCCTCGCCCTCCGCCAGCTGCAGGTGACGTGGCTCATGGAGCGCCTCGCCCATCACCTCTGCCCCAAGACGGTTCCTTGGCGCCAAGGCATGCGGCCCCCCGGCGCGACCCACCGTGTCGGGCGCCCGTGCGTGAAGAAGGAAGCTGCCAAGAAGTCCCTCATCCGCAAGAAAATGCTCCTGCGCTCCCGGCACCACTACGGCAAAACCATGCGCCGCCTGCGCTGGCGGTGTGCGGGCATCAAGGCCAGGCTCCATATCAGCAAAGGGTCCCTGTGGCCACCATGGGCTGCCGCGCCTTCACCCCCGAGCTGCGTAGCATCGCCTGGCCGGGCAAGTTCAAGCCAGACCTGCCTCCGCGCTACGAAGGCACCTCCGACCCCGCGGAGTTCCTGCAGCTCTATGAACTGAGCATCGAGGCGGCTAACGACGACAAAAAAGTCATGGCAAACTGGTTCCCCATGGCTCTTAAAGATGGTGCCCGCTCCTGGCTCCTGAACCTGCCTCCAGGCTCGATCTCCTCCTGGAACGAGATGCGCGACCGCTTCGTCGCCAACTTCCAAGGCACTCGTGACCGCCCTCCGGCCATGGGTGACCTGCGTCGCGTCAAGCAGCAACCAGGGGAGACCCTCCAGAAGTACATCCATCGCTTCAACAACGTTCGTCTCAAGATCCCCAAGGTGACGGACGAGGCCATCATCTCTGCGTTCTCCGATGGCATCCGCAACGTCAAGATGAAGGAGGAGCTCGCCATCCACGAGGAGTTGTGCACATCCCTAGAGCTGTTCAACCTGGCGACAAAGTGTGCAAGGGCCGAGGAAGCGCGCCTTTCCCTTCTCGAGCTCCCAGCTACCGACCTGGAGGAAAAGAAAGCCAAGGCCAAGGACATGAAACGCAAGGGAGCGGCCGTACTCGCGGCAGAGCTGGACATGAAGCGCTAGGGACCAGCCTGAGTCATCCAAGAGCAGCCGACCGTTCTGCGCCTTCCACAACGTGCATAGCCACAACACCAACGATTGTCAAGAGCTAAGGGCCATTCGCGATGGACGCTTCGGTCGACGCCCCGAGCGCAATGACCGAGGCTACGACCGAGGAGGAGGATGTGGCGGAGGATGCTGGGACGACTGGGGCCCGCACCAGGAGTGGCACGACCGGCCTCGTGAGGACCGCTGGCAGGATTAGCCTCGTGATGGTACCTGGAGGGATCAGCCTCGCGAGGACCATCCTCAGGGCAATGCTGGGCTTCCCCCGCTGCCGCCACCACCAAGAAGGAATGACGATCACCATCAAGAAGAGGGGGCTGGGGGCTTCTAGGAGCCACGTGACATCGCCTGCATCCTGGGCGGGGCTCAAGCCCCAGCCTCGCAGCGTATCTTCAAGCAGTTTGCTCGCGAGGTGAACGCAGACCTCCCCAAGCTCGAGGCCACACGCCCACTCAGGTGGTCAAAGTGTGCCATTACCGTCAGCTCAGCAGACCAGCTCAAGTGCGCGGCCACCGCTGGCGCTCTCCCGATGCTCTATTCACCCGTTATCAGCAACGTGCAAGTCACCAAGACTCTCATCGACAGCGGTGCAGGGCTTAACGTCCTGTCCATCGAGATGTTCGACAACCTTCAAGTGCCCTACGATCAGCTTCAGCCTACCAAGCCTTTCTCAGGAGTGACTGACGGCTCCACCACCCCGATAGGGTAGGTCCGCCTCCCAGTCACCTTCGGACAGCGTGACAACTACCGCACCGAGATCATCGACTTCGACGTCGCCCACATCCGTCTGCCATACAATGCCATCCTTGGGTATCTAGCCCTGGCCAAGTTCATGGCGGTGACCCACCACGACTACAATGTCCTCAAGATGCCAGGAAGTGGCGGCATCATCACAGTCCCCTGCGAAGAAAGAGATGCGGGTGTACTCCCTCGAGCGTGCCTTCCAAGCTGCAACGGTCGACGACCCCGACGGCAAGGGCGAGTACCCTCCTTAGGCCATCCCCAAGAAGAAGAAGCAGCTGCTCCGCACAGGGCCTTAGGAAAACGACGCCTCAAGCGGTGCCACGACTGGATCGGCGCCCGAGCCTGGGGTGCCTCCCTCCATCGCATAGGAAGGTGTGCCCGGTGCCCTCCTCGGGCAGGGCTCGGGGGCTCTCTTCTGGAGGGCCTCAGACCTTGACAACATCACGAGGGAGGCGCTCGGGCACCATCTGGAGGCGTGCTTCGTGGCACAAATCCCTCAGGAGGACACAGGGCGAGGAGCGCCCAGCGCTCAGGAGTTCATTACCAAGACCACACAGGAACTGCAAGATGCGAGGGCCATGCGCGGCGATCGCCGCTCATCTGGCGCAGCTCCCCATCCAGGCGAGGGTGCCGGGCTGCGAGTCTGCATCGACGTCCCAGGACTCAACAAGGCCGCGTCTCTGGACCTCTTCTGGCCTTCGCGCTTGGTACGCTGCAAGGGTCCACCACACAGATACGTTCGCATGCCCTTCGGCCTGCCGAGCATGGCATCCGCCTACCAGCGACACTCGCGGCGTGTCTTGGCGACTTAGGAGGCCAGGCACCACGCAGTCCTGGCGGAGATGGAGACGGTCCTCAAGGAACCGCCTGGACCCCCAGAGCCTCCCGAGGCTCAGGGCCCCGGCGGCTCGTGAGGTGTAACCCCTTCGCTGCGCACCTTCAGCTGCCCCAACACACCTTCATCGACTGAATCAGGTGACATTTTCCAAGTTTATTTAGCTGGGAGCACCCTCTGGTTGCATCATTCCCAGGCCGCATGGGTCTGTCCCTGTGGAATGTATCCTTTTTACGTCTTGAGTACCATCGCTGGGGGCGCCCCTCGGGCTGCATCATCCCCAAGCCACTCGGGCCTGACTCAGTGGCATGTATCTCTCCTGCGTTTACTTGAGTCAGTTTGTTTTCCATGCTTAATCTATCTATGACTATCACCTGCTTGATTGTCACCTACCACTGGAGCTGCTCACGCTGGTACGACGCTTGTGCTTGGGTCCGTCCCTGCAACATCGACAAATCTGAGCGGTCGAGCTCTGGCCACGCGTGCCACCTCACCTGGCCCTCAGTGCCTCCAATCTCTTGCAGAGCAACCAGAACCCGCCAGGCAATTATAATGGCAATATGCACCCTACCTCGTGCTGACTTGCAGGAACCTCCTGAGGACCCCGGCAGGCAGCACCACAGGCTCCCTCTTCTCCCATGTAATCCGCTATGCTAAAGGGGGGCCTCGAGCATCACGACTCAGAGTTTTATCGCTCTCCAGCCCTCATCCAGTGGCCTTGACCACGACAGCACGACCTGGCATACCAGCGGTGGCTGAGCTCGCTCGAGGGCCGGGACCTGAGGACGTAGAGCACCAAGGAGAGCGTGGGAAGGGGCGAAGGCTCGTACGGGCCAGACCTGGCTAAGCTACGACCGCCTACCCATGAGCCTGGCGTCTCGCGAAGAACGGACCCAAGATTGCCAAGATAAGTTTCACGCTCGGGTCGACCAATCGTGACGGCATAGGATTTCCATTTGTGTCGCCCCGCTACGGCAACGTAGTCTCCCTTTCCTACCTCTCGGCGATCGCTTGGGCACTAAAGGGGACTTCTTGAGCATTGCGTCTCAGGAACTCTTACTGGACCTCGGGCCACTCACCTCCTGGCCTTGACCACGACATCGCGACCTGGCATACCAGCGACGGCTGAAGCCTGCCTGGGGACCGGGACCTATCAGTGCAGAGCACCAGGCTGTCGCGAGGTTGGAAAGGGGAAACCAAGCCAAAAACGGGACATGCACAAGCACAACTTCATAATGAGGATAATATCAACAAATACCATTGCGGACCCTTTACACACCCCCACCGGGTGCTTCTCGATTCCTCGTAGGGAACAAAAGGAAAGGACTTCAAGGGGTCCTATCTACACGCGCCCCAGTGGCCGACGCCATCATCAACAGTGGGCCACGGGAAGCTGGCGTCAACCTCATACAGATCAGCGGTGGCGGCGGCCGGACGCTGCAGCCCTGCTCCAGGCTCGGCGAGAGCTTGGGGCCACGTAGCTGTCATTGCTCGTCTCCGGAGTCTCGTAGAGCTCGGGAGAATCGCTGGACTCCCAGGCGTTGCTGCTACTTCCAGAGGAGCCGTTGGCGACGCGGACAGCAGGCCCTACCCCTACTGCTCCGCCGTCCTGACGGCCCCTTCCAGAGCAGCATTCCAGGCGGCGGCCTTCTGCGTCGAAGACCTTGAAGAACAGCGTGGAGGCACCGTCATACTCGAAGTGGATCGCGAGGGCGGCCTCCGCGCGGCACACCCGAGCGACCTAACCCCAGCCTCGGGTCATGAAGATCTTGCCCGAGGAGATGGCCTCGACTTCCGCTCCAGTCGCCGGTGTGTCGCAGCCGGCGTGCTGCAGCCAAAGCTCGAGGGCCCCCCTTGGCAGCATCTCGGCGCTGAAGAAGGAAGGCAAGCGGATCCAAGTGCTCGGAGGCATCGCCGCCCACAGCACAAGTTCGCGCGAGGAGTCCGCGGCGTGGGCTCCAGGGGCAGCAACGCGCCACCGCGGTATGGCGACCATGGCCACGGCACGCGCGGCGCCGCTCACCGCCTCTTCTTCCTGAGCCTTCGGCTTAGGCATATGATGTCTACTACTGTCGGTGGGAAACGACACCTATGGGATCACAAGAATCCCTACTGCGGTTGCGGGGCGCGGGGTTGAGAGAAGAGCGGGTCTGACAGAGAAGCACACAGTTTGTTTATCCAGGTTCGGGCCGCGAGGATGCGTAAAACCCTACTCCTTCTTTGGTGGATGTATTCTGTGTTCTTGAGCTAGCTACGGGGTGTAACAAGCTCCAAAAAGCCGAATCCTTCTCCTGGTCGCCTCGGGCCTCCTTTTATAGGTGAAAGGGGCTGCCACAAAGGGCACAGGGAGGTGGAAAGGTCTCTGATGCACGAGGTTATCCTCGTATTATAGGACAAGGTGCATTTAATGCATCGCTTAGGTGTCCTCTTACTTTATCGGGGACGAGGGCGAGGCCCGTCCCGTCCGTCGCCGCTCCTCTAGGCTTCGACACACGCCCGAGTCAGCGGTGCATGCGGTGCCATGTAGGCAGGTAGGCAGCTGAGGTGGCACGGTGGTGGAGCCTCCATGAAGGGCTGCATGTGGCCATGCAGGTGCCTGCCCAGCTGGTTGGGTCGGCAGCTGCATGCGAACGGTGGTGGAGTCTTGGCTGGTGCGGGCCTGATGGTGGCCCTGCTGGCGCGCTTGGCGAGGGCCTTGCCGGGTGGCCCAGCAAGGGTCTTGCCGTGGCGCGCAGGCGTCCCCGGCAAGGATCTTGCCAGGGGTCTTGTGGGTTCCTTTGGCGAGGATGGTTGCCTTCCCATCCTCACTTGATCTTGACTATTCTTTGTCTTCACAAAGATCTGCATGCCACCAGAGAGGTGCCTCCCGAGCCCTGTCCCAACACATGTGTTGAGTGTTGGTGGGCTCGAGGGTGGCTCGTCCGGCTGGCGTGGGCGAGCTGCCCCGGCAAGGGTCTTGCCGGGGCTGCTGGGGCCGCCCCGGCAAGGATCTTTGCCGGGGAAACCTGCTTCGCCCATCTGATCTTTGTGGCCTTGGTCCTTGTCGTTGCTTTCCTTCGTCTTGGGCTTCGGTCTTACCTCGACTCACCTCCTCCGCTCTGCTTGGTTTGGCCGTGGGCGTGGCTCCGACTACCCGTGCACAGGTAAAGGGGTACAAAAATGTGCCCCTAGTTTTATACACTGACAGGAGCCCCCGGGCCTGGGCCACACATAAGCGCAACGCGTTGTTGGGTTAGGCCCAAAACAGTGCGCAGGCAGGTGGGGCGGTTTTTACCGCGGTAAGATTTTTCATGCGCTGCGCTTCCCACGACCCGCGCACGCAACGCGGCGTGGAGGGGCCTGCGTGACGTGGACGGCATGCGTGGGGCGGTTTCCGCAAGCATGCGTCACACCACAGTAAAGAGGCGGCTCGCGCTTTCCCCGTAAAGGGAGGGAGGCGTGGAGGCGCGGCTCATTTACTGAATGGGGCCGAGGCATGGTCTTCAAGGCGTCCACTCCCCACGATCACGGGGTGGGGAGAGGTCGCCTCACTTGTCCGCTCGGTTCTGCACATCTGCCACGCGTCTTCCATGCGCTCGGGGTGGCAAACGGTGGAGGCGGGAAACCGGGCCGTCGCTGGTTGGGGCAGCGGGTTGGTCCTGGTTCCCTGCGCCTCCCGTATCTTTATTGGCCGAGCGGGGCGGCCGAGCCCCAACCCCGTTCCTTTATAAAGAGCGGGAAGGGGGGATGGCATCCGACATTCTTCCATCTCTTTCCTCTTTCTGCTTCTGCTCCTTCCTTCCATTCGTTATGGAGAAAGGGAATCCCGGTCCTTCGACGGTGGCGGCGAGGGTCGCCGCTCGACAATGCGTCCCTCCTCCTCCTGCGCCCGCGGTGGCAGAGCCGGCCGCGAGGGGAAGGGGGAGAGGGCGAGGCCGGGGTAGAGGCCGCAGCGTTCGGGGAAGAGGAGGACGGGGTGGCGCGCCGGCCTCGCCCCCGCCAGCAGCTCCTCCTCTGATGGAGGGCCACGCTGGGGCCAACCCCTGTGAATTCTTTGTTAGGCTGCGCCGGCCGCCGCGCCGGCCGCCGTGCCGTTGCCTTCGCCTCCTGACTCCATTTGCGCGGGAGATGGAGATGGATTCGCCGCAATCGTTGCGGCTGCATATGAGGGGCTGCAGGAACAGCGGCACATGGGCCGACGTCGAGTCCCCGCCCCTCATGTCATGTATCTCCACCGAGGGTGGAAGACCTTCGCTCGCCTCCACAGCTTGATGGATGGGCTCACTCTCCATTTCAAACTAATGGAGGGTGTCCTCCTCTCCGTCAAGATCTTCAGGCACTTCGGGACTCACGTAAGGTGCTGCATGGAGAGCTCTTCTGATGACGAAGATCCTTCCTCGAGCGAGAGTGGCGAGGAGGACAGCGGCAGCGACAACGAGGCCAGCGGGCGGCAGGATGACGGGTCCGACTAGGCGTCGGGCGCCGCTTCGAGCGGCACCGGCGACCCCATCATCCGTGTTGCCAGCTCCCTGAACTTATCGGGGTCGTCTCCTTGGGCGGCTGGCGTTGAGAGGCTGCGGAAGAGGAAGAGGGCCGGCAGGAAGGCCGTCAAGTCGGAGTACACGGGCACCGACGCCTTCATCGCGTACTGACGTCCTGCCGCCTCGTCTTCGAGCTCTGCCTCCGGCGCCGCCATCACCATCCAGCCCTTGGACGGCCACCAAGATGTTCTCTTGGTGCCTTCTGCCACTCGTAGCTCGCCTAGGCGCCCCTTTTGCCCTTTTCTCCTCCTTGACCTGCCTCCTGAGGAGAGGGACAAGAAAGGGATTACGGGCATCTTATCTCTTTTTAGTCTTCTAAGCCTTCGGGCCTTTGTTAACTTTAGAACTTGTAATCCCCTTGCTCATGTTTTTCATTTCGTATGAACTGTACCTGTACGGAATGTTTTTTTAATGAAAAAGGGATGTTTGCCGGGCTTTTTGTTCGTAGGTAAAACCTACGACAAGGAGTAAATCCTTGTTACCTTTAAGATAAACGTTTTCTCGCCTGGCAACAGGCCTTGCCGTCCCCCCACTTCGCTCGACCTATCTCATGCGCTTGGCGGAGGCAGGGATGAGGTGGGCTTAGGCTCCTAGTTTCATTTCCTTGTTGTCGCGGCTATGACCAAACTCGGTCCCAGGAAACGAGTCCTGGGGTCCGGAGTGAGGGGAGCACGGTAGCCTAAGGATAAAACGAGGTTTCACATACCTCAGTCCATAACGAAATGCATGATAAGGGATAAAGAACTTATCTGAATCTGCAGCCCCCGGCAACCTTGGCTTGCCGCGGGTGGATCTTTGCTCTTGTAGCCCCCGGCAATACTGGCTTGGCGGGGCCCGGGCGCCGGTCCGTCCCCTTTCTTCCAAAGCAGCTCGGCAAGGATATTCATGTGTCCTGCGAACCAAAGAAGACAGAGAAGAACAGAAAGACGCGCACTCAACCTCTAACCTAGGGGTTAGCCACCGCTAAGCACTATCAACCCTAACCAAGGATGAGACACGACCTAGCATGCATGCTATAACTTAGGGCACCAGCGCTTCATTTGTTCTCGCTCAGGGTCTGCGCCTGGCTTTGTACAAAGGGTCAAATGCCTTGCGGCAAAGCTCGTACAAAAGGAAGCTTGTCGGGAGGCCCGGCAAGCCGCGCCTTATGGGTAAAACTTGCGAAGATGCTCGATGTTCCAGGAGTTGCTCACTGGTACGGCATCCTCGGTCTCTAGGCGGACTGCGCCAGGCCTGGTGACTCGTATTACCCGATAAGGGCCTTCCCACTTCGGCGTCAACTTGTTGGAATTCTTGGCTGACTGAATGCGCCGAAGAACAAGGTCGCCTTCCTCAAAGCTTCGGGCATGAACCTTGCGGCTATGGTAGCGGCGCAAGGCTTGTTGGTAGCGTGCCGCTCTCACAGCCGCCCGAAGACGATCTTCCTCAAGGAGCATTGCATCATCTTGGTGCAACAGCTCTTGCTCAAGCTCATCATAAGCGAGCACTCGAGGTGACCCGTATATGAGCTCCGTGGGGAGAACTGCTTCTGCCCCGTATACCAGGGAAAAAGGTGTCTGGCCGGTGGCTCGATTTGGCGTTGTCCTGATCGACCCAAGAACCACAGAGAGTTCATCAATCCAGCGCCTTCCGCTCTTGTGTAGCTTGTCAAAAGTCTGTGTCCTCAGGCCTCGCAACACTTCAGCATTTGCCCTCTCCGCTTGGCCGTTGCTCCGTGGATGTGCCACGGAAGCAAAACAGATCTTGCTGCCGAGGTCTTGAATGTATTGCCTGAAGGAATGGCTTGTGAACTGCGTGTCGTTGTCGGTGATGAATCTGTTTGGCACACCAAAACGGCAGACCAGTGCTTTGAAAAACTTGACAGCCGTCTGAGCAGTCACCTTTCTCACTGCCTCCACCTCTGGCCACTTTGTGAACTTGTTGATTGCAATGTACAAGTACTCAAAGCCCCCGACAGCATGGGGTAAGGGGCCCAGTATGTCGAGCCCCCAGATCGAGAATGGCCAGGAGAGAGGGATTGTTTGAAGGGCTTGAGCTGGTTGATGAAGCTTCTTTGAATGGAACTGGCATGCTTCACACTTGGTGACTAGCGCCATCGCATCCTGGAGGGCGGTGGGCCAGAAGAAACCTTGCCGGAACGCCTTCCTGACAAGGGCCCTTGACCCTATGTGGGAGCCACATATGCCTCCATATATCTCTGCCAATAGCTCCAGTCCTTCCTCCCGGGGGATGCACTTGAGTTTCACACCGTTCGGCCTTCTCCGGTACAGGACGTCATCGACAAACTGGTACAGGGCGGACTGACGGGCTACTTTCTTCGCTTCTTCCTGCTCCTCAGGAAGCTCCCCTGTCTGGAGGAATTGGACGGTATGCTGCACCCATGCCGGAGCCTGAGGCTCGACGGTAAGGACTAAAGGCATCTCTTCCGCCATGGGAGCGACTGTCTCTACAGCCAGGGCCTGATGCCCCACTGGAGTCAATTGCTCTTGGGCAGACTTAGTGTCCGCGGCAGTACCCTTGCCGGCGGCCCTGGGGGGCTCGGTAGGAAAGTACTTGCCAGGACCTGATTTTTTCGCTTGCTCTGCCCTACTGATGGATCGACGGATGGTTGAGTTAACCGGAGCAAAAAGGTACCTGGTTCCACAGGTAGCTAGAATGTGGCACGCTTTGACAGGTAATCGGTGACGTCGTTCTCCGCTCGTGGGACGTGCTCCGCCTGGATACCGTCAAAGCGTTCCTCTAGTTTCCTCACCTCATCTACGCATGCTTCCATCAGTGGGCTCTGATAATCTTTGTTGACTTGCCTGACAACGAGCCGCGAGTCACCCCTAACGATGAGCTTCTTGACCCTGAGGTCTGCCGCGATCCTGAGACCGGCAAGCAATCCCTCGTACTCGGCGGTGTTGTTGGTGGACATCTCCCTAGGGAAGTGCATCTGGATCACGTACTTGAGGTGCTCTCCGGTGGGTGCGATGAGCAGCGCACCGGGACCGGCGCCTTTCGGCGAGAAGGCTCCATCAAAGTACATGACCCAGTTGCAGTCTGCCTCCTTGCCGTGGAGAATCGTCTCCTGGATTTCTTCGTCAGGTGTCGAGGTCCATTCCGCGATGAACTCCGCCAGGACTCTGCTCTGAATTGTCGAGGTACTCTCAAACTTTAAGCCGAAGCTTGACAGCTCCAAGGCCCATTCCACAATCCTTCCGGTTGCGTCTGGGTTGTGCAGTATCGGTTGCAACGGGAGGCGGGTGATGACAGTGATCTCGTGGGCCTGGAAGTAGAGACGCAGCTTCCTCGAGGCCATAAGGAGGCCGAAGAGCAATTTCTGCACACCAGAATACCTTGACCTAGCCCCCTGCAAGAGGGAGCTGACAAAGTAAACCGGGTGCTACATCATCTTCTTCTTGGGCACCACTTCACTCGACCGCGCGGGCATCGCCTTGGTGGCACCAGACTCTGCCGGGGGCCGCGCCTCGTCGGCACCTGGCCCTGCCAGGGGAATCTTCGACTCGCCCTTCGCTGGTCCTGCCGCCATTGCTACCTCCTCGTCGACCTCCCTCTATGCCACTAGTGCGGCGCTGACCACTTGATTCGTCGCCGCCAGATACAGCATCAACGGCTCTTGTGGTTTAGGCGCAACCAGTATTGGCATGGAGGAAAGGTATTTCTTCAGGTCCTGCAGCACGACCTCGGCTTCTGGGGTCCACTCCATTGGGCCCACCTTTTTCAAGATCTTGAAAAAGGGAAGGGCGCGCTCGGCGGACTTGGAGATGAACCGGCTCATGGCGGCAACGCAACCGGTGAGCTGGCGCACATCCTTGATCCGCTTGGGCGCCTCGATCTGCTCAATGGCCTTGATCTTGTCTGGGTTTGCCTTGATCCCGCGCTGTGACATGAAGAAACCGAGAAGCTTGCCGGACGGGACGCCGAAGACGCACTTCTCAGGGTTCAACTTGAGGTTGATCTTGCGCAAGTTGGCAAACGTCTCTTCTAGATCTTGCACAAGAGTCGGCCCGTCCTTGGTTTTGACCATTGTGTCATCCATGTAGGCTTCCATATTTCTATGGAGCTGAGGTTCAAAACCAATTTGGACCGCTCTTGCAAACGTTGAGCCAACACTCTTCAACCCGAAAGGCATCCGTAAAAGCAATACGTACCACATGGGGTGATGAATGTTGTCTTCTCTTCATCTTCTCTTGTCATGGAGATTTGGTGGTAGCCTGAGTAGGCATCAAGGAATGATAACAGATCACACCCGCCGCGGAGTCAACAATCTGGTCGATGCGCCGCAATGGAAGGGGTCCTTAGGACAAGCCTTATTGATATCTGTGTAATCAATACACAGCCTCCACTTCCCATTCGCCTTGCGCACCACTACCGGATTGGCCAACCACGTCGGATGGAGCACCCCTCTCACCAAACCTGCCGCTTCTAGCTTCCTGATCTCCTCTGTGATGAACTCCTGCCTCTCCAGAGCCTGCTTTCTGACCTTTTGCTTGATGGGCCGCGCGTGGGGGCAGACAGCTAGGTGGTTCTCATCACCTCCATGGGAACACCGGGGATGTCGGACGCTTGCCATGCAAACACGTCGACATTTGCCCGCAGTAAGGTGACGAGCTCGCCTTCCTATTTGCTGTCGAGGGCGGAGCCTATAGTGAAGGCCCCTCCCTTGCCGTCCTCCGCGACGGGCACCTTCTTGGTCTGCGGCGGCTCAGCTCTGAATCTCTTGCTCTTGTCGGCAGAGCTCTCTGGCATGTCCTCAACGGTAGCACAACACTCCGAGGAGGTGCGCTTGCCGGAGTGGGTGCGAGAGGTCTTGCCGGGCTCCTTCTTTCCTCCCGGGCCTTCGGCGGCAGGAGCAGGTGTCTTGACGGCAGCTGCTGCAACTGCTTCCCGGTAGAGTTGGTCGGTGCAGATCAGCGCGTCCTTCTTGTCGGAGGGGATGGAGATGATGGTCAACGGCCCGGGCATCTTCAGAATGTTGTAGGCGTAGTGTGACGCCGCCATGAACTTGGCCAGTGCCAGGCGGCCGAGGATCTCGGCTACGTCAAAGACGATCTTCTCCGTTCTGTAGTTCAATTCTCCTCCGAAGGTCACGGGCAGCATGACCTTTCCCTTTGGTTGGCTCCTCCCCGGATTGACCCCTTGGAACGTGCCCGTTTCCTCGAGCTCTCCTTCAGGGATTTGCAACCTTTTGATCACGACAGGCGAGATCAGGTTCAGGCCGGCCCCATCGTCAACCAACATCTTGTTCACCCTGAGGTTGCGTATTGTTGGCGAAACCAACAACGGCAAACACCCGATCGCGGTAGTGTGATCAGGGTGGTCCTCGGCGTCAAAGATGAGGGGCGTGCTGGACCACTTTAGGGGCTTCTGGGCGTCGAACGACGGCTCCGTTGCCGTGACCTCTCGCGCCCACTACTTGAGCTGGCGGTGAGAGGTATGCAGCGAGGCGCCGCCATCGACGCACATGGCCTCCGTAGCCTTCTGGAACCCTTGCTCACCGGACTCGTCGTCCTCGTCGTGATCGTCGTCTTCTTGTTTCTTGTCGCGGCCCCGGGCGGGCCTCTCTTGCCGATTGTCCTTGCCGGGGCGGCCTCCATGGCCGCCACGCTTCTTGCCGGACCCCTCAAAGCACCATCTTGGTCCTTCTCTTTGTCCCCGTTCGCTCAGACTCAGCCTTTTGCTTCTCAGCAAGCAGCTCGACTTGTCGGCAGTTCTGGAGATCGTGGCCCTTGGTGCGGTGGATCTTGCAGTATTGCTTGTCGGAGCTTCCTGGCTTGTTGGTGGCCACCAAGGCCTGGCAGGCGGCGCACCCGGCAATCTCCTTGCCGGGGGTGTCTGCCTTGACCTTCTTGCCGGCACCGGTGCCGTCAGATCCCTCAACGGCAAGCACAACCTTGCCTTTGCGTTTCTTGTTGCGACGCCGGCCCTTCTTCATCGGAACGGAGGCGTCCTCATCGGTAGAGTCGGTTTCCGGGCCGGCGTCTTCGCCGGGGTACTTCATTCCCTCTTCAGCTCGGGCGCACCTGTCGGCCAGGACGTAGAGCTCGGCCACATCCTTAACCTTGGTCATCGCCAGCTCCTCGCGCATCTTGCGATTGCGCACGTTCTGATGGAACGCGCTAATCACAGCGCCGGGATGAACGTCGGGGATGTTGTACTGCACCCAGCTGAAACTCTGGATGTACTTGCGCAGGGTCTCCCCTTCCTTCCGGGGAATGATATGCAGATCACTGGCCTGGCCATGAGCTTGGTGGCCTCCTGTGAAGGCGCCAACGAACTCATGGCACGGATCTGACCAGGAAGAGATCGAGTCCGCCGGCAAGTGCATCAACCAAGACATTACATTGGGTTTGAGCGCCAGCGGGAAGTAGTTGGCAAGCACCTTGTCGTCGCGAGCCCCAACGGCCTGCATCGCGATGGTGTAGATGCTGAGGAACTCGGACGGATGGGTCTTGCCGGTGTACTTCTCGCCGACGTCGGGCTTGAACATGCGGTGGGACGGCCACTGGAACTGCCTCAGCTCACGGGTAAAAGCCAGGCAGCCCACCTCGTAAGGTAGGCCGCCGGGCTCCCCCGGTGCCGGGTGGTCCGTAGCATGTCCTGCCCGCTTGTCCGACTGGCGGCGTTTCGCGCCGGCGCTCGACAGTGGTTCGAGCGTCTTCGTGAGCTTGCTCCCTAAGAACCTGGTGCTGGTCGCGGAGGGTCCGTGGATCGGACGACGCTATGGAGATGTTATCACCAGCGTCGTCACTACGGGCCGACGCCCGTGGCGACTGACAAGGAGGAGGAGAGTGCACCGTGGCTGCAGCTCCCCCGGTCCTCCCAGCACCAACATGTGGTGGTTCGGTGGAGCGCCGAGCCGAGGGCCCCGCCGGTCACGGATCGTCTTTGTTCACGATGGCGACGAGGCTCCGGATAGTGGCCCTCCACTCATCGAGCTTCTCCGCAGCAGGAGGGAAGTCGAGGAGTAGCTGCGCGCGCGCCAAGGCTTCCACTTGCGTGGGTGGCGGTGATAGCTGAGTGGATCGCGTCACGCTTCGACTTCTAACCGTGTTAGAAGGAGCTCTGTCACGACCCAACGGCTGCGTGCCATTTTCACCAGCGCTTCGGCGAGCGTGTTGAACTCCTTCGTCTTGCCAATGACGCATAGGGCTCTTCCCACGGCGGTGCCCAGGGTCACCAACGTGGTGGCGCTGCTCGGCGCGCACACCATGGGAAGAACGTGCGGTGGTCGCCGGTGTATGCGTCCTGGAGGTCGCCACGCCGCCCGGAGTCGGCACAACGTCACCCCCGGAGGGCCCCGCGCCTCTTGCGGGGGCCCCAGCTCCGTCCTTGGGCCCGGCGGCGTGCAACCGGTCGTATGGTGCACAAACGACGCCGCTCGCCAGGCTCCTACTGGCTGGGTGGTGCTAGTGCTCGCGGGCTGCGGCCCGAGTCCTGTCCGCGACTGGTCCGCTGCTCGTCCGCACCGGCACGGGCTGTTCGGCCCCCAACGAGCCAATCGCCGTGGCCGTCTTCTTCTTAGGGGCCATGGCGATGAAGAATCGCTAGGATAACTACCAGACCAGATTCTCACAAACACGCCCCCTACCTGGCGCGCCAAAGATGTCGGTGGGAAACGACACCTATGGGATCACAAGAATCCCTACTGCGGTTCCGGGGCGCGGGGTTGAGAGAAGAGCGGGTCTGACAAAGAAGCACGCGCTTCATTTATCCAGGTTCGGGCCGCGAGGATGCGTAAAACCCTACTCCTGCTTTGGTGGATGTATTATGTGTTCTTGACCTAGCTACGGGGTGTAACGAGCCAGAAAAAGCCGAATCCTTCTCCTGGTCGCCTCGGGCCTCCTTTTATAGGTGAAAGGGGCTGCCACAGTGGCACACAGGAGGTGGAAAGGTCTATAGTGGCACGAGGTTATCCCTCGTATTATAGGACAAGGTGCATTTAATGCATCGCTTAGGTGTCCTCTTACTTTATCGGGGACGGGGGCGAGACCCGTCCCGTCCGTTGCCGCTCCTCCAGGCTTCGACACGCGCCCTGGCCAGCGGTGCATGCGGTGCCATGTAGGAAGGCAGGCAGCTGAGGTGGCGCGGTGGTGGAGCCTCCACGAAGGGCTGCATGTGGCCACGCAGGTGCCTGCCCAGCTGGTTGGGTCGGCAGCTGCATGCGAACGGCAATGGAGTCTTGGCTGGTGCGGGCCTGATGGTGGCCCTGCTGGCGCGCTTGGCGAGGGACTTGCCGGGTGGCCCGGCAAGGGTCTTGCCGTGGCGCGCAGGCGTCCCCGGAAGAATCTTACCGGGGGTCTTGTGGGTTCCTTCGGCGAGGATGGTTGCCTTTCCATCCTCACTTGATCTTGACTATTCTTTGTCTTCACAAAGATCTGCATGCCACCACAGAGGTTCCACCCGAGCCCTGTCCCAACACGTGTGTTGAGTGTTGGTGGGCTCGAGGGTGGCTTGCTCGGCTAGCGTGGGCGAGCTGCCCCGGCAAGGGTCTTGCCGGGGCTGCTGGGGCCGCCCTGGCAAGGATCTTTGCCGGGGAAACCTGCTTCGCCCATCTGATCTTTGTGGCCTTGGTCCTTGTCGTTGCTTTGCTTCGTCTTGGGCTTCGGTCTTACCTCGGCTCACCTCCTCCACTCTGCTTGGTGTGGTCGTGGGCGTGGCTCCGACTGCCCGTGCACAGGTAAAGGGGTACAAAAATGTGCCCCTAGTTTTGTACACCGACAACTACGCAACCTTCTCCTTGTAGACGTTGTTGGGCCTCAAAGTGCAGAGGTTTGTAGGATAGTAGAAAATTTCCCTCAAGTGGACGACCTAAGGTTTATCAATCCGCGGGAGGTGTAGGATGAAGATGGTCTCTCTCAAACAAGCCTGCAACCAAATAACAAAGAGTCTCTTGTGTCCCCAACACACCCAATACAATGGTAAATTGTATAGGTGCACTAGTTCGGCGAAGAGATGGTGATACAAGTGCAATATGGATGATAGATATGAGTATTTGTAATCTGAAATATAAAAACAGCAAGGTAACAAGTGGTAAAAGTGAGCGTAAACGGTATTGCAATGCTAGGAAACAAGGCCTAGGGTTCATACTTTCACTAGTGCAATTTCTATCAACAATAATAAAATAATTGGATCATATAACTATCCCTCAACATGCAACAAAGAGTCACTCCAAAGTCACTAATAGCGGAGAAAAACGAAGAGATTATTGTAGGGTACGAAACCACCTCAAAGTTATCCTTTCTGATCGGTCTATTCAAGAGTTCGTACTAGAATAACACCTTAAGACACAAATCAACCAAAACCCTAATGTCACCTAGATACTCCAATGTCACCTCAAGTATCCATGGGTATGATTATACGATATGCATCAAACAATCTCAGATTCATCTATTCAACCAACACAAAGAACTTCAAAGAGTGCCCCAAAGTTTCTACTAGAGAGTCAAGACGAAAACGTGTGCCAACCCCTATGCATAGGTTCACGAGGTCACGGAACCCGCAAGTTGATCACCAAAACATACATCAAGTAGATCACGTGGTATCCCATTGTCACCACAGATAAGCACATGCAAGACATACATCAAGTGTTCTCAAATTCTGAAAGACTCAATCCGATAAGATAACTTCAAAGGGAAAACTCAATCCATTAAAAGAGAGTAGAGGGGGAGAAACATCATAAGATCCAACTATAATAGCAAATCTCGTGATACATCAAGATCGTGCCGAATCAAGAACACGAGAGAGAGAGAGAGATATCTAACACATAGCTACGGGTACATACCCTCAGCCCCGAGGGTGTACTACTCCCTCCTCATCATGGAGAGCGACGGGATGATGAAGATGGCCACCAGTGAGGGATCCCCCCTCCAGCAGGGTGCCGGAACAGTGTCCCGATTGGTTTTTGGTGGCTATAGAGGCTTGCGGCGGTGGAACTCCCGATCTATTGTGCTCCCCGAGTTTTTTAGGGTATATGGACATATATAGGCGAAAGAAGTCGGTCAGGGGAGCCATGAGGGTGGGGGCGCGCCCAGGGGGTAGGGTGCGCCTCCCTGCCTCGTGGCTTCCTCGAAGCTTCCCTGACGTCTACTCCAAGTCTCCTAGATTGCTTCCATTCCAAAAATAACTCTCCCGAAGGTTTCATTCCGTTTGGACTCCGTTTGATATTGCATTTCTTCGAAACACTGAAATAGGCAAGAAAACAACAATTTGGGCTGGGCCTCCGGTTAATAGGTTAGTCCCAAAAATAATATAAAAGTGTTTAGTAAAGCCCATAAACATCCAAAACAGATAATATAATAGCATGAATACTTCATAAATTATAGATACGTTGGATACGTATCAGCATGCCCAATCTTAATTCCTGCTCGTCCTCGAGTAGGTAAATGATAAAAGAAATAATTTATGAAGTGTGAATGCTAGCAGGTGCACAAGTTTGATCAATGATAATTTCAATCACCTTTTCTAGCATCATTATATGTCATAACAGTAGCTCAACTCATAAAACTTTTCATAATAAAGTAACAAGCTATTCACATGTTAAGGCATAGATCATAAACTTTCTTGAAAACTAACAAACTATGTTCTCAGTCATCAAACAATTGCAATTCATCTTATTTTCAGGAAGGGTCTATGTAAGAGCTTTGATTTAGCAAATTCCACATACTCAACTATCATATAGTCTTCCATGATTCCTACCACTCAAAGCATATTTTTAGAACAAATAGCATCCATCGAACACAGAGAAAGATAGGGGCTTAATGTTTCGCCTCCCAACTTATTTATCATATAGATAATTGTCAACAATAATAATTCATGATCAAATATATTTGAATGGCCATATATGCTTAGATCTTTCCATCACATGATGCTTGCCAACTAAAGAGTAGGTTGGAATGAGAAGGAATACTACTGACTCTTGCATAAAAGTAAAAGATAGACCCTTCGCAGAGGGAAGCAGGGATTTGCAGAGGTGCCAGAGCTTGAAGCTTTAAAACAGAGATGAAAATAATTTTGAGAGGTATGCTTTCATTGTCAACATAACGACCATGAGTTCCCAATATCTTCCATACTAGATACATTATAGGCGGTTCCCAAACAGAAAGGTAAATATTTTACTCCCCCTCCACCAACAATCACACTCCACGGCTTGTCCGAAAGAACGGGTGCCATCCAACTATCAACAATCCCGGGGGAGTTTTGTTTAAATTATTTGCGATTTTGTTTTTGATCTTTTGATCATTGAACTGGGCATCCCAGTTACCAGCCATTTTCTCGTGAATGATGAGTGGAGTCCACTCATCGTGAGAATAACCCACCTAGCATGGAAGATACTGACAGCCCCAAGTCGCTACATGAGCGATTCGGGCATACAAAACAGATTATTATTTGAAGGTTTAGAGTTTGGCACATGCAAATTTACTGGGAACGGCAGGTAAATACCGCATATAGGTAGATATGGTGGACACTCATGGAAGAAACTTGGTTCAAGGAATTTGGATGCACAAGCAGTATTCTCGCTTAGTACAGATATTTTGGCTACCAAAAGATTCTAAATAGCAAGCACCACATGTTAGAGGATCCATAACAATATAACTTCTATACAAATATACCCAAGCATAACTCATTATGTTGTCTTCCTTGTCCAACTTCAACTAATTTGCTCAGGTTTGAAAATAATTAATGGGGCTCACAATCATAGAAGATGTCCAAGATAGTATATTTATATGTGAAATCTCTCTTCCTTCAATATTCTTTCATGAATTGTTCAAGTGACCAATACAATGTTTGCTAACCTTCAAAAAAATTACCACCTCTACTTCTTATATGTGAAGTCATTACTCCCCATGGGATATGCGTATGAAACATATATAATTTCAGATTTATGATATTCAAATCATTCAACCATTTACTCATAGGATATAAGTGAAGCACACGAGTAAGTGATAAACTACTCCAAAAAGATTTAAGTGAAGATCAATGAGTAGTTAAATAATTATGTAGCTATATGAAGACTCTATCTCATTTAAGAATTTCAGATCTTGGGATATTATTCAAACAGCAAGCAAAACAAAATAAAAACGACATTTCAAGGATAGCACTCATCATGTGAAGAAGCAAAAACTTAGGCTCAACCGATACTAACCGATAATTGTTGAAGAAGAAAGGTGGGATGCCTACCGGGGCATCCCCAAGCTTAGATGCTTGAGACTTATTGAAATATTATCTTAGGGTGCCTTGGGAATCCCCAAGCTTGAACTTTTGTGTCTCCTTAATTCCTCTCATATCATGGTTTCCTAAATCTCGAAAACTTCATCAACACAAAACTCAACAAGAACTCGTGAGATAAGTTAGTATAAACCAATGCAAAAACCTTATCATTTTCTACTATAACAAATTACTAAAATTATTATTCAACATTGCATACTAAATTTCTCTGCATATTTAATACTCCTATCCTCAAATAGAATCGTTAAACAAGCAAACATATGCAAACAATGCAAACATAACAGCTATCTGCCAAAACAGTACAGTCTGTAAAGAATGCAAGATTCATCATACTTCCCTAACTCCAAACATTATGAAATTCTACCACACTGTAGAAAATTTATCATAGCCCAATATGCAAAAAGTTTCAATATTTATCGTATTCTGACTTTTCTAGGGAATTTTTGCAACAGCGGTAAACTTTCTGTTTTGAAACAGCAACATGTATACTTGCAAAATAAGCATGGTAAAGGCTATCCTTGACATTTTTATTTAAAATAGAGATGCAAAACATTATTCTAAATAACAGCAAGCAAATACTAACAAAATAAAATGACGCTCCAAGCAAAACACATATCATGTGGTGAATAAAAATATAGCTCCAAGTAAAGTTACCGATGAACAAAGACGAAAGAGGGGATGCCTTTCAGGGCATCCCCAAGATTAGGCTCTTGGTTGTCCTTAAATATTACCTTGGTGTGCCTTGGGCATCCCCAAGCTTAGGCTCTTGCCACTCCTTATTCCATAGTACATCGAATCTTTACCCAAAACTTGAAAACTTCACAACACAAAACTTAGCAGAAAACTCGTAAGCTCTGTTAGTATAAGAAAATAAATCACCACTTAGGTACTGTTGTGAGCTCATTATAAATTCATATTGGTGTAATATATACTGTATTACAACTTATCTATGGTTCATACCCTCCGATACTACTCATAGATTCATCAAAATAAGCAAACAACACACTGAAAACAGAATCTGTCAAAAACAGAACAGTCTGTAGTAATATGTATCAAACGTATACTTCTGGAACTCCAAAAATTATGAAATAAATTGGTGGATCTGAGTAATTTGTCTATTAATCATCTGCAAAAAGAATCAACCTAAGAGAACTCTCCAGTAAACAATGGCAGCTAATCTTGTGAGCGCTAAAGTTTCTGTTTTTTTACAGCATGATCATAAAGACTTCACCCAAGTCTTCCCAAAGGTTTTACTTGGCACAAACACTAATTAAAACATAAAACCACATCTAACCAGAGGCTAGATGATTTATTTATTACTAAAAAGGAGCAAAAAGAAAAGAACAAAAATAAAATTGGGTTGCCTCCCAACAAGCGCTAACATTTAACGCCCCTAGCTAGGCATGATGATTTCAATGATGCTCACATAAAAGATAAGAATTGAAACTTAAGCAAAGCATCATGAAGAATATGACAAGAACATTTAAGTATAACCCACTTCCTATGCATAGGGATTTTGTGAGCAAACAACTTATGGGAACAATAATCAACTAGCATAGGAAGGCAAAGCAAGCATAACTTTAAAACTTTTAACACATAGAGAGGAAACTTGATATTATTACAATTCCTACAAGCATATGTTCCTCCCTCATAATAATTTTCAGTAGCACCATGAATGAATTCAACAATATAACCAGCATATAAAGCATTATTTTCATGATCTACTTGCATAGAAATTATATTACTCTCCACATAAGCAAATTTGTTCTCATGAATGGTAGTGGGAGCAAACTCAACAAAATAACTATCATGTGAGGCATAATCCAATTGAAAATTAAAATCATGACGAAAAGTTTCATGGTTATATTTATTCTTTATAGCATACTTGTCATCACAATAATCATCATAAATAGGAGGCATGCTTTCATCATAATAAATTTGCTCATCAAAACTTGGGGGACAAAAAATATCATCTTCATAACATAGAATCCCCAAGCTTGTGGCCTTGCATATCATTAGCATCATGGTATTCAGAGAATTCATACTAACAACATTGCAATCATGCTCATCATTCACACATTCTATGCCAAGCATTCTATGTAATTCTTCTTCTAATACTTGAGCACAATTTTCCTTTCCATCATTTTCACGAAAGACATTAAAAAGATGAAGCATATGAGGCACCCTCAATTCCATATTTTTTTGTAGTTTTCTTTTATAGACTAAACTAGTGATAAAAGAAGAAACGAAAAGATTCGATTGCAAGATCTAAAGATATACCTTCAAGCACTCACCTCCCCGGCAAGGGCACCCGAAAAGAGCTTGATGTCTACTACGCAACCTTCTCCTTGTAGACATTGTAGGGCCTCCAAGTGCAGAGGTTTGTAGGACAGTAGCATATTTCCCTCAAGTGGATGACCTAAGGTTTATCAGTCTGTGGGAGGTGTAGGATGAAGATGACCTCTCTCAAACAACCCTGCAACCAAATAACAAAGAGTCTCTTGTGTCCCCAACACACCCAATACAATGGTAAATTATATAGGTGCACTAGTTCGGCGAAGAGATGGTGATACAAGTGCAATATGGATGATAGATATGAGTATTTGTAATCTGAAATATAAAAACAGCAAGGTAACAAGTGGTAAAAGTGAGCGTAAACGGTATTGCAATGCTAGGTAACAAGGCCTAGGGTTCATAATTTCACTAGTGCAAGTTCTCTCAACAATAATAACATAATTGGATCATATAACTATCCCTCAACATGCAACAAAGAGTCACTCCAAAGTCACTAATAGCGGAGAAAAACGAAGATATTATTGTAGGGTATGAAACCACCTCAAAGATATCTGATCGATCTATTCAAGAGTTCGTACTAGAATAACACCTTAAGACACAAATCAACCAAAACCCTAATGTCACCACCTCAAGTATCCGTGGGTATGATTATACGGTATGCATCACACAATCTCAGATTCATCTATTCAACCAACACAAAGAACTTCAAAGAGTGCCCCAAAGTTTCTACCTGAGAGTCAAGACGAAAACGTGTGCCAACCCCTATGCATAGGTTCACGAGGTCACGGAACCCGCAAGTTGATCACCAAAACATACATCAAGTAGATCACGTGATATCCCATTGTCACCAGAGATAAGCACATGCAAGACATACATCAAGTGTTCTCAAATCCTTAAAGACTCAATCCAATAAGATAACTTCAAAGGGAAAACTCAATCCATTACAAGAGAGTAGAGGGGGAGAAACATCATAAGATCCAACTATAATAGCAAAGCTCACGATACATCAAGATCGTGCCGAATCAAGAACACGAGAGAGAGAGAGATTAAACACATAGCTACTGGTACATACCCTCAGCCCTGGTGGTGAACTACTCCCTCCTCGTCATGGAGAGCGCCGGGATGATGAAGATGGCCATTGGTGAGGGATCCCCCCTTCGGCAGGGTGCCGGAACAGGGTCCTAATTGGTTTTTGGTGGCTATAGAGGCTTGCGGTGGCGGAACTCCCGGTCTATTGTGCTCCCTGATGTTTTTAGGGTATATGGACATATATAGGCGAAAGAAGTCGGTCAGGGGAGCCACGAGGGGCCCACGAGGGTGGGGGCGCGCCCAGGGGGTAGGGCGCGCCTCCCTACCTCGTGGCTTCCTCGAAGCTTACCTGACGACTACTCCAAGTCTCCTGGATTGCTTCCGTTCCAAAAATATCTCTCCCGAAGGTTTCATTTTGTTTGGACTCCGTTTGATATTCCTTTTCTTCGAAACACTGAAATAGGCAAGAAAACAACAATTTGGGTTGGGCCTCCGGTTAATAGGTTAGTCCCAAAAATAATATAAAAGTGTTTAGTAAATCCCATAAACATCCAAAACAGATAATATAATAGCATGAATACTTCATAAGTTATAGATACGTTGGAGACGTATCAGCGTACAGGGGCAACAGATACCCCGGAGGAGGCCGCTCGCACCAAGGCCTTGTCACCTCCTGCACCACCACCACCACGCCACGGCGATGGGCCGGCCTCTTCTTCGGTGGAAGCGGCCCTGGCTCGTCGCGGGGGGTCTTTCCTTTCTCCGCAGCAGAAAACCTTCGGATCGGCGCCATTGGTGTCATTACTGGCAAAGGAGAAAAGGACGAGAAGCGAGTGGAATGGGAAGAGATGGGCGACGGGGGCTCTGCCCCCCTCCCCATTTATAGCAGGAGAAGGCCAACCAACGCCTCCCATGATCATAGGTAATGATGGTTTTCCTTGCATGCAGCAGAGACTCGTCAAGTCGGGCAGTTGCCGAGGCAGCATGGGGAAGCGGAGACGCCCACGTCCAATCAACCGCCACGGGTCGACCAAGGCCGCAGGTTATTGGGGCCCGCGGCGCTCCGCACTTTCCCTTTGGCTTCGCCTCGAAGCCAAGCCCGCAGCGCTTTGGGCACGAGGGCTCTTGTCGGTGTTCGGGAACGGGGTCCCAGACTTGCCTACCTGCGGCCCACGGCGTGGCTCTGCGAGCAGGCCCGTACGGCCCATCTTCACCAACAAGCATTCAAGACCCTTGCGAGGGGCCAAGCCTCGCGAGGCGGACGACACAAGACCTCCTCGGGAGCGGCCTCACCAGGCTGGCTCGCGAGGGGCAGAGAGATCAAGGCAAGGCAAACCTCGTGTGATTCCAATGACGTGAGCCATGACGATCGAGGCCAGGTGGGCGCCAATGCGCACTGTGTCCTTGTTTCCTCTTTGGTGTTAAGGAGGCAAGCGCAGACGAAGAGTACCGAGGCGTCAAGCAAAGGTTTCCATATCGGTGCAACGAGACCAAGACCAATAGGACGGCAAGACGGAGGTCACCATGGAGCCCAAGGCGGCATCACCACCAGGGCCTTTTGCAGGCGAAGACTTCTTTTGTCAGGATAACTTGTACTAGCTGTCCCCTTCCAAATTGGCTG
Source organism: Aegilops longissima (assembly GCA_021605205.1). Lineage (NCBI taxonomy): Eukaryota > Viridiplantae > Streptophyta > Magnoliopsida > Poales > Poaceae > Aegilops > Aegilops longissima. The sequence goes on along the minus strand of CM038678.1, from coordinate 480,789,527 downwards.
TTGTTGGCTCCCTTCCCGCTCAATATTTGGGGAGAGGACCAGGGCCTCTATAAATAGGATTAGCCACCACAGTAGGGGGGTGGGGAGAAAAACTCGTCTCGAACTCATTCAGTTCATCCCCACACCCACCAAGCACAAGAACACCTCACCTCAGGAGGCTGTTCTTCCCCTTGTACTGTTCATCCTCAACCCGAGAGTCAATCCACCACACCACACTAGAGTAGGGTATTACACCAAAACGGTGGCCCGAACCAGTATAAATCATGTGTCTCTTGTGTTGCGAGTTCGTCGAGCTACCTTTGAGATCTTGGCGAGGTTGAGGGCGTGATTCGGTAGGGGGAGATCTTCGTGCGCACCCCAGTGTTCGAACCTTGAGGGTTTTGCCGGAACCCAAGATCCGACAGAATATGTAGGAACCAATATGAGCATCCAGGTTCCATTGTTGGTTATTGACAGGAGAAGTGTCTCGGTCATGTCTACATAGTTCTCGAATACCGGAACCCCCCCGGAAGATAATGGGCCACCATGGGCCTTAGAGGAAAGAGGGCCGACCAGGAGGTGGCGCCCCCCCCCCCCCAGTCCGAATTGGACATGGGGTGGGGGCGGCGGCCCCTCCTTCATTCTCTCCCCTTCCTCACTCCTTCCCCTCCTTGTTGGACTAGGAAAGGGGGGAACCTACTCATAGTAGGAGTAGGATTCCCCCCCCCCCTTGGGCGCGCCCCTTGAGGCCGGCCGGCCCCCTCCTCCCCTCCTTTATATACTGGGATGGGGCACCCCATAGACACACAAGTTGATCTCCTAGCCGTGTGCGGTGCCCCCTCCACAGTTTTCCACCTCGGTTATATTTTCGTAGTGCTTAGGCGAAGCCCTGCGTCGGTAACTTCATCATCACCTTCACCACGCCGTCGTGCTGACGAAACTCTCCCTCGGCCTGAGCTGGATCTAGAGTTCGAGGGACGTCACCGAGCAGAACGTGTGCAGATCGGGGAGGTGCCGTGCGTTCGGTACTTGACCGGTTGGATCGCGAAGACGTTCGACTACATCAACCGCGTTACTAAACGCTTCCACTTTCGGTCTACGAGGGTACGTGGACACACTCTCCCCGCTTGTTGCTATGCTTCTCCTAGATAGATCTTGTGTGATCGTAGGAATTTTTTTGAAATACTACATTTCCCAACAGTGGCATCCAAGCCAGGTCTATGTGTAGATGTTATATGTATGAGTAGAACACAAAGAGTTGTGGGCGATAATAGTCATACTGCTTACCAACATGTCATACTGCTTACCAGCATGTCATACTTTGATTCAGCGGTATTGTTGGATGAAGCGGCCCAAACCGACATTACATGACCGCGTTCATGAGACTGGTTCTACTGCCGTGCTTCGCACACAGGTGGCTAGTGGGTGTCTGTTTCTCCAGCTTTAGTTGAATCGAGTGTGACTTCGCCCGGTCCTTGTTGAAGGTTAAAACAACACAATTGACGAAAAATCATTGTGGCTTTTGATGCGTAGGTAAGAACGGTTCTTGATAAGCCCGTAGCAACCACGTAAAATTTGCAACAACAAAGTAGAGGACGTCTAACTTGTTTTTGCAGGGCTTGCTGTGATGTGATATGGTCAAGACGTGATGATATATAAATTGTTGTATGAGATGATCATGTTTTGTAACAGTTATCGGCAACTGGCAGGAGCCATATGGTTGTTGCTTTATTGTATGAAATGCAATCGCCATGTAATTGCTTTACTTTATCACTAAGCGATAGTGATAGTCGTAGAAGCAATAGTTGGCGAGATGACAACGATGCTTCGACGGAGATCAAGGTGTCAAACTGGTGACGATGGTGATCATGACGGTGCTTTGGAGATGGAGATCAAAGTCACAAGATGATGATGGCCATATCATATCACTTATATTGATTGGATGTGATGTTTATCATTTATGCATCTTATTTTGCTTAGTACGGCGGTAGCATTATAAGATGATCTCTCACTAAATTTCACGGTACAAGTGTTCACCCTGAGTATGGACCGTTGCTATAGTTCGTTGTGCTGAGACACAACGTGATGATCGGGTGTGATAAGCTCTACGTTCACATACAATGGGTGCAAGCCAGTTTTGCACACGCAGAATACTCGGGTTAAACTTGACGAGCCTAGCATATGCAGATATGGCCTCGGAACACTGAGACCGAAAGGTCGAGCGTGAATCATATAGTAGATATGATCAACATAGTGATGTTCACCATTGAAAACTACTCCATCTCACGTGATGATTGGACATGGTTTAGTTGATATGGATCACGAGTAATATGATTAATTGAACTTTAATTTATCATGAAATTAGTACATGATAGTATTTTGCATGTCTATGTTGTTGTAGATAAATGGCTCGTGCTACTGTTCCATTCAATTTTAATGCGTTCCTAGAGAAAGCTAAGTTGAAATATGATGGTAGCAACTACACGGACTGGGTCTGTAACTTGAGGATTATCCTCATTGCTGCACAAAAGAGTTACGTCCTGGAAGCACCGCTAGGTGCCAAACCCGCTGCAGGAGCAACACCAGATGTTATGAACGTCTGGCAGAGCAAAGCTGATGACTACTTGATAGCTCAGTGTGCCATGCTTTCCGTCTTAGAACCTGGACTTCAACGGCGTTTTGAACGTCATGGAGCATATGAGATGTTCCAGGAGTTGAAGTTAATATTTCAAGCAAATGCCCGAATTGAGAGTTATGAAGTCTCCAATAAGTTCTACAGCTGCAAAATGGAGGAGAATAGTTCTGTCAGTGAGCGTATACTCAGAATGTCTGAGTACCACAATCACTTGACTCAGCTGGGAGTTAATCTTCCGGTTGATAGTGTCATTGACAGAGTTCTTCAATCACTGCCACCAAGCTACAAAAGCTTCGTGATGAACTATAATACGCAAGGGATGGATAAGACAATTCCCGAGCTCTTCGCAATGCTAAAGGCTGCGGAGGTAGAAATCAAGAAGGAGCATCAAGTGTTGATGGTCAACAAGACCACTGGTTTCAAAAAAGAGGGCAAAGGGAAGAAGGGGAACTTCAAGAAGAACGGCAAGCAAGTTACTGCTCAAGTGAAGAAGCCCAAGTCTGGACCTAAGCCTGAGACTGAGTGCTTCTACTGCAAAGGGACTGGTCACTGGAAGCGGAACTGCCCGAAGTATTTGGCGGATAAGAAGGATGGCAAAGTGAAAGGTATATTTGATATACATGTTATTGATGTGTACCTTACTAATGCTCGTAGTAGCACCCGGGTATTTGATACTGGTTCTGTTGCTCATATTTGCAACTCGAAACAGGGGCTTCGGATTAAGTGGAGATTGGCGAAGGACGAGGTGACGATGCGCGTGGGAAATGGTTCCAAAGTCGTTGTGATCGCCGTCGGCATGCTACCTCTACATCTATCTTCGTGTGAAAGCCTCGGAAATCATTTCTGAAAATAACCAAGATAAAAATTGCTTCAAATGGGTCCAAGAAAACGTTCATGTTTCTTTCTGAAAATATTGGCCAGAGGTAAAATTCAAACCAATATTTTTAGGAGCTCATAAATATTTATTTTGGACATTTGAGCTAATTCAATAATTATTTGCATCGAAGTTATATTTTTGATATATTGAATATAACTCCAATAAATATGGAAGTTTGTAAGTGGCTTTGAATACTTTTTAAAAGACCACATAATAATTTTCAGAAGTTTATGAAATGATCTGGTATTTAAATCAAATGAAAACAAACAGCAGAAAAATAGAAAACAGAGCAGAAACTTACATCAACCTACCTGGCGGCCCAGCCCACCAGGCGCTCTCCTGTCGCCTTCCTCCTCGCGCCAGTAGGCGAGGGCGCATGCCCGACGCGCGTAGCCACACGCCACGGCCACCTCCTCCGACCCTCCCTGCCTGGCTCCTCCTCGACGCGTCTGGACGACGCCACATGACCCCAGAGCCGTCCGACTCTCCCTCTCTCTCCCCCGAACGCTCTCCCCCTCCTCTGTTCTCCTCACCGAACGCGCCCGCCGCCGCCGACAAGCACCACTGCGGCCATCGCCTCTCCTTCAACCCCTTGAGCAGTCTAGAAGCTCCGCCTCGTCGCCCTAGTCCTCTCCGCCGAGCCACGCGGCGTCGGACGCCTCGAAGCACCGTCCCCGACCCCTTCATCCTCCACGGGTCTCCGGAGATCCGCCTCGCCGCCCCGCTTGCTCCGACACCTCCCCGGCCCCGCCGTCTGCACCGGACGACTCGGCGTGAGCCACTAAACCTCTCCCCTCCGCCTTTTCCTTCGCGCACGCCCCGTAGCCGCTGCCACGGAGCACCCGAAGCCGCCGTCCGCCATGGCCGATGAGCTCCGTGCCCCCGATCCCCTCCGCTCGTACTAGTTGCTCCGGCGTGCTCCTGCTGCCCATTAGGTGATGCCTAGCACCTCCGTTCGCTCGCCTCGAGCTGCAGCACCGCGCCCGCGCATAGCCGTGCTCCGGCTGCCGCTGTCGTCTTTGTCGTCGCTGCCGTAGTCCGCCCCGGCACCGACCACGACCACCGCCCGACGCGCCTCGTCGCTCCGCAGCCGTAGAGCCTAACCCCGCCCACTCTCGTCGCCGGAATCGCCGGGACGAACGACGCCGCCGCGGCTATGTGTCACCGGCGGTTAGCCGCCGACGTGGCCACTTAATTACGGCCTAAACACCCCGGTAATCACCCCCTAGTGCCACTGCCATGTGGGCCCCGGTGCCAAAATTAATTAGTTTAATTTCTGTTTAGATTAGTGCTAATATTGTGGACCCCACATGTCAGCTTTGACTTTGACCAAGTCAGCGTTGACCGGTCCCACCTATCATCCACCCAACCCAGCTCTGAGTCACTGACCAATGGGTCCCATGGTCGATTTGACTGGCCGCCCAGTTGACCTCTTGACATCGCCTTTGCATAATCTTGACGCGGTAAAGCTTTTCTGGGATTTTAATAAATCAGAAATGATTTATTATTTCTAGAAAATGCCCAAAACTTCTAAAAATCATAGAAAATAATCTATAGCTCAGAATGAAATATATATATGAAAAATGATCAGAAAAATCCAATCTATCCATCCGTACTGGTTTAATGCATGTTTAAACAACTTAACCTTGCTGTTTAGATCAAAACATGATAATGCACTTTATAAGTTCTTAGTTTGAATTTGAATTTGAACCTTTGGTTCAAATCAACTCAAACCCTTCTGTTCTTAGCTGCATTAGCTCAAATCACAGCATATTGACATGCCATGATCATGCATCATATTGTGCACTGCATTGATTTTGTTCTTTCTGTGTTTGCCGATGGTTGTTCCCCCTCGGTAGATGTATGTTCCGACGATGAGTTTGATGACACCAATGAAGAGCAATATCATCTTCAGAAATGCCAGGGAAGCAAAACCCCCTTGTTCATTCTGATACAATCCCACTCTCTCGCTCCTGCTCTCTTTTGCTGCATTAGGACAACAACGATTCAACTGTTACCTGCTGCGGTAGTTGAACCCCTTATCCTCTGCATGACCTGTCATTGCCACAGTAAATAGATGAAACCCACTAGCATGAGTAGGAGTTGTTTGAGCCCTGATGTGCCTACTCATTCATGCTTGTTTGTCATGCCTGCCATCGCTTAGAGTTGAGTCGGTCGATTCATCGGGAATGAATTGGAATGGTGATGAACATGTCCTACTGTGTGTGAGCTAAGTGTGTGAACACGATTTGGTAAAGGTAGCGGTGAGAGGCCATGTAGGAGTACATGGTGGGTTGTCTCATTGAAACCGTCCTTAGGAACTGAGTTCTGTGTTTGTGATCCATGAACAACTACTACCACGCGTTGGGCCCGAAACCAATGCACCCTCTCGACTATTAACCGCCTTGATCTCTGTCCAGGAGTTGCAACTAGTTTTTGGTGTTTGTAGGATATGTGTTGGAGGCCGTGCGTAGCGCTGACCCTAGGGGTGGGCTATGATGCGGTAGATACACTGTGGCATGGTGTACCGGGCGCCCGTTTGGTGTCTCGGGAACCCTGCACACATCGTTTGGGGTTGTGAGCGAAACCCCGGCCGGATCTCCTCGCGGATGGAACCCGAATAGGCGATAAACTTGGACTAGAGACTTGTGTGGTTAGTCAGGTCGTGGCCGACTCCCTCGCCAGGCTTCCGCTTGAAGGTTGCCGAGATACACGACGTGTACATGGTGGTAAGTGGCGAGAGCGTGTGTGAAGAAGTACACCCCTGCAGGGTTATAAATGATCTATTCGAATAGCCGTGTTCGCGGTAAAGGACTTCTGGGTTGCCTTTACAATTCATAGACAAGTGAAAGTGGATACTCTAAAACTCGCAAGATAAGCGTGAGTGCTACGGATGGCCTTCTCGTAGGGCGATGGGAGCGGATCCATAGTGTTGTATTTATATGGTAAATATGTGGACTCGTGTGCGCCGCCTAAAAAGAGTTACTTGCAGTCATAGTTTAGGATAGCCACTGAGTCAAAGCTGGCTTGCTGCAGTCAAACTCCACCACCCCCTTTCACTACAAAAAAAGACACATCCGTGACATTTTGGGCCGAACGAAAAAAAATTCTGTCATACATATGACACTTCTATGACGATAATTGTGACAAAACCCGATATCATCATAGATGTGGTGGGCTCCTACTTCTATGAAAAAAATCATGACAGAAAATGGGCTTTTCGTCCTGGGCGGGCCGGAGACGCAGCTGCATGACATTCTTTGGGCCATCCATGACGGAAAAAAACCGTGGTAGAAGCGAGGGCGAGGAAAATTTCGGCGAGTTCCCGGTTACGGTGGGATGTTGGGGGCCGAGCGACGCGCTTTCTCGTGACTGCGTGCTGCAGCGTGTGTGCGAGGTGTTGGCTCTAATCGATCCGAGAGAGGCGTTGGGCTCTAATCGAACCCGGCGAGGACAGACCGCAGCTACGCGTTATCGAACCCGAGCGATCGATCGATGGCTGTTAATCGAACCCAATCGAGCGATTCTTCGCATCGCTGCTAATCAAGCGGATCGATGCTGCCTCGGGATGAGCAAAGTGGCGTTGGGGGGGGTTGGATGAGCAGTGGCGATGGCGTTGCCTCGGATGAACAGGACCCGTGGTGTGGTGGAGGGCTGGATGAGCATGAGCGGTGGAGGGGTGCCCGTGGAGGGTGGTTGAACAGGACCCGGTGGTGTGGAGGGCTGGATGAGCAGTGAGCGATGGAGGGTGCCCGTGGAAGGGTGGTTGAACAGGACCCGTGGTGTGGAGGGCTGGATGAGCGATGAGCGGTAGAGGGGTGCCCGTGGAGGGTGGTTGAATAGTAGTGGTGGAGTAAGCGGTGGAGGCTGGATGAACGGGAGCCCGTGGAGGCTGGAGAAGGTCGACGGTAGCCCGTGGAGGCTGGAGGAGGTCGACGGTGGAGATGAACAGTATCCCGTGGAGTCCGGTTTTGCGGTACGCCACACCCCTCACCGTAGCGCTCCAACACAAGTCTGTTTCGTCCGTTTTGCTGTACGCCACACCCCTCTCAATCAACAGGGCCCCCGTTTCGACCGTAGGAGGTCCGTTTCGTCCGTTTTGTGGTACGCCACACCCCTCCCGATCAACAGGACCCCCGTTTCGACCGTAGGAGGTCCGTTTCCTCCGCTTTTTGATGCGCGGACCCCTCCCGATCAACAGGACCCGTTCGAGCGTGGGAGGTCCGTTTCCTCCGCAGCGGTGACGCCCGATCCTCGCTTCCATCGCTTTGTTCCTTCCAAGCCCTCCCGATGAACATGACCACACATTCCGTTCCGACCCAGCCGGTTGTCTCCCACGCGTTTCGTTGCCTCCTGATGAACACGACGCATTCCGTTGCCTCCCCATGAACACGATGCATTCCGTTGCCTCCCCATGAACACGACGACGACGCTGTTTCTCCGTTCCAACCCAGCCATGTACACGAGCCTGGCCGTACGTATGGGCGAGTAGGCGTTCGAGACCCCGCCCGTATGTACACATACGTGGCCGTATTTTCTTTCTTGCACCCTGGCCGCTATACGTACGTGTACATGCTATGTGCGCGCCTCTACTACAACACGTACGCGCCTCTACTACGACACGTGCGCGCCTCTACATCCACGAGTATATATGTACGTACACGTTCGCGACCAGAATGACAACGCTACGTACGCTTCGACCAGGTGGGTCCCAACTGTCAGGCACTTCCTTTCCTGCGAAGATGTAGCTGGTGGGTCCCAGCAGTCAGGGGGGCGAATCGTTTTTTTTTTGCCCGGATGCATTTCCTTGCGTGCGAAGATGTAGCTGGTGGGTCCTAGCAGCCAGGGGCAAACGTTTTTTTCACGAAATATGGTGGCCCGTCCGGTGGGTCCCCGCTGTCAAGTGGAGGAATAATTATTTTGCACATAATAAGGAGGCACTCCCTTGCTGCGGCCGTGGACCCAGCTGTCAGCCTCTCCACGTACAGTCCATGTTCGATGGAAGCCGTTCCTTGACCACGTTGACCACGCCACGCCGAGAGCACCAGGGTGGTGGACGACGGCGAGGCCTAGGAAGGGGACGACGTGGAGCCGGGAAGACGCGGCGATGGATGCCCAGCGAGAGGAGTACGAGGTTCACTTGGTTCGCTGCGGTGTGAGGCTGCCGCCGCCGCGAGAATAACGAGGGTGTGGGTGAGTAGAGGATGGCCTGGCCAGCGGTGGGAGTAGTAGAGGCGGTGAGGCCTCCGCCGATCGCAGCCGGCCACGGGAGGCAGGAGCACGAGGCACGACCGGCGCTAGTTTGGGCGGTGAAGCAAGAAGACCAGAGGTTGAAGAAGCACTACGCCATTGGATGGACATCAGACAGTCCACCGGAGCTAGAATCGTGCAGATTGACTAAGTTGATGAGCCCTCCGTCCCCGTCAACTTAGTAGGCCCACAAGTCAGCCTGCCACTATCTTTGGGTCCCAGCTAACAGGGGGAGTATTCATTTTTTTGTGCGTAATAAGGAGGCACTTCCTTGCGTGCGAAGATATAGCTGGTGGGTCTGAGCTGTCAGCGGCGGTAACATTATTTTCGTAAAATACAGAGGCCCTTTCGGTGGGTCCCTGGTGTCAGGTGGAGGAATCATTATTTTACGCGTAATAACGAGGCATTTCCTTGCGTGCGGCTGTGGACCCAGCTGTTGGTCTCTCCACGTACAGTCCACTTCAGATGCAAGTCGGTCATTGACCACGTTGACCAGGCCGCGCCGAGAGCACCAGGGCAGTGGACGGGCGAGGCCTAGGAAGGAGCGACACGGAGGCAGGTAAGACTCGGCAGCTTGTTTCCCACGCAGAAAGGAATACGTTGTCGCACGAGGTTTCTTGGTTCGTCTGCCGTCGCCGGAGAATAACAGCGAGGTGTGGGTAGTAGAGGATCGCTAGGCCAGCGATGGGAGTCTGTGGGGCGGTGAGGCTGCTTGGCAAGCACAGACCCGGCCATGGGAGGAGGGAGCGAGCAGTCCCTTGGCGCTTGTTTGAGCAATTTGGAGCGGGGAAGAGCAGAGATTGAAGAAGCACGATGGCCGTTCGATGGACATCCAACAGTCACTGCTTGTGCGTCAACCTTCTTTTAGGAAAGCCTCAAATCCGTGGAAAACAGCATACAGCCCATCTGCCATTATTTCTAATAATTTACAGCCCATTTGCTAATTCTTAAAGTTCTTTTTGGAGCCCATATTCTTTTTGTTTGCATTACAGCCCATATTGTGGCCACGGTTAAAAAATTATACGAAATTTTGCATATTTCGGTGCGGTCCGAACTGTTTTTAATCCCGAAATTTTGACTCACATTCAAACTGATTTTAAAAATAAATGTATATCAATATAAAATCTAACAAATTCTCCACGCATAAAAATTAATGTAATTTAAAATCTCGAAATGAAAAAAAAGATATTTGAAACTAATTGTCGGTTTTATGTGTTTTAAAAATGTACAACCCATTTCTCATTACTGATAGGCTATTTTCTCGGCCAGCCGAATGAAGCTCTCCTCGTCTTGAAAGATTTGCAGCCCAACAGGCCTGACAAAGCGACTTACTTGGCAAATCACAAAAAACTGGGCTGTGGCCATGGACCCAACTGTCAGCCTCTCCACGTACAGTACTCTTCCAATGGAAGTCGGTCATTGACCACATTGACCACACCGCGCCGAGAGCACCAAGGTGGTGGACGACGGCGAGGCCTAGGAAGGGGACGACGCGGAGCCGAAGAAGATGCGGCAGTGGATGCCCACGCAGAGAGGAGTACGAGGGTTCACTGGTTCGGCTGCGGCGTGAGGCTGCCGTCGCCGCAGAATAACAGGGGGTGTGGGTGAGTAGAGGGATACCCTGGGCCAGCGGTGGGAGTAGTAGGGGGCGGTGAGGCCTCCGCGGCATCACAACCGGCCACGAGAGGCAGGAGCACGCGGCACGACCGGCGCTGCTTTGGGCGGCTGGAGCAAGAAGACCAGAGGTTGAAGAAGCACTATGGCTGTTGGATGGACATCGTACGGTCACTGGAGCTACAATAGTTCATATTGACTAAGTTGACAAAGCCCTCCGTCCTCCTCAACTTAGTAGGCCCACAAGTCAGCCACCCACTATGGTGGGTCCCAGCTAGCAGGGGTATTCATTTTTTGGTGCATAATAAGGAGGCATTTCCTTGCGTGCGAAGATATAGCTGGTGGGTCCAACTGTCAGCGGGGGGAACATTTTTTTAGTGAAATACAGAAGCGCTTCCCACATACTGTGCACGTACAGTGCGTAATAAGGAGGAACTTTCCTTGCGTGCGACCATGGACCTCATGGGTCCCAGCCGTCGAGCTCTCCACGTCTGATCCTCTTCCGATGACTCAGTATGTTGACCACGCCTGGCGCGAAAGCGCACCGAGGCGGTGGATGACGGTGAGGCCCCAGACTGGAATGACCCGGAGATGGGGAAGACGCGGCAGTGGAGTCGCAGACGGAGAGGATTGGGAAACTTGACTAGTTCGGGTGCGGGGTGGGCCTACACTTAGCAGAGAATAACAGGAGGTGCGGAGTGGAGGGATGGCCTGGCCGTCGGCGGGGTAGCGCTTTGCTAAGGAGCACAAAACAACGCCACTGGACACCGAAGGCTGGAGCAGGCGGTTCCGGCAGCGCTGGGGGAAGAAGACGAGAGATTGAAGAAGAATGCCGGCCGTTGGATGTAAATCTAACGCCTTCTTAGGCTTCGACCTACTGGCCCACATGTCAGCCAGTCCATTTGTTTTTTTAGTCCATTTGGTGGTTGGGTGAAACAATGATGTAGCATCTATGCAGCCCGTTTAAATCCCATTTGCATTTTCCTCGAAATCCGCGGACTTGCTGGGCTGGGTGAAAATATCATGTTGGGCTAGATGGAGAAATGTTATAAAAACATAAACACATGATTGCACGTCAGTAAAATCTTTGCAAGCTTATGTACGCAATCACTAGGAGTTAACTTGTCAAGTTATATATAAACAATTATTATTATTATTTTGTAAGAACTTTCAACTTACAAAATAAAATATCATTTTAATTTGATGAGTTAATAGTAAGTGGGGTATTATTATTTTTTAGGCTAGACGTGGGACAGTTGAGTTGGTTCTAGGGGAAAGTACTGGGAGAAAACTCAGTTTACATCAAAAAAGAAAGTGGGAGAAAATTCAGAGACTTGCTGGGTCCACCTGAGGAGGGGAATATGTTGGAAGGAAGGAGATTCAAAGCATGGCAGCCGAGTGAACTAGTTTTTTTGCGGACAAGTGAACTAATTTACATACATAAGCAAATAGCCACTAAAAAAAGCAATCAGGTTAATGGGTTCTTAAATGAAATATTTCGGATAAACAGATAATTACGACACATAGGCTAATGCATGAAACACTCAGATGATAAAGGTGCTTATAAACAGATAAAGTACAACATCTAGACCTTCCTGCCACGCTTGATCATGACACTGCGGCTGTCCGTGTACTCGTCGGTTACGGGAAGCAGACACACCCTCATGTCCAAGATCTGCCTGTACATGTCGTAGCATGCGATCGCCCTGGCCGCATAGGTTATGTAGGCTAGATTCAGAGGTACCTCCCACGTGTTCAGGTCGTCTTCTTTCATGTTGGCGTGATCGTGGGTCGATGATGGTCTCAGCGAGGTCAACCACGAGTCCTTCTCCTGCCCGTCGCCGATGATCTTGTATTGCTTACGGATGTCGACAAGCTTGTTGCACCAGATGGCGAATCGTCGATTCTTCCTTCTCTCCACCATAGCGAAGGTGCGATCGGTATTGCCGATGAAACGGGCGAATGCTCGTAACCTGGTGCAGCCATAGGACCGAGGCGAGGCGAGCTTCACCGAGTCCGTATCATTGGTGTACATCACATTCAACTTGGTGCAGCCATAGGACTGAACGGCGAACTCAAAGGGAACTCCTTCTGAAGTCCATATCCAGCAGCTCACCCTCGGATCGCCAATGGAGTCTCTTCGAGTGAACGAGTGTGTAGGCGGCAGCAGTTCGTTTTTCAGCTCTTGGGAACTGGATTCAACGAAGAAGTGAGGTGTTACTGAGCGACAACAATTATTACCCTCCTCGCTCGCTGCACGCCCGGCAGAAGATGCACCCTCGGCCACACGTCGGTTCACGAGCGGAGTCAGATTGGTCTTGTAATAACAGGAGTTAGTGGTCACTTTACTTAAATTTAATTAGCTTTAATAGAAATTTATACTTAAAACAAGCAATGCATTCACTCGTTCTATCGGTGCCACAGATCAACATGCACAACAATTAGAATTATTATTCTCGGGGCGCACCACGATCAGCACATTTGTCGACTTTCACAAAGATAATACTACCAAGTTTGAACTATTTGTTATGGTTGTTGTCCTCTGCATCATCATGCCGTGTTTCCCAGCTTGCAAGATTCGTAACCAACAAATAAGATCCAAATAATAAGTACAACAAAGATGCCTACACATCTCATTGATTCCCAGCTTGCAAGATTCAGAACCAACAAATAAGATCCAAATAATAAGTACAACAAAGATGCCTACACATCTCATTGATTCCCAGCTTGCAAGATTCGAACCAACAAATAAGATTCAAATAATAAGTACAACAAAGATGCCTACACATCTCACTGATTCCCAACTTGCAAGATTCAGAACCAACCCATTAGAGCCTTTTGATAAAGTGAATATCGGGATTAAATCCATCTTGGCTAGCCATGTCATACAATCGAAGAACTTGGCGAATGCTCTTGACCGTCACAACTTCTGTAGTTGAGTATTCTTGTTTGCATAGCATGTTTGCACAACACAAACAAGGAGACAGGAGAGCATGATTTCGCTTTAATAGCGGCCTCCTTGAACTCAACCTCCGGCTCTACTTGGATGAGGTTTGCCAGAGTTCCATGATTCAATTCATGTGCCTTTTTCTGCAGTTCACTGAAATGAAGCAAAGATTGCATCATTCAGCTAGCAAGAAGTACTTGCTCTTGTGAGTCTGGGTGTTCTTCTTTAGTAGTTGCACTAAAATTGAGGAACATTAAGGTTGGTTGTCCGCTCATGTAAGGTGCAACTATAATTTTCTTATCCTTTGTGCAGTTCCACTAAAATAAAGTGCCATTGTGGTGACAAAGGACGGCTCCATCTTGCAAAGGCTAATAAAATGTTGCACGAGATTACCAGCAGAACTTGATGGAGATTTTGGAAACTCCAATCACCATTTTGTGCAGTTCCACCAAAATTGAGAGATGTTGCCCACGTGACATTTTAGTTGAACTGCACAAGACACTCATTTCAAAAAAAGTGTTTTGTGCAGTTCACCAAAAGGTCACAATAGCAACAAGGTGAAATGGATATCCCTATCTGCACAAAAAGATAGAAAGTAAACAGTTGTTGGTCAATAAGAATATACGAAACATATACAAAATGAAAAGAAGCATCTTAATTATGTTCATGGCAATCACGCAAGGACAGTAGAAATTTTAAAACGTCAGCAATGCTTCATGTTACCAGAAGCATTACGATCAACAATGAGATTCCTCAAATATGGGATTACTTTAATGGTGGCATTGCTTGTTTACCAGACATAGTAAATCAACAACAGCTAAAGAGTTGGTTTAAGGGCATGGGACCGTGGGGACACCAGGACACTCAGCAGCGTAAAGGAGCAACTTACTTATCATTTGGGAAAACAGCAGAGTGCCATTTGTAACACGGTTTAATTGCATCTTATCATTGGAGGCATTAGATTAACAATAACACTGGTTAGACATGTCCCTAAGGTAACAATGTGATCGCTTCATTTTACATGCGCCCTTACATTAACAACAGCAAAAGGTTGGTATAAGGACATGCGACGGTGGACGATCAAAGCACAATGTACCTACAAGGAGGCATAAAGTGGTGATGTCGAGTTTGTTCATGCTATGTGAGGGCAGAAACCTAATCGAGACCTTGTACTATGTGAGGGCAGCAAATCTAATCTCGAGACCTTTTACTATGTGAGGGCAGCAAATCTAATCCTCGAGACCTTTTACTATGTGAGGGCAGCAAATCTAATCTCGAGACCTTTTACTATGTGAGGGCAGCAAATCTAATCCTCGAGACCTTTTACTATGTGAGGGAAGCAAATCTAATCCTGAGACCTTTTACTATGTGAGGGCAGCAAATCTAATCCTGGAGACCTTTTACTATGTGATGGCAGCAAATCTAATCCTAGACATACTCTGTTGACTTGTCCACCAACTGCCACTTTCTATCCTTTTTTCAACCAATAATAGATCTGTTCCTTATCCAGTTTGTACTGTGTTTTCCCATTATTTCCCTTTTCAACCAAGAGACCGGTTGGGTATCCGGTCTCTACTACTTTCACCATATTATTTCCTCTTTGAATCAAGTCCTAGATTCATGCTACAACTTTTCCCCCTTTCTTCGTTGTTTAAACAAAGCCCTAGATTCGAATGCATGAAGTAGCTTTACCTCTAATAACACTAAATATTTAGGTGGCTTTGGAAGAGCTGATGGGAGTAGAAAAAGATGCACATGCAGACACGTGGGCAGCTAGGGCAGTAGAGCAAGGCCGCTTTTGAAGACCTTATACCTGAGGGTCGCCGGGATGTCAGCGGCGGTAGGTCGGATCTGCGGATAATACGGCGGGGAGGAAGAAGGGTCGGAGGACCTCCCGAGCCGGCGCTGTGTTGAAGAGAACGGCACGGGCAGAGGATCGGGCCCCTCGGGCAGCTGTGGGTTTCCTCCCTCGGCGGCGATGAACGCGTGAACGATGCACCTTTTAGTCCTCTACACACACCGGCCGATCTGGCCGGATCTGTGGCCAGCGGTGAGCAGAGAGAAAATGTCGCTACCGCTGCCTTGTTTATATCTGGAGAGAATGAGAGAATGAAGAGAGCAACCCTAGTAAAGCAAGCGCTCAGGCCCCTGCATCCATATATAGTGGAGTGATTATCTTTTTTCTCTCCAAAACAAGCGTTTCAATTTGTGTACGTGGCATTAAAGAAAAGAAACTCTCTATTTAAGGTGACTACTGTACGACTCCTACTTACTACTAGTAGTACTATAGTATTGTTCACTTGTGCTCCCCGCCCCTCCATTCATTGAACAACCCCACGGGTGAATAAACATACAGTAAGTACTGTATTTATATAGAACGAACAAGCTCGAACTATTTTCGCGTAGTTAAAAGTTGAGGGCGGGGCTTTTCCCGGGCAGTATGCGCGGCAGTTTTGGGGTAGGGGGTTTGACAGAGAGGCAAGGAGGGTGAGCGAGCGGGGCTGTGCAATTTGACAGCGCGTTACTACTGGAAAGACTTGTGATATGACCACTCACTATAGTCATGAATTACTGGCGCTCCGACCAGGGTGATGCCCCCCTTCCGTTCCGGGCTCTAATCTGGTGCATGACACGTCGACCCGGATGCTGGCTCTCCCACATGTCGGAGTAGTAAGAAGGAGCAAAGAATGATGCGGTATATACTAGTACTATACTACTCCCTCCATTCCTAAATATAAGTCTTTGGAGAGATTTCACTATGGACCACATACGGAGAAAAATGAGTGAATCTACACATAAAATGCATCTATATACATCCGTATGTGGTCCACAGTGAAATATCTATGAAGACTTATATTTAGGAATGGAGGGAGTACTACTCAGGTCGGAGGAGTGTGAACCACGGCAGCCCAGTGAACCAGCAGTGCGAACCACGGTAGCCAGTGAACCAGCAGAGAAAACAATGTGGTGATATGGCCATAAAAAACAATGTGCTACGGTCCACACTGTAGCATGTACAGTAACACTCCTCTTTGTTTGGATCCCTGAGTTAGAGCTAGTTTGGGTTGAAATAGCCTCAAATTATCGAAACAAGAGGGGGTTTGAGCTAGTTTGCTCTAATCCAGCTAAAAAAACTAGCCCGATGGAGAGGTTCTAATTGGGTTAGTTATCCTCGGGCCCACAAAAACAGAACTAAAAATCTCCCTGCCGCACAGATCGCTCCCCCTCTCGCACGACTCCTCTCTATTCCCCATAGGGCCGCTCACCCTCTCTCTCCTCCGGCCGCCCTCTCCTTCCGGCCTCCGCCGCCCTACTCCGGCCGCCCTATCCCTCTAGCCTTCGAAGGAAGCCCCGCTCCCCCTTCACCAGTCGTTTTTCTCCCTCTGTCGTGTGTGGCGGCGATGCATCTACTAGGGAGGTCGCGAGAGGGGTGAGTTTGTTCGTTCCTTCACTGTCTCATGGCCATATCATTGATCTTGCTTGCTCTAGCGCTAATTCTGATTTGGAAAAGTAGATCCTGATCAAACTTGGTATAGATTTGTGGTGCACGCATGGAATTGTTTGATGCTGCTTGAGGAGGTAATAAATCTTTCTAGAGGCCCAAAGATTCAGGTCACCTTTCTAGGTATTTCAATTTCAGGCTTGCATTATTTCTAGAGGCCCAAAGATTCAGTTCACCTTTCTAGGTATTTCAATTTCAGGCTTGCATTATTTCTAGAGGCCCAAAGATTCAGTTCACCTTTCTAGGTATTTCAGTTTCAGGCTTGCATTATTTCTAGAGGCCCAAAGATTCAGTTCACCTTTCTAGGTATTTCACTTTCAGGCTTGCATTATTTCTAGAGGCCCAAAGATTCAGTTCA
Source organism: Aegilops longissima (assembly GCA_021605205.1). Taxonomy (NCBI): domain Eukaryota; kingdom Viridiplantae; phylum Streptophyta; class Magnoliopsida; order Poales; family Poaceae; genus Aegilops; species Aegilops longissima. The sequence goes on along the minus strand of CM038678.1, from coordinate 480,772,365 downwards.
CCTTTCTAGGTATTTCAGTTTCAGGCTTGCATTATTTCTAGAGGCCCAAAGATTCAGTTCACCTTTCTAGGTATTTTAGTTACAGGCTTGCATTATTTCTAGAGGCCCAAAGATTAAGTTCCCAGTCGGTGGCAAGCGGCCCTGCTACCCATGCCGGTGTCGACCTCAACTCGCAAGGGCCGGTGTCGGAGGGGTTCCCGGGGCTTGGGCTCTACAGAGCCTTCCTCCAGAGCGACGATGGCGAGCTCCTCCCTCGGTGCGTGAGGGGCTCCGGGCTCCCTCCCTATCGTGAATGACTTCCGTGATGAGTTAGCTCATTATTTGTTTCATGAAGTGTTTTTTTATTTTGTGAAGCTTGATTGACGACTTGTATGTTTAAGTGGGATATCTCATTTGTATGGACAAAGTAAAAATTATCATGTTTTGCATGCTTGATTTGTATAGATGGTTCGATTATGTCAATTGTGAGCGGGAGGAGGCCACAGAAGAGCCGGCCACACCAAGAGGGTGCTTGGATCCAAGGGACTTATTTTAGTCTGACTAAAAATAGTCTCTTTAAGAGGCTAAAGTTCCAAGCACCCCTGACTAAAGAGGGGCTAAAACTAGTCTTGAGACTAAAAAATTTTAGTCAGGGGTACCCCTACTAAAATGTGGATTAGTCCTCTCTCTCCTCATTTAACTCCTCTCCTTTAACACAAAGTAGTTCGGATTGGAGGGTTTGGAGGATAATAAATGCTCATTAACTTGATTTTAGTCTCTTTAGTATTTGGATCCAAGCATGGGTGAGGCTAGCAAGTTTTAGTCCCACTACTTTTAGTCATGGAACTAAACGTATCAAAGCACCCTCCAAATCCGCGGGAAATAGGGTCCAAAGTAGTCAAATGATTGAGATAGAGCATTTATTGTCAATCTAACCCTGCCATCCATACACCTCTTTGGTTTAGAGTTAGTTCAGGTTAGAATCTAACTCTAACCTCTAAGCGAGTTAGAGTTCTCCTCGTCTCGGTTCATCGCCATCATACTTTCCCCATTCTGTGTTTTCAGATCTCGCAAATCAAAGAGGCCCTTTTTTATGGAAAAATCAAAGAGGCCCTTAGACTGGTTTTGGTCCGGTCATTTTTATAAACGTGTTATGTCCAAAATTTAATGAACGTGCTCGGTTTCCATGAAAATAATCCGGTTTCATGTAGTAATTCATTCATTTATTTATTATTCTCCGGGGGGTTTGCATGTAATTCGTGAGGTCTGAAATGTAAAGTACCCCGGCATATGCTCCGAGTCATGCATGCACTACGACCCAGATGCTCTATGTCCCACATGTCGCGAATGGGAGCACGTGGAAATAGCCTAGGAGTACATATAGGAGGATAAATGCGTGAAATAATATGTCTTGTGAAGCGTAGCAGCGGTTCTAAAAGGAGACCTAAAGTGATGACAGCTATAGGTCGACGCACCCAACTAGTGGTACTAGACATACGACTAATTTTTCCTCAAAAAAAGAGGCACGAGTGCTCAAGATTCTATTCTATAAACACGAGTCCCATTTCGACAACAGCGTCTGTGCTACAGCTAGCTCTCCTCCTCGTTTCTCTCTTCTAATTCTAAACTCGGCCGACACCCGGTGGGGCGGGTGGGTTTGCTCAATCTGCGCCCCACCTCATAGTGAAAACGTTACTGACTGGAATAAAATGCCATATACTCCCTCCGCTCATAAATATAAGCCTTTTTAGATACTATTTCAAATGGAATACAACATACGATGTATGTAGACATAGTTTAGAGTGTAGATTCACTCATTTTGCTCGAATGTAGTAGTCACTTGCTGGAATCTTTAGAAAGACTTATATATGGAAACGGAGGGAGTACTATACTAATAAAACATTAAGGCCACGAGGAGATGCAGTGCTGGTTACAGGAGGCAAGGAGAAGAGATGCATCCATCGACGACGTCGACCTCCTCGACTTAGGGCGCCGGCCCACCGAACGACGCCTAAGTAGCAGCGGCTTTCGTGGCCAGGTCGACGTGCTTCTGAACAATGGCGTCCAAAGATTCCAGCCCGTTGGAAGAAGGCCAACGTCTTTCTGTCCTCGCTTGCCTTGTAGTGGCCTATGTAGACGATTTCCTCATAGACGTGGATGTGCAGGTCGACGGTTTCTTGCATGGCGAGGCGCTGCGCGGCGAGCGTGGCCTCGAGGTGCACATTCTTCGTCGCGACCTCCGGCACCTGCAGGGCCACCAGGGCTTGAAAGAGTTCGTCACCATGGAGGCCGATGAGGGTGGCAGGCAATGAGGAGCCTGGGCGCGCGGGCTGGAGCAGTACGGCAAGGTCGTCCGCGCGCTTCTTGACAGCGGTGAACTTGCGGATGGAGTTGACCATCATGTCGTCCATGCGAGAGGCGAAGCCGGCGTCGGCGAGGGCTATGATGCCTAGGGTCGCCAGCACCGTCTGGAAACGCTACGCGGTGCGAGGCCGCAGGCCGGCGCCTTGGATGATTTGGCACAGCCGACTGCCGCTCGCGTCCATCGCCTCCATAGGTGCTTGTGGCTTCTGGTCACTTGGTCTTGGATTGGAGTGAGCAGTGTTGCGCAGAGACTTGGGAGTAGATGGATTGGAGTGGTGGGCGCCTTTATTATATGAGAGTCCAAACTCTGTTGCATTCACATCGTGCTGGCTCTATTCTGCTTCTCCAATTAATTCCTTCTGCATGTAATTGAGGATGCATCATTGACCGTTCAACGTCTCGGGAACCGCTACCCTCTCCCTCCTTGGCATTCAAGCACCTATGGACCCGTCGACGACGAGGTGCCTATGGTGACTTCGTAAATTTCAAGATGATAGTGTCATGTGTGTGTGCGTTCATAGGGGTGAGTGTATGCGCGTGTATATGAGCGCTTGCGTCTGTACTGTATAAAAAACGTAAATGCATGTCAAAAAGAGACTAGTAAATATACTCAATTGTGCACCTCGGAGTGGAAAACGATAGAACTAGTACGTATTTATTTACGGTGCAGATTCACTCATTTTGCTCCATATGTACTCCGTCTCGGTGTAGTCTAGTCACTTGTTGAAATCTCTAGAAGGGAAAATACTCCTTTCTGGTTTACAGGGCTATACTAGCAAGTAGTTGTACGTACTAGTACAATAGTAGGATCACGTAGCAATTTTGTCTCATGCAAGAGCCTGGCTATATGGGTGCTCCAATGTTCGCAACTTCAACTTTTGGTTTGCGCTTGGCTCTTCGCCTCTTCGAGAAGACGAACAATGATGTTACTACTACTGCTTCTACAGTGTCGAATCCACTGCTGCATGTCCATCCACATGGAAGGGACGGATAGCTTGTTGTAGAAGTACTACTAAGTAAAAGCCTGTCCTCGTTTGCGAGCAACCGCACGCATGGGTGAGGGAGAAGGCGTGTAGTAAAATCAAGCTTCTCCTCGTTGTACGAGTTGACGCGACACATCATAGCACTGGCCCCACATGCTTGCCTCTAAACTTGGTTGAAAGACCCATGATGTACAATATATTTGCTGCAACCTCTAACATTTACCCACCACAAATTAAAATATATGTGGCCGTATGCATCGCTCGATGCGAGGTCGGGAGTCCCCTTTTAAAAAAAAAACAAATTAAAATATATATTCCTGTCTTGACCAGATGAGCGTGCAAACTACAATCACCGTGGTGTCGGTAGGGCCGAAGACTATTTTAATTTTTTAAACTTCGAGACGGCCACATAGCATGGAGCCGACCCCAATGATTTTAAGGTTACAGGCACGGTACACGCTATCCTAGACTACTCTACACATGAAACTGCCACACGAGCGTCCGGGCTACGCTTGGCTCTTCTCCTCTTCAGGAAGTCGAACAATGATGGAGTACTACTGACCTTTGGAGGAGTACTACAAGACGCTTCCGCCATCGACACCGATTGAACTGCTGCATGTCCACCGCGTGCGGGAGGGAGAGCGTGTAGCGAAAGCTTCTCCTAGTCTTGCCAGCCACCAAGCTCATGGGCGAGGGAGGAACACTCCTGCCTTTGCGTGTATGACAGGTGGGCCCGACAGGTGTGTGGCCAACCTGTCATACAGCCAAAGGCAGGTGCAGTTAAGTCCGCGAGGGAGAGGATAATCAAACTTCTCGTTGATGTATGAGTTGACGCGACACATCAAAGCACTGCACTCGATATATTTCAATAATTTGCGTTTACCGATGCATTAATTACAACGCATGCATGCATGCCGTGACTCTCCTTTTGATACTTGCATGTGTTGATTTAATGCACCTTGAAGTAGTATAAAATATGTGACGGTAAAGCTTTGTAACACCCCGGCCCAAGTCGAGAGATGGTTGTGCATGAGGAGGGCGAGATCATGCAGACCGAACCGGACCCGACGATGGAGCTCTCTAAGGTCTTGATGGACCTCACCGTGCTCCACTACTCCTTGTGCCTCCGCCCCTTGACGCCTCCAGTGTATGATGTTCGAATACACCTCGTCCGTTCGGCTGATTGAGCAAGGTGCAGGTTTCTTGATTGATGTGATGTTCGATTGATTTCTGCAGTGCAAGGGAGGGCACCTGGCCTGCGCGGACTGCCGCATCAAGCGCCCCGGGAACCAGCGGCGGTGCGGTGTGGCGAAGGCGGTGGCTTCGACGCGGAACATGGAGGTGGACTCCGTCCTTTCGTTGGTGAGGGTGGAGTGCCCGCACGAAGGTTGTGGGCTCTCGTCACTTACCACAAGCTCGCCGATCACCGGGCGTGTGTCCGCCACGCCGCAAATGCCCCGTGCTCGTCTGCGGCTACGAAGGCCGCCGCCCGCGCTCTACCACCACAGCAGCACCGTGCATCCCATGCCGTGCACAGGATCCATCGGCAAGGTGCTCCAGCTGCAAGTGCCTTTGCCGAGCCACGGCTCTTGCTGTTCGCGGAGGAGGACCGCCACGCGTTTTCTTGGTCGGCGGCGTGTTCGACATCGGCGCGCCTATCACCGTGTCGGTAAATGCGCGATCGAGCGGGCGTCCCCACCGCCGCACCACGTGGCCAAGTTGTGGGCGGACGGCCCCGGGGAGCCAAAGGCACGACCGACACCGTCAAGGTGGAAATGGAGGTGACAAGCAGCAAGGATCCCGGCGACGTCGACGTGCAGGAGCTGACCTTCTTGACAGTTCCGCCCAAGCTGCTGGCCGGGGCTAAGCTTGTGTCCCTCCACATTCAGATTGACAAGCTCACGTCCTAATGTTTCTACAGTGCCTTCTGTTTATCTTAGTAATATGCTAATATAGGGATTACCTTGGTCTACTTTAGCTTAAGAAATGGTGGGTTTTTCTGGCGATGCAGCAATTACTTCGACATCAGATCAGTAGTTTAATGCGTCTGAAAAAAAGACTAGCCTAGAGCTCGCCACGCGGCTATTCCTGTCGAACGCCCCATTAACCGTAAGATATGTATACGACGGTGCGATTATTGCACGCATACAGCAAATATTCCTCCTTTCCGGTTTATAGGGCTTAATTCAAAAACCTCACCAACCAAGATGGTGAGTGGTGGAATATTTTTTGTAGTTTGCAAAAGCACCTAATTAATGCTCTTGTTTTTCTCAAAAAATTATGTTTATCAATGCATTAATTGCAATGCATGCATAAAGTACATGCATTGGTCAATTTTCTCTTAATACTTGCATGCAATGATTTAATGCACCTTGGAATCTGAACATGTGTTGGGGAACAACCAAATTGAGCCTTATAAAATGGAAAAACTAAAATTTTGAGATAAGCCCTATAAAACCGGAAAGGAGGGAGTAGAAAAAGAAGTACTCCATCCGGGAATAGTGCCGCACTTCGAAACTAGAACCATCAATAAATTTTGAGCTTGCGTCTCGTCACATTCCAAATTACTCCACGCTATATTGAATTGCAAACTTGTTCACACCGATCACAACCTAAACGGTTTCCCACTTAGGAGCGTATTAGTACCACGCTATATTGAATTGCAAACCTGTTCACACCGATCACAACCTAAACGGTTTCCCACTTAGGAGCGTATTAGTACTCGGTTATAAATACTAGTATGCCAAGATGACTGCACATTCCTCCTCAACTCCTCATCCACAAAAACAAACAAGTCATTCAGCATCCTTCCCTTGCGTCTGCCATGGCCAGCGTGAGTTCTGGGTCGAGAGATTTCCACTAGGGAGAGGCGAGCATCGAAGCGGAAGCACGAGAGATGTCCCGCCTTGCTACGAGAGTAGCCGACATGTCCCGCCGCGCGGAAGTAGCAGCACAGAGGTCCCGTCGCGCCGCTGAAGCAGCACGGAGGTCCCACCGCGCCGTTGATGCAGCAGACTAGTCCGGCCGCACCGCGGAAGTAGCAGAGATGTCCCGCCGTGCCGCGGCGGCCTGAGAAAATTTCCCGCGGGCAGGCGACGACTGTTACAGGCGCATGCATGCGATCGTCCATAGCTAGATGGATCAAATCTCCGGCTGGGCGAGGTTGCAAGACGACATGAAAGCCTCGTTTGAACAGGCTACCGGCGTCATCCGGCAACTAAGGGAGGGCAATGAGAGGCTCCGGGCCGAGCGTGGCCTGCTGAGGGAGAAGATCGTCCGAAGTGCAGACCAGCAGGAGGAGACCAGTGCCTTGTTGAAGAGGACCGGCGTCATCGTCAAGAAACTTATGGACGAGAATGACATGCTCCACAACGAGCGCCAAAGGCTGGTGGAGGAATCCGTGGATGTTCTCAAGCAGCGTCTTGAGGACACGAAAGAGCTCATCGCCGCTCACCGCGGAGACTAGTTCCCATGACCTGCAGCAATGCATCAAGAAAGTAGAGATCATCGAGCAGATCCTTGTCTTCCTTCTTCTTTTGCCCTTGTGTATTTCGGGCGTAGCCGCATGTGGGTTTTGAAATTATCTTCCTAATTATGTAAGACAATTAATCGTCCTTATCTTTCTGTGGAAGATCAATGTTGCGAGGCTGGAATGAAGAAAACTCTTGCTGTGGTGACCCTGGCGTTGCTGTTCTTCTAGTTGCTTCTTTGGGCTTCCTTGATTTCTGGTTTCTTTTGATGTAATAATCGGTTTAGGATGTGGATTGTGTCGTCGGTTGTGAAATGTTGGGTTCTAGCGCGGATGTTTGGCCTTTGTTGGCCTCTTGGGATGTTGCGATTTCAATCTGGTAGCTTTTAGTCCTTCGTGTTAGGCTGGAGTTGTGCTGAACTTCTTGTGAATTGTGGTGGTTTTCAGTAATAAAAATCGGAAGGGGCAAGCCCTTCTTTGATAAAAAAATTAATCGTCCTTATATATTCACCAGTCTTGCTATAAGTCGCAGTAGATGCTATATAGGTCCGTCGGATCTTACATCAAGATCCGTGCTTTCAGATTTTCTTTTTTCTCTCTTAAATCTCAGTCGAGTGAGACATAGCCACGCCATTAAACAGAGGCTCGGGCGCCATTAATGGAGACCTTGGGAGAGAGGTGGACGGCAGATGGAGGTCAAAGGCTCTCCTCCCGATAAGCACGCGCAGGGTCTGATCGCACGCCTCTCATACTCAAATAGCTACCCTGCAGCGCCTCCTAGCTAATAAAAATGGGGACGCATGGCGAACGTAAATGGTACTAGTAAGTAGAACGCATACGGTTTCAATAATACTTGTGTTTCCGATTGTAACGTGACAGCACTTGTTCCAAAATGACTTTGTTGATTGTTAATGTGTGCGTCTTCGCAAATCGGACTGCAAATTTACCATAGCATGTTGGTGCCATGTCATGGCACCAAGCCAAGTTTCATTATTTTCATGCGTGTTTTGGATTTACAGGAATTAAAAACTAAGTTTCTCAATGTTTCCAACCCAGCCACGACCTTGAATTTTGAATTTCATTCCCATTTCTTGCATGGAACCTAGAAATTTACCCGAGGACACACATGTGATTTTTCAACCAACTTTGGTGCCTGGAACATGTGCTTGTATTTCAAATTTGAATTATGCACACAAAGGTGACACGTTCCTCCCGTAACCACGAGCCTTCTTGAGAGAAGCTCCGATTTGCAAGAAGCTTATACCAAAATTTGTTCCTATTCGGCCAATTTTTTTTACCACGGCATGGTACTACCATGACATGACACCATGCCAAGTATCATGATTTTAAAACCAAGTTTCTCAATGTTCTCGACCGAGCCACGATGCCCAAATGTTTGAATTTTATTCTCATTTTTTGCATGGGACCTACTCCCTCCTTCCATCTATATAGGGCCTAATGTGTTTTTCAAGACAACCTTTGACTATTGACAAGATTAATAGCACATGAGATGTATACTATGAAAAATATATTATTGGAAGCTCCTTTGACATACAAATTTGAAGGTATGCTTTGTGTAAGTTGCATGTCATCTATTATTGCTCTAACGTTTGGTCAAAGTTAGCCTCGAAAAACGCATTAGGACCAATATAGGTGGAAGGAGGGAGTAGAAATTCACCCGAGGACACAAATGTGATTTTTCAACCAACTTTGGTGCACGGGAGCATGTGCTTGTAGTTCAAATTTGAATTATGCACATTAAATGACCAAAAACTCAATTAATGTGTAAATAAGGCCAAACGAAGCCGGAATAATTCCAAAATTTAACAGGGCACTCATGTAGTTCTATGTTGCCTTTGTAAATAAACTCAAGGGGACAACGATATCGTTTAGCACTCAAAGGTGGCACGTTCCTCTCGTAACCACGAGCCTTCTTGAGAGAAGCTTGGTTTGCAAGAAGCTTATACCAAAATCTGTTCCTATTCGGCCATTTTTTACCACAACATGGTAGTACCATGACATGACATCCATGCCAAGTTTCATGATTTTCAGGCGTGTTTTGGATTTACAAGAATTTTAAAACCAAGTTTCTCAATGTTCTCGGCGAGCCACGATGCCCAGATGTTTTAATTTTATTCTCATTTCTTGCATGGGACCTAGAAATTCACCCGAGGACACAAATGTGATTTTTCAACCAACTTTGGTGCACGAGAGCATGTGCTTGTAGTTCAAATTTGACTTATGCACATTAAATGACCGAAACTCAATTAATGTATAAAAAACGACAAATGAACCCGAAATAATTCCAAAATTTAACAGGGCACTAATGTAGTTCTATGTTGCCTTTGTTAAGAAACTCAAGGGGGGGCAGCGTATATCGTTTCACACTCAAAGGTGGCACGTTCCCTCTTAGAACCACGAGCTTCCAAATCGGCCAAATTTTTTACCACAACATGTTAGTGCCATGACATGACACCATGCCAAGTTTCATGATTTCTAGGCGAGTTTTGGATTTACATGAATTTAAAATCAAAGTTTCTCGATGTTCTCGGCCGAGTCATGACGCCCAGATGTTTGAATTTCATTCTCATTTCTTCCATGGGACCTAGAAATTCAACCAAGGACACACATGTGATTTTTCAACCCACTTTGGTGCACCGGAGCATGTGCATGCAATTCATATTTAGATTATGCACATTAAAAGTCCAGAAACTCAATTACTGTATAAAAAGGCCAAATGAACACAAAATAATTCCAAAATTTAACAGGGCACTCATATAGTTCTAAGTTGCCTCTGTAAATAAAATCAGGGGGGAGGCAGCGTATATCGTTTCGCACACAAAGGTGACACGTTCCCTCTCGGAACCACGAGGCTTGTTGAGAGAATCTCCGGTTTTGCAAGAGGCTTATACCAAAACTTGTCCCAATTCAGCCAAAAATTATACGTATGAAAACAGGGTTTAGATTATCCCAAACATCTCGCTACCTAGACCAATAATGTACTATGATTTGAATTCAACATAAAATGGATACAAATATTTGAATTGGAGAGCGTATGGTACATGTAGTTCATAGTGAAATATGATTACTGCTATATGTATGTTTTTTGTTATCAAGATAATATTTAAATTATTGTATAACTTGACAACAATCGTATACAAATAAGGAAAATTGATTCAAATTTAGTCCATATGATAGATGACTATATATATGTTCACATGGTGGAGTAAAATGTTCATATATGATGGAAGATCAAAATGTACGACTACATCAACTATAAACCGCAAGGTCACCTAACGATATATTCGAATTCAACATAACGTGGATTCAAAAATTGAAATTCGAGATCATGGCATCTGTAATCATATAGAAAGGGACATTACTCTTTCTTTGGTGGGAATTGATTTGTTTTTTTTTGTTGTTGAGGGAAGTGCAAATCGATTTGGTACTGTGCAGGGTAATCTTGTTCTCCCGATTTTTTTTACATTTTTCTTGTAGTTTTTTCAATGGCATCTATAGCAATATAGTAAAAAGGGACATGACTCTCTTGTGTCTTGTATGAATTGTTTTTTTACACGTTAAGTTTGTGTTGCCAAACAAGGAATCTGCACCTTGTTATCCCGAAATTTTCAAGCTCGAGTATCTTTTGTCTCACCTGCATTGAAACTCCCGCTTCTTCAACCCGTGCCGCGCCTTGTTATCCCGAAATTTGGACGCGCGCGAGAACTCCCTCCTCATCCGAAATCGCTCCCGCAGCCTGGACCATCGAAATCCCCCTCTACCCCTCAGTCGGAAATGAAGCTCCACGTCGCGGTGTCAAAACCGGTGGGGGTACGCTGGTAACTTACCCTACATTTTGGACAAGCGCGTCCCTAAGCTTGGCTCCCCCCTCCCCCTTCTCCCCCCCCATTCATACACCGAGGCCGCCAAAACCCGTGAAACCCCACGCTCCTCCGTCGGCCTCCCGACCGCCGCCCAGCCGGAGACTCTTCCCCGACTACGTCGTCTACCGCAACAGCTCACCGTCCCTCATCCACCGCACCGGATGAGGATCTGTTGTCGATCTCGTCGTCCCGCCGGATCAGCCGCCCCGTCCTCCACCTCCAAGGAGCTGCCCCGACGTTCACCTCGTCTATCGCGCCACCTCAATCCCCACAGCGCTGTCTTGACCTGCCCCACCAAAACCGCAGCACCCTCACCAATTCCTCCGATGAAGCCAAGGCCAACTCGGCACCACCAAGGAGGTTCTGCACTCACCGCTGCATTTTATCTTTTATTCGATCTCACGGGGCTGCCGGTGCTCGATACCGAGCAAACATGGCGTGTCTCCATCGACGGCTCCGTCGCCGGCCACATCATCCACGAAGTCTCTCCCCCATGTCGTTGCTTCCTCGGCGGCGACTTCCACAACGGCACTAGCTGCACCTGCTCCGGCTCTCGCTCGCGTTGCGGCTCTGTTCTTGTTTTCGGTCGCGCTTGCTGACTGCTTAAATCGTGTTGCTGCTGCTGTTGCTCTTGCTCTCGCTTGCGCTGCTGCACGACCTCCGGCAGCTACAGGAGTTGTTGCGTTAGCACTCGCTCGCGGTGCTACTGCATGACTTGCTCTCTGCTAGTGCGTTCCCTGCTCGAGCGTCTGCTGATTTAGATCACTGCTTCTTTGCTACTAGTGCTCGAACACCCTAAACATCTATTGCAATGCTCTGTTACTAGTTCAATCAGTTTCGATAATAAAATTCAGTTTCGACTGTGAAGTTCATTTTCTTCAGTTAAGTTCAGAGTGAACAGTACTTATAGCATCTGTCGGAGCGGCCGTGGCGCGGCTGATGAGTTTTACATCTAGCACTTTTTGGTGATGTATTTTACATCATCTATTGCAGATGATATTAGGGTCCCACTTCAGATTAACATTGTCTGTCTTGTCATGCTTTAGCCTCGTCGACGTACACCTTAGCGGAGCTGCTCCAACGACGGAACCGTCCATCACAGCGGAGCAGTACCCTCGACGCCGTTTCCAGAGGCCTCGGATCTTCTTCCCCGCCTCCGACAGTCACACCAGCATCATCACCATCCTCCATGTCCAACCCAATGATGCTGAGGTCCACAAGGCTATGCCAAAGAGGTTGTACACTCGTCGCATCACTGTGTTTCTCCATTCCTCTGTTCTTCCAATTCATGTGAGCCAAACACCCAGGTTGACTAAAATCCTATGTTTCCAAATGCTTTGTTTTGCACATGCATTCCTATCATATTCCTGTGTTTTCCATGTCCCTGCGTTTATAGAATCCTCCAATTCTAAGGAGCCCTTACGGATTTACTTCATTTTCAGGTAGGCGTCAAAGAAAACTCTGTGTGTTATGCCATGCTCCTGCCGTGCCGTCATCCACCCCACCTGAGGTGCACCATCGACAGAAGCGTTCACTGCAGCAGAGATCCCCCCTGCAGACTTCCTTTCGCCGCCTCAGATCATCTTCCCGTTGCGGCAGCCACGCCAACTGCATTACCATCATCGATCGAGCGAGATGAACCGAGGACTACATAGTTTGGAAGAGAGGTCATGATCTTTCGTGTTTGCTTACGTTATACATCGGTTATTATTACCTGCTACTTTATCATTCAATCTTGAGTTTTGAATTGCCCATGGTCTCATATCGAGCCAGCAACGAATAGTATCTGTCTACTATCCGGTTCATCTGGGGTCTTCTATGTGGTTCATGTTGGGTGGGCAGCAAACAATAGATGATCCATTGTCTATCTTTTAAACCAAGCTATAATCTACCGCTATCATTAGTTTTGGATCCATCCACTCGTTTGCTACCATCAGTCTTGATTTTTGCATGCACCCCTTAGGCCTTACAAAATCTAACTATTTTTTTATTATGCATGTCAGATATTGTACACAATCGTACTGAACATGTAGAGAAAAAGAGAAGCCGTTGTGTGCGAATATAATGTCATGCAGACGCCGCTCCATGGTGGGCGAAGTGCCCCCCCCCCCTCCGGCATTTCCAGATTGTATTCCAGAGGAAGATAACTGTTCAGATGGAGATTCAGAAGGAGCCGACCACACCTGTTTTCCACCTGAGGTGTTTGCTCTAACCTGGCATGCTGATGTTGGTCAAATCATGCATATGGCGCCTTGCATTGCTTACATTATACATCTTATATGTCATCAGCTTAGTTTAGATTTGCTTTGTGTGAATGCCACCTGTTTGGTTTCTATATCATACTCCCACCATTCCTAAATATTTGTCTTTTTAGAGATTTCAACAAGTGACTACATATGGAACAAAATGAGTGAATCTACACTCTAAAATATGTCTATATACATCCGTATGTGGTAGTCCATTTGAAATCTCTAAAAAGACAAATATTTAGGAACGGAGGGAGTATATGGGAATTATGCAATGCCATCTTCTTTAGCCGGGCATCATATCGTGAATCATGCAATGCCATCCTGTTTAGCAGTCATCGTATATGTGAATTGTATCGTGCCATATTTTTTTCCATAATGTATTCCATTTGTCAACAATGTTTATACATTCATCTACTCTTCCTGTGCATCAGCCATTTGAGTCGGTCATGGGAAAATTTGGAGTGAAAACAAGGTCTTCTGAGCAGTCAGTGTTACCTGTCGATGCAGATTTCTTGCAGGTTACAGAGGAGGATTCAGAGAGAGATGACCAGTCGTATCCCCGAGGTGCATGCTCTAACTTGGCTGGGTTATATTGCTCATATCATGCATATGGTGTCTTGCATTGCCATGCCATCTGCTTAGATTAGACATGCTTTGTGTGAATGCCTCCTATTTGCTTTCTATATCAGATATGTGAATTATGCAATGCCATGTTTTTCAGCCAGTTATCATATATGTGAATTATGCACCGCCATGGAGCCAGGCATCATATATGTGAATTATCTCATGCCATCTTTTTTTTCATTACGTATTCCATTTGTCGACAATCTGTGTATATTGAACTACTCTTCATGTGTATCAGCCATTTGAGCCTGTTATGGAAAAATTTGGAGTGAAAACAAGGTCTTCAGAGCATGCAATGGTACATGTTGAAGCATATATCTCGATGGTTCTGAGGAGCTCCTCGGAGGAGGATTGAGAGACAGATGACCAGTTCTATATCCCACCTGAGGTGTATGCTCTAAGTTGCAATGTTTATATTTCTCATATGGTGCATATGGTGTCTTGCATTGCTTAGTTTAGACATCATATGCACAATATTGAATTCTATCTCGCTAGTTTAGAGATCATACATGCGAGTGCAAATGCTTAGTATATGAATCAATTATGTCAATTATATCATGCCATCATGTATACTTAGACAACATGTATGTGAATTATTTCATCCCAACCTATTTTAGAAATACATCATATAGTTTTGTCATGTCATCCTGTTTAGGTACTCATCATATGTTGAATTATGCCATTATATCCTGTTAAGTTATCCATCATATATATGAAACTGTGTCATGCTATCCTGTCTAGTTAGGCATCATATATGTGAAATTGTGTCATGATGTCTTGTTTGGTTAGACAACATATATGTGAATTACCACATCTGTCTATCATACAATGTCTATACGTTCAATTCCTTTTCTTGTTTATCAGCCATTTGAATTGGAGGGGGTGATGGCAGTATCTAAGGGAGCAAAAACACGTTCTTCACAAAAGACAGTGCTACCCGTCGATGCAGATAGAACCATGGTTGTACTGGCCCACAAACTAGCCCCACCACACATAATCGAGACTCTTCCAGATTGCACACTTACACCGTTGGGCAGAGAACAAGCTAAAACCCATCTAACCGCAACCCCCGCAGATAGTAACTCACTTATAGTTGACAAAGCGCCATGTCCACCACAGAGTACCCCCACATGAGCAGTTTGTAAAGCTACTGCAGTGCCCAAAGCACAAAGACCACCAAAGCTAACCCAAACTCCACGTTTAAAGCAGAAGAGCAACTGTTCTCGGGTCAGATTCCATAGCTATGGTCCATACTCCTTTGCTGTTACATCACTGTATTTACTCATACCAACTACTTTCGAATTTGAAGGATCCAATTGAAACTCCAATGGCGCAACAGGTATGTTTTAAACCTATTTCTTTAACTGGATTGTTGTTCTAACATCTTGCTCTATGTTGGTTTCATTTTAAGTTGTATAAACAATTATGTTCTCATGTGATGCACATTACAAGTGCTGCAAATGTTGTGTAGTTTCTCACACTTATATTCTGTCTATGCTGCTGTGTCTTAAAAATATATGAGTTGAACTGTGTCTCTATCTTGATTAGGGAACATAAACTAGAATGATATGGACAATACAGTGACCATAGTACATAGATATATGTTTGTTTCATGTTGTTATCCTGTCCACCTTACTCTTGAACGGTTTACCAAAATGAGTTTCAGTATACTACAAGCTAAACTCTGTGATGTGTGCGCTTGTTTCTCTTGTAGTATGCAAACAGAATATTGGAGAAGAGCACCCCACTATGCAATGGTAGAGAAAGTAATGCAGATAAGGTTCAAGATAGTGAGACAACCTGTTGGTCTCCAAGAAAGGTGATAAAATGATCTTGTAGGCGGTGAAAACCCCACAGTCCTTCGTTGATGTAGTGTTCGATTCTTGGCAGATCCGCTAGCACAAGCTCTTGAACTCGTTGCTGAATCACTTGACTTCTTGGTCTCAGCTACAAGCTGAAAGGCATCGATCGGTGTCTTTGTGGCAAGAAGTCGAAGGACCGAGGAAGTCCTGCAGAATTTAGATCGTACTTTCTTGTGCAACACCAATATTTGGAGGATTTAAGCGCCAAACAAGAGAAAGTTAATAAGCTTGCTAAGCATCTTGCCAAAATTATGGGTACCAGGATATTGTTTCTTGAACTCTTCGAAGTGGTTTCAGCGGACTTGTTTTTTCTTGGCGTTTATATGCTGCTTTGTTCCCTATATTTGCTTGGTGGCGAACTTTGATGCCCAGATGGATGTAATATATGTAATAGCCGTGATAGCCTAGCATAAGTTGCTTGCTTATTTATTTCCTTGTTGTCTTGTTTATTTGTTTGCTTGTAGTCGTGCAGTTCTTCTTCCGCGGTTTGCTAGTGGCTGCAATAACCTATTTTTAAAACTAGGCCACAATAACCATGGGCTAATATTTCTTGTAGTGACCTTGGGCCTCCTACGGTCGTAGAAAGCGATGGGCCTTCTACGGGTCAGAAAACAGATAGGCCTTCTACGGGCCATAGAAACAATGGGCCTTCTACGGGCCATATCATCAATGGGCCTTATACGGGCCGTATGATCAATTGGCCAAACATGGGGCAATAACAGGCCGCATTATGGCCGTAAACGGTCTAGAGTTGGAATCGTCCGTTCATGGGCCAACCATAACGGGCCATCGTTAATAGGCTGTATTTGATGACACTATGAAAACGGCCCAACGTATTAACGGACCACAAATGGGCCGACTGTAACCACCGATTGAATTTGGCCCACAAGCAGAAAATGACAATAACGGGCCGTAAGTAAACGAATGCTGGAAATGAGCCCAAGAATAAATGGGCTCTGAGAAGGCCGAAAGATAACATGGGCTGGAAACGGCCCAACGGAATAACGGGCCGTTAATGGGTATAAAGTGATACACTGTTCATTACGGGCCAGTTTCACTAGGGGCCGTTAATGGGTGTAAAGTGATACACTGTTCATTACGGGTCAGTTTCACCACGGGCCGTTAATAGGCCAAGAGTTACATAGGGCCTCATATGGGCCGAAAGACGTCATGGGCCATACATGGGCCAGAAGTGAAAACGGGCTGGAATCATATTGGATGGCCCAGATGACGCTACTGGGCCTAATTCGGATAGGGCGTAACGGGCCTTGGGTTAGCGGGCTGTAAATGGGCTATATGCAAACAGTCCGTTAACAGGCTTTCCATGGGTCAGCCCGCCACCTTTTGACCAAGTCAAACGGGCCAGCCTTTTCACAGGAATGGGCCTCTGTTGGGCCGTTCCACGTGTCAACGTATCATAGGCGCCTTCTGTCCAATGAGTGGATGATATCTGCCCCAACGATGAGTCGACACGTGTTTCCTCCAGCCAATGATGATTTTACACGTGGAAAATCCCCATTGATCGGGGCTATTAACGGGTTATCGGATCCAAAACCCGACCCGATAGCTTAACGGCTTTCCGTTACGGTGGATGCCATGTGTCGGTCACCCTTGACGAAAGCACTTCTGTGACACGCGATTTATCGTCATGGAAGTGCACACTTCCGTGATGATAATTTTGGTAATGTCATGGAACACTTCTACGACAGCACAGGTATGACTATCTTGATTCTGTCATAAAATCGTCATGGATGTACATGCATGAAAAAAAATGCGACCTACTGTGACAAACACGTATCATCACGGAAGTGTATTTCTTTTGTAGTGTTTGTTGATACTGATGCATATGTAGCTAGTTCTGATGTAAGTCTTGCTGGGTACATTTGTACTCATGTTTGCCTATTTTATGTTTTGCAGAGAGACGTCAGTCTCGCTAGTAGTTCCGCGTGGACTTCGACGTTTAGCTTGTTACCTCAGCTACGATCTTGTACCCTTGGGAGGGTCGTGTAGATAGTCAGGCTTCTCAGCCTTTTTCATTTGTAGTTGTCTATACTCAGGCATGTTTATGCTTCTGCTCGATGCTTGTATGCTCTGTATGTTGGGTCATGAGACCATGATTGTAATACTTGGCTCCTCGGAGCCTAATGAATAAATACTTGAGTCGTAGAGTTATGTTGTGATGCCATGTTGTATTTACACATATCGAGCATATTGTGTGTATGATTGAAATGCTTGGTATGTGTGGGATCCGACAACCTAGTTGTTTATCCTTGGTAGCCTCTCTTATGGGGAAATGTAGTCTTGTGCTTCCATGAGCCATAGTAGTCCCTTCTGACCGGTTCACCGGAGTCCTGCTAGCCCAAAGACTCTTGCTCCGAACACTTGGTGGCGGCATGTGATTCACTTCGTTCATGTGTCTGTCCCTTCGGGGAAATGTCACGCGGTGACATCCGGAGTCCTGCCTAGCCTGCTACAGCCCGGTTCACCGGAGTCCTGTTAGCCCAATGCTACAGCCCAGATTCCCACGCTGCTGACCAACATGCTCGATGTTGATTCATGTATGCCTGTCCCCGTAAGTTAGTGCCACTTTGGGTTCATGACTAGTCATGTCGGCCCGGGTTCTCTGTCATATGGATGCTAGCGACACTATCATATACGTGAGCCAAAAGGCGCAAACGGTCCCGGGCCATGGTAAGGCAACACCCTTGGGAATACCGTGCGAGAGGCCGCAAAGTGATATGAGGTGTTACCGGCTAGATCGATGTGACTTGGAATTGGGGTCCTGACAGCTTTGGTATTAGAGCCTGACTGCCTATAGGATTACCAAGCCAAATTGGTCGAAGTTGAGTCTAGAAATGCTTTAGTTATATAAGGGAATTGATTTTGAAATGGGGACATGTGAAAGCCTCAGAAATCATTTCTGAAAATAACCAAGATAAAAATTGCTTCAAATGGGTCCAAGAAAATGTTCATGTTTCTTTCTGAAAATATTGGCCAGAGGTAAAATTCAAACCAATATTTTTAGGAGCTCATAAATATTTATTTTGGACATTTGAGCTAATTCAATAATTATTTGCATTGGAGTTATAGTTTTGATATATTGAATATAACTCCAATAACTCTGAAAGTTTGTAAGTGGCTTTGAATACTTTTAAAAAGGCCACATAATAATTTTCAGAAGTTTATGAAATGATCTAGTATTTAAATCGAATCAAAACAAACAGCAGAAAAATAGAAAACAGAGCAGAAAATTACCTCAGCTTACCTGGCGGCCCAGCCCACCAGGCGCTCTCCTGTCGCCTTCCTCCTCGTGCCAGTAGGCGAGGGCGCGTGCCCGACGCGCGCAGCCACACGCCGCGGCCACCTCCTCCCTCCCTGCCTTCCTGGCTCCTCCTCGATGCGTCTGGACGATGCCACGCAACCCCAGAGCCGTCCGGCTCTCCCTCTCTCTCCCCCGAATGCTCTCCCCCTCCTCTGTTCTCCTCACCGAACACGCCCGCCGCCGCCGACGAGCACCACCGCGGCCATCGCCTCTCCCTCGTCCCCTTGAGCAGTCCAGAAGCTCCGCCTCGTCGCCCTAGTCCTCTCCGCCGAGCCACGCGGCGTCGGACGCCTCGAAACACCGTCCCCGACCCCTTCATCCTCATCGGGTCGTCGGAGATCCGCCTCGCCGCCCCGCTCGCTCCGACACCTCCCCGGCCCCGCCGTCCGCACCGGACGACTTGCCGTGAGCCACTGAACCTCTCCCCTCCGCCTTTTCCTTTGCATAAGCCCCGTAGTCGCTGCCCCGCGAGCACCCGAAGCCGCCGTCTGCCATGGCCGGCGAGCTTCGTGCCCCCGAGCCCCTCCGCTCCTACTAGTTGCTCTGGCGTGCTCCTGCTGCCCATTAGGTGCTGCCTAGCACCTCCGTTCGCTCGCCTCGAGCTGCAGCGCCGCGCCCGCGCATAGCCGTGCTCCGGCCGCCGCTGTCGTCTTTGCCATCGCCGCAGTAGTCCGCCCCGGCACCGCCCACGGCCACCACCCGACGCGCCTCTTCGCTCCGCAGCCGTAGAGCCCAACCCCGCCCCCTCTCGTCGCCGGAATCGCCGGGACGAATGACGCCATCGCGGCTATGTGTCACGGGCGGTTAGCCACCGACCTGGCCACTTAATTAGGGCCTAAACACCCCGTAATCACCCCCTAGTGCCACTGCCATGTGGGCCCCGGTGCCAAAATTAATTATTTTAATTTCTGTTTAGATTAGTGCTAATCTTGCGGACCCCACGTGTCAGCTTTGACTTTGACCAAGTCAGCGTTGACCGGTCCCACCTATCATCCACCCAACCCAGCTCTGAGTCACTAACAATTGGGTCTCGCAGGTCAGGTTTGACCTGGCCGGCCCAGTTGACCTGCTGACATCAGCCTTGCGCAATGCTGACGCAGTAAAGCTTTTCTGGGATTTTAATAAATCAGAAATGATTTATTATTTTGAGAAAATGCCCAAAACTTCTAAAAAATCATAGAAAATAATCTATAGCTCAGAATGAAATAAATTATATATGAAAAATGATCAGAAAAATCCAATCTATCCATCTGTACTGGTTTCATGCATGTTTAAACAACTTAACCTTGTTGTTTAGGTCAAAACATGATAATGCACTTTATAAGTTCTTAGTTTGAATTTGAATTTGAACCTTTGGTTCAAATCAACTCAAACCCTTCTGTTCTTAGCTGCATTAGCTCAAATCATAGCATATTGACATGTCATGATCATGCATCATATTGTGCACTGCATTGATTGTGTTCTTTCTGTGTTTGCCGGTGGTTGTTCCCCCTCGGTAGACGTATGTTCCGACGATGAGTTCGATGACACCGATGAAGAGCTATATCATCTTCAGAAATGCCAGGCAAGCAAAAACCCCTTGTTCATTCTGATACAATCCCACTCTCTCGCTCCTGCTCTCTTTTGCTGCATTAGGACAACAATGATTCAACTGTTACCTACTGCGGTAGTTGAACCCCTTATCCTCTGCATGACCTGTCATTGCCACAGTAAATAGATGAAACCCACTAGCATGAGTAGGAGTTGTTTGAGCCCTAATGTGCCTACTCATTCGTGCTTGTTTGTCATGCCTGCTACTGCTTAGAGTTGAGTCAGGTCTGATTCATTGGGAATGAACTGGAATGGTGATGAACATGTCCTACTGTGTGTGAGCTAAGTGCGTGAACACGATTTGGTAAAGGTAGCGGTGAGAGGCCATGTAGGAGTACATGGTGGGTTGTCTCATTGAAACCGTCCTTAGGATCTGAGTTATGTGTTTGTGATCCATGTACAACTACTACCACGCGTTGGGCCCGAAACCAATGGACCCTCTCGACTTATTAACCGCCTTGATCTCTGTCCAGGAGTTGCAACTAGTTTCTGGTGTTTGTAGGATATGTGTTGGAGGCCGTGCATAGCGCTGACCCTAGGGGTGGGCTATGATGCGGTAGATACACCGTGGCACAGTGTACCGGGCGCCCGTTTGGGCACTCGGGAACCCTGCACACATCGTTTGGGGCTGTGAGCGAAACCCCGGCCGGATCTCCTCGCGGATGGAACCCGAGTAGGCGATAAACCTGGACTAGAGACTTGTGTGGTTAGTCAGGTCGTGGCCGACTCCCTCGCCAGGCTTCCGCTTGAAGGTTGCCGAGATACACGACGTGTACATGGTGGTAAGTGGCGAGAGCGTGTGTGAAGAAGTACACCCCTACAGGGCTATAAATGATCTATTCGAATAGTCGTGTCCGCGGTAAAGGACTTCTGGGTTGCCTGTACAGTTCATAGACAAGTGAAAGTGGATACTCTAAAACTCGCAAGATAAGCGTGAGTGCTATGGATGGCCTTCTCGTAGGGAGACCGGAGCGGATCCATTGTGGTGTATTGATATGGTGAATATGTGGACTCGTGTGCGCCACCTCAAAAGAGTTACTTGCAGTCATAGTTTAGGATAGCCACTGAGTCAAAGCTGGCTTGCTGCAGTCAAACTCCACCACCCCTTTGTTGATCTTGATGCATATGTAGCTAGTTACGATGTAAGTCTTGCTGGGTACATTTGTACTCACGTTTGCCTATTTTATGTTTTGCAGAGCGACGTCAGTGTCGCTAGTAGTTGCGCATGTACTTCGACGTTTAGCTTGTTACCTCAGCTACGATCTTGTACCCTTGGGAGGGTCGTGTAGATAGTCAGGCTTCTCAGCCTTTTTCATTTGTAGTTGTCTATACTCAGACATGTCTATGCTTCCGCTCAATGCTTGTATGCTCTGTATGTTGGGTCATGAGACCATGATTGTAATACTTGGCTCCTCGGAGCCTAATGAATAAATACTTGAGTCGTAGAGTTATGCTGTGATGCCATGTTGTATTTACACATATCGAGCATATTGTGTGTATGATTGAAATGCTTGGTATGTGTGGGATCTGACAACCTAGTTGTTTATCCTTGGTAGCCTCTCTTATGGGGAAATGTAGTCTTGTGCTTCCATGAGCCATAGTAGTCCGCTATAGCCTGGTTCACCGGAGTCCTGCTAGCCCAGCACTACTGCTCTGGAACACTTGACTGGCTGGCATGTGATTCACTTCGCTCATGTGTCTGTCCCTTCGGGGAAATGTCACGCGGTGACATCCGGAGTCCTGCCTAGCCTGCTACAGCCCGGTTGACCGGAGTCCTGTTAGCCTAGTGCTACAGCCCGGATTTGCACGCTGCTGACCGACATGCTCGATGTTGATTCATGTATGCTTGTCCCCGTAAGTTAGTGCCACTTTGGGTTCACGACTAGTCATGTCTGTTGGGGAACGTTGCAGAAAATTAAAAATTTTCCTACGGTTTCACCAAGATCCATCTATGAGTTCATCTAAGCAACGAGTCAAGGGAGTGAGTTTGCATCTACATACCACTTGTAGATCGAGTGCGGAAGCGTTCAAGGGGATGGTGATGATGGAGTCGTACTCGCCGTGATTCGGATCACCGATGACCAAGTGCTGAACGGACAGCACCTCCGCGTTCAACACACGTACGGTACGGACGACGTCTCCTCCGTCTTGATCCAGCAAGGAGGAAGGAGAGGTTGAAGAAGACAACTCCAACGGCAGCACGACGGCGTGGTGTTGTTGGTGCAGCAGTACTCCGACAGGGCTTCGCCAAGCACGTACGGAGGAGGAGAGGTGTTGGGGTGGGGAGGGGCTGCGCCTTGGCTTAGGTGTTCAGCCCTCCCCTCACCCCTCTATTTATAGGGGAAGGGAGGAGGGGGGCCGGCCCCTCTAGATGGCATCTAGAGGGGGGCCGGCCCCTCTAGATGGCATCTAGAGGGGGGCGGCGGCCAAGGGAGGGGGACTTGCCCCCCAAGCAAGGGCGCCCCTAGGGTTCCCCCAACCCTAGGTGCAAGGGCCCAAGGGGTGCGCCCAGCCCACCGAGGCTAGCTCCTCCCCACGCAGCCCATGTGGCCCCGGGAGGTGGCCCCCCAGTGGACCCGGAACCCTTCCGGTGGCCCCAGTACAATACCGATATGCCCCCGAAACTTTACGGTGTCCGTTTGACAACTTCACATATATAAATCTTTACCTCGGACTATTCCGGAACTCCTCGTGACGTCAGGGATCTCATCGGGACTCGAACAACATTCGGTAATCACATACAAGTCTTCCTAATAACCCTAGCGTCCGAACCTTAAGTGTGTAGACCCTACGGGTTCGGGAGACATCGACATGACCGAGGCGGCTCGGTCAATAACCAATAGCGGGATCTGGATACCCATGTTGGCTCCCACATGCTCCTCGATGTTGTCATCGGATGAACCACGATGTCGAGGATTCAAGCAACCCGTATACTATTCCCTTTGTCGACGGTATGTTACTTGCGAGACTTCGATCGTCGGTATCCCAATACCTCGTTCAGTCTCGTTACGGCAAGTCACTTTACTCGCATCGTAATGCATGATCCCGTGACGGACACTTGGTCACTTTGAGCTCATTATGATGATGCACTACCGAGTGGGCCCGGTGATACCTCTCCGTAACACGGAGTGACAAATCCGATCTCGATCCGTGTCAACCCAATGACACTTTCGGAGATACCTGTAGTGCACCTTTATAGTCACCCGATTACGTTGACGCGTTTGGTACACCAAAGCACTCCTACGGTATCCGGGAGTTACACGATCTCATGGTCTAAGGAAGAGATACTTGACATTGAAAAAGCTCTAACAAAACGAACTACACGATCTTGTGCTATGCTTAGGATTGGGTCTTGTCCATCACGTCATTCTCCTAATGACGTGATCCCGTTGTCAATGACATCTGATGTCCATAGTCAGGAAACCATGACTATCTGTTGACCAACGAGCTAGTCAACTAGAGGCTCACTAGGGACGTATTGTGGTCTATGTATTCACACGTGTATTACGATTTCCGGGTTCTCTGTCATATGGATGCTAGCGACACTATCATATACGTGAGACAAAAGGCGCAAACGGTCCTGGGCCATGGTAAGGCGACACCCGTGGGAATACCGTGCGTGAGGCCGCAAAGTGATATGAGGTGTTACCGGCTAAATCGATGTGACTTGGAATCGGGGTCCTGACACTTCGGGATTAGTTTTAGACCTGAATAATTGTTATTTGGTCCCAGCGTTAAGCATGAACATTATATCTGGATCTTGTTTGATGCGAGACGGTTATTCATTTAAATCAGAGAATAATGGTTGTTCTATTTATATGAGTAATATCTTTTATGGTCATGCACCCTTGATGAGTGGTCTATTTTTACTGAATCTCGATAGTAGTGATACACATATTCATAGTATTGAGGCCAAAAGATATAAGTTTAATAAAGATAGCGCAACTTATTTGTGGCACTGCCGTTTAGGTCATATTGGTATAAAGCGCATGAAGAAACTCCATGCTGATGGGCTTTTGGAATCACTTGATGCTTGCGAACCATGCCTAGTGGGCAAGATGACTAAGACTCCATTCTCCGGAACAATGGAGCGAGCAACGGACTTGTTGGAAATAATACATACCAATGTATGTAGTCTGATGAGTGTTGATGCTCGCGGCAGGTATCGTTATTTTCTGACCTTCACAGATGATTTGAGCAGATATGGGTATATCTAGTTGATGAAACATAAGTCTGAAATATTTGAAAAGTTCAAAGAATTTCAGAGTGAAGTAGAAAATCATCGTAACAAGAAAATAAAGTTTCTACGAACTGATCATGGAGGAGATGTTGGAAATATGCCCTAGAGGCAATAATAAATTAGTTATTATTATTATATTTCCTTGTTCATGATAATCGTTTATTATCCATGCTATAATTGTATTGATAGGAAACTCAAATACATGTGTGGATACATAGACAACACCATGTCCCTAGCAAGCCTCTATTGGCTAGCTCGTTGATCAATAGATGGTTACGGTTTCCTAACCATGGACATTGGATGTCATTGATAACGGGATCACATCATTAGGAGAATGATGTGATGGACAAGACAATCCTAAGCCTAGCACAAAGATCGTAGTTCAGTATGCTAAAGCTTTTCTAATGTCAAGTATCATTTCCTTAGACCATGAGATTGTGCAACTCCGGATACCGTAGGAATGCTTTGGGTGTACCAAGCGTCCACAACGTAATCGGGTTACTATAAAGGTGCACTACAGGTATCTCCGAAAGTGTCATTGGGTTGGCACGAATCGAGGCTGGGATTTGTCACTCCGTAAAGCGGAGAGGTATCTCTGGGCCCACCGGTAGGACATCATCATAATGTGCACATTGTGACCAAGGGGTTGATCACGGGATGATGTGTTACGGAGCGAGTAAAGAGACTTGCCGTAGCGAGATTGAACAAGGTATCGGTATACCGACGATCGAATCTCGGGCAAGTACAATACCGTTAGACAAAGGGAATTGAATACGGGATTGATTGAGTCCTTGACATCGTGGTTCATCCGATGAGATCATCGTGGAACATGTAGGAGCCAACATGGGTATCCAGATCCGCTGTTGGTTATTGACGAAGAACGTCTCGGTCATGTCGCATGTCTCCCGAACCCGTAGGGTCTACACATAAGGTTCGATGGCGCTAGGGTTATAAAGGAAGTTTGTATGTGGTTACGAATGTTGTTGAGTCCGGATGAGATCCCGGACGTCACGAGGAGTTCGGAATGGTCGGAGGTAAAGATTTATATATGGAAAGTTGTTGTTGGGTTAGGAAAAGTTCGGGTTTTTCGGTATTGTACCGGAAGCTTCGGAAGGTTCGGAGGATTCGGAGGGTCCGGAGGTCCGGAAATTGTTCCACCACGTCCAATACAGTAGCATGGGCTGTAGGGGGCGCCCTAGCCTTAATGGGCCGGGGCACCAGCCCCCAAGGCCCATGCGCATGGGAGGGGGAAACCCTAAGGGGAGGGCCTCCACTTGACTTGGGAGGCACTCCTCCCCTCTTGGCCGCCCCAAGTCCCATCTAGGGCTGGCCGCACCCCTTGGGGTGGGAAACCCTAAAGGGGCGCAGCCCCTTTCCCCTATATATACTTGATGTTTTGGGCTGCCCAACACAGATGAGAACTTCTCCTCTTGGTGCAGCCTTGCCTCTCCTCCTCCTCCTCTCCCTTGGTGCTTGGCGAAGCCTGCTGGGATGCCACGCTCCTCCATCACCACCATGCCGTTGTGTTGCTGCTGGATGGAGTCTTCCTCAACCTCTCCTCTCTCCTTGCTGGATCAAGGCATGGGAGACGTCACCGGGCTGTACGTGTGTTGAACGCGGAGGTGCCGTCCGTTCGGCACTAGGATCTCCGGTGATTTGGATCACGACGAGTACGACTCCTTCAACCCCGTTCTCATGAACGCTTCCGCTTAGTGATCTACAAGGGTATGTAGATGCACTCTCCTTCTCTCGTTGCTAGTTTCTCCTTAGATAGATCTTGGTGACACGTAGGAAATTTTTGAATTTCTGCTACGTTCCCCAACAGTGGTATCAGAGCTAGGTCTATTGCGTGGATTCTTTGCACGAGTAGAACACAAAGTAGTTGTGGGCGTTGATGATGTTCAATATGCTTACCGTTACTAGTCCAATCTTGTTTCGACGGTATTGTGGGATGAAGCGCCCGGACCGACCTTACGTACTCTTACATGAGACAGGTTCCACCGACTGACATGCACTTGGTGCATAAGGTGGCTAGCGGGTGCCAGTCTCTCCCACTTTAGTCGGAACGGATTCGATGAAAAGGGTCCTTATGAAGGGTAAATAGCAATTGGCATATCACGTTGTGGTTTTGCGTAGGTAAGAAACGTTCTTGCTAGAAACCCAAAGCAGCCACGTAAAACATGCAAACAACAATTAGAGGACGTCTAACTTGTTTTTGCAGGGTATGCTATGTGATGTGATATGGCCAAGAAGAATGTGATGAATGATATGTGATGTATGAGATTGATCATGTTCTTGTAATAGGACTCACGACTTGCATGTCGATGAGTATGACAACCGGCAGGAGCCATAGGAGTTGTCTTTATTTATTGTATGACCTGCGTGTCATTAAACAACGCCATGTAATTACTTTACTTTATTGCTAACCGGTAGCCATAGTAGTAGAAGTAATAGTTGGCGAGACAACTTCATGAAGACACGATGATGGAGATCATGATGATGGAGATCATGGTGTCATGCGGTGACGATGATGATCATGGAGCCCCGAAGATGGAGATCAATGGAGCTATATGATATTGGCCATATCATGTCACTACTATATAATTGCATGTGATGTTTATTATGTTTATGCATCTTGTTTACTTAGAACGACGGTAGTAAATAAGATGATCCCTTACAAATTTCAAGAAGTGTTCTCCCCGATGTGCACCGTTGCTATAGTTCGTCGCTTCTAAGCACCACGTGATGATCGGGTGTGATGGATTCTTACGTTCACATACACGGGTGTAAGACAGATTTACACACAAAAACACTTGGGGTTAACTTGGCGAGCCTAGCATGTGCAGACATGGCCTCGGAACACGGAGACCGAAAGGTCGAGCATGAGTCGTATAGTAGATACGATCAACATGAAGATGTTCACCGATGATGACTAGTCCGTCTCACGTGATGATCGGACACGGCCTAGTTGACTCGGATCATGTAATCACTTAGATGACCGAGGGATGTCTATCGAGTGGGAGTTCATAAGATGAACTTAATTATCTTGAACATAGTCAAAAGACCTTTTGCAAATTATGTCATAAGCTCGCGCTTTAGTTCCACTGTTTAGATATGTTCCTAGAGAAAATATAGTTGAAAGTTGACAGTAGCGATTATGCGGACAGTAGAAAGCTTACGTCCTTAATGCACGCTCAGTGTGCTGAACCCCAAACGTCGTTTGTGGATGTTGCGAACATCAGACATACACGTTTTGATAACTACGTGATAGTTCAGTTAAATGGTTTAGAGTTGAGGCACCAAAGACGGTTTCGAAATGTTGTGGAACATATGAGATGTTTCGAGGGCTGAAATTAGGATTTCAGGCTCGTGCCCACGTCAAGAGGTATAAGACCTCCGACGATTGTCTTAGCCTGCAAACTAAGGGAGAAAAGCTCAATCGTTGAGCTTGTGCTCAGATTGTCTGAAGTACAACAATCACTTGAACCGAGTGGGAGTTGATCTTCCAGATGAGATAGTGATGTTTCTCCAAAGTCATTGCCACCAAGCTGCTAGAGCTTCGTGATGAACTATAACATATCAGGGATAGATATGATGATCCTTGAAGTATTCGCGATGTTTGACACCGTGAAAGTAGAAATCAAGAAGGAGCATCAATTGTTGATGGTTGGTGAAACCACTAGTTTCAAGAAGGGCAAGGGCAAGAAGGGATACTTCATGAAACGGCAAATCAGCTGCTGCACTAGTGAAGAAACCCAAGGTTGAACCCAAACCCGAGACTAAGTGCTTCTGGAATAAGGGGAACTGCCACTGGAGCAGCATTACCCTAGATACTTGGTAGATGAGAAGGCTGGCAAGGTCGATAGAAGTATATTGGATATACATTATGTTAATGTGTACTTTACTAGTACTCCTAGTAGCACCAGGGTATTAAGATACCGGTTCGGTTGCTAAGTGTTAGTAAATCGAAATAAAAGGCTACGGAATAAACGGAGACTAGCTAAAGGAGAGCTGACGATATGTGTTGGAAGTGTTTCCAATTTTGATGTGATCAAACATCGCACGCTCCCTCTACCATCAAGATTAGTATTAAACCTGAATAATTGCATTTGGTGTTTGCGTTGAGCATAGACATGATTGGATTATGTCTCTACATAATCTGGTTATTCATTTAAGGAGAATAATGGTTACTCTATTTATTTGAATAATACCTTCAATGGTCTTGCACCTAAAAGAATGGTTTATTGAATCTCGATCGTAGTGATACACATTTTCATGCCAAAAGTATAAGATAGTAATGATAGTACCACTTACTTGTGGCACTGCCATGTAAGTCATATTGGTGTAAAACGCATGAAGAAGCTCCATGTTGATGGATCTTTGGACTCACACGTTTTGGAAAAGTTTGAGACATGCGAACCATGTCTATTGGTGTATACGCATGTTGAAACTCCATGCATATGGACCGTTTGGACTCACTTGATTTTGAATCACTTGAGATATGCAAATTATTCCACATGGGCAAGATGACTGAAAGCCTCGTTTTAGTAAAATGGAACAAGACAGCAACTTGTTGGAAGTAACACATTTTAATGTGTGCAGTCCAATGAGTCTTTGAGGCATCTGATGAATATCGTTATGTTCTTACTTCACAGATGATTCGAGTAGATGTTGAGTATATTTACTTGATGAAACACAAGTCTGAATTATTGAATGGTTCAAGTAATTTCAGAGTGAAGTTTAAGATCTTCGTGACAAGAGGATAGAATATCTATGATATGATCATAGAGATGAATATCTGAGTTACGAGTTTTGGCACACAATTAAGACATTGTGCAAATTGTTTCACAATTAATACCGCCTGGAATACCATAGTGTGATGGTGTGTCCGAACATCATAGTTGCACTCTATTGGATATGGTGCGTACCATGATATCTCTTATCGAATTACCACTATCGTTCATGGGTTAGGCATTAGAGACAACCGCACTCACTATAATAGGGCACCACGTAATTCCGTTGAGATGACACCGTATGAACTATGGTTTAGAGAAACCTAAGCTGTCATTTCTTAAAGGTTTGGGGCTATGACACTTATGTGAAAAAGTTTCAGGTTGATAAGCTCGAACCCAAAGCGGATAAAATGCATCTTCATAGGACACCCAAAACAGTTGGGTATACCTCCTAATTCAGATCCGAAAGCAATAGGGATTGTTTCTTGAATCGGGTCCTTTCTCGAGGAAAAGTTCGTCTCGAAAAGTTGAGTGGGAGGATGGTGGAGACTTGATGAGGTTATTGAACCGTCACTTCAACTAGTGTGTAGCAGGGCACAGGAAGTTGTTCCCGTGGCACCTACACCGATTGAAGTAGAAGCTTATGATAGTGATCATGAAGTTTCGGATCAAGTCACTAACGTACCTCGTAGGGTGACAAGGATGCGTACTACTCCAGAGTGGTACGCAATCCTGTCATGAAGGTCATGTTGCTAGACAACAATAAACCTACGAGCTATGGGGAAGCGATGGTGGGCCCAAATTCCGACAAATGGTTAGAAGCCATGAAATCCGAGATAGTATCCATATATCAGAACAAAGCATGGACTTTGGTGGACTTGCCCGATGATCGGCAAGCCATTGAGGTAAATGGATCTTTAAGAAGAAGACGGACGTGGACGGTAATGTCACCGTCTGTGAAGCTCGACTTGTGGCGAAGAGTTTTTTCACAAGTTCAAGGAGTTGAATACGATGAAATTTTCTCATCCGTAGCGATGCTTAAGTCCGTCGGAATCATGTTAGCATAAGCTGCATTTATGAAATCTGGCTGATGGATGTCAAAACGAGTTTCCTTATCAGTTTTCATAAGGAAAGGTTGTATGTGATACAATCAGAAAGTTTTGTCGATCCTAAGGATGCTAAAAGGTATGCTAGCTCCAGCGATCCTTCTAAGGACTGGAGTAAGCATCTCGGAGTTGGAATATGCACTTTGATAGGATGATCAAAGATTTTGGGTTTATACAAAGTTTATGAGAAACTTGTATTTCCAAAGAAGTGAGTGGGAGCACTATAGAATTTCTGATAAGTATATGTTGTTGACATATTGTTGATCAGAAATGATGTAGAATTTCTGGAAAGCATATAGGATTATTTGAAAAGTGTTTTTCAATGGAAAACCTGGATCAAGCTACTTGAACATTGAGCATCAAGATCTATGAGGATAGATCAAAAACGCTTAATGGTACTTTCAAATGAGCATATACCTTGACATGATCTTGAAGGTGTTCAAGATGGATCGATCAAAGAAGGAGTTCTTGCACGAGATGTAAGGTATGAAGTTAAGACTTAAAGCTCGACCACGGCAGAAAAAGAGAAAGGACGAAGGTCGTCCCTATGCCTTAGACGTAGGCTCTATAGTATCTTTGTCTTGTGTACCACCGGAAGTGTGCCTTGCCATGAGTCGGTCAAGGGTACAAGAATGATCCAGGAATGGATCATTGGACAGCGGTCAAAATTGTCCTTGAAGTAAATAAGGACATGTTTCTTGATTATGGAGGTGATAAAGAGTTCGGTGTAAAGGGTTACGTCGATGCAAGCTTTAACACCTATCCGAGTAACTCTGAGTAGCAAACCGGATACATATAGTGTAGCAACCATTTGGAATAGATCCAAGTGGAGCGTGGAAGCAGCATTTATAATATGACCTAGAAATTTGCAAAGCACACACGGATCTGAAAGGTTCAGACCCGTTGACTAAAACCCGTTGACTGAAACCTCTCTCACAAGCAAAACATGATCAAACCTCAGAACTCATTGAGTCTAAATCACATGATGATGTGAACTAGTTTACAGACACTAGTAAACTCTTTGGGTGTTGGTCACATGGCGATGTGACCTATCAGTGTTAATCACATGACGATGTGAACTAGATTATTGACTCTAGTGCAAGTGGGAGACTGTTGGAAATATGCCCTAGAGGCAATAATAAATTAGTTATTATTATTATATTTCCTTGTTCATGATAATCGTTTATTATCCATGCTATAATTGTATTGATAGGAAACTCAAATACATGTGTGGATACATAGACAACACCATGTCCCTAGCAAGCCTCTATTGGCTAGCTCGTTGATCAATAGATGGTTACGGTTTCCTAACCATGGACATTGGATGTCATTGATAACGGGATCACATCATTAGGAGAATGATGTGATGGACAAGACCCAATCCTAAGCCTAGCACAAAGATCGTAGTTCGTATGCTAAAGCTTTTCTAATGTCAAGTATCATTTCCTTAGACCATGAGATTGTGCAACTCCCGGATACCGTAGGAATGCTTTGGGTGTACCAAACGTCACAACGTAACTGGGTGACTATAAAGGTGCACTACAGGTATCTCCGAAAGTGTCATTGGGTTGGCACGAATCGAGGCTGGATTTGTCACTCCGTGTAAGCGGAGAGGTATCTCTGGGCCCACTCGGTAGGACATCATCATAATGTGCACAATGTGACCAAGGGGTTGATCACGGGATGATGTGTTACGGAACGAGTAAAGAGACTTGCCGATAGCGAGATTGAACAAGGTATCGGTATACCGACGATCGAATCTCGGGCAAGTACAATACCGTTAGACAAAGGGAATTGAATACGGGATTGATTGAGTCCTTGACATCGTGGTTCATCCGATGAGATCATCGTGGAACATGTGGGAGCCAACATGGGTATCCAGATCCGCTGTTGGTTATTGACCGAAGACGTCTCGGTCATGTCGCATGTCTCCCGAACCCGTAGGGTCTACACATAAGGTTCGATGGCGCTAGGGTTATAAAGGAAGTTTGTATGTGGTTACCGAATGTTGTTCGAGTCCGGATGAGATCCCGGACGTCACGAGGAGTTCCGGAATGGTCGGAGGTAAAGATTTATATATGGAAAGTTGTTGTTCGGGTTAGGAAAAAGTTCGGGTTTTTCGGTATTGTACCGGAAGCTTCGAGAAGGTTCGAAGGATTCGGAGGGGTCGGAGGTCGGAAATTGTTCCACCACGTCCAATACAGTAGCATGGGCTGTAGGGGGGCGCCCTAGCCTTAATGGGCCAGGGGCACCAGCCCCCCAAGGCCCATGCGCATGGGAGGGGGAAACCCTAAGGGGGAGGGCCTCCACTTGACTTGGGAGGCACTCCTCCCCCTCTTGGCCGCCCCCCAAGTCCCATCTAGGGCTGGCCGCACCCCTTGGGGTGGGAAACCCTAAAGGGGGCGCAGCCCCCCTTTTCCCCTATATATACTTGAGGTTTTGGGCTGCCCAACACACATGAGAACTTCTCCTCTTGGTGCAGCCCTGCCTCTCCTCCTCCTCCTCTCCCTTGGTGCTTGGCGAAGCCCTGCGGGATTGCCACGCTCCTCCATCACCACCATGCCGTTGTGTTGCTGCTGGATGGAGTCTTCCTCAACCTCTCCCTCTCTCCTTGCTGGATCAAGGCATGGGAGACGTCACCGGGCTGTACGTGTGTTGAACGCGGAGGTGCCGTCCGTTCGGCACTAGGATCTCCGGTGATTTGGATCACGACGAGTACGACTCCTTCAACCCCGTTCTCATGAACGCTTCCGCTTAGCGATCTACAAGGGTATGTAGATGCACTCTCCTTCTCTCGTTGCTAGTTTCTCCTTAGATAGATCTTGGTGACACGTAGGAAATTTTTGAATTTCTGCTACGTTCCCCAACAGGAGAATATTTGAGTTACGAATTTGGTCTTCATTTGAAACAATGCGGAATAGTTTCGCAACTCACGCCACCCGAAACACCACAGCGTAATGGTGTGTCCGAACGTCGTAACCTCACTTTATTAGATATGGTGCGATCTATGATGTCTCTTACTGATTTACCGCTATCATTTTGGGGTTATGCTTTAGAGACGGCTGCATTCACATTAAATAGGGCACCATCTAAATTCGTTGAGACGACACCATATGAATTGTGGTTTGGCAAGAAACCCAAGTTGTCGTTTCTTAAAGTTTGGGGCTGCGATGCTTATGTGAAAAAGCTTCAACTTGATAAGCTCGAACCCAAATCAAAGAAATGTGTCTTCATAGGATACCCAAAGGAGACTGTTGGGTACACCTTCTATCATAGATCCGAAGGCAATATATTCGTTGCTAAGAATGGATCCTTTCTAGAGAAGGAGTTTCTCTCAAAAGAAGTGAGTGCGAGGAAATTAGAACTTTATGAGGTAATTGTACCTTCTCTCGAATTGGAAAGTAGCTCATCACAGAAATCAGTTCCTGTGATTCCTACACCAATTAGCGAGGAAGCTAATGATGATGATCATGAAACTTCTGATCAAGTTACTACCGAACCTTGTAGGTCAACCAGAGTAAGATCCGCACCAGAGTGGTACGGTAATCCTGTTCTGGAAGTCATGTTACTTGACCATGACGAACCTACGAACTATGAGGAAGCGATGATGAGCCCAGATTCCGCGAAATGGCTTGAGGCCATGAAATCTGAGATGGGATCCATGTATGAGAACAAAGTGTGGACTTTGGTTAACTTGCCCGATGATCGGCAAGCCATAGAGAATAAATGGATCTTCAAGAAGAAGACTGACGCTGACGGTAATGTTACTGTCTACAAAGCTCGACTTGTTGCGAAAGGTTTTTGACTAGTTCAAGGAGTTGACTGCGATGAGAATTTCTCACCTGTAGTGATGCTTAAGTCCGTCCGAATCATGTTAGCAATTGCCGCATTTTATGATTATGAAATTTGGCAAATGGATGGAAAAACTGCATTCCTTAATGGATATTTTAAAGAAGAGGTGTACATGATGCAACCAGAAGGTTTTTTCAATCCAAAAGGTGCTAACAAAGTGTGCAAGCTCCAGCGATCCATTTATGGACTGGTGCAAGCCTCTCGAAGTTGGAATATAAGCTTTGATAGTGTGATCAAAGCATATGGTTTTATACAGACTTTTGGAGAAGCATGTATTTACAAGAAAGTGAGTGGGAGCTCTGTAGCATTTCTGATATTATATGCGGATGACATATTGTTGATCGGAAATGATACTGAATTTCTGAATGGCATAAAAGGATACTTGAATAAGAATTTTTCAATGGAAGACCTCGGTGAAGCTGCTTGTATATTGGGCATCAAGATCTATAGAGATAGATCAAGACGCTTAATTGGACTTTCACAAAGCACATACCTTGTAAAAGTTTTGAAGAAGTTCAAAATCAATCAATCAAAGAAAGGGTTATTGCCTGTATTACAAGGTGTGAAGTTGAGTCAGACTCGGTGCTCGACCACTGCAGAAGATAGAGAGAAAATGAAAGTCATTCCCTATGCTTCAGCCATAGGTTCTATCATGTATGCAATGATGTGTACCAGACCTGATGTGTGCCTTGCTATTAGTTTAGCAGGGAGGTACCAAAGTAATCCAGGAGCGGATCACTGAACAGCGGTCAAGAACATCCTGAAATACCTGGAAAGGACTAAGGATATGTTTCTCGTTTATGGAGTGACAGAGAGCTCGTCGTCAATGGTTACGTCGATGCAAGCTTTGACACTGATTCGGATGACTCTAAGCACAAACCGGATACATGTTTATATTGAATGGTGGAGCTGTCAGTTGGTGCAGTTCC
This sequence comes from Aegilops longissima, assembly GCA_021605205.1. Taxonomy (NCBI): domain Eukaryota; kingdom Viridiplantae; phylum Streptophyta; class Magnoliopsida; order Poales; family Poaceae; genus Aegilops; species Aegilops longissima. The sequence goes on along the minus strand of CM038678.1, from coordinate 480,737,179 downwards.
AAGCAGAGCGTCATGGCGGGATCTACGTGTGAAGCGGAGTACATAACTGCTTCAGAAGCAGCAAATGAAGGAGTCTGGATGAAGGAGTTCATATCCGATCTAGGTGTCATACCTAGTGCATCGGGTCCAATGAAAATCTTTTGTGGCAATACTGGTGCAATTGCCTTGGCAAAGGAATACAGATTTCACAAGAGATCCAAGCACATCAAGAGACGCTTCAATTCCATCCGCGATCAAGTCAAGGAGGGAGACATAGAGATTTACAAGATACATACGGATCTGAATGTTGCAGACCCGTTGACTAAGCCTCTCTCACGAGCATAACATGTTCAGCACCAAGACTCCATGGGTGTTAGAATCATTACTATGTAATCTAGATTATTGACTCTAGTGCAAGTGGGAGACTGAAGGAAATATGCCCTAGAGGCAATAATAAAGATGTTATTTATATTTCCTTATATCATGATAAATGTTTATTATTCATGCTAGAATTGTATTAACCGGAAACTTTGTACATGTGTGGATACATAGACAAACAGAGTGTCCCTAGTATGCCTCTACTAGACTAGCTCGTTAATCAAAGATGGTTAAGTTTCCTAGCCATAAACATGTGTTTTCATTTGATGAACGGGATCACATCATTAGAGAATGATGTGATGGACAAGACCCATCCGTTATCTTAGCACTATGATCGTTTAGTTTATTCCTATTGCTTTCTTCATGACTTATACATGTTCCTATGACTATGAGATTATGCAACTCCCGAATACCGGAGGAACACTTAGTGTGCTATCAAACATCACAACGTAAATAGGTGATTATAAAGATGCTCTACAGGTGTCTCTGATGGTGTTTGTTGAGTTGGCATAGATCGAGATTAGGATTTGTCACTCCGATTGTCGGAGAGGTATCTCTGGGCCCTCTCGGTAATGCACATCACTATAAGCCTTGCAAGCAATGTGACTAATGAGTTAGTTGCAGGATGATGCACTACGGAACGAGTAAAGAGACTTGCCGGTAACGAGATTGAACTAGGTATGATGATACCGACGATTGAATCTCAGGCAAGTAACATACCGATGACAAAGGGAACAACGTAGGTTGTTGTGCGGTTTGACCGAGAAAGATCTTCGTAGAATATGTAGGAACCAATATGAGCATCCAGGTTCCGTTGTTGGTTATTGACCGGAGAAGTGTCTCGGTCATGTCTATATAGTTCTCGAACCCTTAGGGTCCGCACGCTTAACGTTTGATGACGATTTGTATTATGAGTTTATGTGATTTGATGTATCGAAGGTTGTTTGGAGTCCCGGATGAGATCACACACATGACAGGAGTCTCAAAATGGTCGAGACATAAAGACTGATATATTGTTCGGACACCGGAAGTGTTGTTGATAAAACCGAAGTGCCGAAGGGTTACCGGACCCCCCCCCCCCCCAGAAGATAATGGGCCACCATGGGCCTTAGAGGAGAGAGGGCCGGCCAGGAGGTGGCGCGCGCCCCCCCAGTCCGAATTGGACAAGGGGTGGGGGCGGCGCCCCCCTCCTTCCTTCTCTACCCTTCCTCCTTCCTTCCCCTCCTTGTTGGACTAGGAAAGTGGGGAACCTACTCCTAGTAGGAGTAGGATTCCCCCCTTGGGCGCGCCCCTTGAGGCCGGCCGGCCCCCTCCTCCCCTCCTTTATATACGGGGGAGGGGCACCCCATAGACACACAAGTTGATCTCTTAGCCGTGTGCGGTGCCCCCCTCCATAGTTTTCCACCTCGGTCATATTGTCGTAGTGCTTAGGCGAAGCCCTGCGTCGGTAACTTCATCATCACCGTCACCACGCCGTCGTGCTGACGAAACTCTTCCTCGGCCTTAGCTGGATCTAGAGTTCGAGGGACGTCACCGAGCTGAACGTGTATAGATCGCGGAGGTGCCGTGCGTTCGATACTTGATCGGTTGGATCGCGAAGACATTCAACTATATCAACCGCGTTACTAAAGCTTCCGCTTTCAGTCTACGAGGGTACATGGACACACTATCCCCGCTCGTTCCTATGCTTCTCCTAGATAGATCTTGCGTGATCGTAGGATTTTTTTTTTTTTGAAATACTACATTCCGCAACACGAGCTTCCTTCAACATGACGGTTTTAAGGTTCGCAAACACTGAAAGAATGTCGAGCATAGTTAAGGGGGCACCCGGGTTAATGGCGGCGACGGGAGCAACAACCGAAGCACCTAATGCATTGGCCGCGGCGGGGGTAGGTTATGATCATCCTCCGCAAGTGGTGCGATGCCTCTCTCATTCCCTAGACCGTCCATATCCTATAAGGTTGTAAAACCTTATATTTGAGCATGATGGTCTAATACCAATTGAAAGGATCGAGATGGTCGACTAGAGGGGGGGTGTGAATAGGAGACTACAAATTTTAGTCTTTCTTGTCAATTTTTAGGTCTTGCGGATAAATAGAGTTCACTAGATATGCAACTAGGTGAACATAACCTATATGAGAAGCGAGCTTAAAGCTAAATATGTTAGGCAAAAAACTAACTAGCAAGATAATAAGCATACAAAGCAAAGTAAAGTGTGGGAAAGGATAACCACGAGTGAGACGAGGACACGGATTTTATCCCCAAGTTCACTCTTCCTTGGGGAACATCTACTCTTCGTTTAGAGCGCTGCCAGAGCCAAAGCTTGCAAAACGCCATCGAAGGCTTGCCCTAATCTCTTTTGAATCACCCCCAACGGATGAGCCTCGAATTACTCGGGGTTGGTCTTGAAGGCGACCACCACACCTTTGCAAACTTATCCGGAGCACGCCACAAGCAAGGAAGCTTCCGGAGGAACCTTTAGCCGCCTAGGATCCCAAGTTCCAAGAGTAACAAGTCAATCGTGGATGAATATTGTGGGGAATGCGATTTGGTTTGGTCAAAGTGTAGATCGGGTCTTGCTCTCCCAATCCCCGAGGTTTCAACAAGTTTGGGTGAAGGGATTGAGAGTATTGAGCAAAATAGAGTGTAGCGATGGTGGAGCTCAACAAGATATTAGGGTTAGGGATGGAGAAAGAAGAAGTTTTTTTATAGTGTTCTTGGCTGGGCTGGAGTTTCTACCTGTTGGACCCCATACACACAGGGTACCCAGTAAGATACACAACACCCCATGTGCACGGGGGTCAAAAGACCCGTGCACATGGGGTACCCAGTAAGATACACAACACCCCATGCTCACGGGGGTCAAAAGACCCCGTGCGGATGGGGTATCTAGAATACTTCTATTGCAACTTTTTGGATACCACAACTAGCACACTATCGGATATATGGTGGTAGGAGTAGGAAAGCTGGTGTATATAGTTTTGACGATGGCATTCCCACACGACATAAATCCACAATGACTCCTCTTAGTTGTGTGGTTTTTCCTACGAGTCAAATCGAACCAAACAAAAACCTTTGAAACGCTGGTAAACCACGCCTTTGATCTTTTTTAATAGGGGGGTCGCACAGCTCCATCAAGAACAACTTGGAACCAATATCCTTAGATAAACTCTAGCAACCGGTATTAGTTCCACTAACCATATTGTCATCACACCAAAATATAATTTAAGTGACACTTGCACTTTCACCTATGAAGTTCTTCTCATGAAATGACGCATCGACGTTCACTTTTACAACTCGCAGACTTGGATTCTTCCATGCATAATCAATCCTACAAATAGGCTGGTTTGGTTTATTTGCACGAACAAAATTTATAGCAAGTACTTAAATGGAAATAGTTGTTTCTTCCGGTATTTGGACTGTCTCCCCCTTTGTACATTGCCTCCCGCGCCACCATATAAACCATATGGCAACCATGATAAATTCCGTCGTTGGTATGTTATGTGTTGTCGTGCGAAGTCAGATCAATACATCCAGGCTTATAGAACCGGGCCGGTCCAGCCGAACACCTCGGTCGATAACCTCCAACGGGCCAATTGTGATGCCCGGACGGACGTAAACAAGTAGTGTTAAATATCTTCTAAACCAATATTGCACAACGGGCACTGCAGGATCAAGGGTATATGTCTGCCTGCAAGTAAACCATAACATGGTAATACCCCCTTTAGCACTTTCCAACCAAAATGCTTAATCTTCCCTGGAAGGCGAAGTTTCCATAGCTCCTTCCAAATCGCATTCAGTTGAGCATTCCCTGGACTATTCAAATTTGCATAATGGCGTCTGAACTGATGGTGGAACTCCACATGGTATGCCAAACGAACTAAGAAAGTTTCGGATCTAGTGTAGTGTCATGCCACAAAATCTTTCAAAGCTTCAACATGGAGGGGGATTTGAAATATTCTACGCACATCCACCGGTGAGAACACACTTTGAATTATTGCCTCGTCCCACTGTCGCATGTGGGGTTCAGTTATGTTTTGCACTTTTGATAACATAATTCCACCTCTAGGGGTAATAAGCTTCCTTGTTGCACTAGATGGAATCCATGGATCCTCCCAAATATTAATCTGTGAATCAATGCCCACTCGCCAAATACAGCCCCTCTTGAAAGTTTGTATCCCAACAACTATACTTTGCCACGTAAATGAGAAACATTTCTTTGGGCCAGCTTTTAGGATATCGTCATCTGGATAATATTTCACACTCACAGCACGTGCACACAAAGAGTCAGGATTCTGGAGAAGTCACCAACACTGCTTTGCTAACATAGCAAGGTTAAAATTGTGCAGGTCTCAAAACCCCGTACCTCGCTTCTTCTTCGGGACACACATTTTTGACCATGCAAACTAGTGCATTTTCCTTTTCTCTTCTCCACCACCCCACCAGAAACTCGACAATTCATCAGTAATTGATTTGCATATCCCTTTCGGTAACTTAAACACGGACATAGTAGAAGATGGAATTGCCTGCACCACTGCTTTTAGGAGAATCTCTTTACCTTGAACTGATTTTTTTTTTCCTTTCCATCCCTTCAATCTCTGGCATACTATGTCAACAAGATGCTGAAAACAGTCACTGCGGTCAATACTAACAGTGGTTGGTAGACCGAAATACTTGTCAGACAAAGCTTCGGTTAATATATCTAGTAGTATTACACAAACACTATCCCTTTCATTTACTTTGGTGTTTGGACTAAAAAAGATGCTGGATTTTGGGGTATACTTACCCTGGTGTAAGTTTTTCTACTTACACGCTGCCCTGAAATGTTTCTTTGTCACCATAAGTCCAGCCTAGAAATGTGAATCCGCAAGGTTTCCAACATGCATGGGACACATCTTTTGGCATGGTAAAGAGATGATTACTGGATCTAGTGCCCCACAAAGTCGTTCTGATCCGTAAAATAAACTGTGAATGTGGCACCGTGCTGCGCGATGAAATCTCATGAGAGCATGTTACTATATCTCCACAACGACGACTTGTAATGCTTCTGAATCCACATGACAGCGAACCAAGTTGTACTGTATAATCCGCAAGCGCACAAAGTTCACAAGTACAGCGAACCAACGAAGATTTCAAACACATACATCATAATCTCTGCTAAAAGAAATGGCATGGCGGCACGACCCCACAAACTAGCATGTGAATCTGTTGTGACGCGCTTCATTTAAAACCATTTTGCCAGGTCCTCAGAGTCCAACTCTTTGAAACATGTCGGAACAGAAACATTAGTCAAAGCTACTAGAACCGCAGCCAGCCTCTTCCCTTCTTGCGTTGCCACCATTTTCTTGTTGGAGATGTGATCTTAGAATAATACGGCAGCCTGGACCTCGCGGGCGTTGGCGCCAGCGTGTCTTGCGTCGTACACCATGATTGCCGTCTTCTTTCACTCTTTTCTTCTCCCTCTTCCCAAACTAAGCAATGGTCAATGTGCCACCCATGCCATGCCAGTTCGTGATGTCAAACGGGTTCGGCGTAACTGCATGCAAACCGGGTGCTCTCCTCCGGTCTCACCCAAGCTCGTGAGTCAGAGCGCTTGACCACCAGCGCTGCTCCAGGGTTTAGAAACTCGGATGCTCCCTTCCTCGGCCGAAAGCATCGCCAAAGTATTCGTACGGCCATGCCCTAGCTATGCTCTTTGTATAGTACGGTGCTTATCTGCATGCATGGGCGCGAGTTTGACAGACGAAGCAAAGCACTGCGGTTTTCGTGGATCGGGGAGGAGCAGCATCACCGCATTCGTCTGACTCAAGAACTGACGCACTCGTCACAAGCAGCCACGATTGGAATTTACTAGAAGATTTCAGAGATCCATCAGCTTAGCTATACTGTTGTGGGTGGCGAGAATATTTTTTCAGCTCGGGAGATCTGTGATGATCGCTCCTCGCATGCTCAACTCAACCGCTCCCCTTTGGAATCGGTTTCAGCCCTGCGTCAGTTTGACTCTGAAACTGGAATCCGTGACCGGGTGCGACATTTCATCAGAATTTCAGTGCCACCACACACGGGATCTGGAGCTAGCGAAGGCATGACGTCAGCCAAGAAACGCAGGGAAGCTCAGGCGGCCGCTAACCACGCGTCTTCCATCTGATCCATCCACTGAAAGAACACCCCGAAATGTGGAGCACATTTGGCACGAAACGCAGACGGGCCGCATAGCAGCTTCCCAGATGGATTTTTCTAAGGGCATCTCCTCCGCGTGACCGACTAAAGCCGAGCAACAAGTGGTCGATCGCCTCGCGCACAAGTACAGACGGAGGAATTATAGTATGACCACTGACGCCCAGAAGTAGAGCAGAAGCGACCTCCGAAATTAGACGGCAGTCAACAGCAGCAACCCGATAATACGCGCGCGAAACCAAAATTTATTTGGAAATACGGCCACGGAGCGGAACAATGCTACGGTCGAGGGGGGAGAGACAGAGACGGCGTCGTCGGGATAATGGTCGTACCACGTAGGTATGTACGCGGCCCCACCCCCACCCACCCTACCCCTCTGATTGCTCAGACGCCCAGTATAAAACGCGCGCCCCCTCCCTAGCCTTGGCTGCCTTCCATCTGCTGCGCTGCAACACCGCGAGTCCGCATCGCACAGCACCACCCACACCAACACCCAGCTCGCCGCCCGCTGCGCGCAGGAAGGTCCGATCCGATCATCCATCACACGCCCTATCGTGCCGAAGCAGCAGCGAGAGGCTTCCGCGCCGCGCCGCAACAGCGGGCGAGTGTTTGTTTGGGCGGATTTCGGCGGGGAATTCGGTGGTGCGGTGGTGGTAGAGCGAGAGGGAGCAGCAGACATGGGGCGCGCGCCGTGCTGCGACAAGGCCAGCGTGAAGAGGGGCCCGTGGTCGCCGGAGGAGGACGAGCTGCTGCGGAGCTACGTGCGGAGCCACGGCGCCGTCGGCAACTGGATCGCGCTCCCGCAGAAAGCAGGTACGTGCGTACGTGTGGCCGCGGCGCCTGCTGCAGTAATCGACCGGCCCGGAGGTAGCCTGGCCTGCCGGTGCCGGGGACGGACTAGATAGAGCTCGATCGCTGCCGGCCGGCGTCGTCCTTTTGCAGTTCGATCGAGGAGCTTCCTGATTTTCCATGGTTGCTAAGCTTTGGCTCGTGCGCGCGCAGGGCTTAACCGGTGCGGCAAGAGCTGCCGGCTGAGGTGGCTCAACTATCTCCGGCCGGACATCAAGCACGGCGGCTACACCGAGCAGGAGGACATGGTCATCTGCTCCCTCTACAACTCCATCGGAAGCAGGTAAACCGATTTAGCTGAGCGCATGTGCACTGAACCGCATGCGGATTCCGAAGCGTCCCGTCAGATTTGTTTGTAGCTGCCATTCCTGCAGTATGTCACGTAATTGACTGATCGTCTCTGGTGTGCGTGCCCGACCTGCAGGTGGTCTATCATCGCGTCCAAGCTTCCCGGCAGGACGGACAACGACGTCAAGAACTACTGGAACACCAAGCTCAAGAAGAAGGCCATGGCCATGCACCACCACCAGCAGCAGCACTACCACCACCATGGCACCGCCGGCCGGGGACATGCCGGCGGCGCGACGATCGCCACGCCACCGCCCGCCCCGCAGAGCCAATGCGCATCATACATGCAGCCGTCGCCCGCGTCCGCCTCGTCCGCCGTCACCACCGCGAGCGGCGACGCGGGCAGCTTCGGCGCCATGTACTCCCCATCTCACCAGGCCGCGCCACTCGGTCACTACAACGTCAACGCCGCGGCGCCGCTCGCCGAATTCTCGGCCATGCCGACGCCGGCGGCGGCCAACAGCTGGGCCATCAACATGGCCTTCGAGGACATGTTCTTGCCCGAGCTCGTCGGGGGCGGGGACTTCTCCCAGGCGGACCTGTTCGGCGGGTTCGGGGCGTCGCTGCTGCAAGCGCAAGACAGCAGGGCGCAATCGTCCCTCCAGGAGCTCTCCGCGTGCTACTTCCCCAACGCGCAGGCGGAGATGTGGGCGGCCGCCGCCGACCACGTCAACGTCAAGCCACCGGGTGCCGGCCTGTGCCCCAGCCTGACATGAGAAACAAGACCAAGCCACGCACTAATGTCACCGCATCCATGCGCAAGATGTTCATGCCGAGCTAGTCGTCGATCGCCGTAGTTGCAGGCTGGCTGGCGCCGCCTTGTCCCTGTTAATTTTCTGTGTCCATGAGATGGATTATTATTACATGTACATTATCTTATCCGCCACTGCTATAATGTCATAGAGGAGCTAGATTTGGATTCCCTCCCAATTTGCTTGCTTGCCACTGTTGGGTTCTGCCTACCAAGTACCAACCATGCAGTCCGATCACTGTAGAATCTTGAGTTAGTGCGATCATGTGACCTGGACATGGCTCTGTCAAATCCGAATCCCCCTTGGAGATTGATTTGGTAAAGTCGCCCTAGTTCTCGCGCCCAAGTCCGCCTCTAGTCCGAGTAGCCAATCACTCGTCGACGTAAAGAACCTGCAGTGAGAGAGACTGTATATCACACACACACTGCTGAGAATAAATACTTAGGAACGGAGGAAGTATGTGTTTGATCCGTATGTAGTCACTTGTTAGATCAATTCGCATGGCTGTTGCTTGGTCCGATGGAGCTAAAAAGCTAGGCAGGGGGTCCGGCAACGAGAAGCGCATGATGTACCGCGCAGGTTCTCGGTGTGACGCGCTGGATGACGGCGACGAACTGAAGCTGGGCCGGGCGGTGCCGTGTGTACGTGCGCGCGATGGACCAGGTCGATCGGTCATGGGGCTCGCATATGCTTTGCATGGGCAGCAGGCACTGTCATGCACGGACCCGGCCGTTAAACTGATCACGGAGCTAGCGAAGCGAAGAAAGATGCACCCAGCTAGCTAACAGGCGTGTGGATGCAAGCGAGCAACCGGACCGGACGGATGATTAGATTAGATTCTCCCCGCAAAAAATGAGAAGTGCTAGTAGCACTATTTGATTACTCGATCTTATATTAACCTATGTCCATCGGCCTGGTCTGTTGAAGCACATGGGCAATGGATTAAGGCGCTTAACTAGCATGTGGAGTAGCATGCATAGTGGTCACGTTTAGTTAGGCGCGTGCCGTCCCGTTTTTCTTTTCTATCGGAATTCGGGGAGGCGTGTGCTTGATTTTGACACACTTGCGCATGCAAAGGCGCGAGAGCAAGGTGACCATGTCCAGCCCAAGTGCTAAGCAGAGGTGAACGTGTCAATCAAAAAACTCAAGTGCCGCCCGTACGTCGGGTTCCAAGAAACTTCCGGCTCACCTCGCCTCGCGCTCGCCTTGCCACGGATAAAAAAGCCTCTCTCGTGTCCGTCGATCGATGCTCCGGGTCGCAAGAAACCGGCCGCAACTTTCACCGCACACGACGCCCCTAGAAGCCCCCCTCTAGTGACGCCACCAATCATCGCCGCATCATCATCATCATATAGTAAATTCATTTCAGGTTGAACCAACTTACTCGATCGTACTGGCTAGTCTAGTCGCGCACATATAAATTTCTATCTATATCCATGCTTTCCTTGTGGCGCGTCGCATCGGAACTCGGGAGGCGCGATATGGATGGATGCGGCGCCCATTATTTTTCTCCTCCTGGGCGGGACGGACGGGCTCGGCGCGGTCGGTGTCAAGGTGGGAGGTCAGCACGCGCCCGCCCGCCGCTGACATTGCGCTGAAGGGAAGGTTCGGTCTGGTCTGGCTCTGGCCTGGGCCGTGACGCATGCGCGTACGATCCGACCCGGTCGGTCCATCGGTCCGGGGCTGCACACATCATGTCGCACCGCGCGCGCTTGCTGCTTGGTCCGAGTCCTGGCTTGCATCGGCATCGCATCTCATCGGCATGGGATCGCTGTCCATGATTTTCGGGCACTGTCACGTCTCGCTCTCGCGCACGTCACGGGAACAGACATGGGCCAGAGCGCATGGACCTGGTGCGTAGTACCATTACTTTATTTAAGGGTAAATAAATGCAGGGAACTTACGACAGGAATAATCCATGTCTGGGGTTAACCGCAAGATCGTGCTACAGGTCCTAAAGTGCTATTCTAGGTTAGAGGGTGTTTGAATACTCTCTAGTCATATGACTAGTAGTAGTCAGATTAAAAGTTTTTAGTCAGGCCTATTTGGAAGGTGAGGTAATATATACTGGTAGTCCCTTTTGAGACTGGAAATTGTGAATATGTACTCCTATGCTACGCTAGGCATTTGCCGTACATACCTTGTACTTGTAAAAACCGTAATTTAGTACGTACTGGCGTCCAGTTCGTATGGCAGGGACTAGTGTGGCTTGCTGGTTTCTGGTTTGGGTTAACTGGCAATGGAGCTGATAGTAGTACTCCCTTTGTCCCAAAATTCTTATTTTAGATTTATTTAAACATGAATATACCTAGTTATGTTTTAGTGTTAGATACATCTGTATCTAGATAAATTTAAGACAAGAATTTTGAGATAGATGGAGTACTTTGCAATTGATCTCATCATCTTTCGATATAAGTAGTACTAGTACTTTTTTTACACACCACGGCGAGTTAAAACTCAAACCGAGCGCCCGGATTTGCCAAGGGCAAGCCAGTCGAGGGAAGTTCGTACGTATGTATGGATCGACCAGGCGTGAAACTGTACCCTTTTTTTTTTGTTATAAATTTATTAGAGAAAAGGCTGCTGAAACAGTGCGTGTCGCCCATCTGTTTGATGGAAAGTTGGAGATTGCTTTGCATGAGTAGTCTAGTCACTCTGAGAAACTTGTGCCATTTGGATTCTTGACTGTACTGCCACGTTTACTAGTCAACAGCAGGCGGCTGGAAAATTTTATCTAAGTTCGGACATCAGCCACGCAGGACCGTGATACTCATGCCCATCCAAAACCCTGCCCGGACCCTGCGTGTCTACCATTCTCACTTTCTCTGCATCCGCTTTCTTTCTCGTCGACGCCGTTGCTCTACCACCCCAGCCGCCCGCCAAGCCCTTCCCGGGACTACACGACCTCCACCGGTACACCCCGCCACCATGCCGCCTGTCCTTCGCCGTCGATCCACACCTATCGTCCACCCGCCATGCAGGTACTGTCGGTGTTAAAACCGGCGGATCTCAGGTAGGGGGTCTCGAGCTGTGGATCTTGGATCGATGGGGAACAAGGGACGATGAACACGGTGTTTACCTATGTCAGGACCCCGATTCTAGGTCACACAGATCTAGCCTGTAACACCTCATATCTCTTTGCGGCCTCACGCACGGTATTCCTACGGGTGTCGCCTTACCATGGCCCGGGACCGTTTGCGCCTTTTGGCTTCCGTATATAATAGTTTCGCTACCATCCATATGACAGAGAACCCGGGCCGACATGACTAGTCGTGAACCCAAAGTGGCACTAACTTATAGGGACAGACATACATGAATCAACATCGAGCATGTCGGTCGCCAGCGTCTGCGAAACCGGCTGTAGCACTGGCTAACAGGACTCCGTAACCCGGCAGTAGCAGTTAGGCAGACTCGGATGTCACGCGTGACATTTCCTCGAAGGGATGACATAGGAACGAAGTGAATCACATGTCGGCCGACCAAGTGTTCCGAGCAAGAGTCTTTGGGCTACCAGACTCCAGTGAACCGGTCAGAAGGACTACTATGGCTCATGGAAGCACAAGACTACATTTCCCCATAAGAGAGGCTACCAAGGATAAACAACTAGGTTGTCGGATCCCACACATACCAAGCATTTCAATCATACACACAATATGCTCGATATGTGTAAATACAACATGGCATCACAACATAACTCTACGACTCAAGAATTTATTCAATAGGCTCCGAGGAGCGAGGTTATTACAAACATGGGTCTCAAGACCCAACATTCAAGTCATACAAGCAACAAGCACAAGCGGAAGCTTAACTTGTCTGAGTACAGACAACTACAAATGAAAAAGGCTGAGAAGCCTGACTATCTACAAGACCATGCCGAGGGCACAAGATCGTAGCTGAGGTATCAAGCTAAACGTCGAAGTCCACGTGGAACTACTAGTGAGACTAAAGTCTCTCTGCAAAAACATAAAATAGGCAAACGTGAGTACAAATGTACCCAGCAAGACTTACATCAGAACTAACTACATATGCATCATTATCAACAAACGGGGTGGTGGAGTTTGACTGCAGCAAGCCAGCTTTGACTCGGTGGCTATCCTAAACTACGAATGTAAGTAACTCTTTTGAGGTGGCGCACACGACACCATATCAATACACCACTATGGATCCGCTCTCTTCTCCCTACGAGAACGCCATCCATAGCACTCACGCTTATCTTGCGCATTTTAGAGTATACACTTTCACTTGTCTATGAACTGTTATAGGCAACCCAGAAGTCCTTTACCGCGGACACGGCTATTCGAATAGATGATGTTAACCCTGCAGGAGTGTACTTCTTCATACATGTTTCCACCACTTAACGTCTGCACACGACATGTGCTCGGCAGACTTCAAGCGAAAGCCGACGTGGGTGTAGACCACAACCTACCTAAACACTCCAGTCTCTAGTCCAGGTTTATCGCCTATTCTGGTTCCATCCGCAGGAAGTCCGGCCGAGGTTTCCACATATGGCCCCGAACGATGTGTGCAGGGTTCCCGAGACACCAAACGGGCGCCCGGTACACCGTGCCACGTGCCTACCGCATCACAGCCCACCCCTCGGGTCAGCGCTGCCCACGGCCTCCTGCATGCTACAAACACTAGAAACTACTTGCAACTCCTGGACAGAGGACAAGGGTGATTAAGAAGTCGAGCGGGGTCATATTTCAGGGCCCAATGCATGGTAGTAGCTGTTTCATGGATCACAAACACAGAACTCAGTTCCTGAGGACGGCTTCAATGAGACAACCCACCATGTACTCCTACATGGCCTCTCACCGATACCTTTACCAAATCATGTTCACACACTTAGCTCTCAACAGTAGGACATGTTCACACACCTCCGATTCATCCCCGATGAATCAGACCTGACACAACTCTAAGCGATAGCAGGCACGGCAAACAAGCATGAATGAGTAGGCACATCAGGGCTCAAACAACTCCTACTCATGCAAATGGGGTTCATCTATTTACTGTGGCAATGACAGGTCATGCAGAGGATAAGGGGTTCAACTACCGCAGCAAGTAACAATTGAATCGTTGTTGTCCTAATGCAGTAAAAGAGAGCAGGAGCGAGAGAGTGAGATTGTATCGGAATGAATAAGGGGGTTTTGCTTGCCTGGCACTTCTGAAGATATTATAGCTCTTCATCGGTTTCATCGAACTCATCATCGGAAGCACGTCTATCGAGAGGGAACAAATACCGGCAACAGAGAAGGAAAACACAATCAATGCAATGCTCAGTATGATGCATGATCATGACATGTCAATATGATGTGTTTTGAGCTAATGCAATTAGCAACATGTTAAATGGAGTTGGTTTGAACCCTAGGTTCAAATTCAAACTCCATATGTGAGGGTTTAAATGCCATTACCATGTTTTCAGTTATACAGTAGGTATAACTTAGTTTTTCATGCATGAAAATGGTACAGATGGATAGATTGCATTTTTTTGATAATTTTTCATATATAAATTATTTCATTTGGAGTTACGGTTGATTTTCTATGATTTTTAGAAGTTTAGAACATTTTCTGGAATTTTCTGATTATTTTAAATCTAGAAAATGATTTACTGCATCAGCATGACGTCACTGTGATATCAGCAGGTCAACTGGGTCGCCCAGGGTCAAACCTGACCAGTGGGGCCCATACGTCAGTGTCTCAGGCTGGTTTGGGTGGATGACACGTGGGACCGGTCAACGTTGACTTGACCAAAGTCAAAGCTGACATGTGGGGTCCACACGTATTAGTACTAATCTTAACAGAAAATTAGACTAATCTAATTATGCTCGGGGACCTACATATCATTGACACAGGTAATAACTAAACATGATTAGCACCTAAACTAATGGTGCCACGTCAGCCACCGGCGTTTAACCGCCGGCGACGACGCATCATGGCGGTGCTCGCGTCGGGTTTGTTTCACGGGCCACCGCTCGACGAGCGGTTTTAGCTACGGGTTGTTGCCGCTATGCGGCCGATGGTCTTTGTCGGCACCGCGGAGATGGCCTGTAACGACGGCGGTGATGGCAAGTCGCGCGGCCGGCGTTCAAGGCCAAACAAGTCGAGGGTGCAGGCATGGCAGAGCCGCATTAAGCGCGTTGGACTCGTGGGGGTGTGGTGAGCTCGGTAAGCTTGACGCTGCGCTTGCACGGCCTTAGCCTGCTGTGGCGACATGGCGGCGGAGGAGCAATCGGCCCGATGGCCATGGTGGCTAGAAAGGCGGACGAGCATGGGGAGAGAGGGGAAAGAGGCAGGGGCTCACGGCGAATCTGGTAGAGGCAACGGCGAGGCCGGGGAGGGACTGGAGCGCCTGAATCCCCGAAGAGTTCACCGGCGGCCAGAGGTTGAAGACGATGTCGTGGAAGACGCTGCAGGGCTTCCGACGGAGCGCGGCTCGGTGGAGAGGAAGAGGGGGTCGAGGCGGAGCCTCTGGGCCGGTCAAAGAAGCGAGGGGGGAGGCGGTGGCTTCAGCTACGGCGAACGGCAGCGTCGGCTGCGCTCGATGAGGTGGGGATCAACGAGGGAGAGAGTAGGGGGAGAGTGAGAGGGGTCGAGCGGTTCGGGACGACGCCGGGGCGTTCACCCACGCGTCCAGAGGCTCGGCGGCAAGCAGGAGGAGGTGTGGTGCCTCGCGCATGCGTGCGTTGTCCCTCCTTTGCCTACTGGTAGAGGTTGGGGATGACTGGCACCAGGCCAGGTGGGCTAGGCCAGCACAGGTGAGCCCCAGGTGGGCGCCAGGTTAGTTCCCTTTCTCTCTCTCTCTCTTTTCTGTTTTCTATTTATTCTGTTTTGTTTTGATTTAGTAAAATACTAAACCATTTTATAAAATCTGGAAATAATTAGGGTGTTGTCTGAATTATTCCAAAGGACCCATAACAACTTCCAACATTTTTGGAGCATCTAAAATATATATAGCATTTATATAGCTCCAATTCAAATATGTTTGAATTAATTCAAAGCCCAAATATGTCCTGCACAAATGTAAACCATTTTTGGTAGATGCTTCCACCTCAATCCAGAAATGTTGAACATTTTCAGAGGGCATTCTGAGTTCAATGAAAAAGATTTTATTTTTTTGACCCTAGTTGAATTCATTTGGTGCTAGGGTTTAAGCATCCCCATTTCAAGATTAATAGAAATTGAAAAGGATGCATGAATGCAATGCCACTAATTACAAGAAGATTTCTAGGGCTGTGACAACTCACCCCCACTAAACAAGAATCTCGTCCCGAGATTCAAGACGTGAGGTAAGAAGACAGAGGGGGCACAAGACAAACACAATCTTCACGATCTAGGTTGCACCTCATAAGGTTGTTGATTTGTTGCATACGTTGATCTTGACATCCTCGCTTTTGAGATCTTCATCCACGCGATGACGACGGAAAGGAACTCTACTAGGATTGATCTTCTCAAAGATCGAACTATACAATCTCAACTCGCGGAATGAGATGTTGAAACATCTTGAGTTGAGACACAAAACACATCGAGAGGGATGGAAGAACAAATGACGGGGTTTGATTTGGTGGGCAACAAGTCCACGCTTAGAAAGATGGTGGATTGTGTGAGTTGCCATGATCCCGTAACGGGGCACCTTGGAAAAGGTGACTCGTTGAACTGCTCCCTTAAGTGGCAAAAAGAATTACTTTTGATCCATAGATCATTGAAACTCTTCATACCAGCTTAGGCAATTTACAATTGATCGTTTGAAAGAGCTCGAAGGAATGGCATACTCGGACTATGATGGATGATGTGCACTACCTTGTTGAAGACAACGCAATGGATGTCTTTTTCTTATCACCGAAAATGGATGGGACCCTTGAAAATTCCACTTTTAAAGATGATCTGGGACAGCAACTGCTGAGAAGGGCAGCCCATGGGAAATTGGCACAATGGCGGTGCAAGCTGGGAACAAAATGCAACTATTGTGAATGTTCCAACCATCATATCTGCCTGAGATTCAGATCCGATTGGTGATAGGATACTTCAGACTCAACATGTCTGAAAGAAAGTGAAAGTTTGCAACACAAATCGACGAGATGACGTTGCGAGATTCTCGGGAAATGAACTACGATAGCAAGCTTCAAAACATGAGCTGGTCCTGCTAAACACATGTGAACATGTTGTCCTAGACAAGCATGACCACATAGTAGTCTTATAATAAAACACTACCGAGTTCAGGTTGGGAACCATCATCGAGGGTAACGAAGTCCTAACATAAGTCATGACTAGCTCTTACGAAGGAACTCCTTCTCCTTGAACAAATCAATCAGTGGCTTGGTGTGCTAGGGGATACATATGGAATGAAGATGATCAGTCTATCAGACCATAGAATACTTCGCACATGCATGACTAACTTGGGATGATTCCAGAGGAAGCAAAAACAAACTTTATCGAATTCACGGCGGCAACTTGCATCAAATGCACATGAATTAGAGGAAGTCACTTGTTTCATCCAAGCATATGCTTCATGAACGGGACATGAGGATAATGCTTATAAAGTTTCCAATACTGGCTGGATGTTCAACACAAATCATGGAGAAGATAACAATGTTGCTGATGGGCTCAACAACAATTCATCCAGGTTTCCACATAAGTGAAATTCCAGAATTATGTGAACAAGGGGATAGCATTGGTCAGACCCAAAGGATACAATGGTGTATGCTCGAGGAAACAACCACGAGTACGACAACATTACGAACATCGTTGGTTCTGATTTGATTTGACGTTAGCCCATACGCAAATCAAAGATTTGGGTAAGACAATAGATCCAACAATTGACACGAGGATCAATCAATGAAGATATCATCTTCTTCAACACACATACAAGATATCCCTTAAAATGAACTAAGTCGGGCAAGCTTTTATCTTCCAACTCTCCAGGTTGTTGTTTAGCTTAACCAACTAGCTCGGGGTATCTGACACGGATTCTTGGAGAAGCGGTGGTTACAGAAAACCAACTTGCTCACAAACTCAACATAGCGGCCAGGTGACGACCTGGTGATACTTCCGAGAAGACATTCGGAAAATCATGAACCACCGATATGTTACTAAGCTTGAGAACAATCTTGCTTTGGAGACAAGACGATATGATCAAAAGAGCGAGGGATTGATACAATCCTAACTCATTGAACGGAGAGTGCACCGGAAATAAGGACTGGGTAGCACGATCAATCCTAGGATGGTGATTCAATAACCAACACGCTAAGAATGAGATTGTTGTCCATTAACTACCAAGCAACAGAGTTGCTAGGAGTATTGATTTCACACATCATGGTTCACCTGTCGGTGTTCCGGTGGCAACAACACGGGAGCCGAGAAATGAATAATGATGGCGAGAAGTATCACTATACCAAGAGTTCATAAGAGGTGGTGTAATTCTCATGACATTCTTGACATAAAGAGGGCAATACTTCAGGGTGGAACAGAATCAAAAGCTGGATTGGCATTTTGACCTGCGGAATACAACTACTTTGACCCAATCCTCAAAATGGACAAGGTACTGGAGTTTGTTTCTCCTAGTCATTCCGGAATAGGATGGCTTGACGGACCACAAGAATACTAGGCATCGATAACACGAATACACAATTACTCCTGACTATCAATTGATAGACGAAGGTTGGAATACGACCGAAGAGGGACAACTCAAAGGAACATATATCTTTCTGAGTTGTGGATGCATAGATTAGTATGTCGAGCAAGGCTCAACATTTCTTCCGGATAATCCATGCATAGAGGTAGAACTAGCAGATTCATAATGTAGAATGTAGAACTCACTAAGAGCATTCTGGTTGTGATCTTTCGACCAGCGAGGAACATCTGCCATAAGCAGTTCATGGTATTTGGAAGAAGGATATACCATGAACCTCGAGGACTATCACAAAGGTTACTACTAACCTAAAGGAACTAGCAAACACTATCAACATGAGGTAAGTGGGGTGAATCTCGGGTTCAAAACCCAGAAGTAGAATACCTGCATACTAGGTGGCATCACGGGATGCTTTCGATAATGGTGGCCAGAATCATCACACTGGGGATACAAAGCATTGCTAGATTACTGAGTGGTTCTCTAAGATACCTAGGGTCATAATACTAGCTCCAACATATATGTCAAGGCAATGGAGTACCTCAATAAAGCAATTAGTGTGATTAACCTGGCCCAAAGGAACATCAAAACCAGAGGGAAGGGATTTGCAAATGCATCAGACTATTTAGAAACCTGGGATGACTCGGACAGCATAACGGCTGTAAATGCTCAAGAAGTTTTGAGACATCCTGCAAAAATGGTGGCATAACCACTCAGAAGCACAATATCAAGGATTCGAGATCAACAGTTAACATACGGAAGTAGTAGGAACTGAAATGAAGCTTAAATCCAACAGACCTATGAGTCTACGGATTAGTAACACGTGATCCTGATAGATAGATGAGAAGGCCTAGTTCTTAATCCCCATAGAAGAGAAGAGGATGACTCAGATCAGAAGGGCATAAGGTAAAGGAGTAAAAGAGCCTTACGTTCCCATCCCACAATCAATTCCCCTACATATAACTAAAGCATTTCTAGACTCAACTTCGACCGGTTTGGCTTGGTAATCCTACAGGCAGTCAGGCTCTGATACCAAAGCTGTCAGGACCCCGATTCTAGGTCACACAGATCTAGCATGTAACACCTCATATCTCTTTGCGGCCTCACGCACGGTATTCCCACGGGTGTCGCCTTACCATGGCCCGGGACCGTTTGCGCCTTTTGGCTCACGTATATGATAGTGTCGCTAGCATCCATATGACAGAGAACCCAGGCCGACATGACTAGTCGTGAACCCAAAGTGGCACTAACTTATAGGGACAGGCATACATGAATCAACATAGAGCATGTCGGTCACCAGCGTGCGAATCCGGGCTGTAGCACTGGGCTAAGAGGACTCCGGGAACCCGGGCTGTAGCAGGCTAGGCAGGACTCAGGATGTCACCGCGTGACATTTCCCAAGGGATGTATATAGGAACAAAGTGAATCACATGCCGCCACCAAGTTTTCCGGAGCAGTAATGTTGGGCTAGCAGGACTCGTGAACCGGGTCAGAAGCGGACTACTATGGCTCATGGAAGCACAAGACTACATTTCCCCATAAGAGAGGCTACCAAGGATAAACAACTAGGTTGTCGGATCCCACACATACCAAGCATTTCAATCATACACACAATATGCTCGATATGTGTAAATACATCATGACATCACAACATAACTCTATGACTCAAGAATTTATTCAATAGGCTCCGAGGAGCGAGGTAATTACAAACATGGGTCTCAAGACCCAACATTCAAGTCATACAAGCAACAAGCACAAGCGGAAGCTTAACTTGTCTGAGTACAGACAACTACAAATGAAAAAGGCTGAGAAGCCTGACTATCTACAAGACCCTGCCGAAGGCACAAGATCGTAACAGAGGTATCAAGCTAAACGTTGAAGTCCACGTGGAACTACTAGTGAGACTGAAGTCTCTCTTCAAAAACATAAAATAGGCAAACGTGAGTACAATGTACCCAGCAAGACTTACATCAGAACTAACTACATATGCATCATTATCAACAAAGGGGGTGGTGGAGTTTGACTGCAGCAAGCCAGCTTTGACTCGGTGGCTATCCTAAACTACGACTGTAAGTAACTCTTTTGAGGTGCCGCACACGAGTCCACATATTCACCATGTCAATACACCACTATGGATCCGCTCCCGTCTCCCTACGAGAATGCCATCCATAGCACTCACGCTTATCTTGCACATTTTAGAGTATCCACTTTCACTTGTCTATGAACTGTTATAGGCAACCCTGAAGTCCTTTACGCATGACACGGCTATTCAATAGATGATGTTAACCCTGCAGGGGTGTACTTCTTCATACATGTTTCCACCACTTAACGTCTGCACACGACATGTGCTCGGCAGACTTCAAGCAAAAGCCGACGTGGGTGTAGACCACGACCTACCTAAACACTCGAGTCTCTAGTCCAGGTTTATCGCCTATTAAGGTTCCATCCGCAGGGAGTGCGGCCGAGGTTTCCACATACGGCCCCGAACGATGTGTGCAGGGTTCCCGAGACACCAAACGGGCGCCCGGTACACCGTGCCATGTGCCTACCGCATCACAGCCCACCCCTCGGGTCAGCGCTGCCCACGGCCTCCTGCATGCTACAAACACCAGAAACTACTTGCAACTCCTGGACAGAGGACAAGGGTGTTTAAGAAGTCGAGCGGGGTCATATTTCAGGGCCCAATGCATGGTAGTAGCTGTTTCATGGATCACAAACACAGAACTCAGTTCCTGAGGATGGCTTCAATGAGACAACCCACCATGTACTCCTACATGGCCTCTCACCGATACCTTTACCAAATCATGTTCACACACTTACCTCTCAACAGTAGGACATGTTCACACACCTCCGATTCATCCTCGATGAATCAGACCTGACACAACTCTAAGCGATAGCAGGCACGACAAACAAGCATGAATGAGTAGGCACATCAGGGCTCAAACAACTCGTACTCATGCAAATGGGGTTCATCTATTTACTGTGGCAATGACAGGTCATGCAGAGGATAAGGGGTTCAACTACCGCAGCAAGTAACAGTTGAATCGTTGTTGTCCTAATGCAGAAAAGAGAGCAGGAGCGAGAGAGTGGGATTGTATTGGAATGAACAAGGGGTTTTGCTTGCCGGCACTTCAAGATATTA